>JAOTOL010001351.1:0-733042 GCA_034440575.1 Imbricaverruca yamaguchii | reverse complement strand
CACACACACACACACACACACACACACACACACACACACACACACACACACACACACACACACACACACACACACACACACACACACACACACACACACACACACACACACACACACACACACACACACACACACACACACACACACACACACACACACACACCCATACGTGTAAGGCGTGTAAAACGAGGACTGTGACTCGTCACCGACTATCGAGGACCATGTGAAGGCACCAGTTGACAAGGCTCAGACTTGGAATGGTAGTAGTCGTGTATGTGTAGACATGCTCTGTCTACAGAGTTATGGAGAAAAGCATCATGACAGGCCATCAGATTGAAACTGAATACCGAGGACCGATGCGATAACCGAGGACCGATTTCGCACGGGCGCAACCAGGGGAGCAACTGCGGAAGTTTGCTCCTTTCCTCGCTCAAAGCGTTTTTCAAGCGAAGTCGCTTCTCAGAGTAAAAAAGGCACCTCATCCAGGGAAATGGTGCCACATCGGGAGAAATGGTGAGCCTCCAAAAAGAAAATACTCTACTAATCAAATTCCCTTCATCCGCCCCTGCCGGTGTGTGAACTGTGCGAACGTGTTGTGAATAACGAGGACCGTGTGTGAAGGGTTCCTACCATCCACCACATGCGAGGACCGCTTTATACCCGTCCACGTTGTCTTCTCAGACTCCCTGTGCGGTATCGACGCTGATCACAGCCACAGGTATATAATTATGAGTCTGGCACCTGGCATCAAGCAGCAAGGCGCAACTTGACATCCGCTAGGAAGCAACGTATATTTCCTGGTGACGTCGAATACTTCCCTTGTAACTTAGTTTCAGTAATTCGAAGTCATGATCACGAAGCATCATGCAATTGTGTTTAACATCAGATGCTCCTTAGTGCGACCGTACTGAAATACTGGAATTTGTTTGAATTGTTTGAAATACAATGTGTTCTCCTTCATTTGCCTCTGCTACCCAGCTTGCGCAGTAGTGGAGAGCGGCAACGGGAAGCATTCCATAATGTATACAATGATTTTCAATTCATTCTTCAAACCCGAATGCGTCGGACACAATGTGAAAACATGCGATATGACGCGATACAGGCTCATCTTCCCTCACCCGTCGCCCATTTCACCTTGAAGCACGTTAAGCTCTACGTCAAGTTTGGAGGACTATCGAGCGCCTCCTGCCGGGCACAGGGGAACTGACTGCACAAGTGCTGGTGGCACCTTTACCGAATCCCCCTGCTGTGGGGAATTAACAAACAAACAAAAAATACTAGGGAAGGGCAACGAAAACAGCATGCGCTAATCTGGAAAACTTGGGCAACTTTTACGATAAAATGACCTTTTGGGATCATTGCAAGGATTTGTTCCCGCCGCCAACATAATACAATACTCTGTCCTGCTGAGTATTGTGGAAGCTGACTGGACCGGTGCTGATGAACCGTCCCTGATGAACCGTCCCTACTTAACACCGTTGGAGCTGGCCGAACTGTGATGGTGGCGTCTCTGTCGAGCGTCCCTTGCTGACTACTGCGGGAGCTGACTGGATAGGTTCTGGTAGCGTCCCTGCCGAGCCTGAATACCGTCAGAGTAGCGAACCAGCATTGGCAGTGTCACTGCTGAGTCACCTCTACTGAGTACTGGTGGAGTCGACCGACCGATGCTAGTTGCATAAGGACCGAACGGTTCCTACTGCGTAACGGGGACGCTGATCTGACCAGTGTTGGTGGCAGCCCTGCCGAGCGACGCCTGCTGAGTGTGGGGGTGCTGGCCGCGCGACGCTGGTGGCGTACAAGCCATGCGGCTCCTACTAGCACCGTGGGAGCTGACTGGACCCGTGCTGACATCCCTGTCAAGTACCATGGGAGCTGACACGAACGATGCTGGCAGTGTGCGAACCCAATGGCTCCTACTGAATACCGGGGAAGCTGAACGAGCCGGTGCTGGTGATATTTCTGTCGAGCCGACACTACTAAGTACCGTGGGAGTTCACCGGACTGGTGCTGATGGCCTCCCTGTCGGGTTACCTTTACTGTGTACCGGGGGAGCTGATGAGACCGGCGCTGGTCGCGTACATGTCGAGCGGCCACCGATGAATACCGGTACCGTGGGAGTTGACCGGACTGGTGCTGGTGGTGTTTCTGCTGAGCGTTTCCCACTCAGTACCGATAAAGCTGACGGGACCGGTAATGGTGGCGTCTCAGCCGAGCGGCTCCCTCTTAGTACCAGGGAACTTGATCGGACCGGTGCTGGTGGCGTTCCTGCCGAATTGCCCTCACTGTGTACCAGGGAGCTGACCAGACCGTTGCTGGTGGTATCCATGTCGAGCGGCTCGCACTGAGTGCCGGGAAGCTGACCAGACCGGTGTTGTTTGCGTCCAAGCCGAGCGTCCCTGCCGAGTATCGTTGAAGTTGACCGGACTGATACTGGTGGCGTCCGTGCCGATCGACCTCTGCTGAGTACCGAAGGGAGTTGACCGGACCAGTATTGGTGATGCCCATGCCGATCTGTCTCTGCGAGTTCCGGTGGGAGCTGACTTGACGGGTGTTGGTGGTGGCACTGACGTCGCTGAGTACCGTGGGAGCTGACCAAAATATGGTGCTGGTTGGGTACGTGCCGAGTGGCTCCTACTGAGTGCCGTTGGAGCTGACTAAGCTAGTGCTGGTGGCGTTCCTCTCGAACCGCCACTACTGGGTACTGGGGGAGCTGACCGGACCGGTGCTGATGGCGTCTCTGCTGAGCGGCCCTTACTGAGCACAGGTGGAGCTGATCGGCCGATGTTGGTCATGCTGATGATGGTAGTGCCCTACTATTTCTGTGGTATCGCTGTAGTGTAATGGTCATGGTGAGACGGTTCCAGATGTCGAGCGAAACGCCGAGTTCACGTGTGAACATCAGTTTGTTTTTTGGGCGTCTGAATCGTACTGCATGTCGTTAACCGCTAAGAGCAAGGAGCCCTGTGGACCACTTGGAATAGTGTTTCTATGTTGCGGTGTAATTTAGTCCGGGGTACTCACCACCGGATTTCAAATACTTATGGGTTCGTAATTGTTAATGCGGAAATCGAACCGAGTTTTGTCAAACTTTAGCAATATTTGCTGGATTTTCACTTATTCGTCTTTGAGAAGCATTGCAGTCAACTTGATAAAAAGTCCTTTTCAAAAAATCTTTGAAACAAAGCTTGGGATCCTGTGCGGTTTCAGTCTGCTATTTTCTTTATCTTTTGGCGGTAGGTGCTTCATGATGGCTAAAACTAGGCTGAGGTTCGTCTATTTGTGTAGCATTTCAGATAGTTTTCAAATCATAACAATAGTTATATACATGCGCAGAAATGAAAATGCCTTGCACGTCTTACGCGCGATGCTAATACTACAGGAAATAAAATATCTACCACTTTCTAGTTCCCTCTGAAGGTAAAATGAATTGCGATTCAAAACACGATGTTCATGTGGACGCCATCAGTCTTGGCACCCCCTCCCCAAATACGTGTTTCACAAAACAGAATACACATTCCGTGTTGAGGTTAGCATTTTGTTGCGCGATAAGTATCTTGGTAGTCTTATCATGTCTCATCAGAAAGGGCCATTCTAACATAGTGATCATAATGCTCATATGTTCACGATCATTATGTTCTTGAAAGTTCAATATTTCCAAGCGAGGATATGGGAATCCCAACTTCGTCTCGATACTATACAAGAATAGTGAATACGTGGATTATAGATAGAGGTGTGAAAACGAAAGCTATTTTATATTAAAAATTGGGATCGGGAACAACTCCAGCCATGCTCTTCGTTTCTTGGTTTCTAGCATATGATTGGACAGGTCAGTATTGGTAGCCTATTGGTGTGACATAATGCTGCCTCAGGTAACGTCGCATCCTCTCCGCTGGTGCCAATCGATAGCTGCTGACGTGACGAGCAATAAGGGGCGTACTGTTAGACCGTGGGCTACGCCAACGCAGAGAGATGGAAATATCGGAACACAACAGTCAGGTTTTGAGGTTGATTCAAATTAGTCAGGTTCTGTAACGAGCCGACGACGCGTCACGCGTGGTTTAGCGTTACAAGCGCGGTGTGATGGCTAAGACTATTCAACTTCTGGATGCTTTCGCGGGATCCGGGCGAGCCAGGTGGTGAATCTGCGAGCTCAGGAACGTATCCAGAAACCTGGCGGGATGCACTTTCATAACAAATCTCCGATTTATTTTCCTTTAAAAGTTATTCGATTTCTTGAACAGCTGACATTTCTGGAAATTGTTTGAGACCATATTTATTATATGTAATGTTGTTAGACTTCGACAAAATACAATCTTAGTGCAAAATATAGGAAATAGTCTGTTCCTAGAGGAAGGGGGGGGTGGCGGAATGGCTACAAACACGAGTCCATGGCTATTCAGGGCGCTCGCAATACCCATGCATCTGATATAACTGTAACTAAATAAACGTGTCCTTTTTAGCACTTCATATACTGTCCGGCACCATAAACACTCGCAGACCATGGGAGGATATAGGGAATAAACATAGGGGCATATGTCCCTCCCCATGAAAATGTGAAAAGTGCCACTTTAGCTGGATAGGCCAGAAGGCTCGAATGCACTCCTCCCCCTGCCGCTCGATTGATTTTTCATACGTCAAGGACTACTAGGGATAGACTAAGAGGAAAAGGCGCCACTTGGAGACGAAAAAGCACTCATTCAGTGTGTTCGGGTATACCCCACACCTTTCGATTTACGATTTTTTCTGCCGAAGCGCCCCTCCGACCAAATGTGTCCCTCCCAAGGGAAATTTTGGAATTTGCCCCTGAATGTTTTTTTTGTTTGTTTGGAAACGTGCCTGCGTATGGAGAAGAATGTGCATGACTCGTTGGTTGGGAAATATGCTGGGGGAATAAGCGTAAATTTTCAGACAGGTATGTAGGTGCCGAAGAGTGTTGAATACGGGTCTGATAAGGAAACAAGGGTTTGTAAAAGTGTTATCATGCATGTCATATCATATAATTCAGATGATATTTAGTGAAGCACTTGCGTACATCTATCCAGAACTCAGCCAAACCCTTCTTTCTATTGTGTATTATCAGGCTTCCAATTCACTGGGATATAAGCGGGTAATACCTTGGCAGTTTCAAATTAGACAGCCAGATCCTGACTAGTTTTCCTGACTGATTCCCAATTAGATATCAACACATTGCAACCTGGGTTGCCAACAAGCATTTAAACACACATGCCAAGGAATGATTCCCTCTAATGCGGCGCTTATTTCCTCGGACCATTGTCACGTGCTACAGAAAGTGCTGCAAGCTAACTTAGCATGCACCAGCAGATAGCTGATCGCATCAATTATGATGAACTATCAATCATCTTTGTGAGCAACTATCCATTTCATCACAATCACCATCCCATTCACACGTTTCACACCATCACCATCACCATCACCATTCGTTTAGCTCAATCGGGTCAATTATCAATAGGTTCAGGTTAGCTTGCTAATTTACACATAGGCGTAGGTTAGATTACATCAGCTTATATCATTTGCAATGTACTTTCAATATGGAGCTGAGGAAATGAGTGCTGTTGTAGGAGAAATAGATGTTCTGCAAGTTGCTTTAAGTGCTGGGAGGAAATATAGACTAGACGCAAGTGCTGTAGGAATGAATGCAAAGGCCTCCTGAAGACATAAGCGTGTATAAGTAGTACCAACTGTTCTCGTAAATGTTGCCCCCATTTTATTATGGATGACGGTCAATCGTGGAAATAGTTTACCTCCGGAATGCTTCTAGGTTGGTGCTTACACATCAGAAAACTGACTTATAATGAAGCAGGATCACTTTCTATTCGGGTCCTATACCTATCCTGCTTATACAGTATTGGTTTTACCTCATGTAGACATCCTGGCACTTAAACCTACTCGTCAAGCACTTCTTTTTCGCACTGCATCAGATATTTCCTCAGACCCCGTTGAAGGTTTATGAAATATACCATGAACTAACCAAATATAATATCAACGTTTAGATTGCATCCTCTTGAAGTGCTGCATCAATGAAATATTAGTGACGAAAACCTGCGAATATAGTTAGATAAAGTGAAAAGATGAGCCAATTATCAATTTACCCCAGAATGTTTTGTGGGGGTGGATTTATTGATCAGAGCTAGGCATGGAGATGAAGCCAGGTCAATGACCTCATCAAAGCAGAAACCACAGTACGATGAATGAAGCCAAGACTGCATCTGAAGCTGAACAGCTAAAGCCCACCTAGATGGTGCCACTTACATGCCTTCAAAGATCAAACCAAAAAGAGGCTAGAGCCAACAGTTGAAAACGTTAGTTAAATAATGAGAAGGATTGATTCCAAAAGATCGGAAGTAAAGCCAAAGCCAAAGCCAAGAGTATAAAAGCTGCGAAGTCGAAGTTGTTTGTATGAAAGCGAAAATAAAGCAAAGGCATTGCACCTTTTTGTGGTTAGGGGTGGGGTGAAATCGAGGCAGAAACCATCATCATTGGTGATCAAGGCTGGGGGGGGAGATGTCATGCTCCTCCATCAAAAACAGCTAATTGTCTGGAATGAAATTATCTTGAAATTGAAGTCGAAATCATCTGAAGGATGTAGCTTTATGTGACAATGTGCACATGAATATGTATTAGAGCATTGCAGACTCATTTTTGTGGTTACTTCAAACAGGGCATCTTATCGATGAAGACACTGCCGATAGTTTGCCCCAAACAAAATAGTAAATCATGGCCTTATCCTGGATTGTGAGGCATGCCCACATTTATATTTCTAGGTAACAACGCGCTGTGTATGCACAATCTTTTTCCACATTAGCCATTGCCCAAAGCTGCAGTCTGTCGATATGGTATTTTAATTCAGCCCATAATGTGAAGAATACATTCATTTCAGTAAACAAGTGAACTGACCCGCTTGCAAATTTTTGCGAAATTAAGCCTTTGGTGAGCGTGTTGTAGTGCAGCATGTCATTTCCTTTCCCATCAGCTACCAATTTGAAAGAAAGGTAAATATTTTATCAGCGCGTCTTTTTACTAGAAAAGTAGTTTATTTGATCTCAGGGCATCTGTCTATCAGCGCATATTTTACTCGTCAAGCATTCTAAACAGCTACGAGACACCTCTTATACAAGGAAGCAGCTTTCTTCCATAATTCCATTCCAATGTGGCACAACCATAATTATATTTGCGAGATATCATGCAGATCAGGACGAGCTCCCCCATACTGGGATCCACAAAACAAAGGCACATTCTTCAGGTTCGATTCATTGTATCTCAGTGCGCAACCTACGAAGGCGGTTCTGTCTTCTCATCCATAGAAAGGAACTCAAGGTGAATTATGTGATAAATTGATTCGCAGGACTTGCAACAACTAGAAGAGCACCTCATGTAACTTAATAAGCAATCCTACTTGTTAGCACTTATTTTGCTGGCCCTGCAATCTTAACACTCGCACGTCCGGTGGTCCGCGCCAACTTCGCATGTCCGGGGGGGGGGGGCAGATGCCTGCCCCCCTAGGATCTCTGGAAGTATGATAGCTAGCGACAAACGGAAAATGGCGTTGGATAGCTGGTGACGGGTTCTATCGAAAGTATTTCGGTCATTTTTTTGCTGAGGTCAATATTCAGGTCACTGGGCCATCTTAGGTCAAATTTGACCAGATTTGGTGGGACTCGGATATCGACACATATCTCAGGACCTGTAACAGATAGAAACAAATGGCGAATGCTATTCGACAGTCCTTGAAATGCGCTACCGACGATAGGCGGTGTAATTTAAAGTCAGGTCAACCGAAACTTAGGTCAAGGTCATGAAGTCATGACCTCAGGTCAAGACCTAGGGAGGTTATGTAAGGTATCAATCGACACGTATTTACGATACAAGCACAATGACGGTAATTTCAGCCTTCTAGCTCAATGCAGTGCGACGTAATGCGCAGAAATGTGTGGTGATCTCAGGTGACCTCAGATACCTTGGTGAGGTCACCGAACAAAAATGTCAGCGGTAACATTGAGCGTAGCTTCCATCTACATGCCACGACCGTTGTGAGATCATTCCGAGCGCAAATGTGTAACTAGGAAACATTTGTATATTTTACCATAGCCTTATAATGGGGAAGCCATGGCAGCGCCCTGACCTAAGGTCAATACTACGAAAGAAACCCGGTATACATATGATGGTCCCTGATGAGATGATGACATACTATAAGTTTGAAATCAATCGCCCAATTATTGTGGAAGTTATGCCACCTAGAACTCCGAGTGTAGTTGGGTCACTTCGCCAGACCTGGCGACCTGACCTGAGATGACTCAGAATTAAAAATGTATGAGGATATGCGGAAAAGACCAATGAACAGCTGTGCGAGGTTTGCCCTTGCTAACCCTATTAGTTTGGTGGTAAATGAGGAAAACCCGGAGGGGGGCAGATATCTGCCCCCCCCCCCGGACGTGCGCGGGTTAAGGACAGAATACATGAAGAAAATTGGAAAACTCACATCGGATGGGGGTTCACCCAATGGGGTTCCAGGCTAAACGGTGGCATTATGGGAGCATGTCAGCTCTAGCAGGCGCCCTCCACAGATGTATGCAAAGCACGCACATGGCCGGCTCCCCGGGCTGAAATTAGAGGAGTTTCCCACCCATGCCCCTGGTTAAGCTATCTTAAATATGATCTGCTTTGAAGCCGATTCTTGCAATGCACTGTCATTGGTCGCATGCTAAACTTAAGAATCATTAGTGGTTCCAATTCTATCAAACATAAATGCACCTGACATTCTACGAGTAGATCCTATCATTTCATGGCAAATCTAACTTCACGCGCGTACCTTTGGAAGCAGAGATCTCAAACTTGCAATACTCTTTCTATACGTAGAATTTAGAGAATAGAAGACAATCTTTGAGAGAAAATACAGCTCCCAAAAAATGCTTGTATCCAGCATTAAACACTTAGCACCACCTAAGACAGTAAAAGAGATCCACCCACAATGCAGTTCCAAATACTTCATCAGCTGTTGATAGTGCTGCAAGATACGTATCAATATATGCTCTACCAAATGTAAAGTAAGATGTTTTATAATAATAAAGAGCGAATATAGACGTATAATACAAGTAAGAATTATCCATGCACTCAATTCTACATCTTTCCGTAGCAGTATCACCACACATATGTAAAATAAGCCATCCAACACTATTGAGCGAGTGCCGGAGGTTCCGTCGGTTTTTCTCACACACGGTTAGACGCGTCGTTTCGCAAACACACTTTTACACTCCTGTCACACACAATCACATGAATCGCGAAAATGTAGGACCATCATGAAACTTCGTCACGTGGCTCAGACAACTATAAGAATCGCCTCTAACTTGTGAAAAAATAGCGAGGACCGGAATTGGTCCTATGTTTTCACCTCTGGTACTCGGTTGTCCGGGTGTACTCAACTTTGGTCCTCGTTTTTCACGCCTTACAAGTGCACACACACACACACACACACACACACACACACACACACACACACACACACACACACACACACACACACACACACACACACACACACACACACACACACACACACACACACACACACACACACACACACACACAGAGACAGAGACAGAGACAGAGACAGAGACAGAGACAGAGACAGGGAGACAGAGACAGAGACAGGGAGACAGAGACAGAGACAGATGCAAAGACAGGGAGACAGAGACAGAGACAGATGCAAAGACAGGGAGACAGAGACAGAGACAGACGCAAAGACAGATACAGAGACAGAGACAGACATTGCGTGAGACGAAATGTACAACTCTCAATGTACCAGGAGGTGCTGAGTTTACATCAAAAGTAACGTTAGGGATTATGCTATATTACTCAACGTTACGGCCAGGGGCCATCGTCAGGAGTGAAGATGCAAAGACAGGGAGACACTCCTGACGACAGAGAGACAGAGAGACAGAGAGACAGAGAGACAGAGAGACAGACACTCCTGACAATCCTGACGATGGCCCCTGGCCGAAACGTTGAGTAATATAGCATAATCCCTAACGTTACTTTTGATGTAAACTCAGCACCTCCTGGTATATTGAGGGTCGTACATTTCGTCTCCCGCAATGTCAAAAACCCAGGAGCACTTAAGAGCCATTCTTCGTTGTATAAACGACAGAGACAGATACAGAGACAGAGACAGAGACAGAGACAGATACAGAGACAGATGCAAAAACAGATACAGAGACAGAGGATGAGGGAGAGTAAGAAGAAGAGGAAGAGGAAGAGGAAGAGGAAGAGGAAGAGGAAGAGGAAGAGGAAGAGGAAGAGGAAGAGGGAGAGGGAGAGGGAGAGAGAGGGAGAGAGAGAGAAAGAGAGAAAGAGGCAGACCATGACATGACCTATAACCTATATCGCCGGCAGGCTGGTGCAGTACCCGGTGACCAAGGTTGCACGCGCGCGCAGGCCGGGATGACGGAACCCCACCTGACTGGCCGTGGCGGAGACGCATCTGGTGACGTCACGACGCCTGCGGATGTGGTCTCGCGTGTTTGCTGTCACTCTTCGCCAGTGGCTCACAGTGTGTTTCGCGTCGAGAACACTGAAGGGAAGGACTTTCGTTTTGTTCGAAGAGGAGATGACATTTAAGCGGTATACCTTCATGTGCTTCATGACTAGGCCAGACAATATTGGCAATTAGCTGAAGGTGATATTTACGGCGATTGTGTAGGCGGAGCGCCATGTAAAAAGCTGGTTGTGCCACCCGGGCGTGATTTAAAAGGTTTTGTAGGGCGATCACGACAGACCTATGATGTCAGGCGGTTTAAGATAAAAGCTTTGGGATACTTTCAGTACGATTTTCCTGGTAGAAAGAGCTGTAATTGATACGCAAATTTCAGTTAGTTTTGACAGCGTGCTGGTCGACGTCATTGGATACATCAAATCTACCGGTATATTTCTCCTAACTTAATCATTGTTATGATAGTGTTTTTGGGCACGGTTGGTTTTTAATGTTACAAGAGCACGGCTGAATTCCCAATTTTTTCAAGAAGGATCGGGATAATTTTATATCAAACGGCACCAGATCTAGAGACTGATGTAATTGGAAAAGATATAGCAGCGCGTGTGAGGCCTGCTTAGGGACTTTCGGCAGATGTTGCTGAGCGGTGTCAGGTGTTGTCATATCCTGCTGGGTGGTGTCAGGCGTTGTCATATTCCGCTGGGCGGTGTCAGGTGTTGGCGTATGCTGTTTAGATCTGCCTGCAAGTAGTACCTTGGAATATTAGATTTAGCTTTGCCACGCAACAACCAATCTGAAATTATATATGACTGTTCTAGATATGCCAGTAGCGTAGTTAAAGGGGGTCGAAAATGGGGTCCCGAATCAATGAAGAGGGCTCATAGTAAACAGATAGTTCCCTGGGGAAAATGTTGAGGGCCCTTGGCTTGGCTAACGTGAAGGGCTTCTAGATCGAAGGAGGGGGGCCCGGATCGTTGAAAGGCCTCCGGAATGACGGAAATGGTTTTGAACCGACATGAAAGGTCCATGGGCTGACAGCTGGGGCAAAGCTGAAGAAAGAGCCCAAACTGATGGACAGGGTCCAAGCGTTTGAAAAGAGGCATTCAGCTTGCTTGAATAAGCTCCGGGTCGTCAATGAGCCAATGATAGACGAGGCCCTAATTGCCGGGGAGGGCCTCGGGCCGTCAGAACGAACCCATGGGCCGACGGGTGGGATTCAAGCCGTACAAGGGCCCCTGATAGAGAGGCCAAGACTGCTGAAGGAGAGCGTTCGTCCTGACGTAGAGGCCTTGGGTCTCTAAGGAGAGCCCCTGCGCCGACGGAGAGGACTCCTGTCCACGGGAAGACCCTCTAGCCGCGGGAAGGCCCAGAGTCGATATGAAAGCCACTGAGCCGATGGGTGCCGAAATCACAGGGACCTATTGCGTGATAGAGGAGGCCCATGTTTTTGAAAGAATGGACTCCGGTCGGACGGAGTGTTCTGAGCCGACGGAAGGGGGTCACTGAGCCGACGGAAGGGGGTCACTGAGCCGACGGAAGGGGGTCACTGAGCCGACGGAAGGGGGTCACTGAGCCGACGGAACACGCTCCGGTCGGACGGAGAGTGTCCTGAGTCGTGAACGAGGATTCCTGAGCTTCCGGTCGGACATATAGGGTCACTGCGACGGCTTTGGGTTTACGCTGATGGAGAGGGGCTCAGAGCTGACGGTGGACCTCAGGCTGATGAAGAGGCTCCCGAGCTACGGAGACGATCCGGGCCGGAGGTGAGGGTTCCCGGCGTACATAGAGGGCCTGCGAGTCCATGGAGTTTCCCCGACCTGATAAAAAGCAATGGTGTTTCCAGGGGACGAAGGTGCACCCGCCCCCTGACGAGTCCTTTGGGGCCTTCCAAGCGATCACCATGAAGAGCAGAGATATAACCGAGGACAAATTAACACGGATCTAATAGCTTGTGTGGAAAGGCCCCTTGAGGCCTGAAGACGTCTACCATGAAGGCTGCCAAGGGCCGTGAATACAAAAAAAAGGTCCTTCAAGGAGCTGGAATAGCCATGTCACCTATAAAGAGCAGTCTCAACTGAAAAGGGCCTTGGCAGCTGAGGAATGAGCATGGCGCCTGAGGGCTCTGGGAGTTTAAAAAAGTCCCTGAGAGAGGCGTCGCCGGATTATTGCATGGGTTGAATGGTGCCTTGTCTGCATATGCTCCTGCGATATCAAGAAGGGCATTTATTTTGTTCAGAGAGACATCTAACTTGTCGAAGGCTGTTTCGGGAGTTCATGCCATGTCCAGAGGACGCTACTTAGTTCAGACGAGGGCCCGTCTTGCTTAGAGGGCACATTCCTTACCAAGAGCGGGTTTCCAAAGGACTACTTATATTGTCCAGACTCTTAGAGTCCGAAAGTGTCACTAAGGGATGAACAGGATTCCTAAGTGTTTCCATATGTTTGAAGGGTTCCTCTAGATTTAGGGCACTGGTTATGCAAAGCTACATGTAAAATAATTATTGTGAAATTATATATTGTTCAACCTGGGTGAGAATGCAACAAAATGTCTAGTTTCTGATGCTATTATATCTTGATCGGTTATATGCAGCTTTACACACCGATATATACTAATCCAGGATTTGCGAGAAACATTCAAATAAAATGTTGAAACTTAAACGACATTACAAAAATAAGCAGGGAAAGATAAGTCACCGATGGAGGAATGCCACAAAGCTGATATGGGCAAGCCCGACATCACCTCCCCATTTCAAACATAGCGATGACATTGATACGATAATCCTTTGTTTCCTTGCACGTCGTAGTGTGTCATTCTGGAAAAGCGTGGCTATGACTGTTCATTCATGGACACATTCGTTAAGAACATACTTTATCTCGTGTGCATGAGTCCTTACTGACTGCTAATCCACTACCCATATCAGGAAAACGCCATGTGTGCGTAGGCAAAGAGAACTGGCTGCAAATTCGTATGGAGCATTTATGCCGTATGCGAGAAAACAAACATGTACATGAACTTGTAAAGCAGACCCCACATGAGTGCGACAAAAGAATCCCCATCCACATCCAAGGCTTGGAGATGGATGTGACTGCCAATGAAATTGCTGTGCAAATTTATCGGATTGAGTAGGCGTGTTTGCATGTATGCGTAAATGTCGACGGTGTGCGTATGCGTGCGTTCTTTTGATAGCGAGACGCACATTCATTTGCAGTCCTCGACATAAACATTCGTTAGTCGACACCATGCTGCCGGGACCCGCTACCAGCGGCGCTATTTTGGATACGTTAGGTCGATGATCCCCCTCCCTTCTCCCAGTACTGGCATACGTGTATCCACCAGCGTCACACCTACGCGGACGCGTCGACGACAACACAGCGCACCTGGGACGGGGGTACACGCGGTGGCGGGGTTCGGCTGCTGGGAAGACGCGCCGACAACACAGCGCACCTGGGACGGAGGTACACGCGGTGGCGGGGTTCGGCTGCCGGGAAGACGCGCCGACGACAACACAGCGCACCTGAGACGGAGGTACACGCGGTGGCGGGGTTCGGCTGCCGGGAAGACGCGCCGACGACAACACAGCGCACCTGGGACGGAGGTACACGCGGTGGCGGGGTTCGGCTGCCGGGAAGACGCGCCGACGACAACACAGCGCACCTGGGACGGAGGTACACGCGGTGGCGGGGTTCGGCTGCCGGGAAGACGCGCCGACGACAACACAGCGCACCTGAGACGGAGGTACACGCGGTGGCGGGGTTCGGCTGCTCAGCTCCACAGACTCACCGACCAGGAGACAGTTCGCCTGGGACGGATACATACACGGTGGCGGGGTTCGGCTGCTGGGAAGACGCGCCGACAACACAGCGCACCTGGGACGGAGGTACACGAGGTGGCGGGGTTCGGCTGCCGGGAAGACGCGCCGACGACAACACAGCGCACCTGAGACGGAGGTACACGCGGTGGCGGGGTTCGGCTGCCGGGAAGACGCGCCGACAACACAGCGCACCTGGGACGGTCAGGGGGGGGTTTGGCTGGCGGGAAGAGAGACAGCATGACACGCGGTGGCGGGGTTCGGCTGCCGGGAAGACGCGCCGACGACAACACAGCGCACCTGGGACGGAGGTGCACGCGGTGGCGGGGTTCGGCTGCCGGGAAGACGCGCCGACGACAACACAGCGCACCTGGGACGGAGGTGCACGCGGTGGCGGGGTTCGGCTGCCGGGAAGACGCGCCGACGACCATACAGAGCAGCTGGGACGGAGGTAAACGACGACAACACAGCGCACCTGGGACGGAGGTACCGCGGTGGCGGGGTTCGGCTGCCGGGAAGACGCGCCGACGACAACACAGCGCACCTGGGACGGAGGTACACGCGGTGGCGGGGTTCGGCTGCCGGGAAGACGCGCCGACAACACAGCGCACCTGGGACGGAGGTACACGCGGTGGCGGGGTTCGGCTGCCGGGAAGACGCGCCGACGACCATACAGAGCACCTGGGACGGAGGTGCACGCGGTGGCGGGGTTCGGCTGCCGGGAAGACGCGCCGACGACAACACAGCGCACCTGGGACGGAGGTACACGCGGTGGCGGGGTTCGGCTGCCGGGAAGACGCGCCGACGACAACACAGCGCACCTGGGACGGAGGTGCACGCGGTGGCGGGGTTCGGCTGCCGGGAAGACGCGCCGACGACAACACAGCGCACCTGGGACGGAGGTACACGCGGTGGCGGGGTTCGGCTGCCGGGAAGACGCGCCGACGACCATACAGAGCAGCTGGGACGGAGGTGCACGCGGTGGCGGGGTTCGGCTGCCGGGAAGACGCGCCGACGACAACACAGCGCACCTGGGACGGAGGTGCACGCGGTGGCGGGGTTCGGCTGCCGGGAAGACGCGCCGACGACCATACAGAGCAGCTGGGACGGAGGTGCACGCGGTGGCGGGGTTCGGCTGCAGAGCTCGGCGCGGTAGTGAGGCAGTCACGTTCCCCCGGAGCCGGCGGCCGGGGTCGGATGACTGGCACACACCGTGATGCGACACATCGACGCCCACGTGAGCGCACACATCGCTAGCCTCCGATATGGCGAACTTGCCGGGCGGCCGTGACTAGTTCTCTCTCGACTGACTGTCTGACCACCTGACAAAATAGATACGTCCCTGTGTGCACTTATCTGTAGCAGATATATAGGTGCATGAGCAGATTAGCAAAAACATCACAAGTCTATCGCCCACCAGTGAAATGACGGCCAAAGTCGCTGCGTTCAGAACCACAAGAATGCGCTCAAAAGGAAACCCAGTATGTGCAGCTGTATGAATCGCGACCTCGTGGCACTGCAGTTGAACGTGCATCAGCCTTCTTTTCTTCAAAATGTCATGC
Organism: Imbricaverruca yamaguchii; assembly: GCA_034440575.1. Lineage (NCBI taxonomy): Eukaryota > Metazoa > Arthropoda > Thecostraca > Neoverrucidae > Imbricaverruca > Imbricaverruca yamaguchii. The sequence goes on along the minus strand of JAOTOL010001351.1, from coordinate 717,167 downwards.
ATGGGTGTGACAGCAACTATGGTGTTCTGCATGCTGCATCTTCATGTTTATGGCAAATAAAGCACGTGATAAAAGGCTCTGTGTTTTCTTCCTTTACTACTTCACGCACCTTCTCTCGTATTTCGGTTAAGCCTGTCTTTAAGGTTATTTAGCCAGCAGCTATGTACAGCACAGCTTGTGCTTCTCATATCACTCAGAGTTGGAGGTGAAAAGATAGGATTCCACGCTGTTTCCGTCAGGATGAGACTGTTCCAGCCCAGTCGTAGAAGCAGGAGTACGTGCAGAGGACAGCGCCCTTAACCCGCGCCATCTTTCAGGTCAGATCCTCACACCCCGTCTCGGGGAGGGGGGGTCGATAGAAACCCCCATCTAATCTCCAAACTAAGGGTCGCACGAAAACGAAATAGGTGTCATCGGAAAGTGCTCGACGAGTAGGGCCAGACACCACCCCCAAAATGTTTCCCCCAAAAAGTGATGTTACTAGGGGCCCTAGAGTCTTTCTACTTACGTGATGTTTGTAGCTCTGAGGGACCATTTTGGGGGAGATTTAAAACATATTTGCAAACAGAAAAGGAAAGCGAAATCGACCAGGGCCATACAATTTTTGGCCACCCAATTATTTTTTGTTTTGTTGAAATTTCAAAATTTTGAGTCATCAAGTTGTCTTTAATTGTCCTTCCCTAATGGGTAGAACAGACCGAAAAACGTTCCTCGAAGTCAACTTACACTAATAAAAAATGCTTACTTGGGCCAGAATCTTCAATTTGAACTCTAATAAGCAAATATGCAAAATTAATAATTAATCAAACACGGACAAAAAGAAGAATTCCACAATCAATCAATCACAATAAGCAAACGCTGAAAGTTTCATTAAAATATCTTTATCCGTTAAAACGTGACGACTGGTTTAACTTTTGTGGAGGTCACCTCACTTGACCTTAACTAACTCATTGACCCTCATGATGGGTCACTCATGACCTGACCTCAACATTTTCAAACAGCATGACAAATTGATGTGGTAAATTTTTTGCCAAATTTCGGTGCGCTGCCGCGAGCCATTCTTTCCTTATTAAAGGAAAAGCTTAGGCAGGCGCCTACCAATCTCCCCTAGATACGGGGCAGGCTAGTGCATCCTTATGCTCTGCAGGCTTCATTTCTAAGTTCGCTGTGCCTTCTCTAGAGGACATAGGCACAGGGGCGGAATTTTCTATTATACTGGAGAGGCTCGAAGCTCTCCAATCCCCTGTTGTCCCCCTCGAAGTTTGTCTGAGCCGTCGCCACTAATGATCTTAAAATTTCAGCGTTGTTACGAGGAATTTTAAAATGAATGTTATAGCCTACGCCTTTATGAGGAAAGTGTCGAAAACCAGGCTTTGGTTTTCAAAGGACCAGGTGTGACGTCCGGTCAGCTTCGCTTCCATTCCTCTGCAATACCAGTCTAAATGTTTAAAGAAAGAAAAACGAAAATCGACCACAAATAATTTTGAGTTTGGGGTCGGGAAAGTAAAAAAAAATTCAGCGCCAAACCACAAATATGGGCGCTGATGCGTTTCCCGTATATTGGCAAAAAGGAAGTGTTCTTAGCAAGATTAGTGACTTGTTTGATGTATATTGTTATGCTACATTGTTTCAAAGTCATGTCAGGTCACCGAGGTCAAGTCAGGTCAAGTTCATAACAGGTTAAGGAAATGACGGGCGCATTGTCTAAAGCGAGAAAAATGAAAATCGGCCGACAAATTTTTAAGTTATAGGCCGTTAAAGTGTTTTTAAAAAAATATCGCAGCGCCAGACCACAAAAATCGGCGCTGATGCGCTTCTCGTATATTGGCTAGGGGGAGGGTTCTTGACAACACTAGCGACTTGTTTGATGCATATTGTTATGCTATATAATTTAAAAGTGATGTTAGGTCGCCGAGGTCATCATGACAGGCTAATGGAACCAAACTTAGTCAACTGGAATGTTGTCATAAATGGAAATGACTGTCATGCGATCGATGTCACTTTGCATGCTACGCCCTACACATCCGGAAATCTACTGTTTGTCATTGTGTGCCTAAGCGTTTCTATACTTTATTCATGTATTTCGCTCCTTTCTTTGCGAAGCCGATTGTGCCGAGCCGCACAACGGAGCAGTCAGGTGGGCAGCCCGGTTCTGGTAACTGGAGCAAGTAATGACCTGATAAAGTCCTTCTATATAGATGACCTGAGGTCAAATGGCGGAACTGGCATATGTGTTGCATCATTAGCAATGTCCAAAACATTATTAATGCCAATTTTGGAGCATTTAAACACAATCACAGCGATCCATAACAATGAAAAGCCAAGCCACGCAAAACTGCGATATTTTGTTATTTTGACCTTTTGAACTCCGTTTATGTTTAATCCACTGATTACGTCCCAGACACGGGGATATCTTCTAGTCTTGACAAAATCCAATGCGAATGCCGCACCACTATGTAACCAATGGTCAGTCAACCGCTTTGGAGAAACGTCTTAAAGGAGCCACGTTTGTCGGCAATAAAATCGTATACACAACTGTGATTCCACTAGTACATTCAGATGCCGTGTCAGGACTAAGAGTGGGCAAAACTATTGCATGGGCCCCAACACACAAGGCCCCTGCAAAGACTCGTATGGAAACGCAAATGTCCTCTGATGTCGGCCAGTTCGTTTTGCCTTCCCATTTAGCCATTTTGTTATCAAATTATTATTTTTCGCCACAAAATGCGCGCCCAGGCCATGGATCTGGGGAACTTGGCCTTTCCTCGTGGAGCGGCCCGTGGGTATATCCGCAGCAATTCGTTTACATTTCTTCTATGTATAGAATTTGTGCGGACAGCAGCGCCTCTATTGTGCCTTTTCTGTACTACGACGCGGAATCCCGGCGACTAGTTGGGTCTGTTATATAGGTGGCGCTACGAAAGATCCGTCCTCGCTTGGATATTGCAATATATCCAGGGGTGATCAATTAAGGTCAAAAGCTGACTATTGAAACAGACTTCAGCTTGTTCCCAAGTCTGCTTTGAATATTTTTCCTTGATTGCTCTTGACAGCAAAAGGTATATTGTGAACGAATTAGGTCAGACAAAGGCAAACGACTTGAGAACAGGCAAAGGTCGACACTTAGACTGGTATTGCGGAGGAATGGAAGCGAAGCTGACCGGACGTCACACCTGATCCCCTGAAAACCAAGCATTTACCGGGTTTTCGCCACTTTCCTCATAAAAGCGTAGGCCCTTACATTCATTTGAAAATTCCTCTAAAAAACGCTTAATTATTTGCGATTATTAGTGGCGGCGGCTCAGACAAACAACTTAGAGGGGACAACATGGGATTGGACAGCTTCGAGCCTCTCCAATATAATAGAAAATTCCGCCCCTGCGCCTATATCCTCTAGAGAAGGTACAGCGAACTTGGAAATGAAGCCTGTAGAGCATAAGGATGCACTAGCCCGCCCCGTATCGGGGGGAGATTGATAGGCGCCTCCCTAAGCTTTTCCGTCGATAAGGAAGGAATGGCTCGAGGCAGCGCGCCGAAATTTGGCAAAAATTTTCGCACATCAATTTGTCATGCTGTTTGACAATTTTGAGGTCAGATCATTTGGGTCGATGAGTTGGCCAAAATCAAATGAAGTCAACCTCCAACAAGTTTCAACCAGTCGTCACGCTTTAAGGGATAAAGATATTTGAATGAAACCTTCAGCGTTTGTCTGTTTATGGATGGCACAAAACGCACGAGAGGAATGTTTAATTTTTCATCGCTTTTGATGACCTTGGTTTTGCGTATTAGTCCATAAGGAACAAAATCGGAGATTCCGGTTAAAGTAAGCGTGTTTTGTGAGAGCAAGTTGACTTCAAACAACGTTTTGTTGTCCGGTCTACGCACTATCAAAAGAAAAATAAAGAGAGTTGGAAACTCCAAATTTGGAAATTTCAAGAAATTAATCATTCTATTTTGGTGTTGTAAAAAATTGTAGCGCCATGGTTGATTTCGCGTTCCTTTTCTGATTCCAGATAATTTTTGTTTGTCAAATCTCTTCCCCCCCCAAGAAAAAATGAACATCCAGAGCCAAGAACAGTCGTGAAAACAGAGACCAATTAATGTCGTCACTTTTGGGTGGAATTTTGGGGATGGTCTCAGGCCCTACTCGTCGAGCGCTTTCCGATGACACCTCTTTCGTTTTCGTACGACGCTTAGTTTGGAGATTAGAAGGGGTGTTGTATCACCCCCCTCCCCGAGACGGTTAATCGGAAAGGGTTAAACAAAGGGCCTAGAAAATGTCTGACCGAACAGGAACAGCAGCAATTGCTACCGATGCAAGGTGCCCTCATATAACTAACCATACTGAGCAGTGGCGTCCACGACCGCCACAACTCAGCTGCCATCAACTCAGCTGTTGAGTCAGCCGACTGTGGCCGCGGCCACAACTCAGCTGACTCAACTCTGGCCACATGAGTCCCAGGCTCATCGGAGCAGGAAGGACCAGGTAGGACAGGCGTAGACGAGCCTGATTTGCCAGGATTCGCAACATAATTAGGGTCTGCAGCATCAGGATTCGCAGGTTCATTATCCTCATTTCCAGCAGGCGTTGCAGAATCAGGATCCGGATGAGGAATGCAGATGATAAAGGGTAAAGTTGGGGAACAGGCTCCACAAATTACTTACATGTATGTAGGTCGCCATGCTATTAATGTTATTCACAGCATTCTGAAGGTATATATCAACCAAAATCTCAACGCATACATCTGAGGTAATATAAGCTGCACACCTGTCAATGTCTTTACAAAATAACAATCATCAACAACCGACAGATAAAAACGCATTGCCGTTATGTGGGAAATACGTTTTACATACCAGCTGGGCACACGTGGGGAGATGTAATCATACACTGGGGAAGGGGAGATGCTGATGCGGTCAACACCCTGAACCAGTTCCAAGTGTACCTGTTCTGTATGCAATAGCTCCCGCATGACTTCCTGGAGATGGAATAGACCTCCTCTAGGCTAATTCTGCATCCCTCAGCCCGAGTAGCCACCGCCCGCGGAAGAAGAGCTGCTTCGGATATCCCTGGTAAGAACCAGCAACACGCTCCTTGGCTGACGGCCACCGCGGCTTTCTTCTTTTCTGTTTTGCAAGGGCTGAGATGGGAGTTGCGCGCGACTTGCAGCACCACGCGTGAATACATCCGATTTGCCCAGCCTAAGGACGGCTGACAAAAGAGAGCCACAGCTAGTCGGCTACAGCTAGCCGGCTGGTGGGCATCAGGAGCGAGACGACGAGCTGGGCGGACAACGCCGCGTTCACGACCAACACCCTAGGACAGACAGAAACAAACACCAGACACCAGCAGGACACCCGAAACATGCCGCGGGTGTCGTAAACCGAGTCAAATACCAACCAAGAGCTTCGATGGTAACATTACCAGTCCCTGTCCTGCTGTGTGGGAACTCCCGCTCTTTACTAGCTTCAATCATTATCATCATCATGTACTTCGGAGCTCTGCATGAAACGGGGTTTCGGTTTTCCACTTCAAATGCAAGGGTAAAATACAACACAGACGAACAAAGGATAGCATTAAGGCAAAGAAAACAACTTCAAGTAGTTTAAATTCACTTGTTTTGTTTCACATGCATGCATGGCTGGATTCATTTGTTTAACAGCTATTTCACGCGGCAATAACAATTTGTCTGCCGGTAACACAAACTTTTCCAACAATACAAACTATGTATGCATGCTTAGCAAGTTTAAATATGTCCTTAATTTGCGTAGCACATTCCATTGGCGCAATTTCCAGCACTAACTCCCTTGAAGACCAATTTGACTCATAAGCGATACCCATTGCTATGAACCAGCGATATAGATAACGGACGTTTATCCGTGGCAGGGGTTTCGTGCAGCTTCCGTTGCCCTGTTCGAAACCCATGCCATAAATATGTAATATACAATTGAATGTGTTGCAATAAACAAAGTGTAAATATTGAGTGCAGATAGATGTGTGCGCATACAATATATCTGGATGATAACAACAGACAATGATGTTGACTTGTACAAATCACTTTAAAAAAGTGAAAAAATGTCCTGTTTCAGGGATTCCAGTTCATAAGGCGCGGTTTCCAAAACGCCAACGTTCTTTCACGTGTGCGCCCGCCTTGCGCATTCGGCGCATTCGCCACACTTCGCGCGATTCTCCGGTTTCTGCTAGGCATCCTACACTTTGCTAATTGCTGTCACCTGATAGTGTTGATTCATATTTGACGAATGGAAAGCTTCGTATGGAGGCTCGCTGTGAAAATTAGATTAATTAAATTCGATGATTGATGATTCTTCCAATATTTTTGATGGTTAACAATTAAGAAACACTCCTAATTGCATCTCTTTGGTTAAATATGCTCCTAGATTGGCTACGGAACCGAAGCCCTTACGAAGTGTTCTATTATTGCACCTGTCGAGTTTGCATCCATCTACGGATGCGTTTTAAGTCCCCAACCGATTTTTGTCAGGGGCCCGACACAACTTTGAGGCCACACCTCTTTTTTAGAGTTGCATTGTTTATTGTGCATCAAAGCTATTTTTTTAGGTATCGGCGCATTTTCATAGACCTGGTGTGCTTATTTAGCGTCCGGTTCTTTTGTTGCTTCTTTAGGACCATGACATGTCGCTTTTTGAGGGCTCGAGCCTGTTTGGCAGAACCCCATGCTGTTTCATGGGCCCGGTTCGTCTTGAAGGCCCCCGTTATGTTTTCTTAGAGCTCCCGGTGTGTTTATTTAGAGCTGCAACGCATGTTTTAAGGCCCTGCCGATATTTGCGAGACTCGGTACGCTTTGGAGGGCCCGGTACATTTTCGCCTTTCCGTTGTGCTCTTAGGGTTCCGTTGTGTTTGTTTTGGGCTTCTGGTCGCACATTTGTGGGGCCCCAGCATGCTTTTGGGGTAATCGATATAATTTCCAGGTACACCGGCACGACTTTTCGGGCCCAGACGCGTGGTTCGGGGGCCCGAGGACAGTTTTCTGGGCTGGACGCTATTTCTGGGGATTTCTTTTGAATTTCTGAAAGTCTGAGTCCCGGCCTGATTCTTCGAGCACCTGGCACCATATTTTGACGTCCTACCGCGGTTTTTCATGTTCAAAAGACTTCTGAGGAAAAAAAACACGAAATTTCATAGCTTTAGCATGACGCATTAATAAGCGGCAAGCAGCAAAAACTTCAAGGAGCTTCAGAAAATTCCCTTTATAATAGGGTTAACATTCAATTGGTGGTATTGACTCACTGAAATCACAAATGTTGTGCTAGTTTATTCACACTTGATGCTCGATGATGCCTAAATTCGGTTGAAAAGTTAATACATCTTGGATGCTGTGGTAATTTAGCTCTTTCAAACCATTGCTGCCGCGAGTACTTCGTTGTGCTCAGGCACGCAATACATCGATGGTAGTTATGCTTTCATATATGTGCTTTGTCTCATAAAATTTCCCATCCTTTGGAAGGTGACTGAGCAACCATGTCGTACTACGATGAATGTGTGAGGGAGATCGAGTAGCTGTTGGTTCTACATTGGGCATACTCAATTCATATTCATATATTACTCGGCTTCGGGATCCCACGTTGTAAAGTGAAATTCCTCACCAATGCGTGATGCACTGGAGCCGCAAGTCCAGCAAACAGTTTTCAGCGTCCATGATATACCCGACTTTCAGTACCCGCAATCGCCCTTCGCTTTGTAGGATGTATGTAAGTTATAGGTCCACTAAACTATGCACTTTTGACAATAGATGCTATTCCTTTCTCTGGAACGGTTTAAGAGAACCATCTCCGATAAGATCAGGTTGTGCCGTAGCAAAATCACGAAGCTTGTCGTTTTATCACTTCCTCGTCCAATGTTGTTTTCCAAAGCTCCGCCCATAGGTCAAATCACCCTCCCCCGTCAGGTAATCGAGCCGCTCCATACCGCACCACTGCATGCCGGTGCACTGGCATGCCTTCCGTATACGACGAGCACTGTGAATTTCCTGTGAAAGTGTGACGGTGGATTTGGTTCGTTTACTGACAACTGGAAATAGCCGTTCAACTAAACTAGTGTTACTGACTTGTGCGAAGTGGTGACAAGATTTCAAGCTAAATCTGATGGTTTCGCAATGTTCAGTGGTGGTGAAGAGATATATCAGGACGGGCAAGAGTAATCTAGAAATTTATGGTTGCGTTTATGCTTTAAAAAGCTATTCCCCTTTCCAGGAATGGATGCTGTCCTCGGGAGCTGGCTGCCAGGTCGGAGGGGCGGGGAAGGGTGACTGTAGCGCGTGCTCAGCGACCATCAAACACGGCAGGCAGAGCGCCACGCTCCCGAACCTACTACCGAACCTACTACCGAACCTACTACCGAACCTAGCTGATGTCGAGGATTCACCTCGATCCGAGGAAGCGAGGTCCAGTGCCCTGCAGCTACTGTAAGAGCTGAAAAAAGCTGCAGCATTGCGTGATTCCCAGAAACATAGACACTTCGCATTATTCACGGCATTTAAAGACCGTTTAACAGTTGGAAGCGAGCCGCATTTATCGACGGAATCACCAAAGATTATCAACATAGAACGTGGCAGCAAATGTTGAACAAAATGGTTATTCTTTGAATAAAAGTGCATCCATACTCTTTGAAAGTACGCATGCGATTTTCAGCATGTTTGCGTTAGGCAATCGGTGAGGTTGTTAACAAAGATGTCAAATTTTGTAAGAAATATGGTGAAATGCAGGACCGGGCCTATCAAATTTGGCTTGGTTTCCCAAACAACCGTTTATGGATAAAACGCTTTGATAAGAGAAAAAGTAATATGCTTAGCATATTAGTAGTAGCTCAGTATTCAGCTCAACAACATTAGATAAAAATAGCATATAACATTCAAATATACATGTAGCACGTATGATGCACACATTTCATCTTTTTTCAATCCGGTATGTTGAGCAGCCTAGCCTGACTTAAACCGGTAACAGGTCGGCCTGTTCTGACCTGGACCAGGAAAAAACCGCGGTTTTCCATTTCGTTTAGTTCAGTTCAGGTTTTCAAATTGCTGAGATGGTCGCTGGTCCAAAGCGTGGCTCTATGATATTAATTTCTATCCGACATATATATATATATATATATATATATATATATATATATATATATATATATATATATATATATATAGATATATGTACATATATGTACATATATATACATATATATAGTGTACATGTATATATACATATAACTATTCGGCATCCACTAGACCACTACCAAGAGCCATGAAAAGTCCCACATCCTCGCCAGCCACTGACGACCGTGAGTAAGGTATCGACCGGTCGACATCTCCATCACCCCTCCCCCAAACAACTGATCGCCTCCCACGAGGCGTCTCTCGCCGCCAACTGCCGGCGGCGCATCGGCACCCGCGCCTCGCGCGGCAGACCCGCCCTCCAGCCACACAGCTGTGGCGGCCAGTCACGTGACCTGGTGACGTCAGCGGCGGCTGCGGCGGGACGGCGGGGCGGTGGCGGCGGCGGCGGCGGCGGCGGCGGCGGCGGCGGCGGCGATCAGTGGGGGCGCGCAGCCGGGCGGGCGTGGCGCGCGCCATGGGCAGCCGTATGGAGCAGCGCGTGGTGTTCGGCCTGCAGCCGGAGGAGGCCGACAGGTGGTGGGGCGGCCTGCAGGAGGCCAGCTGGCCGCCGACGGAGCGGCGGCGCCGGCCGCCCGGCCGCTGCCGGTGCCGCGTCACGCGCTGGGCCGCCCTGTGGGCGCCGCTGTCTGTCGGCCTGGTGGCGCTGTCTCTGTACGCGGCCGTGGCGCCCTACTGGATCGTGCGACACCACCCGCCGTCCGAGTCAGGTTGGTGCGTCGGCGCCGTCGCAGGTAGCGTGGCCCTGTGGGGAGAACTCCTCACAGAGCATAACGTCGACATTCTGTGCTGCCCGGTTACTTCCGGATACCCTTTCTCAACCCGACTCTAAGTTCACGGCCCTCGACCACACCAATGAATAACGGGCCGCCGACCGCAGGGACTCCAATATCATGCTAACAGCATGGACAATTTCTGCTCTCAGCGGTCTAAAATGTTTTCACTTTCAAGATAGCATTGGTTAAGCGAACAAAATACTTCGTATTTCGTGCATGTTTTTGTACCACGTTCCTCCACCCCAGCGGAACATGATGGAATGGTTTTCATGTTCCAACGACGTCATGCTGGCTGTAGGCATGTCCCTACCAATCCGTCCGGCAAGTCCTCCACCAGCTGATAGCCAACCACCTACTGACGTGCACCCCCGACGCAGTGCCGCTCACCTGACCTCACCTGACATCACTTGACCTGGTCTGACCTCTGTTTCGCACCACAGTGTCCTCGGAGACCGGCAGCCGCGTGTGTGAAGTGACGTGACCGTGTGACCGTGTGACACGTGGCGCGCGGTGTGTAGCACACAGTGTGCGCGGAGCGGACCGCTGTCGGCGCCCAGACCTGACACGGTCCGCACCACCCGAGCGGACCGCTGCCGGCGCCCAGACCTGACACGGTCCGCACCACCCGAGCGGACCGCTGCCGGCGCCCAGACCTGACACGGTCCGCACCACCCGAGCGGACCGCTGCTGGCGCCCAGACCTGACACGGTCCGCACCACCCGAGCGGACCGCTGCCGGCGCCCAGACCTGACACGGTCCGCACCACCCGAGCGGACCGCTGCCGGCGCCCAGACCTGACACGGTCCGCACCACCCGAGCGGACCCTGCCTCCCCCGGCCCGCCACACTCCCACCCAGCGGACCGCTGCCGGCGCCCAGACCTGACACGGTCCGCACCACCCGAGCGGACCGCTGCCGGCGCCCAGACCTGACACGGTCCGCACCTCCCGAGCGGACCGCTGCCGGCGCCCAGACCTGACACGGTCCGCACCACCCGAGCGGACCGCTGCCGGCGCCCAGACCTGACACGGTCCGCACCACCCGAGCGACGCTGCCGGCCCAGACCTGACACGGTCCGCACCACCCGAGCGGACCGCTGCCGGCGCCCAGACCTGACACGGTCCGCACTACCCGAGCGGACCGCTGCTGGCGCCCAGACCTGACACGGTCCGCACCACCCGAGCGGACCGCTGCCGGCGCCCAGACCTGACACGGTCCGCACCACCCGAGCGGTCGATGCCCGCCCGCCGGCCCAGATCTGCCGCTCACTCTGCACAGTGTGCGGGGGGCCGGTGCGGCGGCAGCGGCGGCGGCGCGCCCGCCACACACGTCAGTGATGACACCCCGTGCCGGTGCCGGTCCCGCCACCATCCGGTAGGCCGCGCTGCCAGGCCAGACGCCGGGGTCCGGCAGGCAGGGGCGCCGCCAGCGCCTCACTCCGGGGGGGGGGGGAGGGGCAGCCGGGCTGGATGATTGACGTGGCAAGTCAGGCGCGAGCGCGTGAGATGCACGGCTGAAGCCCGGCGGAATGTCGAGTGTCTCTCCCCTGTCTCTTCCCGCTGGAGACGCCCATTCGGTAGGGGAGAGTGGCATCCATCCGCGGTGTTTTCCACTGGCGATTGTCAGGCCCGGTGCTGTTGACCCGCACGTTTGCACGCACTTGAGGGCGTCCGGCTGGGTGGGTCGGGCCGCCACGCCTTTTCAATTGAGATGCGCTCACGCTTCTATAAACAAAACCTATCAGTGCCCATCGGTGGATCAAGTCGGTCGACTTGGAGAAGGTGTGCAAAATCTAAAAATGTATGCCAATTATTTTTTAAATCAATCGGATTTAGATAAATGTTTAGCTAAGCTTGAGTTTATACGAATGTATTCCGGTTCAGATGCTTCTTTTTCGCTCGCAAATCGTGAATACAAACCATTTTGCTGCAAATCAGGAAATCGTGTGGAGGGAAGACGCCGCCGTTGGTCCCCTGGATCCGCCACTGTCTGGGCCGCATCTGCCATCCGAAAGCGAAAATGTCAATGTTACCGGTCGGCGTGGTCCACGCTACCGCCACACTCTTGCGTCACCACTCCCCGTCACAGCCACACCACTGTGTCACCACTCCCCGTCACAGCCACACCACTGTGTCACCACTCTCTGCCGCAGCCACACCATTGTGTCACCTCTCTACGTCGCAGTTACACCACTGTGTCACCACTCCCTGCCGCAGCCACAACACTGCGTCACCACTCCCCGCCACAGCCACACCATTGCGTCACCACTCCCCGCCACAGCCACACCATTGCGTCACCACTCTCCGTTACCACCATGCCCTTACTTCACCACGCTGTGCGATGAGCAGAGAAGCAGACAGGGTTTTCCGCCTTCCCTCCACTATCACTGACGCCCTCTGCGCATCCTCCACTTCAGTAGCGGCTTCCAGCTAGCTACTGAACCACTTACTTCGGTCCAGCCTTCGCTGACGTCCATTAACACCAGCGTGGACAATTAGCCAAGTTTATCACAGGTTCACTGCAAAGTCAAACATGCATGCCATTTAGCAGCTGGAGCTTTTAATTCGCGTTGCGTCGCTGCCACAACAAACAGTGTCGGCAATGTTCTCCTCACCCAGTCCACTCTGCTTCTGCCATCTGCCCGAGGCTCCAAGCACTCTTATGCAAACATTACGGCTGCTCTTCAACTGATCCTCCACATGGCGTCACTGATACGCCACGTCTCGTCTTCCACCTGCGCACGCATTCGCACGCAGGAATGGGCTCAGCTGCGGCGAAACGAACTCCAGGTCGCGGCCGCAGTTGCAATTTAGCTCAATTTTTCCATGTTCGCAGACGTACAGTTCAGTCGACACATATCAGGGTGGCTTCCCTCTTTATCTAACCGGCGCGGCGGCACGCCGACAAACAAAGGCGCAGACAAACAAGCGATGCGCGCAGTGTGCTTGCCCATCCCCACGGCTATGCTCACGGTCGTTCTGGCGGCACTCGGCCGTTCTGGCTGCACTCAGCCGTTCTGGCGGCACTCGGCAGTTCTGGCGGCACTCGGCCGTTCTGGTGGCACTCGGTCGTTCTGGTGGCACTCGGCTGTTCTGGCGGCACTCGACCGTTCTGGCGGCACTCGACCGTTCTGGCGGCACTCGACAGTTTCCCGATTGCCGACGTATATTTGGCCGCTACTTACCGGCCGGAGGGCGAGAGCCACCAAGTCACCGGCGGAGACGCGCCCCACGTGTCTCAGGTGCGGCAGCCGAGATGTGCCAACTTACTCACCGGTCCTTACACTATAACTCAGGCTCCAGGGCTTGGATAGCTCCAGCACTGCACTGCATGGCGTATCGTGCTGCCAGTTCGCAACACTGCGTCGTGAGCTGTGCCGTGTTGCACAGCCTGCACATTGCTTGCACTCTTTTTCAAGTAGGCGGCACCCGGGTACGACGCAGATCTGACTGATATGACGGATCTGACGGATAGACATGGGTCTTTCACGAGCTCTTAGTGTTGGCTAATCTTTTTCTGAACACCACTTTGTCTGTGTAGTTGATGCGCTTTTGTTCGGAGGAAGGCATCGTTTGCTTCTCAGAAGCCTCATTACGCCCACTCGGTTAGGGCGGCAAGAGTGCCGAGGTGTCCGGCTGCCCTGAGACACCTGAGGGATTCACTGCGGAAAAAGCGATTGTATTTTGTGTTTTCACCGCTTTTACCCTGACAAAAATGTCACTAGGATTGCCTATTAAGCATAGCATCGCCAACGCAGCGCCTGACGGAGCCTTTCCGGCGATGTACTTCCATCGATGCTAGTTTCGGAGATGCGAGGAGCCGAATTGGCGGATGATTGACCCGTCCTCGAGCCTTCCCACTCGAGGACCGGTCAGTCACTGCAAGAGGTCAGGTCGGCGGGTGGTCGCACAGCCACACGCCGAATCACACCATATGACGTGCTAAAAGGCAGCGTGTCTTCACGTTTCAACAACGTCACAGAGTCAATGAAGCGACTCCATGTCCACGTTGGAACAGGAAGTATCTCATTGAGCCTGATTGGCAGAGCAAGAGTGAAACAGTGAAGGGTGTCACTTCCCCTGATCACGACCATGATATGGCCAACAGTGTTCAAATGCCATTTCCGGCCGGAATGCAGTCCCGCTGTTGCTCATCGTTTAAGAAAACCTAAACTTGTGGCGGATGCATCTCATGATTACGCACAAACTAAAATGAATAACACTGCTTCATGTTTGAACAAAAAGCACACAGGAACGTCTGCATTGCACGGCAAAATTGGCAGAGATAAACGGATAAAGCTGTTCTGAACAACTCTTGTTGGTGTACTTGTGAAGCACCAGGTGACCTTGATATTCACAAACCTGGCATTTTCGCAAGCCTGACACATTGGCAGGAGGGCCATCTTTCCCCCGGTTATCGATTTTAATTTGAATAATTCAAAATAGACAGTCAATTCTGGTAATAACCCGGGCACGAATAAACGCGATAAGATCCAAGGGCGGAGGGGCATAGCACATGTGCCACCCCTTAGACATGTGGTGCCGCCCTAAGTGAAAAAGGTGGCTCTCGCCAAGATGCTCCAGGTGCACCGATCTTGCATTTTCAGCTTAAAACGCCCTCTGAATAGCAAAGGCGTCATCCAGGGCCACTAAGATGCCCCTGCAGCATTCTCAGACAATGTGGCGCTTCTCCGTACGCGTGCCCCACCAGAATTCCTCGTTGCTGTGCCCGGAGAAGGGAAGCCCAGCACCAGAGGCCGTCCGCGGCCCGCTAAATACCACACCGGTGAGTCACGTCGTTGCGTTGCACAGCCGGGCGGAACGGAAGCCAGGCCTGTCGGAGCAGGCAACGACGACGTCCAGACGTGCCGGTGAGATATGCTCCTCTGCCTCAGGCGTGCCGGCGAGACATGCTCCTCTGTTTCAGACATGCCGGCGAGAAATGTTCCTCTGTCTCAGACGTGCCAACGAGACATGTTCTTCTGTCTCAGACATGCCGGCGAGAAATGTTCCTCTGTCTCAGACGTGCCAACGAGACATGTTCTTCTGTCTCAGACGTGCCGATGAGACATGTTCTTCTGTCTCAGACGTGCCGGCGAGACATGCTCCTTTGTCTCAGACACGCCGGCGGGATATTCCTCTGTCTCAGACGTACCGGCGAGACATGCTCCTCTGTCTCAGACATGCCGGCGAGACATGTTCCTCCGTCTCAGACGTACCGGCCATGCATGCTCCTTTGTCTCAGACGTGCCGACGAGACATGCTCCTCTGTCTCAGACGTGCCGGTGAGACACTGTTTCAGACGTGCCGGTGAGACACTGTCTCAGACGTGCCGGCGAGACACTGTCTCAGACGTGCCGGCGAGACATGCTCCTGCTCTTGTGGCCAGCTGGACAATCAAAGCAAATCCGTCTGTAATATTGCAAATTATCTGTTTTAATTTTACTACCCTTCAGTGGAAAGGCACTCATATCAGCCTGCTGATGTTGATTTTCTACATACGACGGGCTGGATGTTACTCTATCTGCAGATAATTCGCCTGGAATTAGTAACGTTCTTCGCTTCGCACTGCTGGTGGCGGATAGACCATGGATAAAGCGCCCGTCTCCCAATCGAAATGCTGTGGGTGCGATCCCCGCGTGTCTCTACTCTTCGCCTGCGACCAGTCGGCGTGGGAGATAGGCGACGCTAAGTGACCAAGAGCAGTCGACCCGTCGCAAAATCAAAAACAACCATCGCTTCCCGCTGGTGCTGAACACTAATGCAACGCAGGCGGCAGAGAGGTCGAGGTGTTTCCGTGATTGGTGTGTCTGAGTTGTGTGTCCGTGGGTGGTGTATCTGTGAATGGTGTGTCAGTGAGTTGTCTCCGTGAGTGGTGTGTCCGTGAGTGGTGTGCTTCAGGTAGTGTGTCCGTGAGCAGTGTATTCATGAGTTCTGTGCAGACTGGTGCTACACCTCGGAGACAGCTTGGACTCGGCACTGTGGGACAGCCAACACCACACCACCGCTCCAAACTGCTGGGACACAACACTGTGGGACAGCCAACACAGCACAATCGCTTCAGACAGCTGGGACACAACACTGTGGGACAGCCAACACCACCCCATCACTCCAGACAGCTGGGACACAACACTGTGGGACAGCCGACACCACACCACCGCTCCAGACTGCTGGGACACAACACTGTGGGACAGCCAACACAACACCACCGCTCCAGACAGTTGAAACACAACACTGTGGGACAGCGACCACCGACAGTTATGGAATACAACGGAGCGTGAATTGTGGGAAGTCAAGCGGCTGGAATTGCCGGTAACGGTGTCCGGGCGACATGACCGGACCGGTACTGGTGCGGCAGGCAGACTGTGTCGGGCCGACATGGCGGACCGGTGCTAGTGTGGCAGGCAGACTGTGTCGGGCCGACATGGCGGACCGTTGCTGGTGCGGCAGGCAGACTGTGTCGGGCCGACATGGCGGACCGGTACTAGTGCGGCAGGCAGACTGTGTCGGGCCGACATGGCGGGCCGGTGCTGGTGCGGCAGACAGACTGTGTCGGGCCGACATGGCGGACCGGTGCTGGTGCGGCAGGCAGACTGTGTCGGGCCGACATGGCGGACCGGTGCTGGTGCGGCAGGCAGACTGTGTCGGGCCGGCATCGCGGACCGGTGCTGGTGTGGCAGGCAGACTGTGTCGGGCCGACATGGCGGGCCGGTGCTGGTGCGGCAGACAGACTGTGTCGGGCCGACATGGCGGACCGGTGCTGGTGTGGCAGACAGACTGTGTCGGGCCGACATGGCGGACCGGTGCTGGTGTGGCAGGCAGACTGTGTCGGGCCGACCGCACTGCACCCAAGCGAGCTAAATCAACCATTTCAAGCGAATGAAGTCTGTCCAACAATGGTAAGCTAGCCATTTATAGAGCGGATCATTACGAGTGGGACGCTGTACCAAGCGAGCCACGTGAAGCCAAATGCACTTGTATCAAGTCACATGTGCCATTGTCCCTGTACAACATGGAAGGATATCTCTAGACGAGCCACGCCTAGCAAGTACGTGATGTCACTGTTTCAAAGGAAATATCTATTTATTTCTACGGAAAATACTTAAACTACAACGTCTGTTCTCCAAGCCATTTTATGTCGAACCCTTCACATCACTTCACGAAGCCAAAACTTCGCCCAGTTAAATTTAGACTTCAAAGCTGCGGATAATCCAGGTGTCCGCCACACAACGATAAAGAGGGAAAGTGACCACAAACGACTGAGGCATCTCCATTTATACAGGCATTCCGAACACGCTCGCCATTCGTGGAGCGAGGAGCCGTTCGTGCAGGACAGTTCCCAGCACTGTCGCCTGTTCTCTACTTGTCCATTGTTGGCTGATGCCTTTCGAAGGCAGCTGCGTGCAAACTAAACACGATGCGGACTAAGTACAAAGACGATGAAGCCAGCAATCAACTAAGTTTCATTCACCCAGCCATGGAGCTCGAGTGTCGTGATAACGGCGCTCTGTCACCGTGAGATGGACTATTCCGTCAGCACATTGTACTCAGACATTTCACCTTTGATATTGCAGCTGATCCGGGGTGATGCCATATTCACTATTTGCCCTTGGTGACTGACTAATCAGTGTGTGTGCCTTTATAGCAATCCCTTTGTGTTTGAAGCTGGTCTGGTTTTAGGGCGCATCGACCATGTTGATCATATAGCTGATCACATTCGGTGTGCGAGCTTCGTATTTTTTTCGAGTACTGCGAAGGTCAGATTTTTCGATGAAAATGGAACCTTCCAGTTCAAAGAATACATGCTCCCATTTGGGCACGTGAATGTTTCAGTCGGCGAAATACCCTTTGATATCCGCGAGGTTAGTAACAGCCACAGCAACGGCTCCAGCAGACAGCTCCAGCAACACGAAACTATGCCAAATAAATTTATGTTATAGGATATATTTATGCAACTATACATGATAGGGTATTTGAAAGCATCAATCTACCAGGACCATATCATTTTTTGGCAACCACATTCTTTTTATTTCAAAATTTTGAGTTGGAAGTTTTCTTTAATTTTAATTTTCTAATGTGTAGAGTGGACCGAAAAATATTGTTCGAAGTCTACTTGCTCCGATAAAAAATGCTTACTTTAGCCAGACAAATATTTATCTCTAAATATAAGAAATATAAGAAACTAAAAAGTAATAAAAAAACGGAACGAAAAATCCTCTGGTGCGTTTTGTTCCGACCATAAAGATAAGCAAACGCTGAAAGTTTCATTAAAATATCTTTATCCGTTAAAGCGTTGGTTGAACTTTTTTGGAGGTGACCTCACTTGACCCTGACTACCTCGTTGACCCTAGATGGCCTGACTTCAAAATTGTGACACAACATGCCAAATTGAGGTAGAAAAAAGGTATGCCAACTTTCGACGCGCTGCCGCGCGCTGTTCTTCCACTCTCCGCGGAAAAGCTCAGGGAGGGGGGCGTCAACGACCCCCCGACACGGCGCAGGTTTAGATACTTGGCCCTTAACACTCGCACGTCTGGCGGTCCACGCCAACTTAGCATGTCCGGGAGGCAGATCTCAGATGACCTAGTGGCCTTGGTGAGGTCACTGAGCAAAAATGTCAGCGGTAGCATTGAGCATAGCTTCCAACTACACGCCACAACCGTTGTGAGGTCATTCCGAGAGCAAATATGTGACCAGGAAACATTCGTACATTGTCCCATAGCCGTATAATGGGGGAAGCCATGGCCGCGACCTGACCTCAGGTCAATGCTACGAAAAAAGAGATATATATGATGGTTCCTGATGAGATCATGACGTGTTATAAGTTTGGAATCAATCGCCCAATTATTGTGGAAGTTATGCCACCTAGAAATCCGAGGGGCGCTGGGTCACTTCGCCTGACCTGGTGACCTGACCTGAGATGACACAGGGTTAAATATGTATGAGGATATGCGAAAAAGACTCATGAGTAGCCATACGAGGTTTGGACTTGCTAACCCGATTAGTATGGCGGGCAATTAGGAAAAACCGCTGAGAGTGTTGACATCTGCTCCCCGGACGCGCACGTGTTAAGAGGTAGTGTAGCAACTTATTTTCCTAAATAAAGATTGCTGTAGTTAATAAAGTACCACACTGCTGAAACAGAGTACGAACGAACTATATTAAAATGCATGAATTTTATTTCATGGGAAGTGTACATGATTATCGCTTTCATTACTTGACGGCCTCGGGAACATTCTTTGGGAGGGACTAAAAAACAGACACCATCCCACCGACACATTTTGACCGACACCATCTCGCCGACATGGACGGTCTTGGCAACCGCTGGCTCGATCTTCATGCAATCTACACCAAACTATTTTTTAGTCCCTCCCACATTCTTTTCCCAGCGAGATGAACCTAAAACCTGCTGATTCTGTGAAGTAAAATATATCATGCTACTCCAAGCAATGGAAATTGAAGATTGTGGTGATCGGCAAAGGAATGGGTTGCTCGAAGCCATAACCAAGTGTATCAAGTCGGCAAACTCAGTTTTCAGCCTACCTCGGAATACCGCTGTTGAGTATTTTATTATAAAGTTGTTTATTCTTTTACATGACAATCTCGAGGACATTCTTGTCGGAGCTGGTTGGACCTGAGAAAGATGTTCATTTGAGCAGAGTAAAATATACTAGCTAGCTTTAAAAAAGCGAATACTTGCCACCGACATATTACGGGGCCAGTCGTATGCAGCACAATCCACAATGGATAATCTGATTGAGGGACTTCGCCGTTCTAGGATATTGAATGGGGTCCATCATGACTTTGTGTATAGGTGCTCCGAAGGTGGGTGCAGAGAGCCCATCTTTGCCCCTCAGGAGTCGAAATTGTAGTTTGCAGTGTCTGAAAAATCTGAACATAACCAGCCCTAACTCCCCACACTCTGCATTCGCTCAATTGTTTTGTTCTCTGAAGATAAGTTAATAGATAGTTAAAATCATACTCCCGACCCACAGCAATCAAAACAAAAGGAATACTTCGTCCGTTTCGCCTCCTCCTACGAAAAACCTAGGTACGCTTCTGGTTTCGTGTAGTTTTTTTTTAACGTAATGCCAATGAGAGCCTTGCCAAACGTCGAGCCATTAGTAGTCCATTTTCACCCTCACGCCGTAGCAAGCAGTCTGCTCTATGCAGACTTGCTCAAGCTGCGATGGCCGGACACTAGCCCGGGAGGGAGGGGAGCGGTTGTGGTGGGCTGTGGACCAGATGAGTGGCGAACCTGTGGCAGACTCCTCCCCCTCTCCCCTCCCCCACTCTGGAGCTGGGGCCGCAGCTGGCGCCGGTGACGGGGGAGCCGGGAGGGTAGCGGCGGCGGTGGTTGCGGTGGGTTGCGTGCCAGACGAGAGCGGCGACATGCGACGCCCTCCCCCCACACACAACTGACGTCAGTGGGAGGGAGTGAGGGGAGGGGTGGACGTCGACCGCGACGTCGCGTTGGTACGGTGCAGAGTCGGCTCGTTCCGGCAACACGCTCAAGTGAGCACGAGCGGCACCCCCCCCCCACCTCTCAGCTGCGCGGCGCGGCTGCAGGGGTGCGATGCACGGCGTGGAGGATAAAATGTACCGAGGTGGAGGTGAATGACGTCTGCCGAGGTGACGGCCAGTCACACAGTCACATTGTCTGACGGCCCGTCACACAGCCACATTGGCTGACGGCCTGTCACACGGTCACATCGGCTGACGGCTGCCGAGGTGACGGCCTGTCACACAGCCACATTGGCTGACGACCCGTCATACTGTCACATTGGCTGACGGCCCGTCACACTGTCACATTGGATGAGGGCTGCCGAGGTGACGGCCTGCCACGCGGTCACATTGGCTGACGGCTGGCGAGGTGACGGCCTGTCACACGGTCACATTGGCTGACGGCTGGCGATGTGATGGCCTGTCACACGGTCACATTGGCTGACGGCTGGCGATGTGATGGCCTGTCACACGGTCACATTGGCTGACGGCTGGCAATGTGACGGCCTGTCGCGCAGACATGCTTGACAAATGTACGCCAGAATCAGCGAAGGAAGGCTGGTGTTAAAATATAAGACAGAGAAATGTGATTGAAGGAGGAAGATGGTGGCATGGGCAGGGGCGGATCTAGGGAAGGGCCAAATAGGCTATACTCCCCCACCATTCCCAAGACGCCGGTTTTTCCGATATTTTGCACTAACGTGGCATTTTCTCGCGAAGTCCAGGGACATTGCAGGATATAAATATTGTCTTACACATACTCGACGAATGCTCGCTGTTGAAATCAGATGTGTTTCAGAATCGAAGTTTATTTTTTACTCCCCCTCAACGAGGCTTTTGGATACGGCATTGGGCATGTGGTGGTGGTGGTGATGGTGGTTATTCGTTTTATAACACGTCGACCGTTGAGTCATGCAGCGTCGCCAATTTCTCACGCTTATTGGTTGCGGGTGAAGAGTAGCGACAGGTGAGGCTCGAACCCTGAATATTTCGATTTTGGGACGGGCAACTTACCCCTGGACTACTCGTCCCCCATTGGGCATGTGTTGGTGGGTTGGTTGCCTATCTGGGCTCCAGGGCGCATCAGCTATACTGTGGACGTGAGGCGAGCAGTCGGCATGGATAACCTTTTCCCGTGAACGCCTATGCGGTGCTTAATTCACCGATTTTTGGATGGCCCCACGTGATGTGAACTCTCTCCATGCGATGTCGACGCTATTTTTACAGCTGGTCTTTCAGCAACGCATCGTAATAACGCTTGGGAATGCAAAATCTTTCTTCAAGTGACATACATGGCATCATAGAGTAGTCTGAATCACGGGCATGGTTTGATTTAGCTCCTTGCAAAATCTTTACAATGCAAAATCTTTCTTCAAGTGGCATACATGGCAGCATAGAGTAGTCTGAATCACGGGCATGGTTTGATTGAGCTCCTTTGAGTCTTTCCTCGTCTCTTACAAGCAACACCTCTTGGTTGTCCGCTACGACTGAGTTGTTTGAAGCTGACCCGTCAGTATCAAACGATGGAGACCAAGTTTGAGCAATTTGTTGTTGGCCTGCCCAGCCGAGCCTTGAACTTGTTAAATGCTCGCCAAATCCATCAGCAAAAGCTCCGATTTCAATTAGCTGACATTTCACACCGAACAGAAATGCACACCAGGCATGTGGACAGCTTCTTCGTTAGGTCGACCCTCAGCGTCCATAGCAACGTACCGACACCCCATAGCAACGCGCCAACAGCCGTCGCTCTGAGGCCAGGGTAAGGGGCCAGGGTAAGCGAATCTTTCCAGTCAGCCAGATGCAGAAGACATGCATCAGCAGTTGCCATTGGCGTACCTAGGATTTGGGTTAAGGGGCGGGCGGGGGCAAGTGGATTTGGAGTGTCTACCTACCTGCATTTTCTCCAAAGTATTTGGAGCACTGTTTATTGTTCTAATGGGACGTTTTGAATGAAATAATTTGTGACCAACTTAATTATCCGGTGGACTCATCTACTTTCGTCGTCTACGCACGTGCTTAGGTCTCCAGCCCATTTGTGTGGGGGCCCGGCACATTTGTGAGATCCGCGCTCTTCTTAGGGTTCAGTTTTTGTGCACCGGCGACCTAACACAATATGCATATGCATATCACCACAGGCTGGCGTGACTTCGAAGAACAGGCTTCAGAACGTCCCAGGCGTCCAGACCATTTTTCGCGTTATCTCTTCGTGCGAACCATGGAGCTACTGCTAATGATTCCAAAAGTGCGGAGAGCCATGGCTCTCGGGGCTTGTCAGGGACACTCGTGGCTCCGCCGACGATAGCCAGCGGCCGTGGGAACGTGTGAGGTTTGTCGGGATCTATATCTGCCGTGGGACCCACACTGGGGTTCGCGCGTCCCAAGATATTTGTGCCATGTAATACATGTGTTCATCTAATGCCATATAATGTCACGGTTGAACTTTGTGTCTGTCCCATGCCATACTGAATGGTATGATTGGTGTCAATGTGTGTCGTATATCTGTGCCAGCATGATATTATGATGGGAAAATTGGGAAGTCAGTCAGTTCCGGTCTCCTGCGATAAAACCGGAAATCAGAGTGGCGTTCTGGATGAGCCATTAACAGCTGAATGGTTGAGTCTTTTGACCATGTTATGGATTTAACATGGGCTCCATGGTGTCCCATTTGCAACGCTTGGGAGTCCCATAGTTAATGCATGCGTTGGCCCACAATGAAATTAATATACTTTCTGTGATGGAAATTGTTTCAATTTCAATGCACCTATACACAAGAAGCATTCGATTTTCATTGCATCTGGTATAATGAATTAAAATATAAAACGTACACGCTTAATTGCTACAGGTATTCGTCATGCAAGAAGACATAAAAGCATGCGTGTTGGGTGAATGGCGAAGTAATTCGGTGCGCAAATCACAATGTGTTTCCACTATGAGCTTGCCTTTCGACTACAATCGATTCCCGAAACTGCTGTTATCTGGTGTGGTGGTGGGGTGGGGGTGACGCATGTAAGCTCTGTAGCCTTGCGGCTCTGGCTTTGTAGCCTTACGGCTCTGGCTCTGTAGCCTTGGGGCTCCGCGTCTACGTTCGCACGGTGTTCCCATTTTCCTGGTGCCCCTCGCCCGGCGAGCGCCCTACAAACGCTGCGCCGCGCAGCGGGCGTAGTTAGTTGTTGAGTTGATGCGCCCTGAAGCCCTGATAGCTAACTACAACTATTGCTTGGTGTCGGCAGACCCGGTGGCGGACAGCGGCCGCTCGTCGCTGGGCCTGTTCCGCCAGTGCCTGGCCGGCCGGCCGTGCCGCACCTTCAGCGCCGACCACCTGCTGCACTGGCGCCGACTGCCCGGCCTGTGGCTGACGGCCGCCTGCGTCAGCCTGCTGGCCACGCTGCTGGCAGCCGTGGCGGCCGTCGCCAGCTGCGTCAGCTGCTGCACGCGCTTCTGCGGCTGCGTCAACATCTATAAGACGGCCGGCGTGCTCAATATACTGTCAGGTGGGTTGTTTGGGCGTTAGGGCGCGTCGAAATATACCGTCAGGTGGGGCGCGGCCGTCGCGGTGTAGTCGAGTTGGGTGCCACGTCGGGTGTCGGGTCGGGTATCGACATGGGTGTATCCTGAGGGCGCGGCAGCCATGCTCCCTAGATGACTATCAACCATTTGCGGAGAATTACTCATTTTATGTGCTGTTTTAACCTGACTCGCACAGATCCTATTGAACCTACGTGAGTACTTATTGAATTCGCATGAGTACTTTTGGTTGGTTGGTTATTGGAGTTTATGGGCGCATCGACTACATCGGTGATGCAGCGCCCACATGAGTACTCCTGTTGTTGAAAATGCGCTTTATTTTATTTTCCGTCCCATCCCCACCACCGCGACCCAACCAGCTGGATTCACCCCTATTTGTTTGCACTGTGCACCGAGTCGGACGTTGGGTGCCGACTCCAATACCGTGCCAAGTGTTGCGTCAGGTGTGGGGCCAAAAGCTGTCAGATGTCGGGTCAGATCTCAGTGAACGTTCGGTGAGGAATGTGCCCACGTGCCGGGGGAAATCGCCAACGTAAACTGTTAGTACAATGGAAATCAATTTTTGCCTTCGCATAGACGCCATATTTCCTCATTGCTGGTGCTTGGGAGATCAATGAATCACCCTTGCCTACGCATCTGTTCCATGTGTTCACTGAACCACTTTGACTGTGGGCAAGCATTTTCTGGGATATCGATAGAGCCAAGACGCATCTTGATCTTCTTTTCCAATCCAGTCGCGTTGGGGTGGCGGGTTTGGCCACGGAGCGGTTGCTAACTGTTCTTTTGTTTCAGTTCTTTGCCACGTGGTGGCAGCAGTGGTCTACCCCATGGACTGGGGATCACCCGTCGTGAAGGGCATGTGCGGCGAGAAGGCGGAAGCTTTCGTATTGGACCAGTGCTCCATAGGTACGGCGCTTCGCAACTAACACTCCTTAATGCCAATCTGAACCCTTATGACTAACCTGCTGTAGAACTGGTGGCTTGATTAGAGGGACCTCCAAAAAAAGTTAGGTTCTCATCCTACCGATACATGCCCTCCAGTACAATATTCGCATTGCATCTTCCTCGGCGGTGCGGTCAAATAATTAGCGGTTCGAGTGTGAGAGTCTTGGTCTAAGTCTGACCTTGGAAGATTTCTAGTCGGCGGGCTCCTACCAGGAAGTAGCAACAGTTGGGTAGCGTACGCCGTGCCACGAAATTATCACTTACTTGTCAGCTCGGTAGCGGCTTTTTGGCCGTTACCTGCATTATAACGTATCCTCTGATCCGATGGCACGACCTCACCCCGTGTCATCGGAACAGTCTTCTGCTCACCTGATCCGAGAGATCGGGATCGCTCCGCCGTGTGTGCAGCGAGCTGCCGCGAGGAAGCCAAGAGCAAGCGCGTGGACCCACCAGGACTCGAACAGCCGACACTTGCGTCCTTTATATAGCTTGGGTACCTGTGTAAGTGTGTGTAGTATACACATCTTTAAATGTAGCCACAATTTTTTTGAAGATACAAACAGGCTCCTATGTTGCATACAGTTTGAAAGGGAAGCGTATAAAGTATTTAATTTGTATGTTGTATGTTCACACATGGTGTTTAGGTGCCGCCGACCTTGCAGGGTGGTGCGTGTACACGCTGATGCTGGCCACGTTGCTGAACTTGACGTGCGCAGCGCTCGCCATGAAGCTGGACGCCTCGACGCCCGAGTACGTCGAGTACGGCGGAGTCAAGTCCTAGTCCACCGACGCCAGGTCCCGGTCACCTTCGCCAGGCCCAGGTCGTCTCGGCGCCAGATCCAGGTCACCCCGACGCCAGGTCCAGGTCACCTTCGCCAGGTCCCGGTCACATTGGCGCCAGGTTCTGGTCGTCTCCTCGCCAGGTGGCGGCCGCACAACTGGCAGAGGAGACAGGGTGCCGGCCTCCCGGCGAGTACGTCGCGCTGGACCGTCCCGTCCGGGCTGCCGGCAGCGTGTGGTCGCACCGCCTCGGGAGATGCAGTCCAGCAGCCGCGTCTGCACAAGGCGACAGTGTATGCCGGTGGACGGGACGGGCAGGGGTGGGGGAGTCGAAGCTCTCGACGTGTCAGCCTCCGTGCTGACTGGATCCCAGGTCACCGCGAAAGCGTGATGGTGCTGCCGCTCGGGCTGAGTTCGGGATTCTGCAGCCGGCACGTCGAGGTGGATATTACGGTCACTCGCTGTCAAAAGACGTCGCTGTGAATTGTGCTCGTTACCGCGTCACATCACTGTTGTGAAGCCTTTGCCACTGTGCCGAGCTTGAAGAGCTTACATTGGCCGACGTTGCGTGAGAGTGCTTGGGGGTTGGAGTTCCTGCGGCCGCAGTCAGGCGTTTGAATCCGTTGCGGCTGTGGAGGAGGGTCGAGATGGTCTGGTGAAGCGCGTGTGCCTGGCGCTCAGGCTATCGCACGGCTTCTGTGCGCCCGCAGTAGTTCACACTACGCGCACCTGGACCAGCCTGACCACGAGACAGGACAGGAAGGAGTCAGCTTCGCCACGCACAGAGCCGCATCCATTGCATATCGGCTCCCAGTCGCGCCTGCCATGCCCCTCTGCCGCTGCTGCGCACGTCACGACAGTACAGCACCACATGGGCGTGCGTCGTCCCAGCGCAAAGCGGCCGCTTTTGATGTCGCGCATGTCGTGTGCCACGTGTTTTGTCAGCAGAGCTATGAGAGACCAACGGGCCTCACGGTGCTGATGCGCAGCCCGCCGGGCGGAAACAGCGTTTCACCACTGAATATTAAATACACGCCGCCGCCATGTAATTGCTGTGCGTTTCCACGGCTCCATAATGTTCTGGCTTGGTGCTAGTGCCAGCCGGTGGTGGATGACCGCGTCACCTAATGGTGGGTGTCCGCGTCACCTAATGGTGGATGTCCGCGTCACCTAATGGTGGGTGTCCGCGTCACCTAGTGGTGGGTGTCCGCGTCACCTAGTGGTGGATGTCCGCGTCACCTAATAGTGGGTGTCCGCGTCACCTAGTGGTGGGTGTCCGCGTCACCTAGTGGTGGGTGTCCGCGTCACCTAGTGGTGGGTGTCCGCGTCACCTAATAGTGGGTGTCCGCGTCACCTAATGGTGGGTGTCCGCGTCACCTAGTGGTGGGTGTCCGCGTCACCTAGTGGTGGGTGTCCGCGTCACCTAATGGTGGGTGTCCGCGTCACCTAGTGGTGGGTGTCCGCGTCACCTAGTGGTGGGTGTCCGCGTCACCTAGTGGTGGGTGTCCGCGTCACCTAATGGTGGGTGTCCGCGTCACCTAGTGGTGGGTGTCCGCGTCATCTAGTGCTGGGTGTCCGCGTCACCTAGTGGTGGGTGTCCGCGTCACCTAATAGTGGGTGTCCGCGTCACCTAATAGTGGGTGTCCGCGTCACCTAATGGTGGGTGTCCGCGTCACCTAGTGGTGGTGTCCGCGTCACTCCCCCCTGGTCCGCGTCATCTAGTGCTGGGTGTCCGCGTCACCTAGTGGTGGGTGTCCGCGTCACCTAATAGTGGGTGTCCGCGTCACCTAATAGTGGGTGTCCGCGTCACCTAATGGTGGGTGTCCGCGTCACCTAGTGATGGGTGCTCGTGTAACCCAACAGTGAGCGTGCTCTTGTTTCGATTGAGGAATCTTCAGGGTTCGAACTTGACTAGCGGCGGTCATTTTCGGCATATCCACGGGTGATCGGAGCCACGGCTGGCGACAACTATACCAACATCTTGAACCTGCTTGCACAAGATATAACGTTCATCGTCATGGCAGCGAGATGAGAACGCACGGGAGTGGTGTGAGGATTCATGTAATAATATAATCTTGATTATAAACATCAAGACAACGCAGGCACATATGCTCGTAGTTCAATATTAGCTACCCCACCTTCACGCGCTCTCATCTGGTTGCCATGGCATAAGAGCATCACTCATGTTGCGGCCATGTCCGAAATGTACGGTTATATGCCGGTCTCGACTTAGTTCGCGGATGTCCCAAATTTTAGCTGTTGGTCGGTTACGAACTCGGAAGATTCCACAGTCGAAAGAGCTGGCGATCTCCTTAGTGGGCAACGTCAATGACGGAACCCTGAACATGAAGATGTTCTCCCATCTTGCTCAGTTTTTGCCTATTGCCCCTATACCTACTGCCCCCACGACCGCGTTGGCGCCGGCTCGTCACCCGACACGGACGTCGGCATTCTCCGCACACTCATCAACTCGCCGTCTAACACTGGCGCGACGGTTGGAAAAACAATGTATTGTAATTTCGTTTCCCATCAAACATCCTCGGTCGCACACTCGGAAACGTAAATAAGTTAGACAGACCGTAACGACACACACACACACGCACACGGACACACACACACACATATATATACATACACGCAGGCACACCGACACGAGCTCAAACGGTGCACCTACGGGCGCGCATTCACACACACACACCCACACCTACACAAGCGCCGGGTCGCAAGACGTTTGTACATGGACACGGCGGCCGGGGCGCCATCTATATAATGCATATCGAGACCGTGGCCGCAGCGCGCCGGCACGTGTCGCCCCGTCCCCGCGGCGGCCGCACTGGTACGCGCTCACCGCTCCCGGCGTCTCCACTCCTCCGGCCGCCGCCTGCGCCTGCTCCCAGCACAGGTCACAGGTCACGGGTCACGTGTCAGGATTAGCGGACCAGGCCGGACAGGGCAGAGACCGCGGCGCCGGCGGCCGCGACAGAGCCTCGCCCGCGGGGTAGCTCACGACGGCAACAAAAAGCAAGCGGCCCTCACGGCGGAGTCGCCTCCGACCACGCCGGCCAACCCTGTGTTCTGCGCGCGCTCGCAAGCTCGCACGTACATCCAGACATAAGCGTACGCGGGCGAATAACACCGATGCTACAAAACCTGGACCACTAGGCACAGGACACCAAGAGGGGTCAAAATCCAGTAAAACGACTCCATAGAATGTCGGCGTACGAATAAATAACGAAATGTCAACATGGTGCGCGTGCATTAGGTACCTGAACAGCGTTGATCATTTGCGTGCACGCCAGCTTTAGCGGAGCACACGTCGCGGCGGTCTCGCGAGCCTCAGCCTCAGGCAGTCACCACACACACACACACACAGACAGACACAACACAGCCGGGCCTGGCGGCCGCCGACTGTCCGGCGAGAGCCCGCCACACACCGCCGCACCACACGCCACGCGGCGGCGCGCGCCATTGCACTGGGCCCCGATGCTTGAGCTCTGGCTGGCGGCCGGCGCGCCGTGGCAGGCGAGGAGCGAGGAGCGACACCGGCCCAAACACGTCTAACGAGTACTCACAACACCGAGAACTGGCGCGCCCCACCGGTCCGGGCAGAGGAAGAGCTTTTGATTGGATGCAGCCGGCGACTGACCGTCCGCGCTGGACAGACTGAGCGCGTGCGGTGCGCAGGACAGGAGGTCGCCAGCGTCGCCCCACAGGCGCGCACACGTCAACGCGCCGCCACAGAGCGACGGCACGCGGACGAGGGGGTGGCGTGAACAGTGGCGGCGGACAGCGAGGCTGAGTGGAAGATCAGGCTACCGACGATGTGCGCTGCACGCGCAGCCCGTATGTGTACGCTGTGCCGTGCGTCAGTTTGCGTGTGGATCGTGTGCAAAATGCGCACGGTGACAAGCACCATTCATGCCGCCAGGTCAGTGACCAGTCTGGGGCGGGACCAGATCATGGGAGGGGAAGGACGTGACGGAAGAGCAATGAGCTTGGGCAGGCCGTGGCGGGCTGTGACGAGATCAGGAACAGCGTCACGTTTTGCTTTTAATTCCGAAATGTATACGCAAATCAATAACCAACAGAAGGTTCTTCCGACTCCCTGCATACAACTGCAGATACCTTCTAACTTGTCCTCAGCGATATGTGACCACATTAAACTGACTTAGGCCACGCATAAATCACCGCACTTCATCTTGACGTTGATATCATGAAAAGCTGTTAAGACTTGCTGTTGTTCAGATGTTAACTACCCTTTGATTTTCGCAATGGTCCACGGTCCGACGTCACAACAAATGCTGGCGCCTCAGCTTCATTGCAACTACTCTATGATACTGAATTTCAGGGCACGACCGCCAAGACGGACAGAGTTGTCCGGTTCCCTTTACACGGGGTATGGTCACAATGTGGTCGTATTCTTGCTGACCATTGGACTCTCCCGCTGATCGGACCATGGCCGGTAGTAGCGCCAAGAGGATGGGAGGGGACGGGCGACGTCAACATGGACGAGGTCGTGGGCACGTTACGAGGGGACCACAGTGGGAGAACTGTGAAGGTAACAGCGAGAGGCTACTGTTTGAACGCAGCGCCGGGGGATGCGACCAGAACGGGCTATATTATGCCAGCATCGACACAGATAGACTTGAGTGCAAATGTTTGTCCGAAATTGTATCGACCACAGGAGTATTCCTTCGTGAATGCCACCTACTCCCATAGACGCCATATTGAACATCGCTAAATTGTCAAGGTCGAAGCGTCTGCTGCTACGTTTCCGGACATCGCCAGTCATGCTGCGACGATTGCCAGAAGTGTGAGAATGACTTCAGGAGCAGCGCAGTATCACGTCGAATCTAGCCGACGCGTGCACCTGACTAGTCGGGAGGGAGGTCGGGCGACCAAACGAACCCGATTTCGGCAGATACAGATACGGATACGAATACGGATACGGATACGGATACGGCAGTGCACACCCGCGGATGTCGGTCGACGGCATACCAACGTAAAAACGCACAGTCCCAGTGACCCTGGGATCCATTGACGACCTGCAGCTTACGGGCCAATCCATATCGCTGCCACTAACTACGATTATGACTCCACTGTTCAGCAGAACCTCGGGGAACTCTGTGCCCAGTCGGCCGTCAGGGAACTGGGGACCAGGTCAGGTCGAGGCTGTCAGATCGGAGTGGGCCAGACGGCAGTCTGTCGGGGTGACCGCCACGAGCACGTCGGGCAACGCTGCGACACCTCCGCCAGATCTCGCACTAGACGGACGTCCACGTCCCACGCAACTCCTACCACCGGTGCGACTGACCTCACATCCGTGGAGAGCGCGTCCTATCCCCCCACCCACCCACGGCCACAGTCAGACGAATCGTCACGGAGACCCGGTCGCGTGACGTCATCACCACACGCGTGACGTCATCATTGCACGCGTTACGTTACGAGCAGTGCGGCTACCGGTGCGCGGACGCCGCCGCCTCGCGTCAGGGGTCCGAATTGCTCATCGAGGTAGATGGTGTTCCCTCCAGCTCCCTGCAAGAGGCGGGCCAGCGCGCTGGTCACACGGCGACTAACGGCGGGCCTGCAGCCTCACACTCACCTCACACACCACACCACACTACATCACACATCACACCACATCGCATCACATCACACCACACGCATCGCATCACATCACATCACATCACATCACATCACACACTCACCATACCACACCACACCACACACGACACACTACACGACACGACACGACACGACACACCACACCACACACACCACACACACCACACCACACCAACCACACCACACCACACACACGACGACGCACGTCACGTCACACCACACCACACCACACCACACCACACCACACTACAAACGACACACACGACACACACACACGACACACTACACGACACGACACGACACGACACACCACACCACACACACCACACACGGCGGCTGACTGTGGGAACGGCACCGCTGCCACAGCTGGCGTCTGGGCCGCGCCATACAGGTCATCACGTATACGGCCATAGGATAAGACATCGTACATGTCATCACGCATACGGCCACAGGATACGACAGCATACATGTCACAACGCATACCACCACAGGATAAGGCAACGCGTCGCCCCAGTAGATCAGTTAGCTAGAGCGCTGGCCTGCACTGATCTCTCCTGTCCTGGCAGCATGGGGTTCGAATCGCTTCACGCGCTCGCTTTTAGTCCCCGGTTGGGAGGGTCAGTCGGCAGCTTGCCCGGTAAGGTCGGGGACGAGCTATGGGGTAGCCGTGTCGGTGCATTGACGGTACGCTAAACTTTCGGTCAAAATTCTGCTGTTAAACTGGAATTTATAGATCGGGTGGTGGCCGCCCTCAGGGGACGGCAACCCGCTGTGGGAGGCCACCCACTGGGGGACGGTCATCCGCTGGAGACGAGGGCCCACTGGAGGAGGCCACCCCCACCCCCACCACTCACACTCACAATTGTCGGGCGCGCCGTCGCCGCCGTAGCGTGCTGAAGCAGCCGGGGCTGGTGTCCGGCGGCGGCAGGTCCAGCCGGAGGTCGTCGCTGCGCGAGAAGTCAGGTCCGTACACGTTCAGCTCCTTGTAGCAGCCCGTCTCGATCATCTGCCGCGACAGAGCCGTGACCGTGACGTGGCCGGTCACGAGATCGGCCGCATCGAATGTGTCCACGACCGATGTGCACCTGGGATCACGGAACTACAGCCGACGCCATCTGCAGACGCGCGGTCTGTGCCGAGCCAGCCTCGGAGGGCCGCAGCTGTCGGGTGCTCTACGCGGACCGGCGGCCGACAGTCGACCGGAGAACGTCTCAACATTGCAGATGCCTGCACCCAAACAGGCGCAATATGCGTGCTAGTCACCCCCGGTCAGAACATGCACCGGCCGACAACGCCCACAGGGCCACACGCCGATAAGTAGCCTACGTCAAAGCATTACCGGGCAGTTCAGGTCACGCAACATGCGCATCAATAGCCCAGGCGCGAAAACGTGTGCGCAAATAACCTGCCCGTTCGTCTGACGGCCTCTGCAGACGGTTTTGTCTCCCTTCCTCTTCACTTCCGCCTGCTTCTCCCTCTTCCAGCAGTGCAGCGTTGTAAAACTATACAACCGAAGGGAAAACGAACATATTGTCCGAACTGGCCTCACCCTTCGAGAACTGCGGTTTAGGTTTCCTAAAATACCTCCATGAATTTAAACATTACACCCCAATGACAGTCCCCAGTTCTCTATGCTCCGCTACCGGTGTATGGACGGCTCAATTGAGTATTTTTCCAAGTCGTCGTGAATTTCGTCTTTGCCTGCCATCTTCCATTGTGCCAAAAGTGAGTTTCAGAAAATCCGGGGCAACAAGCCGACCAGACGTCGGCAGCCGGCGCATCGTGCCGAACAGCGCCAGGCGTCGAGCCCCGCACCCACCTCGTGCTGCCACGGGATCGACACGGAGCCGGTGTTGAACTTGTCGTAGAACTCGGTGTCGCGCGCGTCCAGCGCGACGCCCTTCACCGTCGAGAACTGCTCGATGTCCAGCACGTCCTTGGCGTACACGGCGTGCGGCTGCCGACGACGTCAGGTCAGCTAGACGGCATGTGGTAGTGGTGGCGGATTGATGCTTTAGTACGCACCGATTACGTGGGACATTTTGCGCTTATTGCCGTATGGGTCGTGCGGCTATGCCACTCGCGATACCAACTGATAGAAATCGGCCGAGCATATAAGTTAAATGCACTCACCTCTCCAAAACAGAACACAAGCAGGTGTGGCTGCCCGCCTATATGCGATACGTCGTTAAAAATACTCTCTCACATACACACACCAATATTTGATGCATGATGAAATGTTCGGCTGATCATGACCAGAAACCACCATGACGATGATGATGATAATAATGATTATAAGGATAGTAATGATAGTGATAATGATGATGATGCTGATGACTAAACCCAAATGAAAAGCTGACGTGGGCCTGTGTTTGAAACTCACATCGGGCAGCCGGGGTATCAACGCTTTCTCAGACAACAGCTGACAGTAACCATCACCCAGCGAATGCCCGAAAAGGCGTCATTCCGACGTATGCCCATAGTTGCTACCGGCTCATGAGGAAGGGCGTCCCCGGGTCGCTCGCGACAAACGGCACGAGTCTGACTTGTGCCCACAGTTGCTACCGGCTCAAAAGCACACGCGTCTCGTGGTCGGTCGCGACAAATGGCACCACAAATTGCAATCAGCGTCACAATTTCATCACACAATTTGGCGGAGGGCTGCGGGATTGCCCCCGGCGGCGACATAATTTAAAGCTTGTTAGGCTCGTGTTGGCAGTCGAGGGCGGTGCCACTAGCCTACGGAAGCTCGGCTCCCCGGGGCGTGTGTGCAATAGGGTACGGCCGCGCTGCACGGTACGCGGCCCCCGCCCGCTCGGCACTCACGTCCGGCACGAACGGCGGCTCGCACATGCCGGCTCGCAGTCGCTTCCAGTTGGTGTGCTTGAAGAACTCGTGCTTCTTGACGTCCTCGGCGCCGTGGCGGCCCTGCTGGCAGCCGAGCCGGTCCTCCGGCCGCTTCTGCAGCAGCTGCAGCGGCGGGGCACGAGTCAGCTGGCGCTGCCGCCGGCCGTCGGCCACACACGGACAGGACTGGGATCGGGTCCATACGCAAGGCGGAGCTGGGGAGATCCGGTCAGCCACACAGCGTGTGTGGGTTACAGCGTGGATGCGCGGGATACATACGGATCACATGGTCATACACGGGACACATGTGTGGTCATACACCGG
Source organism: Imbricaverruca yamaguchii (assembly GCA_034440575.1). Lineage (NCBI taxonomy): Eukaryota > Metazoa > Arthropoda > Thecostraca > Neoverrucidae > Imbricaverruca > Imbricaverruca yamaguchii. Next base: position 682,701 of record JAOTOL010001351.1, on the reverse strand, counting down.
ACATATACAGAGCCACACATGAAAGTTACGTTGGGTCATAAACAGAGCATATCTTGGGTCGTACACGGGATGCATGTTGAGGCATACACGGGACAAATATTTGGTCATACACGGGGCATATCTAGGGTAATAAATATAACACATGTGAGGTCACACACAGGCAACATGTTGGGTCATGCACAGATCATATATAGGGTCATACATAGTTGTTTGTTTGTTGGGTGGTTCTCGACACACTTTTTGTACGATTACAGCTAATGGCGCCGCCCACACTGTTTCGCCGGCGGGTGGCGGGATTTGGAAACGTCCTGAGTGTTGCGAGTGTTGAACCTCTGTTGAACCAGAACTCAACACCTTAACCACTCGGCATCCCCGCCCCAGGGTCATACACGGATCACGTGCATGGTCATACACAATACACATGTAGAGCCATGCACAGGACATATATAGGGCCATACACGGAACATATATACGACCATACACGGGACATATATAGGGTCATACACGGAACATTATACGGTCATACACAGGACATATATAGGGTCATACACGGGACATATATACGGCCATACACAGGACATATATAGGGTCATACACGGGGCATATATGGCGCCGTGCGGACACATATAGCGCCTCCAACGCAACACGAGGTGCAGGTGAAGTCACAGGATTACACATGGAACAACGATGAAATACACGGGCAAACAACCATAGAAACTGAGCTTTGAGGTCAATCACAAGGTGGACATTGAATAACGAGGACATACGAGGCACGTATACGAGACTGACTCGTGTCCTCCCATAGATGCGGAAGACTACAAGACGTGGCCATCACTTAAAACGAACGTGCATCGATAAAAACGAATCCGAAAATCATGACCCAGATATTTGGCTGCGTGTTGGCTTCGCAGAATACGGGGGCCACCAGATGACGGGAAGCGACGCTTATTACTTTGGTCAGAATTGCAATGTCAAAGAAACCGGCTGGTTATTTGGGCTTAGGGGCGCACCGACTCCGTTTATCACACAGCGCCCAATCAAAAATACCAGTAAAAATATGCAAACCATTTTTAGAGTTCATTGGTGCAGCCACGGCATCCCGCTTACCGCACTATGCCAGCTAGTTGAAAACATAAGCCAGTAGGAGTAAAATTTGCACCCACCCTGCGAAGGGTGTGAAAATCTGCAGCTCTCCAGAGGGTTCAGACACAGGCTGAAAGTCAGCGCTCGCTGTCCAGTCAGCATCTGATCCTGCCCCACTTCCCATATGTACGAACGTTGGCGAAGCCCGGGCGAGTCGGCTCCTGTGAGCATACAGCCGTTGGTACGAATAAGCCGGATAGGCATCGCCGACACGTGCTCAAACCTTGATCACCTCATGTTTCATGGCTTCAAATCGTAACTTCTTCGCTCATAATTGTACTACCATGCTCAATTTTGATATTGAGCAGCCTTCACCACAATATCTTTCTGGAAGTTCTCAGACGCTTCGATCGAAGAGAAGATTTTCGGAACCACCAAAGCGTCTATGACGCGGTATGTCACGCGACCTGCGTGCCCTGAGGCCAGGCGACTACACGGCTAGTGTCAGTCCGATGGAGGGTGCGGAGCTGAACTGTGGCATACAGCGTAAGCGGAGCGCTAGGTCTGCGAGACGAAAAGTGACCATGGCGCTGTGTTATTAACTGGGCAATTCGAGTGCATTTATGACTGAAATGCATGCACGATATTCAGCGGATGGATTCGGCAACGCTGCGGCAAATTCCCGCTGAATCAACTCGTTTGCAATCCGTCCACATGCCGAAATTTGAGGCACAGCGTTGACAATCCAGCTATTTTGCCGAATGTCGAGCAAGCATCCCACATCGGGGTGAACTGCGCCAAATAGTATCCATAGGTTTTAATGCATTCCCGAATTTCTATTTCACTGAAATTGTAAGCAATAAGGTGCATCTATTCGATGATTATTGGAGATTCAATGTGCCACTGAACCTATGTGGTTTACATTGCACCCATATATACAACCCATGTGTGTTACATTTCACACATGTATATAACCCATGTGGGTTATATTGCACCCATGCATATAACCCATGTGAGTTATATTGTACCCATGTACATAGCCCATGTGGGTTATATTGCACGCATAACAAGCATGCCCAATCACACGTCAGATCATACGGGTGGAAGATATCTGGGGAAGTAAACTATCAGCTAAACAGGTGCATATATTACTTGAAATTATATCTCCGTAAGGAAGCACCGAACTGCTCTATTGTCTATAAATCGAAAATCACTTCCCAGTAAGCCTGCCAATCTCAAGTATTTGCATCTCTTCCGAAGTGGCGACTGGGTGGGATCAGCTCACGCGGGGAGTAGCCAATTGTTCGCATTGCACAATTCCTTGCAGTCAAATTCTCATCTGTCTCGGGAGCGTGATCATTCTCGGGATGCCAAGAGAGCACATCTGCGACCGGTCTACAAGCTTCTACCGCCGCATAGTGACTGGTCCTGTTCCCACAGGAGGTAAGCCTCATAGCCTGCCCATTACCCTCATCCAAATTACGGTTTACATCGGGCAGAAATAGTATAACCGCACATTATTTGTAGGAAGAAACACGAGTCTTGTCCGATTTCTTGAATGTCCGAATAAAAACGTTGCAGTGGGTACACAGTGTCACAAGGAGAACTGAATGAAGAAATAAGAAATATGAAGACAAATAAATCGCAAATTGCCTCCAAATCTGAAGAGATACTACCACTTACTATGTCTCGCCCAGGATCCACACAACAGGAAACCTGGTTGGTTATGGGCTTGAAAATGTCGGTGGTGTTTCCACCCTCGGAAAGGTTTTGGTCATAACACATTAATCGGACCTGATTTTGACATGCAATTCGGAATGCTACTAGGGGAAATTATCGTCAATGATAGCAATGCGTTTTTTAAATATCATATTTAGCGGCGAAGTACCTACAGCATCTACACCTCTACAGCACATTACTTTCAGCTTGGTCTCACCACCTCACATGAGGCTCCTTTCTAGCATGCTCGCATTTTGACCGTTAATATTTTGCGATCACCTCCATCCAATTTCATCGTGGGACAAGGTCAAACGACTGGACGTACGAAACAGCTGCGTCTCACAATTCACCCACGGCCCAGCCTACACGAGCCGACCCACAGCTGACCCTGCCCTGCCACTCCGGGTCTGAGGTCACCGGCGGGTGTCATCTCCGCACTGTCGGACCAGCGCGTCACCTGACCCGATCCCCGTGGAAATGGCTCTCCGCGCTGGCTACGCCGCCGCTAAATGCATACAAATCGATACGCTAGTGAGTGCGACACGTCGGTCGAAATTGCCAACCACGCGGACATGCCGACACGCCGAGGCGACACCGCCCGGTTTGCGCTCGGGGTGGGTGGGTGGGGCGGGGTTGGGAGACCGGCGAGCGGCAAACAATCGGGGACTGCCAGAGTGTCACATCGGGACTCGACGTCGGCGAAACACCGCTGGCCGCGGCGGCACACGCCGACGAGCGGACACGAGACGGATCACACGAGCGGACATGGCCCGCACGAGCCGGCGGCGGCCGGGGGACGTCAGCCGTCAGCTTGGCGCCAACGCCACGCCGTCACCCGCAGAACGCGACAGGGACGCGGGCCGACGCGCCACGTGTCCGAGAGGCGGGCACATGCACAGAAGCGAAGACACGGCGGGGGAGCACTCACCACCGAAGCCATCACTTGTCTCACGTACACTGAGTTTACTGGGGTTCAGGGGCGCATCGATTGCAGTGATCACGCAGCACAGCTGGGTGGGGGCAGCGTGAATGGAAGTCGGTGGTCAAATGCGTACCCTTTCCCAGGAACTGCTGCCACGAGCCCATGCTGGCAACTTATCGGCCGCTAGTTATGCCCTTGAACCTACCGAGACCACACTTGGTATGGCCACGGTATATTCAAATCGTCGAATCGTGTGATCGTATGATCGCACGATCTGATGATCGCATCACATCGTACCGTGTGATCATCTCCCACATCAGCTGACGTAAGCCATTGTTCTCTTCACTAGATGAGCACCTGGACCTGGACCAACGGCCGCACCCGATACCTACATGGCGCATTTACATACTTGACATACGCAATATTAGTGCACCGTTGGGGTCCGACTTTCCAGACCAAGCCATCTGCATTTTGCCTCACTCCACCCAGACCTATCGTCCACCGCCAGACAAAAATCTGCCGCGTGCCCCACAGCTTCTTCACGACAGCTTAGCACGTCCTAAGCGCAATCAGACCCGTCAGGCCTCCTCATGGGCCCATGCGCATACCGTAATAGACCCTCAGAAATTAAATTAAAATAAGCCAGAAGAGTGACCGCCGTGTCCTACCTATCCTCGTCCTTATCAGACTAGTCCTCGCCACATCAGTCCTATCCTTCCCTCGTCCTCACCAGACCAGTCCTCCTCCCACCTCCCTCACCAGTCACATCCCACCTCCCAGACCAGTCCTCACACAAGTCACTTCCCCTCACCAGACCAGACCTCACACCAGTCCCATCCTCCCTCGTCCTCACCAGACCAGTCCTCACACCAGTCACATCCTTCCCTCGTCCTCACCAGACCAGTCCTCCTCACACCAGTCACATCATTCCCTCATTTTCACCAGACCAGTCCTCGCACCAGTCCCATCCTCCCCTCCCCATCCCCACCAGACCAGTTGCCTACAGGGCCCGTCCTCCCCCGTCCTCACCAGCTGGCAAAGTGACCGGGCCACGTCGGAGAACTTGCTGCTGTACTTCTCCTGGTCGTGCTTGACGCGTCGATCCACCTCCTCCCGCTTCACAGCCTCCTTGCGCGCGCGAAACGGCGCCTGGCCCTCGATCATCTCGTACAGCAGGCACCCGAAGCTGAACCAGTCGGGCGAGAAGCTGTAGTACTCGTTGTCGATCACCTCCGGAGCTGGCGGCACAAGTGGCGCACAGGTTAATCGGCGGCACGAATGGCGCGCTGGGCGGCCAGCGGCAATCGCGGCGAATGCGACGCGGGCATGTGAACGCAGAAGCTGTGGCGTGTGGCCGGCGGTGGTTATTGGTTTCACGACACGTCGACCGTTGAGTCATGTAGCGTCGCCGAACCCTCACGCCGATTGGTCGCGGGCAAAGAGTAGCGACAGGTTAGACCCAAACCCACAATCTTCCGAGTGTAAGACGGGCAGCTTACCCCTAGACTACTCGTCCCCTAGTGTATGGCCGACATCGCGCCAGAACTGACGTCGGGTCGGCACGTTGTGGAGCTGCGCGTGCATCGCCAAGTGACTGGGAGAACACGGAGCGTGGCTCTTGGCTGGATAACTCGAACTGTTTCGGCGGAACCACCAATCGTTTGCACAACACACCACACGTGCACATTACCACACACACGGGCACCGACTGTCTGCGGAGCTACACCGAGAGCCGACGTGCAGTCTCACAGCAACAGCCACTTTGAGCACAACCACGCCGCTGCAAATGGTGGGCAAACGGAGAGTGAAGCGAAGCTCCGGTTCCAGTTCGCAACCAAGCGAGGGCAGCACGCACCGCACGGCCAACCTGGTATTTCCACGCCGCGACTGTAGCACTGCAGAACCAGCACCACCCCTCCCCGCTGACTGGGGCAGACTGGCAATTGAGGTTCATGTGACCATCGACTGCATATTAAACACATCCCGTTCGCCGGGATGGCTGAGATAGGTACAAGGCAGAGCTTATTAGTACGTGAATCATAAATTCGCCCCGTAAGTGTGCAACCACAAGATAACGACCGACGTCCAGCCAGCTGTAAGGCCGACGCTTCTACGCGGTTACCCGCCGCTGCGTCCCCACGACCGACGCTCCTACACGGCCACCCGCTGCTGCGTCCCCACGACCGACACCCCTACACGGCCACCCGCTGCTGCGTCCCCACGACCGACACTCCTACACGGCCACCCGCTGCTGCGTCCCCACGACCGACACCCCTACACGGCCACCCGCTGCTGCGTCCCCAGTCTTAATGAATATTCAAACGTCGTATCGGCTGAGCGAATGGCACGCATGGCGGTCATATTGCCTGCTATATCCGGCGCCGCGCACCCTCTGGCCGGATAATGCCGCTCAGGTCAACCCACGTAGCCGACGGCTCCCACCCGGACTGACGCATGTAGCCGACGGTGCCCACCAGGACTGACCCATGTAGCCGACGGCTTCCACCCGGACTGACCCATGTAGCCGACGGTTCCACCAGGACTGACCCATGTAGCCGACGGCTTCCACCAGGACTGACCCATGTAGCCGACGGTGCCGACACGGACTGACCCATGTAGCCAACGGTTCACACCAGGACTGACCCATGTAGCCGACGGTGCCCACCAGGACTGACCCATGTAGCCGACGGTGCCGACACGGACTGACCCATGTAGCCAACGGTTCCCACCAAGACTGACCCATGTAGCCGACGGTGCCGACACGGCCGCGGACCCAGCCTGCCTCCGGAATGTCCACGGCCAGTCCCAGGTCACTGATGCGCACGTGGCCCAGGTCGTCGAGCAGGATGTTCTCCGGCTTACAGTCGCGGTAGACGATACCCTTGGCGTGCAGGTCCTGCAGTCCACACAGTACCTGGGGAAGGTCGGGCCGGGTTAGGCATTGCGGTTCACTAACGCTGCACCTGATGGGGCCAGGCAAGGTCACGTCGCGTCACGTAGCCCACACAACACCTGGAGAAGGGTAGGTCATATCAGATCCCAGTCCTCACAAAATCTGGAGGTTAGGTAAGATCAGACTCCACAGTCCCAACAAGATATGGCACGCACTAGAGTATTTATAATCAGATTCTGAACCAGCGCAGTATTTCATGAAGGTCAGATTAGGTCAGGTTCTGCAATTGTGACTGGTTGGTGGCTGCTGGGTCAGCGTAAGCAAAGTTATGTGGTAAGGAACCACGCTGTGGAGACCGGGCCAAATTAGCTACTGCAGCTCAGTGTATCTAAAGCGCGGCTGCGGCTTCCCTCCATTTCTGTATGGGCCATATTTATTTGCCAATAAATTGTACATCCACACAGAAAACGAAGTTTTTGCACGTTATTAACAATTTCCTAAAAACAAAAACCATTTGTCAAGTCAGTAGTAATACTACCTGCTAATTTAACTAGTATCCTGACATATTGAAGATACTTTTCACAATTCGTCAGCGAACAAACTACAGAATGATCGTTGGCTGGTTGGGGAAGATCATGGAAATCAGTGATCAAAATACTTAATAATTCGGTCTCACTTTGGGCAAAGCGGTCTCACCTTTAGGCTTTTTCACGTGATTCGACTTGCAAGCAGGATTTTTTGTTTTGTCTGATTTAGTTCATAGCCTTTTAGGAGACCCGTCAATAAAGACCGAAGTACTGGCTAAAATATTTGTTTTCGCTTTACCCAGCGAGTCCGAAAAATGAAGCATTTTGACCATTGATATTCACCTGGGTAGAAAGATGCTTCCGCATGAACATCAGGTATGCACACTCGAGCTATGCAGCTGCGTATTACAGCACGATTCGCTTTGAAGTCTGCCGGGGCGGTCCGTGAGTTACACTATTCGCAGTTATCTGCCACAGAAGTGAGCGGCACGTCTCCAGCAGCCACGTCCCTGCCACACCGCTGGCTCGACTCTCCCCTGGATCTGAACAGCCGCCGTCTCGAGTCACCTCGAGCGGGTCGCACCGCCTGGGCCACCGGACCGCCACGATCCTCCGCCTCTCAGCGCGACCACAGTGCGCGTGCACCTGATCCACGCAGCCGCTCCGTGTACGCCGCTCCTCTCTCCCCCACCCACGACTGACGCGACACCGCCACGATCCTCCGCCTCTCAGCGCGACCACAGTGCGCGTGCACCTGATCCACGCAGCCGCTCCGTGTACGCCGCTCCTCCCTCCCCCACCCACGACTGACACGACACCGCCACGATCCTCCGCCTCTCAGCGCGACCACAGTGCGCGCGCACCTGATCCACGCAGCCGCTCCGTGTACGACGCTCCTCCCTCCCCCACCCACAACTGACACGACACCGCCACGAACCTCCGCCTCTCAGCGCGACCACAGTGCGCGTGCACCTGATCCACGCAGCCGCTCCGTGTACGCCGCTCCTCCCCCCCCCACTAACGACACCGCCACGATCCTCCGCCTCTCACGCGACCACAGTGCGCGTCACCTGATCCACGCAGCCGCTCCGTGTACGCGCTCCTCCTCCCCCACCCACGACTGACACGACACCGCCACGATCCTCCGCCTCTCACGCGACCACAGTGCCGCGACCGACAGCCGCCATGTGTGTCGTGTACGCCGCTCCTCCTCCCCCACCCACAACTGACACGACACCGCCACGATCCTCCGCCTCTCAGCGCGACCACAGTGCGCGCGCACCTGATCCACGCAGCCGCTCCGTGTACGACGCTCCTCCCTCCCCCACCCACAACTGACACGACACCGCCACAGACCGACACCGTGTGCTCGCCTCGCCACGCGCACAGTTCACAACACCCACACATGCAGCGCCCGCACACAGTTTCGTAGATGTTCCATTGCACACTTTGAATTGTGTACTTTCTGTCGCTGTTTACCAAAGACCCTCCAGAGGTGGTGTTCAACTAGTCAAGTTCGGCGCATTACCAGGAGCTGACACAGCAGGAGTCCGCGCACCGATAAGACGACGGAAGCGCCTACTAACATAACAGCCCCAGGAAGGTGATGGAACTAGTGTGCATGCTAAACGTAGTTCATGTATCTACAACCTAACGTTGCGTGTCTTACCGCCGACCGCCGCCCATCTTAACTCAGCACGACTTCCAGGGCTTTGCCAGGGCAATGAAAACAATGGCATCACAACGCGAAGGACGTGACATATAGCTTCCGGATCTCTGAAAACTTCAAGAGGCCGCGATTTATTATGACATTTGCAAGAGCTGATAACAACACACAAGTGAGCCACATATTATCCCGTTACACTGCAGCTGTTCAATCTGGCGGAAGCAGACCGCCCTCGCCAGCGTCGTGGAGATGTCGCGCCGTCCATCAATGTCCAAACCAGTGCAGCTAAGTGGGGTGGCAGTGACGAAGCGAAATACAGAACACACGGCATCGCAGAACGAATCACGGCGACGTGGGGCGCCGATACAACCATTTCGTGTCACTCCCGCGTGAAGTGGGATACCGACACGATCATTTCATGTCACTTCCTCGTGACATTGGTTACCGACACAACCACTTCGTCACTTCGTCTCGTGACATCCATTGGTTGGTTATTTGGGCTTAGGGGCGCATCGACTGCGTTGGTCATACAGCGCCCATCGTGGCATGGGTTACCAACACAATCATTCCATGTCACTTCCCTCGTGACATGGGCACCGACGCAACCATTTCATGGCACTTCCTCGTGGCATGAAGTGCCGACACAACCATTTGCTGCCATCTACGCGCGAAATGCAGCACCAGCACAGTCGCTCATTTCACTTTCGGCCTACCATCAAGTCACAGTGCCGCTCCCAGTTGAGCATGAATGGTGCGTCATCGAATTACGTCCACTCGTTGGCAATAGCACAACATCCTCATCTGACAGCATGGCAACGGAACCGTCCGTCCGCTTCCTCCGCCGCCGCTTCTGTGGCCTCCAGCACGTCGCGTCCGATCTGGCGGCACGGCGCAGCGCTATGCACAGAAGCCAGGCGGTCAAATCGACGAGCAAACAAGCAGACAGGGGCAGGGCATGTCCGCTGCCGACACTGTGCAGCTGCGGTGGCCGATGGGGGCCGACGGGACGACCATGTCCGCTGCCGACGGGATCAAGTCCGCTGTCGACGGGACCATGTCCGCTGTCGACGGGACCAAGTCTGCTGCCGACGGGACCAAGTCCGCTGTCGACGGGACCATGTCCGCTGTCGACGGAACCAAGTCTGCCGTCGACGGGACCAGGTCCGCTGTCGACGGAACCAAGTCTGTCGTCGACGGGACCGTGTCCGCTGCCGACGAGACCAAGTCCGCTGTCGACGTGATCAAGCCTGGTGTCGACGGGACCATGTTCGCTGTCGACGGGACCAGGTCCGCTGTCGACGGGACCATGTCCGCTGCCGACGGGACCATGTCCGCTGCCGACGGGACCATGTCCGCTGCCGACGGGACCATGTCCGCTGCCGACGGAACCAAGTCCGCTGTCGACGGGACCATGTCCGCTGCCGACGGGACCAAGTCCGCTGCCGACGGGACCAAGTCTGCTGTCGACGGGACCATGTCCGCTGTCGATGGGACCGTGTCCGCTGCCGACGAGACCAAGTCCGCTGCCGACGGAACCAAGTCCGCTGCCGACGTGAACATGTCCGCTGTCGACGGGACCATGTCCGCTGTCGACGGGACCATGTCCGCTGCCGACGGAACCAAGCCCGGTGTCGACGGGACCATGTCCGCTGCCGACGGGACCATGTCCGCTGCCGACGGAACCAAGTCTGCCGTCGACGGGACCATGTCCGCTGCCGACGGGACCATGTCCGCCGCGTACGTGACCAAGTCCGCTGTCGACGGGACCAAGTCCGTTGCCGACAGGATCATGTCCGCTGCCGACGGAACCAAGTCCGCCGCGTACGTGACCAAGTCCGCTGGACCAATTCCGCTGCCGACGCTGTGCAGCTGCGGAGGACGATAATCAGCAGCCGGCGCTTCCCCTGACGCCGTGACGGAAATAAATGCTGCGCCCACCCATGGCGCGCGGCACACGGGACTGTGCGCGACCGTCGCCCAACTCCCGCCAGACCGCAGACGGAGCACAGTCATCAATCACAATGTACGCAATGTAATAATAATAATAATAATGTGATAATAATGTCGATATGCGATGAGGACGGGGCCGCAGTCGCTTACGCTCGCCTGTGATGTAATAATAATAATAATGTGATAATAATGTCGATATGCGCTGAGGACGGGGGCCGCAGTCGCTTACGCTCGCCTGCCCGGCCACGTGGACACCGACGTCACTCTCACCGCCAGCTTGGTTGGTTATTGGTTTTACGACACATCGACCGTCGAGTCATGTAGCGTCGCCAATCTCTCACGCCGGTTGGTCGCGGGCGAAGAGTAGCGACGGGTGAGACTCGAACCCACAACCTATCGATTGTGAGACGAGCAACTTACCCCTAGGCTACTCGTCCCCTCTCACCGCCAGCTTGTTCCAGCCCTGGCGAGCGTGGACACGTCCCAAGTGTGTGTAGGCATGGCGGTGGTGGTGAGCGCCGCTTCCCTTGTAGGATAATGGCTGAAGTCGTAAAAATGTCACGATACATAGGCCCGTGCTAACTCGCATGTAGTGCCACACCTGCCTTGTCAGTCCGGTTCGCGGTTGCCACCCCCTTATACTTACTCCTTGTGGTTAACTGTGGTGCTTCCATACGGCGTATCAGGGTTGGCAAAATGCTAGGAAAATATAACAATTGCCATACCAGTGGTATTAACCGACAAGAAAAAAAACATGTAATAACGAACCGCTAACCTCGCAGCAGACCACGATGGGCTAATATCTGAGATCCGAAAAAACTCCCGGATCCAGAATCATAAACCGGTCGTGGTTTCATGCACAAGATTGAGGTGCCTTGACAGCAAATGTTCTGCCAAGTCCGTGACAGTAACCAGTGAATGTCAACATCTTGCCAACACTGCGGCCTACTGCCAGTTTCCTGTGATAAGAACGGTCTAAGCAGAATTACGAGCGATGACAAAGCACGAGCAAGTCTATTCCCGTGTACGCACGTCACGAGGTCATCTGAGTAGCCCGGCGCCACCATCACGCTTTTGCTGCCTTAATCATTTTGTTCCTTACAGTGCATTAAATCACAATTCGTTTACTCAAAGTTGGACGTAGTTTATGCATGAGAAAATGCGGTGCTCTTGGATTTCTATATTATCTTCATTATTAAACATTATCCTCTCCAGACAATTATCATCTGATTGTTCTTGCTGGATACGTAAATAGTGCTTGTTGATCTGCTGTACTGCTTGCTGATAAAATGTCCACAACTTGTTGGAAAGAATAAAAAGGATCTTCCGACAGAACTACAAAGAGTACGTAAATTACCCTCTCCGAATTGGATGGCCAACAACCATTCTTCTCCAATCTCAGGATAACAATATATAAATTAGCACTAACATGACATTATAATTTTAAAGTTTTTCAGTTCTCACAATAATTTTCTTTTACATATGTACGTTTTTGTTCAATAAAGGGATGCTGATGGAGCTTTGTCGGCGGCGGTCCAGTTGGCCCTGGCCGATGGGCGGTCAGCCAGGCACCAGCCACGTGGCTATGACGTCATGTGACGTGACCTGCGCACCCTGGGGCCGGGTGACCGCTTGGACAGTCAGTCCGATGGAGTGCCGTACTGGGCGGCTATATATGGCTATGTGACACACACTTGGCGAGGAGACTGGGAACAAACGGGTCGGAGCGCAGCGCGACCTGTATGCCTGTTACATCGGCGGCAGTGCATTGTAGCTCAAGACGCATTCACCACTCAGCAGATCAGCAAGATTTAGACAAAACCACAACTAATTCTGCCGGAGTGATATTTTTTAAATTTGCATTTGTCGAAATTTCAGTCAGTATGGGCACGGCCCGGCGAGCTCCTTTGCCTAATGAACACGCGTTCAAACTCTGGGCGCAGTATGGCGGATTTCCCAACGAGGTCTTCTTTATTTCTGAAATTCGTGCACTTTCGCGAAAATTGAACGCAACAAGGTGCATGTCCTCACGTGCTGCAGCGAGAGCGCAGATGTATTCCGTGCACAAGTGTCCTGTCGTGGTGCAGTGCCAGATCTCATGCATGGAGTGTGGGAGAATAATGGCCTGACATTTGCCTTCGCTAGCCCAGCGCTCCTAATGTCGCTATTTGACAAATAGATGTCCATACAACCCTTTGAACGCTAACCACGAATCAATGATATCCAAACGATAGCTTACAATTCTATAGTTCTTAGCGATTTATTATGGAATACTTCTTCCGGCATCCAAGGCCATACTCCCATACATTCTAGCTATCGCGTCGTAACCACCCAAAGAGGTGCAATTAATGCTAACTGGCAGCTATGTACATTAACTAACGGAGGTAAATGGAGCGTGTTTTGGTACCAATTTTCACCTCAACCGATTTGTGTGTGTGATTGTGGTTTTAGGGCAGATCGACCATGGTTGGTCATTTAGCGCCCAACCTCAACCGATTTGAGTCTCACCATTGCATGATGGGCATATTCCGTCCGTTTCGGAACATTACACATAGCACAGGTCTACCCAATAAATGGTTTCGAAAACCGGTGTGGATGAGCCCTCGACGAGGTCTTCACACTGTCCACGGTCTGAAGGCAGGTCAGCTCCGGCAATTCGACCGCCGCCACACATCGCACACAAACACAATGAAACGTACGGCTGTCTGGCCGGCCGGCCCGTCTGTATACTTGTTTCTGTATACTTGTTTATTTACCCTGCTAACGACCGGGCGCCGCCGACGCCACCTAGCTCTGCCAGGCTCGAAAGGCGGCAGCGCCGAGCCTATTTTAAAACGCCGCTCTCCGGATTCCCGGCCACGCGCTGAATACCAGCGCGCGCGCGCTCACCTCTGCCGCGTAGAAGAGCGCGCGGTCTGCACTGAAGCCCGGCTCGCCGCCCATGTTGTAGATGTGGAACTTGAGGTCGCCGCCGTTCATGATTGTCAGCACCAGACACAACGCGTCTTTGGTCTCGTAGGCATACGCCAGACTGACCTGAAAACAGCACACACAGCAGGTCACCGACGACACCGGGAACAAGGTGCCGGGCTGTACCGGGTGCGGGCCGGCCTCATGTCCAGCCGAGCCGCCGCTGAACACCGACCGGCGCGTGTGACCGCAGTGCCGGCGCCCGCGCCCTGCTTCAACGGCCAGCACCGAGGTCGGGGTCGGCACAGACACCCAGCACGCGACAGCGACAGTCACAGAAAGATTCGCGAGATTCGCGTCGCACGTGCCAAGCGCCGGGACAGCACCCACCAGGACAAGACTCCACGGGCGGTGGGATGCACGCGGCCTTCGCCGTCACACCAGCTGCCTGACGCTCCAGACAGACGCCGAGCCCCCGCTGTGCATCGCCCCGTGCTTGCCGCAGCCGAAGGCACGCGCGATGCAGGTGGTAGTTGGTTGGTTATTTGGGCTTTCGGGCGCATCGACTGCGTTGGTCATACAGCGCCCAGCAGGTGGTAGTTAGTGAGTAAGTTAGTTGTTTGGGTTGATGGACACTTCGACCAGTCTTTCACCATTGGCGCTCGTAACTTGCATTCTAGTACTTTCCTGTCAGATAGAAACTACTGCCTTGTGTGTATGCAGCCTGAAATCCTACCACTGGCAGGTAATGGAACAACATTCCCGAGTGCACGGCATTTGAACTGTTCCCCTGTGTGTCTTCTTCACATACTAAGCCGCCCATGTGACGTCCATAAAACGGCCTGAGCTCTCGTGCCGAGTGTTGACACATGAGTGGCAAGTAGCGCACTGACAGGGCTACCAAACAGCGGGGACATTCTGGCCCTCCTTCCCGCAGGCGTAGGTGTGTCCGATGCGCATCCTACAAACGGTGGCCTCCTTTCTGGCCCAACGATGGCACGGCGTCGTGACGCAGCCTTAAGGCTGGTAAGAGTGCATGACACCTGAGTCCGGCAGGCAACTAACTGGGCGAGTACGTCCAAGACACGGCCAGCATCAACAGTATTCGACGAGCGATCATGACCGGAAAAACACCACAGGCTGACGCAATTGCCGACTACGACGGCATTTGTAGGTTAGAATTCCAGATTTTAACCCGGAAATATTTGGGATCATATCATTGGAAGAGGAAATTTGTCTTATATTCGTGGTATCGCGAACTCAGTTTTCTACCTTCTAGCAAGTTCTGAACATTTCGTTGCAGATCAATTACTTTTCAGTTATTATCAAACACCACCATTAAAAGTATTGCGACGAGAAACTGAGAGGATCATGCTCTTGAGAGAATAATGCTCGAACGACAAATTCCAGGGCCCGGCTAATCTTTTTCAGCCCTGTCAAAAACAGTACGCTAAAAAAAACTAACTTCCCATCTCAGCCCTCAATACGGCCAATTAAAATCGGCCGGGAGAGCCTGGGAGAGTGGTGCAAACCTGCCACGGTAGTTCCAAGGCGCCGCAAATTAAAACGTTATGCAAAGTTGTATCTCCACTCGGTTCAGTTTTGCCGTTCTAAAATGACTAGATACAAGTCAGGATCAGCATGGAACTAAGGTTGTGTCGGGCAGGGAAAGATGATAAAAGTGGCAATCCCGCTACCCGAAGATGTCCAGCACACACGCAAGGTAACTATCGCACTATGCCAATGACGCCCAACATAGACGCAAGGTAACTACCATACCGGCTACACCAATGACGTCCAGCATGCACGCCAGTAAAAGTAACGACCACGCCACATCGATTAAGCAGAGCATGCAAACGGGGTCAGTTGGTACGAGGTCAGTCAATCTGTGCTTCGCTACGCAGGTACAACTTCCGCAGCAATATCATAGAATCAATGAACTGGAGGAATGAGGTAACTTTTGCAGCCAGCAATGGAAAGCGAGCAGCTGTAATCGCTGGCGGCCAGGCATGGCCACCAATACAAACGAGAGGCGTCGGTGCGTGCTGGTCGCAATACTCACAACAAATCTTGAGTTGACCTCCTCGAGAGTCATCTTCTCTATCAGCACCATCAGCTCCCCTTTCCGCTTCTTGATCCGCTTCTTCTCCAGCTTTTTGCAGGCGTACATTTTGCCGGTGGAGCGCACCTGGCACGCGCACACCTCACCGAACCCGCCCTTGCCGAGCACCCGGTACATGCGGAACGTCTTGTACGTCACCGGTCTCCTGCGAACCGACACACAGCAGCCCGGCCGTCAACAGCGGCCGTCAACAGCGGCCGTCAACAGCGGCTGTCAACAGCGGCCGTCAATAACGGCCGTCAACAGCGGCCGTCAACAGCGGCCGTCAACAGCGGCAGACACTAGCGAGCAGTGCCGTCGCCGGCTGCCGTTTATTTACGGGCTGTCGGTGCTGTTGTTTACGGCGGGTGCGAAGTGATTAATCGGAGGGGCTCGGAGCATAACACAGGCGTGGGCCGGGCTGGTGACTCGCAACGTCGGTACGCCTCCCGGCCACGTGCACTACGGCGGCGATCGACCGGCATCGGGGCGGCGCCGGTCGATCGGGTTCGACCGTCACGTCCCGTTGGCGCCCGCACGCCACGCTGACCCGAAATTGGCCGACCAGTCATGTCTGTACACATCACCTGCATAGTGACGGCACCGAAATAGAACACCGCCGTCACAGCGCCGACCTAACGGTCTGTGACATTGCACCATTCGGATCAAACAGACACGACGCTGGACGCTGTCACGAACGAAAAGCTAACAGAGCTGAGATAGAGGGGGTACAACGTGTCTTAGACACCTCAACCGGCACAAAGCACAAATTAAATTTAAGGTTAAACTGCTACATTTGTTTTTGGTTGCTAAATTGTTCAACTTCACTCCACCTCATGGTTGTCTATTTCAGCTTCAGAGCACACCGCTTGCCTTGCTGACTCAGCAAACGCTACTACGCTAGTTAGTTAGTTAATAGGGCTTTAGGGCGCATCGACTACAGAGGTCATGCAGCGCCCATGGCAAGCAGCTTGATTGTGACAGGCACACATCAGCTTACACCTCAGACTGTGGGAGGCACACATCGACTTACAACCGAGACTGTGGCACGCACACAGTTACACCCGAGACTGTGACAGGCCCACATCAACTTACACCCGATAATGCGGCAAGCACACAGCGACTTACACCTGAAACTGCAGCAGGCAAGCAGCGTCCTAAACCAGATATTGCACCAGCGGCAGAGGAGTGTTCTCCTCCTGAGATTGTGGTGATGGGTGGTGATGGGAGGGAGGGGGTGGGGTTCAGCGACTTACGCCAGGTACTGTGGCGGGAATACAGCAGCTTACGCCCGATACAGTAACGGGCGGACAGTGATTTACAGCTGAAACTGTTGCGGTCGACGGGCAGCATCCCCACCAGGACCGTCCCGAGGAGCGGGTCGCTCACCTCTCCAGCCACTTCCACTGCAGGTAACGCTGGAAGAACATGGAGTCGACCCACTCGGCGAGCGGCTGGCTGGCCAGGAACGCCTTCACCTGCTGCACGCACGCATCGAACAGCTGCTTGCGCGGCTGCAGCAGCGCCTCCTTGCAGGTTGCCGCCACGTCCTCGTTCAGCACGTCGATCGTCTCTGCCGACTGCGGGCCGAGGCAAGCTGTGGGTCGACCGGCCGCCCAGCACAACAGAGGCCGACACCGGGCGACACGTGCGGGCAAGGCTGCCACCGAGCAGAACATGCACGTCGGGTCAGATCCACACCACGGAGATCACGGGCAAAAAATGGAGCAAAACACAGGTCAACTGCGAGCAGAGCACACGGGTCAAGCGGTCACAGAACAACCGCGGGTCAGGCTACCGCGGAACAAAACAAATCGACACAGGGCAGAGCGTACAGGTCAGGCTGCCCCGAACAGTAATTTGTAGGTCAGGTCATCACCGACCAGAGCGCATATGGCAAGCTACCACCGGGCAAAACATATAGACCAGGCTACCACCACGCATGACACATACACAAAGTCACCATTGAGCAGAACACAGCTCAGGTTAACACCGAGCAAAACATACCCACCACAGCGGGTCACAGAACAGATCAGGTTGCCATGGAGCACAAATTATCCCATCGCAACGTGTCACAACACAAGTCAGGTTACCAACTAGCAAACCACTCCCAGGACAGCGGGTCACAGAATAGATCAGGTTACCACCGAACGCAAATTATCCCATCGCAACGTGTCACAGAACACAGGTCAGGCTGCCACCGAGCGAGACATACTCATCACAGCGTGTCACAGGTCACAGGCTGCATGGAGCGCCAGACAGGAACTAGTCAGAGAACACAACGGCGTTTGTGGGGTGTGTAGGGGTAGCAGCAGTGGGTCGCCACGGTGCCAGAGATAATCAGAAGAGAAGCCAATAAGGTGCGGAATTCGCGACGCGCACGAACAAAAGGGCACCCTGCCAATCACAATACTAGTTTTTCATCCGATTCCTGGAACAGTACGTGCATCCTACCATGGATACAGAAATACGGATATGAACTGCCTGATATAGGTCAGCATCGTGCACTATGACGACATTCCCAGCTCTCGTGAGTTATTTACACACGTATTGGATGAGTTATCACGGGTCCCCTATAGGGGGAGGAATCATGCATCTTAATCGTCAGATAAGGGGGATTATACCCCAATACTTATGTGGCGTGTGGCCCAATATTTATGCATGAAAAACGTATGTTGCAACTGGATATGGTGACGAAAATTCCCTGATGTACTACTGTTCTTCCCTCGCTCTGTCGGTTATGCCAGTACACGATAGCCTTGTTGATATTTTTCAAGCGTAGCGGAGCAGTAGCAGTTATGCAAGGCTACACCGCCAGGTTCCGACTTATTTGAGAGGGTTGACGTCAACACAGACGTGAGTCAATCCGAAGAGGAGCAGGTTTTAGGCGACCATTGTATTGTCAAGCATGGCATTACATACCGACCTCTGATTGGACCGAAGGTGGAGTTGGCGGTGGTGGTGGCCACAAAGCCAACTTGGCCCGAACACGGTTCATGCTTTATGAGACTTGTGTAAACGGCCGTTTGCGCCATATTGATCAAGGGCATCATCCCATCAGCCACCTTAGGTTGGGTCTACAACGTCCTCAGCAACTACCGGTTTGCAGAGCATTCTTTTTGCTATACTCAAAGTGTAATTGACCAGCTCGCGTAGACAGGTATGGCGAAGTACATGTTCTGGCGCGCCAGCCCGCTGGCCGGCGACACCAGAGCATTGTTTGCTTCCGCCCGGCCTGGAAGGTCACCAGAAAGAGACACAGGATCATGCCTATGGTCCTTTAAGTTTATGGACAGGGCCACATACTGCCGCTAACTGTAGTTCCCAATATGGTGCAACACGAAAGTTAGAGCGGGATGATTAATTTTGCCGATGAATAACTATGCTGGCGAATACAGATGACGTCGCAAGAACTGGGTTGGCCTAACGAACATACCTGATACTTTACTGGCCGCCTTGATACTGACGCAAGGTCACCCGCACATTTCAATCTGCACGCGCACACATGCACAGTGCCGCATGAAGTCCGGAAGATTCGGAGATAGACATGCTAAGCTTCTTCGATAGGACGACGGCATTGGCGTGTTTGAATCCTACCAACTGAACGCCAAAAATATGTCACGGCATGAAGCGCTCACGACATATTTGCAGGTTGTTGCGAAGGCTTCATGAGATTGTAAAAGCTTGATGGATCATCTAGATTACCCAGTTTACAAGTGTTGAACCAAGCGGGCACTGCGGCATCGGCAAGGCACTTCGGCTGTGAAGAGCGTGCACGACCGCGACACAGGGTGGTCGTGCGTGGCGCATGCGTCTCGTCGGGTGTATTCACTAAAGGCTATATAGTAAGGCCGTGACATGACCTCGTCTTTTCATCAACTGCATCCTGTATTATAAATATACGAGAAAAAAAAACACGAAAAGGAGAGGAGAGAAAAGGAGTGTGATGAATAGCTAGGTATTGCATGGATTTGCTAGCAGTTACGTGGCACGCATGTCCGGAGTTCTATTTTATACAATTTCGGTTGTAAAGGTGATGCAGGACGAACGTGCATATCGCCATAACAACCTCATTTAAGCCTTTATTGCTAAGATAAAATGCTGGATGGCATAGGTGGAGATCTCTCGAGATCACAGGGGAGGGGAGGGCAGGAGCAAGAATGGTGAACAGGAAAAAAATTCCAACCTAGAGTGGAACACATCGGGCTTGGAGCTGGTTTAGCCGCCCTTATTGATTGGGTAACACATAGCCGTATTTTTTTAAGAGAAAATTTTCTAGGGAGAGTTCCATAAGGGTCCAACAAACCCAGCGAGGGTCTTGACCCCTACCCCCAGGATTTCCACCTCTGTTGGAGGGCAACGCACTCTGTTGCAATTTCCGCATCCAATGATCTAGAAATTAGCCGAGGGCTTTAACCAGCTGCCACTCGTGCCCACCATGTGCAATTTGTAAGCAAAAGGTAAGTTCAATTTAATTTTCGTGAAGTATGGACACAAAATTGTGAATGTCAATTGCCTCCCTCCGATGTATGAAAACCGACCCATTATCGGTGACTATGCGAACTCAACAGGCTATCGCGCAATGCATATATTTTGTGTAGCCTGTGTATCAGACAAGGCTTTTTAGACGGACTTTGCCATTCTCCCTCCCTCCCCCACCACACAATGAAAAAGACGTGGCTAAGCTCCTGCTTATCAAATTCCGCTTCACATCACGTCTTCGCGAGGGGGAGGAGAGGGAGGGGGCATAGCCAATGCATGGCTGAGTGGCCATACGTACAAGACCACGCTACACCTCGGGAATCGTGTATGGTGGTGGTGATTTGATTTGTTTTACGACACGTCGACCGTTGAGTCATGTAGCGTCGCCAATCTCTCACGCCGATCGGTCGCGGGCGAAGAGTAGCGACAGGTGAGACTCGAACCCACAATCTTTCGATTGTGAGACGGGCAGCTTACCCCTAGACCACCTGTCCCCAGAGTCATATATGAACCAGAAGGATAATCATGATGCATGGCTGAGTGGGATAGGCGAGACACCAGCAAGTGGCGAGCCGACGGCATTATCAGATAGCTCATGCTTACATCAAGACCATCGTTGGAAAATTCTACCACATCCAGAAGGAAAAACCATATCCGGTGTTAGCAACGCGGACGTCTGTGTTCTTAATGCACATTTGCGGGAAACCGCAAGCGCACATGCACCGCATTAACAACGCGCACTGCCTTAATGGCCGTGGCCGCTCGACACGAGACATCAATCTTAACTGTAATTAAATACACCCACAGCCCGTGCGTTCCAACTCCCCTGCCACTTAGCATTCATATATGATGTGATTACAGAGATGTGATCCTGGCGGTGGTAGTGGTGGATTTGAGTTTAGGGGCGCGTCGACATCTAGTGTCATTTTGCACCCATAACTGAATTGTAATCAATCTACGGTGCTGCTATCACAGCTTACTATCCATCTTCACGGGTGAGGGTATATCACATCAAGGCGAGCTTGTCGAATGAACATGAAAACATTCCCGGACGCCACGGCCTCAGAGGCGTTCCCTACAAGCATACGTAAAGAAGAGTCGGTATTCAACCGTCCTAAAATCTGGCGTCGTAGAGGATATAGCAGTGTACAGCCAACTAAAACATTGTTCACGTGATCCTGGCGGGAAGTTGAAGAACACGTGTTGGGGGTGAAGGACGTGAATGGGTTGGGCATTGGCATGGGAGCGTATGGATGGAAGGACGAGTCAGGCACTCTTGGTCTCACCCCTCGCCACGGACCGATGACCTGGTCCGCTGGGTCCTTAGGGTACTCAATCCCCCCACACCACGAAAAGGTGTACCTCGTCGGGGGGGGGGCTTGGTTCCCGAGCGCACCAAAAGCATTTGGACAGCAACACCGTCCTTTTCTGAACATCCACTGCCGTAGGGCATACAGAACTGCGATGATGATGGTTAATTGAAGCTTAGGGGTGCGTCGACTACCAGAACCATTTTGCGCCAACACAAAACTACGATTTCGGCACACTAAATATTCCGGCTCTGCCTGACACAAACGCAAATCGAGAAGCTAAGGTCACCTCGAGTCCAAATTCCCACGTGCAAAAGCAAATCGCGAGGGCGCAACTGTGCTGAACATAAAGCCTCAACTGAACGCTCAACTGAACGAACTCATCCGGCTGCGTAACTATGGGTTCAAATCCAGTTAGTTAGTTAGTTATTTGGGCTTCAGAGAGCATCGACCATGTTGATCATATAGCGCCCATAACAGTGTTCGTTTCGACCTAGATTTCAGGTTCTGGCCAGGTTCACTTCCAAGTGCACGGAGTATTCACTATGCCCAAGCCAGTGCAATGACTTTGCCTCCCTGGATAGATGACAGCAAATCGTACTTGTGAGAGAATCTCAAATAGTCGTCCATTCTGAACCACACGTGGCCCATCACCTATAATATTTGTCATGGTTGGTACAAGTGCGACGCATGGTACATCGCTGCTGTGCCACAAAACTGAGAAACGACACTGATATTGACCTTTAAACTGACCTGGGAGGTCACCTAGCAACACCGAAATACAAACATCAGGCATCAATCGCGAAACCTCGTCGCATACAACACCAACAAACCTGTCCCTCGCTTCATGTCACAAGCACTCACCGTTTGGAAACTGTAGGGAGACCATAACACCTCCCATCCTTCACAGGCATTGAGGAAGGTGCAAATTAAGCCCAGTGTCGCACCTATGACACTGCAGTCCCTGCCGAACGTCCGAGGCTGTCACTCACCGTGGACTGATTGACTGATTATTTGGGCTTAGGGGCGCATCAACTGCTACTGGTTATGTAGCGCCCATTCACTCACCGTGGAGGCGATGTACTTGTAGAAGATTGACTGAGCCGCCTCGGCGCGCTTCTCGTCCGCCTCCAGCTCGTACTGCTCCTGGCGTGGACAGGTCATATCAGGTCAGGTCGGGTCGGTTCACATGGGATCAGGTCGGCCAGTCGTGTGCGTGGTCGTAAGATCGGTCACGACCACGCCGCGTGGCGCAGTCGGCCCATTTTCGGCCCCGGCGAGTGCGGTCGTGTCGGTGATCTCGTGCAGAGTTGTCGTGTCGCTATGTGGTCTCGTGGAGTCGTTGGGTTGTTGGCGACAGACGTGGGGTTGCCGCGACAAATCAGCCGGTCCAAACGAACACTCACGGGATGCCCAATCACGGCATGCACGTTTGGCTTGTGACGTCAACACGAGCTGTCGGGATCACTTCGAGTGTGGCGGACACCGGCCGACCGCGAGGCGGACACTGATCGAATGGCGCGTCGTCAGTGACATAGCGCAGCCCGCCAAACGGCAGCCTACAGCAGGTCCGAGCTGGACAGCTCCTCGATCACTTCCTATTGTGATTCGTTTTTCCAATCTACGAATGGGCCTATTCGGCTGATCCGTCTGTATCGGAAGCCGGCCGGGCCGATGCCGCTGCCGAGTGCTCGACCGTGTCCACCACGAGTAGTGTGTGGTTTGAGGCTCACGCCATGCCGGTCTACCGCGCAATAACTCTTGATAACTTGATTAATACAACAATAACTCGATTTTTCATAGAACATGAGCCGGCCGCACGCGTGAGTTACGACCGACAGCGATTGTGGCGCTCGTAAACCCGCCACTCGCCGACAGGGCCAGAGGAACTCGGCAGACGTGAAAAGCCGCAGACCGTCACGGCGCAACTCCGCAACTCCGGCCAACGCTGCGACGCCTGTTAGCCACGCATCGACCGCGGCCGGCGTGTAGGCCCCCACATACCGGACCAAAGTGGAACGGCAGTCGGTCGGAGATTTCAGGTGGCGCGAACACATCGCAGGCGGACCACATTAAGCTCAGACACAGAACAAAACGCGCACGGCAATCGATAAAATGCAAGCACGATGCGTCGCGTTAGCTGGCGGGCCGACGCGAGTGGCTGGCCAGGCAGCAGGGCACCAGGTGGCGAGCACGCACAGCCAACAACACCGGGCGCTGGGCTCACTCGCCATACTCCCTGTAGTGCGCGACCTCCGGCATCGACGTCCCAGCATTCAACGACGACGGCGCAGAGGTCGCGGCACAAGCGGCGGTGTCCGTCCGCAAAACGGGGCGGCAGTTAGAGCCAGCGGCGCTATGGGCGGTCGCCGAGGGCGGTCACCGGCAGCACGGACGGCTATCGGAGCACACCGGAACGAGACGCTATCTGCCCCGTTTTACAGCCTCCCGGCCGATAGGGCGAACGGCGCGCGACCACTATCGACCAGGCGAAACACACCGGCCGATGCCCGGTCCCGGCAGTGACGTGCCGGTGGCAAAACCTGGCGCACTGGCGCACGAATACCGGCGCGGCCAGCCCTGGCGCGTGCGGCCGCACCGTCCTCCCACTATACACAGCTACCAGCACGTAACTGTACCCTCCGCGGGACTATACTGCAGTCATCATCTGCAGCGGGCCTATACGAGCGACGTGCTCGGCAGCGCCGAGTAGATACCAGCGTCTGTACACTGGATACTAACGTCTGCTGATACTAGCATACCGCACCCAATGTGGGGTCCGTCCCCAGCTGAGCAGTGTGGTGGCAGCCACACAGCTACCGACAACCGACAGGCCAGCGGGCCTCCGAGCTCATTTTGTGGACCAGTCGCCAGCGGGCCTCAGAGCTCATGTTGTGGACCCGTCACCAGCGTGTCTCCGAGCTCATGATGTGGACACGTCACCAGCGTGTCTCCGAGCTTTGTGGACCGTCACCAGCGGGTCTCCGAGCTCATGTTGTGGACCCGTCACCAGCGGGTCTCCGAGCTCATGTTGTGGACACGTCCCCAGCGGGTCTCCGAGCTCATGTTGTGGACACGTCACCAGCGTGTCTCCGAGCTCATGTTGTGGACCAGTCACCAGCGGGTCTCCGAGCTCATGTTGTGGACTCGTCACCAGCGGGTCTCCGAGCTCATGTTGTGGACCCGTCACCAGCGGGTCTCCGAGCTCATGTTGTGGACACGTCCCCAGCGGGTCTCCGAGCTCATGTTGTGGACACGTCACCAGCGGGTCTCCGAGCTCATGTTGTGGACACGTCCCCAGCGGGTCTCCGAGCTCATGTTGTGGACACGTCCCCAGCGGGTCTCCGAGCTCATGTTGTGGACTCGTCCCCAGCGGGTCTCCGACCAAGTTGTGACACGTCCCCAGCGAGTCTCCGAGCTCAGTTTGGACACGTCCCCAGCGGGTCTCCGAGCTCATGTTGTGGACCCGTCACCAGCGGTGCCTTGTGCTCACCATCGTGTCTCCGAGCTCATGATGTGGACCGTCACCAGCGGGTCTCCGAGCTCATGTTGTGGACCCGTCACCAGCGAGTCTCCGAGCTCATGTTGTGGACCCGTCACCAGCGGGTCTCCGAGCTCATGTTGTGGACCCGTCACCAGCGGGTCTCCGAGCTCATGTTGTGGACACGTCCCCAGCGGGTCTCCGAGCTCATGATGTGGACTCGTCACCAGCGGGTCTCCGAGCTCAAGTTGTGGACACGTCCCCAGCGGGTCTCCGAGCTCACGTTCAATTCCAATGGAAGTGTGTGGCGCGCACAGCCAAACGGTGACATTGGTATCCCTACCCCGCAATGGCCACGTCGTGCTGGCGGCGTCTACACCGCATACAATCACACTGTGCCAGTAGTGTCAGTAATGTTAGTTGTACCAATAGTGTCAGCAATGTTAGTAGTGTCAGTTGGGGCGGTAGTGTCAGTAATGTTAGTTGTGTAAATAGTGTCATTGATGCACCAACACGCAGTACCCCTTACCTCCTCCCCCAAACACGTCATACGCCGAATCAATGCGGAACTATCTATCGCGACAAATTAATTAGCAGATGTGCAGCCAGCGCCGTCTCCACGTCGCGTGCGGATCTGGGCTGTCCGTCGGATGGTGCGTCCTGAACTCCCCTCCCCCGCCGTGCTCTGTTGGGCTCTTCTGCCCAGGCTGTGTCCACCTCTCTGGAGAGCCGACGCTCCTCGCGGTGTTTTGTTGGGCTCTTCTGTCCAGGCTGTGTCCACCTCTCTGGAGTGTCGACGCCCCTCGCCGGGTATGTCCCACCCATCGTGACAGGTCCTTTTCCACGCCCTCATCGCCAGACTTTATGTATTACGTTCACCGGATTACGTTCACCTCCCTGGGATGCCCGGGTATCTCCACAGCGTTTCCAACTGTGCTGCCCGTGGATCAGCGACACGGAAAGCGGGGTGTGGGGAGGGGTAGCGAGGCGGCAGGCCGTCCCAATACAATTCAAATGAATGAGTTCCTTTCCCGCTCAAAGCTGTGTGGATTTGAAACTCACACCCCGCAGTAATTCGTGACTGTAAATCGGAACAATATAAAGTAAATCGACAACATTTATCAAGCGGTTACCAGAGACCGAGAGGGACAGATACAGATACAGGTAGAGAGGCAGAGGCAGAGGCAGAGACAGGGAGAGAGAGAGAGAGAGAGAGAGAGAGAGAGAGAGAGAGAGAGAGAGAGAGAGAGAGAGAGAGAGAGAGAGAGAGAGAGAGAGAGAGAGAGAGAGAGAGAGAGAGAGAGAGAGAGAGAGAGAGACAGAGACAGAGACAGAGACAGAGACAGAGACAGAGACAGAGACAGAGACAGAGACAGAGACAGAGACAGAGACAGAGACAGAGACAGAGACAGAGACAGAGACAGAGACAGAGACAGAGACAGAGACAGAGACAGAGACAGAGACAGAGACAGAGACAGAGACAGAGACAGAGACAGAGACAGAGACAGAGACAGAGACAGCGACAGAGACAGAGACAGAGACAGAGACAGAGACAGAGACAGAGACAGAGACAGAGACAGAGACAGAGACAGAAACAGAAACAAAGACAGAGACAGAGACATAGAGAGAGAGAGACAGACAGAGAGAGAGAGAGAGAGAGAGAGAGATTGAGAGATAGGAGAGAGATCAGATGACGTACGCGCGGGAACAGTGTGCAGCCATGCATCGTCGTTGTGACCCATGTGGCCACCACATTGACTTCAACACTAGTGAATCATATTGACTAATGTATGTTTACTTTTTAGGGGAGTTTACATGTGTCGAAAATACGCATACTCAATTGTGTCTGCACATAACGAGCATACAACGGAGCTGGACGAGCGACAGCAAATGCTAAAGCGCGCTGCAATCAAATGTCCGTGCACATCGGGCATGGGCGAGGTGTTTGAGTGTTCCTGCACCCACGCGCCTTCAAGCATGGATGCGGAGCTAAAGTGACTCCGAATGTAAAACGCTCACCGAAGCGCATTACTAAACTCAGAATTAAAGAAGGGTCGTCCCGTCGCCGAACTAAACGCTGAATCTGCGAACCGCAGTCAGTCGCGCCACCACCTGAGATACGGGGAGGGGAGCGGGTGGGGGGGGGGGGGGGGGGGACGGTGAGCGCCGGCTGTCGGGCCCGAGCGCGGCAGCCGTAATCTATGGTAAGCTGCCCGTGCGCGGAAACGTAGCCGCATATCTCGTCCGGTGAACAACGACTGAGATAACTCCGGGAGAAATATTGTGATGGAAGTTGGCAAATAGCAAAATGCGAACAGATCTGGCCGAGTGGAAATATTAGAACGTGAAATAATGTTTTAAGCCGTGGAAAGCTACTGAAAGCTAGCTGCCAGCAGAAGACTCGCCAGACACTTGTTATTGAAGAAATAAGTTAAGCACACTTCATGAAGAGTTGTTAGGATATTAGGAGTTTGGGTAAAGCTCGGTGAGAAAAAAATGCAAAATAAGACAACGTATCTGACTGGGCGAATTCAAATTAGAG
The DNA here is from genome assembly GCA_034440575.1 of Imbricaverruca yamaguchii. Lineage (NCBI taxonomy): Eukaryota > Metazoa > Arthropoda > Thecostraca > Neoverrucidae > Imbricaverruca > Imbricaverruca yamaguchii. The sequence continues at coordinate 655,115 of JAOTOL010001351.1, read as the reverse complement.
CGGAGAACGCTATGATGTAACGTAGCAACAAAAAGTTCACGCACGAAGTTTCAAACGCGTGCCCGCCGTGGCGGGCCGGGTCGCTCCGGAGAACTTCCGCACCATACACACGGGATGATGATGATGATGAATTGGAGTTTAGGGGCGCGTCGACTGCTAGGGTCATTTTGCGCCCATAACTACACCATACACACGGGAGCAGACTCGCCTTCTGCACCATACGCACGGGAGTGGACTCGCCTTCCGCACCATACACACGGGAGTAGACTCCCCTTCCGCACCATGCACACGGGAGTGAACCCGCCTTCCGCACCATACACACGGGAGTAGACTCGCCTTCCGCACCATACACACGGGAGTAGACTCGCCTTCCGCACCATACACACGGGAGTAGACTCCCCTTCCGCACCATACACACGGGAGTAGACTCGACTTCCGCACCATACACACGGGAGTAGACTCCCCTTCCGCACCATACACACGGGAGTAGACTCGCCTTCCGCACCATACACACGGGAGTGAACCCGCCTTCCGCACCATACACACGGGAGTAGACTCCCCTTCCGCACCATACACACGGGAGTAGACACGCCTTCCGCACCAACACACGGGGCCCACATCCGCACCATACACACGGGAGTAGACTCGACTTCCGCACCATGCACACGAGAGTGAACTCGACCTCCGCACCATACACACGGGAGTGGACTCGCCCGGACTTCACCTCGCGCTTTATAAAGCTACACGACGACGAACAGCTTAAAACGTTTATCGTCTTCACTTCCATTCGCCTACCTGTCCGTCCCCATTCCAACCCACGCAAAACGCCCAAACGCTTGGCGCCAGGTGCATGTCACACCTTTCTCCTCGTAGACTAGCATCAATCTGAATGTCAATTGTGTTTGTATCCCCTGTACTTAAAAAATAAATAGCTGAACCATTACTAAGCTGCACTTCGCCATAATTCAGGAACACCTGAGCCATCGTCCACATGAACCCCCGGAAACAAATATCTGTAGACGCCGCGTATTTGCCAGCGCATTGATTTCTTCTCTCTCCCTACATGAAAGTAACAACTGCCACTTCTTTAGGAAACTGGAGGGGAGGTCAACTCAGCCGACAATCGTCCAAACCCTTGCACACTCAGCTCCGCTGCCAACCAGTTCAGAGACGCCTGTGAGTCGCACCAGCCAGATCAGATCAGATCAGATCGCCAGATCAGAGACGGCCCCACCTCAGCAAGTCGCGCAAATTCAGAGACTTCTGCGGGCTGCACTCAGCATCTTCAAAGCGGCTTCATTGTCTTCACAGTCAGCTTCCCGCAGACCTGTTTAGATAGCTTCTACGCCTGTCAAACACACTGATCGTGTTCAAAGTCGCCATAATTTTAATCAGCCGTCTCAGTGGCTTGCATGTAGCAGGCGACGTGCCCTGAGGCCCGAACAATTGCCTGACATCTAATCCAAGCGTCTGTAATAGGGATCCACTTCACCCTCCCAGCCAGTGACGCCCTCCTCAGTCAATTTGCCATCCTCAGAGTTGTCTCTGCCCTTCTGCGAGCCACTCACCTTCTCAGCCCCACACTCCTCAGAGTCGCTTCTGTTCTCGCCGGCACTACCCACATCCTCTCCAGCAAGCTCCGCCTCCCTCAGAGTCGCTTCTGATCTCACTATCACCACTGACATCCTCTTCAGTCGGCTCCACACTCCTCAGAGTCGCTTTTTATCCCGTCAGTGTCGCCTCCATCCTCTCAGTGAACTCTATCGCCATCAGTTTCTCACATGCTGTCCAGAGTTGCTGTCACACTCCACGGCACCGCCGGCTTGTTTGTCCTCGCGGAAGTCGCCTGTCCACAGTCGGTACCGACTCTCCGGCCTGCCGTAGCCGACCGCAAACCGCACGCCAGGTTATATCGCGCAATCATGAATAATGTTCTCGCTATCAGTGAGGGGGGGGGGGCTTTAGGGCGCGTCAACTAGGGTCATGTAGCCCCGCGATCAGTGGCCGACGAACGGCGACACAGCCGCACACACCGCTCGTCAGCGACCACCTGTCCTCCGAGTGGCGGACGCGCGTGGCGGCACAGTGCGCCGCAAGTCGGACGCGCCCGGCCGAGAGGCAACGTCGAACTAACGTCGTGTCGCTTCCGACATTCCTTGGCGGCGAGCACGCAACGCTGGAGGTAGTCCTTCGATCACTCACACTAGTGGAAAGTGGCAAGTGGTGGAAAGCGTGAAATGGACTTTGGAGCGAAATGTTTGGCACCTATTCGGCTACGGATACACGTCCTTAAAGACTTCGCGCCTGTGTCGGCCAGAAACACCAGTGCCATGATCGGCACGAGATGTGGACCTGCTGCGGCATCAGTCCCATGACCGGTCTGCCTGATACTGTTTGGTGGCGATTTCCGGCAGATTCCACCAGTGGTCCGGGGTGGTTGCCGTGCAGCCATCGTCGAGGCCGGTGTACAGCGTAGTGTAATTTGGCCTGATGTGCGTGAATGTTTCTCCAACCGAACAGCAGAACATGCGTGCCGACGCTGAGTAGCGGGATTCACCGAGTGGCTGCTGGCCGTCGGCGACGGGCGTCTTCCACAGGTGGCTGGTCACGGAGAACGCCGTTCAGGTTCCGGACAAGATACTTGAGGGGACTGAGCTGGTGGACTATCTTTCCACAGGAGGTGCTGGAGGCTCCGGCTGGCGATGGTCTAGCACAATGCGTGTCGTGGAGCATAACAAGATTTCGCGCCTGTGTCGGCCAGAAATACCAGCCACATGACCTGCACACAGCGTGGGAAAAGTGGTTCGCTGACCTAGAGTCGGAGAATAAAAAATTTGTATCGGAGCCCTCCAAGAAAAAGAAGATATTCCTGCCCATGGAGTCGGAGAATAAAAAAAATGGCCTCAGACCCCCCCTAAAAAAAACAGAAAGCTACTGGTGTCGGAGCCCCCCAAAAAAAGATGATTGCTGAAAAGCGTACAAGCCGCTTACTTACAAGCATACTTACACCCCTTTACTGGACCCTAAGTCACTTCAATTACGCCCACTTAATTCACTCGCACTTACTAGGTTTTTCTCCGGAAAGCTCTCAAAACTTTGTCTCAACCCGAGTATACCCAACCAATCGAGACAAAGATCTTCCCGCAAAGGGAAGGGGACAAAGCAGCGAGGCGAAACGCGCGGTCAAAGTGTGGTCGCTGTGTAAACATGACTGCAATATTTACACAATTTCAAAACCGCTGCTTGACCTCAATTCCTGTCGCCTTTAATATGAATTCATACGTCAATACGGTGTTACCCTTTTTCTTCAGTTATATAGGAATCAATACACTGAAGATATATGTTCCTAATCATGAAATTACGTTGTCTTTATCCTAGATCAAAACATGAATCGGGCGAGACCGTCCCAATAATTTGTTAATTCTCCTACTCTAGTACGGATATTGTCCTGTCCTAACGGCGACGTATCCAAGGGTGGTCAAATGATGAAATTATAGATTTTTCGTAACTATTTTAAATGACGTCTAATTGTGACCATAAATGGCCCGGAGAACGTAATAACTCCGTACATGCACAGTTACTGCAGTTGCTGAAGTGATAAAACTACTATTCAGATGCTTTTCTCTTGATGGGTTACTGTAGTTTTGCGAATTGAGGTGGAATTCATACCAAAGTAACCCAAGGTCTTTTGCATTTTTTAAAGCATTTACATGGCTCCCAAAAATAGGTCTTCTGCCATCAATGAAGTTCGCTAGCTGGTGCTATTTTATGCATTTCAATTCGAAATTGAATGCTCTATTTCATGAAATTAACATAATTATTTAAAACTGTCTGAGATGTCCAGAATTACGTTATCCGGTAGTCTCCGATTGGAATGCGGCTGGAGAACAGGACCTCGGGTCCGATATGCGAGTATATGACGTCGTTGTGCATATTTCGAGTTCCACTATGGTCGCAAGATATGGCAGCAAGACGAGAGGTTTCGTAATGGAGATTTTTTGGTGTAACGCCAGTATTTCCCGGAATAATGAAAAAGAATCGTGGTATATTCCAATATTTCCTTCTGAAGCGTCATTTCGACAGAATTCTGAAGACATACGAAAACCTAATCCCTCATATCTTTGTTATTTAGAATGAGACGAGATTGGCGCAAGCCGAATGACGATTCATCTGTGGTTACAGAGTGATTGTGCTGGGCCGCCGTCCTGCCAGTGTGAAAATATCCTGGAGAGTAATTGGCTGAGGTAATAACTAGTTCCGAGATTTACATTATTTTGTTCTCTGTTGTTTCTATGCTATGTCGATGCTTTTGTTTCGTTCGGATTTGGAGGCATCGTGCACACCAACGATTACCTGAGTAACCCCCGCGAGTTCGGCCTTGATTGGGGCTTAGACTGAGCCAGGACATAGTTTGTTTTGACACATGCACAATGCAATCGAAACAACCACCACAAACTTGTAGGTATTCTGATATAACATGATATGATTCCTGGGCAATTGACTGCAACCTGCATTTCATGCCTTATGACCTGCTATGCCATACTCTTCTGTTCTGTTGTCCAGGCTTCTAATTTGTATGATGGACTGGAAACTGCAACTGCATTGTTGGAGCTGTACTGAGATCCTGGAAGCAAAATGTCATCCATAAATTGGCACGTTTCATTCGGAGAATAAAAAAGTTCAACATTTGCAGTCACAATCCTGGAGAATAAAATGTCCTTAGGTCTCCATACTCCAGGAGAGGCCCAAAATTCCCACCCTGCCTGCACATGATGTGGACCTGCTGCGGCATCAGTCTCGTGACCGGCACGCGATGTGGACCTGCCGCATCGGTCACGTGACCGGCACGCGATGCGCACTAGAGCGGAAGCGCAGCTGTCTGCCCCTGCCCCTCCCCCACGCACACCGAGACGCAGCGGCCGCACGAGCGCGTCGCTTGCGACCGACGGCAGCCGAGAGGTTCCGCGCCGCGCCCGCCGCCAGTCACCATCCGGCCGAAACACGTGGACGAGATCCGCGGACGAGACCTGCCGCCGAGACACGCCGCCGAGACCCATAGCCGAGACCCATAGCCGAGACCCGCGGCCGAGACCCATAGCCGAGACCCGCAGCCGAGATCCGCAGCCACACGGCACAAACCCTCGGCGGTCAGACATGACACTGATCAGCCGCTGCTGACAAGGGAACGCGGCGCCGCGGTCGGCGACTGCTCGATGCGGCAGCCGCACAACCCTGCCGAAGCATGACGACCACCACCCCGGACCGTGGAGGCAGCCGGAGGACAAGCCGACAGTTGCATCGGTGGTGTTGTTGCGCGTGTGATCAGTTCGGGCGGTCGTGGACGGGGCAGCGGCTGTGCGCGGCAAAGTGCGCTGCCGCTCACATCAGTGTGTGATTAGGTTTCTAGGGCGCATAAGGTTTTAGGCAAATCATTTAGCGCCCATGCCGCTCACATGACGTGGTGCGCGCAGACACCGGTATGATCACGTGATCTATGCCGTTGGGGAACACCATTGGACACTAATTGGAATATCGATGCAAAGCCGAACTCCGTCACTGTGGATGACAAACATCATCTTGGAACTTCGCGATACAGAACTGCTTTTTACTTGTCACACACAGATCTTGGTTGCAATATAGTTTTCGAACATTTGTTCAAACTCCGATGTCTACCGGAGGTGATGCAATCCCAGCCATTCAACGAAACAAACAGCAGATAGGTTCTCAGAATAAGAAGTCTTCTGAAGGCTGCGTCTGGGAGGTGTTTGGCTCAGATCGACCGGAGCAAATCCAACTTCAAACCTGAAATGGAAACTCCCCGACGACGAAAAATGGCAAAAGCATCAAGAACAGGAGTCATGTGATAGCGTTCGGCTTCATGTCCTTCTGCACTGGATCTGCCATATAATTCCGGGCAAATGACGCAAGACAAGCCTGCTGGAGACACAGCGATATTAGTACGAATGCCGACAGGCTTGCTTGCCTCAAACATTTCCGCGGACGACTTACTATTTGTTTTTGTTTTTACATTCCGAAAGCACTAACTGAAGACACACAGCACGACAGCCGCTTCAATGAATTCCGGGGAGCAGGACCTTGGTAGTGTGTCCATGACCGTCAGACACAGGATCCTGACAACCTGGTCGTGACCTTCAGACACAGGATCCTGACAGTGTGCTCGTGACCGTCAGACATAGGATCCCGACGGTGTAGTCATGACCGTCAGACATAGGATCCCGACAGTGTGGTCATGACCGTCAGACACAGGATCCAGACAGTGTGGTCATGACCGTCAGACATAGGATCCCGACAGTGTGGTCATGACCGTCAGACACAGGATCCAGACAGTGTGGTCATGACCGTCAGACACAGGATCCTGACAACCTGGTCGTAACCTTCAGACACAGGATCCTGACAACCTGGTCGTGACCTTCAGACACAGGATCCTGACAGTGTGCTCGTGACCGTCAGACATAGGATCCCGACGGTGTAGTCATGACCGTCAGACACAGGATCCAGACAGTGTGGTCATGACCGTCAGACATAGGATCCCGACAGTGTGGTCATGACCGTCAGACACAGGATCCAGACAGTGTGGTCATGACCGTCAGAAACAGGATCCAGACAGTGTGGTAATGACCGTCAGACACAGGATCCTGACAGTGTGGTCATGACCGTCAGACACAGGATCCTGACAGTGTGCTCGTGACCGTCAGACATAGGATCCCGACGGTGTAGTCATGACCGTCAGACACAGGATCCAGACAGTCTGGTCATGACCGTCAGACATAGGATCCCGACAGTGTGGTCATGACCGTCAGACACAGGATCCAGACAGTGTGGTCATGACCGTCAGAAACAGGATCCAGACAGTGTGGTAATGACCGTCAGACACAGGATCCTGACAGTGTGCTCGCGACCGTCAGACATAGGATCCCGACGGTGTAGTCATGACCGTCAGACACAGGATCCAGACAGTGTGGTCATGACCGTCAGACACAGGATCCTGACAACCTGGTCGTGACCTTCAGACACAGGATCCTGACAGTGTGCTCGTGACCGTCAGACATAGGATCCCGACGGTGTAGTCATGACCGTCAGACACAGGATCCAGACAGTGTGGTCATGACCGTCAGACATAGGATCCCGACAGTGTGGTCATGACCGTCAGACACAGGATCCAGACAGTGTGGTCATGACCGTCAGAAACAGGATCCAGACAGTGTGGTAATGACCGTCAGACACAGGATCCTGACAGTGTGCTCGCGACCGTCAGTCACAGGGTCCTGACAGTGTGGTCATGACCGTCAGACACAGGGTCCTGACAGTGTGGTCATGACCGTCAGACACAGGATCCAGACAGTGTGGTCATGACCGTCAGTCACAGGATCCAGACAGTGTGGTCATGACCGTCAGAAACAGGATCCAGACAGTGTGGTATGACCGTCAGACACAGGATCCGACAGTGTTCGCGCCTCAGTCACAGGGTCCTGACAGTGTGGTCATGACCGTCAGACACAGGGTCCGACAGTGGGTCATGACCGTCAGACACAGGATCCACTTGTCATGACCGTCAGTCTCGCCAGTGTGGTCATGACCGTCAGACACAGGATCCAGACAGTGTGTATGACCGTCAGAACAGGATCCGACAGTGTGTAACTCGGTGCAGTGGCTGACCGTCAGACACAGGGTCCTGACAGTGTGGTCATGACCGTCAGACACAGGATCCAGACAGTGTGGTCATGACCGTCAGTCACAGGGTCCTGACAGTGTGCTCGTAACCGCCAGGCAGCGGGCTGGCGTGGAGACCGAAAGCGGCCATCTTTCGTTCAGAAAGAACTTAATCCGCACCTCGCGGCAATGTTCATGTATCCACGTCGCAGAATGATTGCACGTGCTAGCGCCACGTCCTCTACACTACATGCACCCGCCACTTCCACCAGAGCACGGACCAGTCCGTGCAGGTGCAGACCGGGACAGTGTTCCAGTGAACAGGTGCTGACCGGGTCAGTGTATCAGTGAACAGTTGCTGACCGGGACAGTGTTCCAGTGAACAGATGCTGACCGGGACAGTGCACCAGTGAACAGGTTCTGACCGGGACAGTGTACCAGTAAGCTCACAGCTTCGGCCGATATTTCTGGAAGCGAACGCCACCGGGTGTATCTGTGTACGCCGTCCGGTTACGGGATTACCGTGCTGACCGGCGGATCTGACCGGACGCGCTTTGGCCTTCGTGAAGAAATAACGGCCGAGCACGTGAAGAGGTACGCTGACGGGGAACACGTACACACCATGGTCTCCTGGCGTTCATCCAACCAGTGGCACGGTCACGTGTGACGTCATCACGGACCAAACCTGTTGCTGCTCTTCAACCGCGGCCAATGGGCGTGCGAGATTAGCAACGCTGCATGACTCTATGGTCGACGTGTCGCGAAGCCAATAAACACCACCATCGCGGGCCAAGGTATTGTAATGATGGCGACATGTGTGGCGACCAGATCATTCGGGCAACCGTAAGGGCGCGGCATTCGTGCGCATTGAAAACATAGCCCAGGATAAATAACCAGATGATCATTAGATGGAGCAGATCGAGTTTTTCGACCAGTCCGGGAATATGTTTTATGAGCCAGGTTAAAAGTTTTGCCTAGCTACCAGAAAAAAAATCACACCTACAGCAGCTCGACCGACCATCACACTGGAAAGGTTCTTGCGACTGAGTGCACCATAATCACAAAAGAACCGGAGATATGAAGTTTCAATATTTTTTCAGTTTGGTGTTGCATTGGGAGCGAAATACCGTAAGGTGATCTCAATATGCCGCGAAGCGCCCCATCACACCCCACATCTCAAGAGACACCTGTCTCTCTCCACTTCAAATTCACAGAGACCACAGGTCGTAACTGGCTCAGCAAGGCGCCTCGCTGGACCTACATGATCGGATATCACGTACACGGAGCCCTGGTCAGCCCGCTGCCGATTGCAACACAACTGCCAGGCTGATGGCCTGACAATCGTGACGAAGGAAGATATTCTTTAGGCAACTTGCAAAGAAAAGGAACTCGAGAGATCTGGCTCTGAGGAAACGCTTTTCAGAGGCTCTTACCTCCGCAACAACGCACCACGGAACCACGAAACACCTACAGACACGTCGCCTCATCCTCGGCCGTTTACTATACAACAATGTGCCGCGGAATCAAGGAGCAGGCACGGACATGCTACTTCATTATCGGGTTGTCAACCGTCTTAATGTGCTACGATCATGTTATTTCACTCGCAGGCTTTTAACTCTGCAGCAACGTGTCACGGAATCACAAAACAAACATCCACATGTTGTGTCATTCTCCACAAGCTACCTTCCTCCTTTTCCGATGTGGGACTCATTTTATCTGCTTGTCTTCAATACCATTACATGTTGAGTCGTGTTTTCAAGTTTTGACGATTTTGTCTGGAGAGGTTGTCAAATATCGCGACGCGGTGTTGCGTGCGGCGTTTCGCGTCAATTTCGCAGGAATATGGCATGCCGGGATGAAGTCGAGCCAACGCCATCGAGTGCGATTGGAGCACGCGCTGTGCGCCGGCACAGGCCGCTTGAATTTATCGCCTCGATTGTTCAGTTTATTGCATTCGGTTGAGAAGTGTAGAGGGACAAATTCGATTTACTGAGGAGCATCACAAAACGTTGCCGACATGTGAGAGGCACACGTCACCACCAACCTTGTTAGCATGCTACGTGCGTTGATTTAAAAAGAAGCTTAAACCGACACACACCACGTGCACGCTTACCACGGCATCCAGGTACCTGTTGTACTTGTGAAACTCCGGCCTCAGCACCTGGCAGAACTCTCGGAACAGTAGCTTTCCGATGGGCTGACCGTCCACCAACGCCGCGTACGTGAGAGCTGCGGCGGGACACAGGGCGACGGGCTGTCACGGCACGCTGAAGGGCCACATCCCACTCGGAACACAGGGCGACGGGCTGTCACGGCACGCTGGCGGGACACATCCCACTCGGAACACAGGGCGACAGGCTGTCACGGCACGCTGGCGGGCCACATCCCACTCGGAACACAGGGCGACGGGCTGTCACGGCACGCTGGCGGGACACATCCCACTCGGAACACAGGGCGACGGGCTGTCACGGTACGCTGGCGGGCCACATCCCACTCGGAACACGGGGCGACGGGCTGTCACGGCACGCTGGCGGGCCACATCCCACTCGGAACACAGGGCGACAGGCTGTCACGGCACGCTGGACGGCCACATCCCACTCGGAACACAGGGCGACGGGCTGTCACGGCACGCTGGCGGGCCACATCCCACTCGGAACACAGGGCGACAGGCTGTCACGGCACGCTGGAGGGCCACATCCCACTCGGAACACGGGGCGACGGGCTGTCACGGCACGCTGGCGGGCCACATCCCACTCGGAACACAGGGAGACGGGCTGTCACGGCACGCTGAAGGGCCACATCCCACTCGGAACACGGGGCGACGGGCTGTCACGGCAGGCTGGCGGGACACATCCCACTCGGAACACAGGGCGACAGGCTGTCACGGCACGCTGGCGGGACACATCCCACTCGGAATACAGGGAGACGGGCTGTCACGGCACGCTGGCGGGACACATCCCACTCGGAACACAGGGCGACAGGCTGTCACGGCACGCTGGCGGGCCACATCCCACTCGGAACACAGGGCGACAGGCTGTCACGGCACGCTGGAGGGCCACATCCCACTCGGAACACGGGGCGACGGGCTGTCACGGCACGCTGGCGGGCCACATCCCACTCGGAACACAGGGCGACGGGCTGTCACGGCACGCTGGCGGGCCACATCCCACTCGGAACACGGGGCGACAGGCTGTCACGGCACGCTGGCGGGCCACATCCCACTCGGAACACAGGGCGACAGGCTGTCACGGCACGCTGGCGGGCCACATCCCACTCGGAACACAGGGCGACGGGCTGTCACGGCACGCTGGAGGGCCACATCCCACTCGGAACACAGGGCGACGGGCTGTCACGGCACGCTGGCGGGCCACATCCCACTCGGAACACAGGGCGACGGGCTGTCACGGCACGCTGGCGGGCCACATCCACATCTCGGAACACAGGGCGACAGGCTGTCACGGCACGCTGGCGGGACACATCCCACTCGGAACACAGGGCGACGGGCTGTCACGGCACGCTGGCGGGACACATCCCACTCGGAACACAGGGCGACGGGCTGTCACGGCACGCTGGAGGGCCACATCCCATCCACTCGGAACACGGGGCGACGGGCTGTCACGGCACGCTGGCGGGCCACATCCCACTCGGAACACAGGGCGACGGGCTGTCACGGCACGCTGGCGGGCCACATCCCACTCGGAACACAGGGCGACAGGCTGTCACGGCACGCTGGCGGGACATATCCCACTCGGAACACAGGGCGACGGGCTGTCACGGCACGCTGGCGGGACACATCCCACTCGGAACACAGGGCGACGGGCTGTCACGGCACGCTGGCGGGCCACATCCCACTCGGAACACAGGACGACGGGCTGTCACGGCACGCTGGCGGGCCACATCCCACTCGGAACACAGGACGACGGGCTGTCACGGCAGGCTGGCGGGACACATCCCACTCGGAACTACAGGACGACGGGCTGTCACGGCACGCTGGCGGGCACACATCCCACTCGGAACACAGGGCGACGGGCTGTCACGGCACGCTGGCGGGCCACATCCCACTCGGAACACAGGGCGACAGGCTGTCACGGCACGCTGGCGGGACACATCCCACTCGGAATACAGGGCGACGGGCTGTCACGGCACGCTGGACGGCCACATCCCACTCGGAACACAGGGCGACAGGCTGTCACGGCACGCTGGCGGGACACATCCCACTCGGAATACAGGGCGACGGGCTGTCACGGCACGCTGGACGGCCACATCCCACTCGGAACACAGGGCGACAGGCTGTCACGGCACGCTGGCGGGACACATCCCACTCGGAATACAGGGCGACGGGCTGTCACGGCACGCTGGACGGCCACATCCCACTCGGAACACAGGGCGACAGGCTGTCACGGCACGCTGGCGGGACACATCCCACTCGGAATACAGGGAGACGGGCTGTCACGGCACGCTGAAGGGCCACATCCCACTCGGAACACGGGGCGACGGGCTGTCACGGCACGCTGGCGGGCCACATCCCACTCGGAACACAGGACGACGGGCTGTCACGGCAGGCTGGCGGGACACATCCCACTCGGAATACAGGGCGACAGGCTGTCACGGCACGCTGGCGGGCCACATCCCACCCGGAACACAGGGCGACGGGCTGTCACGGCACGCTGGCGGGCCACATCCCACTCGGAACACAGGACGACGGGCTGTCACGGCAGGCTGGCGGGACACATCCCACTCGGAATACAGGGCGACAGGCTGTCACGGCACGCTGGCGGGCCACATCCCATCCGGAACACAGGGCGACAGGCTGTCACGGCACGCTGGCGGGACACATCCCACTCGGAATACAGGGAGACGGGCTGTCACGGCACGCTGGCGGGACACATCCCACTCGGAACACAGGGCGACGGGCTGTCACGGTACGCTGGCGGGACACATCCCACTCGGAACACAGGGCGACTGGCTGTCACGGCACGCTGGCGGGACACATCCCACTCGGAATACAGGGCGACGGGCTGTCACGGCACGCTGGCGGGCCACATCCCACTCGGAACACAGGGCGACGGGCTGTCACGGCACGCTGGCGGGCCACATCCCACTCGGAATACAGGGCGACGGGCTGTCACGGCACGCTGGCGGGACACATCCCACTCGGAACATCAGGCGACGGGCTGTCACGGCACGCTGGCGGGACACATCCCACTCGGAACACAGGGCGACGGGCTGTCACGGCACGCTGGCGGGACACATCCCACCATATCGCACAGAAAACGCACACATACTTCCAAATTATGGCCTGGCACACGGACTGCTCGGACGGACACATGATAGTGCTGTGTCGTTGGTCGGCAAGGATGAGTGTTGCAGAGGGCTGTTAATTGCAAGCGAGGGTAAAACGCGAGGGGGTCCGCACAAGTAAGTCGCATGCGTCACCCAGTGAGACCGTCACGCTGTTCGAACTTTAACAATGTGCGTGTTACAGCGAAGCCCTGCTTCCTCCACTCACGGCCAGACCTGTTCTTTACATTGTCCGATTGCCAACATCACAATAATTATATTGATGCTTGGTGATGCAAGTTGGCGAAAGTATCACAGGCAAGACTTCAACTATCGACTATTCGCGCATGCCCGAAGACGCACGGTTAACAATAGACACACTAAAGGCCTCTCATGACCTATAACCCGAAGTGGCAATCGACTTGACTGCGGATTCAGCAAACCCCATCACGTGCCCAGTGCCTCTAGTAGCGCTTGATACCGGTGCCCAGTTCAGCCAGCACAGACATCCCCCTGGATGGCCATTTTAGCGAATGCCAACTCCTGCATCATGGGAGTTCCGTGTCCCTGAATACCTGAATTCAATGGTTGATCGTGTCATCCAGAACTGGGCCTACACTGGTGTTCTTGACAGTGCCATCCCTAACTGGGCCTACGCTGATGTTCTAGGTCACGTCATCCCTAACTGGATCTAGGCTGACGTTCTTGGCCGGGCCATCTCTATGCTTTTCTTCGCCGTGCCGTCCCTAACTGGGCGTAGGCTGACGTTCTTCCAAAGACCAGAAACTAACACACAGGTGTTGTATGGGCTGTTCATTTCAATACACCACGTGAAAACGCACTCAACTTGCTCGTTAAGAAACAATCAATCGCCTAATTGGCAACTAGATTAGCCTCGAACCAAGTTGGGATCAGTAAAAGAGTAACAAATGGCATGCAACGATTATTGCGGCCATCGACTGTCGCATGATACACATGCATTCCAAAACACACACATTCCATTCTTCCCACACACACATACAAACTGTGGAACTAAAATTAAATAACTCGAGTTACTCCCCATGCTAAAGGCTGTCTTGCCACTGCCTTTAGTTTTTACAAAATAAGTTTTTTTTAATATTGCGGACACCGTCAGCTCCCAGTTAGGTTTCTAGTCTTCTAGTCTCACAGCCATGTCGGTGAGTTTGCCATGATTCATAAAATGAGCCGCTCAATGTAAGCGCATGCATGGCCAAACGCAACAAACCGGCATATAGGCCAGTCGACACTAAAAACAAAAAAACAGAACATCATAAACCATACAGCGTGTTTTCGCCGCCGCCGGTTCCGTGAGATGGCAACATGAGCAGACTCGATTGCCTATGGGCTGCGTGACCTGCGTCATAATCACATCATCAATCCCGTCGGCGCAACGTAATTACACATCTAATGCCCGGAAAGCAGGGCGGCGCCCAAACAGTGCTTCGCTTGGCTCATGGACACTGTGGTCGCTGTGAATCCTGACACGAATTTCGTACTTCAGCGGACGCATCTAGGCTGGAAATTTCCGACAAGTATCTCGAAAATGGCTCCGAATTGACTGCTTTATTAAACTAGGCTAACGTTGCATTCGAGTTCGGCACAGCGTTATATTTTAACTTCCATGCCAATGATGCGGGAGGATAGTATTGCCAATATTTAATATGAGAGAGGATAATCTAAGCGTCGCGATCGGTGGCGGAAATGATTATTTATCAGCATCGAAATCACTGAAAAACCAAAAATGGAATCAATTAGTATGATAACAACTAAACATGCACAGGCACATGACGCAAACAGCCCGTCGTTCCTTCAGTCTTCATAAATATCTCTCCGGTAACGGCCGCCCGTCAGCCACGCAAGCGGTGGGCCGGGTCGCGGCCCAGTACGTACTGATGTCTCTCTTGATGTCCAGGCAGCCAGAGATGTGCGGGAAAGCCAGGATCTTCTTCCATTTTTTACTGCGGCCCTTGTTATTGTCTGCGCCGCCTGCAACGCACCGACACCATCGTCAGCAGCACGGTCAGCGACACCGACACCATCGTCAGCAGCACGGTCAGCGACACCGACACCATCGTGAGCAGCACGGCCAGCAACACAGACACCATCGTGAGCAGCACGGCCAGCGACACCGACACCATCGTGAGCAGCACGGTGAGCGACATCAGCACCATCGTCAGCAGCACGGCTAACGACATCGACACCATCGTGAGCAGCACGGCCAGCGACACAGACACCATCGTGAGCAGCTCGGTCAGCAACACAGACACCATCGTGAGCAGCACGGTCAGCAACACAGACACCATCGTGAGCAGCACGGTCAGCGACACCGGCACCATCGTCAGCAGCACGGCCAGCGACATTAGCACCATCGTCAGCAGCACGGCTAACGACACCGACACGACCTGCGGAACACGAGACCACGTGTGGACGTGACGGCAGCTGCCCGGGCTGGTGGTAGCCGTTAGAAGACACTCTTCTGGACTCAATCATCAGAAGCATTATGGCCTCCAGGACATTTATCCAGCATTGTTTTCCCTGGAGAGAAAATGGCGCTAGTTGAACAGTACACTGACCCAAACTTCCGGCTCGTTCACTAAAAATGTTACGAAGACCATGGCAATTAGTCCCTGGTCTGTATTATAGTAACAGCATGCTGGTCCACGTACTTGTGACTTGTGAAATGAATGTGTTTGTATCTCACATACGCTTGACACGATTTGCTTCGCTTCATGGTTACCGAATTCGAAAACAAAGTGCCTAAGTGAATGGGCTCGGGGCTGTGAAACAAGCATCCTAAACGCATCAAGTATCCTGAATAGTGACGCATTAACCAGCTCCAAAACCATACCCTCCCAATACCGGAATTCAAGGGACAAATCAAATTCTTCCGGTTGTCTGGGTTTTCCCATAAGCAATACAATGGCGATGCCAGCGCCCCTGGTGAGAGAACTGGTGTGTGTAGTTGGGACATTTTTTGGAGCGTCACCTGCTTTGACTATATTACGCTCACATCTCCTTTAAAAACTCTAAATGCAGTTTTCTTAGCCCTAATTGCTTTTATCACGTCTGGTGTAAGCCATGCTGGCTTTCCTACCCTTCTTTTGCGTCTTTGCTTTTGGGGGACATGTCTAATCTGAGTTTCCTTTAAGTAAGATTTGAACTTTTCCCACATTTCACAGGCATTTAAATTGGAGAATTCTTCTTCCCATCTGATGGCACTTAAAGCCGCTCTCATGCCGTTAAAGTCTGCTTTGTTGAAATTTGGAACCTTTACCAAATTATCCTTGATAGTTTCCCCTACATGTGCCTTGAATCTAACTATGTTATGGTCACTTTTTCCCAGAGTTTCGCCTACAGTCAAGTCTTGAACCAAGTCACTTAAATCCGAGAATACAAGGTCCAAGAATGAACCATGCCTGGTAGGTTTCGATACAAACTGGTGTAAGAACAGGTCCTCTTCAAGGCATTTCCTGAACATTTTGCATGATGGGGAGCCAACACCAGCATTTTCATAACCTTTTAGATTAAAGTCACCGAGAATAAGGCACTTCCTCTTAAAGTTTCTACTGATTTCCTCACAAATCACCTTGTCAAGCTCCAGTTGCTGAGAATGTGGCAGGGTTCCTGATCGGAAGAAAGCTCCTATCCTAAGAGTATTGCTGTTGCCTTTTCCCACAGTGACATCAAGCCAAATGGACTCCACAGACACATTTTTATCCCCACCTGCTACTTTTTGAGAACTGAATAAGCTATTCACATAGAGCATTACACCACCCCCTTTCATTGCTGGACCCCTATTGCACGAAAACATATTGTATCACGTTTTGAATCCTTCCCAAGAGTGTCTTCATATGTCAAACGGTCGAGTTTCTTCCGTAAAATAATCTACGCACGATAATAAGGTAGCGCACAGCGATGGTTTCCATACAGCGAAGGACACCCCGGTCTCTTCTCCCTAAACAGGATATAGCGATGGGTAGCGTAGGCGTGCCCGATGCGCACCATGCACTATGATCTCTGGTCCGGATATACGCAGGTACGAAGCTCTAAGTCCTAGATGTGACTTGATTGCACGTGGCTTATTGTTGCGTTCTCTATCACATGCTCTTTGCCACTAAGCAACTATGAAATGTGTAATCCTAGAAATGTGGTCCCAAGCAGGAAGCGGGCAAATGAGTGTGAGGTGATTCTGTGCTGCCCACTTTGCCGCAAAGTCCGCACGCTAGCGTCCCCAAGCCCCGATGATGATGATTATTGGGGTTTTAGGGTGCGTCAATCCATGTGGATTATATTGCACCCATAACAAACTTACTTGGACATGCTTCAGATTGTCACGTTCGAATAAAAGATGTCTGATGGAGTAAGATGTCACCTAAGTAGGTGCACCCCAAGCCCCGATGTGGCTTGGGATCTAGCACAAGCGGGTGTTTTTTCATCTCGTTCGAACGTAATAATTCGGATGAAAATGTCCAGTAGAAGAGGGTCAGAGGGGTAAACAGAATCAGTGGCAAAAGCTGCTAAGGGAATCAGAGATAATAAAATATGAGCATCCTAAACGCCCTGATTTTCAAAGAAATGAGTGCCTTCACAATCGCAATTGGTTCAGAGCTAGACGTCAATTGGAGGTACGATCAGGTAACTGGGCTGTATCGTTCATACTTGTTGTACCCGTACCACTCCGTGCACCCTCATTCTACATTTTTAAGGGTCTGCATCTGCAGATCCTTCAAAATGTCTGCAGAATGGTAATTTTCTCGGACGCCGCCAATTGAAGAAACATGCCAAAATGCGGTGGGAGAAGACTGCTTCGCAAGCCGGGTGCGTGGGAAACTGCCGCAGCCTACACGCATATCGCAGGCCAACATTTCACGATTCAAGTATCAGCGGTGGTTTATTGGCCATTGTCATTAGGCTTGCAGTCGATGAGGTTCTAAAAGCACTAGTGATACCACGGAGTGCTAAGTGGTGAACTGCATCCAGATTGCGCGTATTGCCAGCGCAAGTGCCATCGTACACGTATCACGCACTGCCCAGTTCGGACCGGATACGTGACTTGCAAAATACCATCAGGGTTTACGGTCAGCGCCGTAAGATGTTTCGGCGATGCATTTCGGTAGGTTGAGAGATGTGAAATATTTTTATCTGTCGTGTCATGGCTGAAGTGTTTGAGGCAGAGGACCAGATTGCGAAATTATCGACAGATAGTCATCGACCGATGTTTGGCGGCACATCATGGTCAATGCCATTAATCACCATGGCGAATAATGTAACACTGGGAACGCAGCCCTGTCGGACTCCGCTGGTTTGTTGGAACCATTCAGATAATTCCCACACAAACGCGAAAGAATCGGTCAGTAAAAAATCCGGAACCAAGTTTCCAGATAGTCAGGCAGATTTCATACTTCAGAGCTTGCAGCAAAATAACGTAGCGCCAGGTCGTATCATATTCGCCTTCGACACCGAAAAAGACGGCTCCAGTATGCCGCTTCTGCTTGAAGGCTGCACCTATAACAGTGTCTAGTGCTAGGAAATGGTCAGTTGTTCCACGATGATATCTAAGACTGCACTGGACGGTGGTAAATAGTCATGCGTTTCTAAAAACCATGTTAGACGTACAGTGACCCTTTTCTAGTAATTTTCACACGCACCAGATCGGGGCGATGGGTTGGAAGTGCAGCAGAGCGAACACACTCTTGCCTGGGTTTAGGACAGGGACCGGTGTGACTCCCCGACATGTGACCAGAAACCGATCTTCCTCCTATAGCATGTTGAAAGTCGCCTGCAGTACATGTGACAAGACATGCATTAACATCTCGTTGCGACTCTTTCTGGCCGACCATAGTTCTGCTGCGGTGAATCGCCCGGGGAAGGAGAAACTGACCGATTGGCTTTCTGAGCGAGCTTTCCGGACACGAAATTCGGGTGGGGCTTCATGCTTCGCCGCGTGTCACTAATGTTCAATCGATTACATTTGCAACATCGGAAGGACGCTTGACCTTTGCACCATCTGCTCAGAGCACTGTGAGAGCAACGGAATTGGACTTACTTACCGGCTATGCGCTTCAATCGAGGCCACACTTGTGCCATTGAAGTGGATCGGTTTAGTGTAGGTGGACACTACCACATCCCGGTGGGATGTGGGTTTCGCCTCTAATTGTTCATCACGCGAAAGCTGTCATCTTTTGGAAAGCTATTAAGTTGGCCCAAAAGTAATTTTGGTAAATTTCCTGAAGATTCATTTGCGTTACCATATGGCGTCCGGACATGCTACGAACCGCCATGGAACTGGGGTGCAGCGGAGAGCTTCAGACGTCCGTGGGATGTAGGCATCGGCCGACTGCAAGAGCAGGGAAGAAAATTGTTCTCTTGGCAACACTGTCATCGTCGTCGTCCCCAAAGGATGATTGTACTTTTCTTTCTAAGTTTAGCCTTCTTAAAATTCCACCTCCAAGGTCTCAAACCAAGCACAGCTCGATCCTGATGCTCGAGAAGTACCGGAAAATGGTTTCTGCCAAGATAATAGTCATGCACTATCCATGTGAAACACTGCGACGCACGTGGGCTTGTGAGGCTATGATCGATCGCAGATGTAGCACCAGAAGGGAGTGTAAAGTGAGTGTAAAGTGAGTGGCGGAGGGGCGGAGGGATTCGTCATGAATACAACTTCATAGCGCGGCCTCGAGGGTTGGTAGCATCGCATCCCCAAGCAGAAGAGGAGGTAGCTCCAGCATCAGCCATCTTAGCCAGACGAGGGAACAGGATTCCCGGCAGCAGATAGACTGTGTAGTGTAAAGGCCTGTTTATACGCGACAGAAACCCGGCAGACCAATCGTAACGTTGGCAGGATTGACCAGGATCCGGCAGAACCGAGAAGAATCCAGCAGAACCTGACGTAGGCAGCTTCCGCAGTCTATCACGGCACAGCATAAATTAATGACGTCACGCAATGTATTAGCCATGGCGATTATGATTGAGTAGCTTTGTCGACGTCGGCGGCGGACAACTCGAAATATTGAAAGTTGTCTGTCGCGTTCTGCCATTCAACACGAGCGTCGGACGGTTTTGTGGTTGCTGTTCGGCCTTTTGGTGGTTACATTTGTTGAAATTGAATACTTGGGAGTGTTGTGAATCGGCATACTGGTAAGTACGTTGTGATTTCCCTTGTTCTTTGTAATATGCCCTGCGCTGCAATTCAATCAAATGCCCCCAAAATGGTATTTACGTGTTTTTTTTTTTTAAGGAGGCCCATGCCACCAAATGGAGTCCTCTCAGGAGTGGAACTTTGTGCCCTTTTGGCGTTACTGATGCAATACCAATAATTGCTTTCACCTGTTTTGCATTGGGCCTTTGTTGTTGCATGGAATGAATTAACTGAAGATTTGGCTCGGGCAACAAGTCATTTTGTAAAGTCGATTCTTTCTGTACACACGGTTATGAATTAACTCATTAGCGCCCACACGGTTAATGATCAACTTACTGAAACGTGGGGGTCGTTACCACCTCAATACCCCACCCCCGCCACATTTTTCGACACTTGGTTTTCGGCATCAATTTAAGAGCATATGATATTTTCCTCTGATTCGCTCTTATCATAACTGCATTACCACGTCCTCCATAAAAACTGTCAGATAATTGACGTGCAAGGGCCCTTCTAGTAGCGAGTTTGTACCAAATATATAGGAATTAATGAGCCATTTTTGGGTACTACCGTGTATCTGGGTACTACCAGTATCTGGGTACTACCGTGGGTGGTGCCACTTGAGTCAATTAGTGCTGCAGCGGACCATTTGTTGCGCAGTAAACAAGCACCCGAGACGCTTCATGACGCATTGGATGGATGACGTCAGCCTGCTAGTATGACGTTCGCAAAACGAAGCGTGACGTCAGAGCCTGCCGTCGCCTGCTATTTTCTGCCGCCGGCTGACAATTTCTGCTTCCGGCTGACAATTTCTGCCGTCGACGTCGCGGACGTTGTGTCTACCGAGGCAAGATTCTGCCGGAATTCTGCCACGCGTAAACAGACCTTAACTGTGTGGCGACTGAAACAGATTCTAGTAGCAATGGCTTGGAGAGGTGTTGGTTGGTTATTGGAGCTTAGAGACACATCGACTGCGTCGGTCATGTAGGCTTTGAGAGGTGTTGTGAACAACTTCCTGTTATGAGGCGTTATGGCTGATTATTAGGATAACTCTTACATGTGCGACTGTGTCTGAAGGGGCAGGCTTCTCGCTAGCATAAAGTAGCCTTCGCTAGACAATGACTGCAGCGGCAGCTTAGTCTTTTGGAGACATGCTGATTGTGCATTTCATGTTCAAAACTACTTCGAAATCAGACATGTTAGGGTGAATGTCTTCGCAGTTCAAATATAAAGAACTGTGCCATCGAGTTAATAAGTAGAACGGGTTTAAACAAAAGTCCTATGGTGGACTAGAGTTGGCTATAGTTGTTGACCAAAAATGGCTCTCAGCTCGTACCACCGTCAGGGCGCGGCTCAAGACCAACCGCCGCGACTAGCCTAAGCGAGGCCGTCCGCGGCCGCGACCTGAGCGACATTCTCTTCCGGGGCGACACAACCCAGGGTAGAACGCTCACATAACATGGTACATATCCCCATCAATAATAAATTCATTCTAAAAATATTTGAACTTGGGATTCACCGACATGTACCAATGGTTCTGACATTTCAAAGCGTCAGCTAAATGATGATTACTAGCAGTAAGCACTCATTTATGAGCCGTTGATGCCCGAAATCGCTAAATATATGAGCAGCATTCTGACCAGTATGGGAAAAATATTAGCCCCACTCATGATTGACAAATCGATGTCACACAAAAGATCGAAACATGTTTCGGCTATGAGTCATATTCAGTCTAGGCGATGTGGTGATGACGCACCAACATAAGTTCCTCAAAATAATCCCACGAGATGATGCTATGGATTTTTAATCAGTGTGTCCTCACGACGCCGCCTAGACTGTCAGCTTGAAGATGGCTCAAAGCCGAAACATATCTATATAATTTTATGACTTGACTTTCACAGTTAAATGTTAGCTATCTAGACCAAACTAGTCGCGAGCTAGCAATTGGTTGAGCCCTGGAAGACTGCAAGAGATATTCTGGATCAATCGCGAATGAATTCACCCGTTAACGGCAGCATAAATGCAGAGGGAGCCTATTAAGTGTTCGCGTGCAAGGACGGGGCGAGTTGTGTCTAGCACAATTGATCAGGGTGGACAGAGTGGAGGGGAAAGGGACGCGACTTTGAGCACGATCCGAACCCTTGCTCTCTTCTACATATCCTGATTGTATAATGTTGGTGGCGTCCGAACTGTTTCTCTTACGGCTAAAATTCATCGCTAATGTGGTTGGTATGCAGACCTTTCGACACAATGGCAGGCTGTTTTGAGACTGGTGCGGACGGCGATGGTGAATGGGCTCCGGTAACGTTTTCCTGGCCCGGAGTGCTATACAGTGGCAAAGTACAGAAGAGGAGGCACAATGGGTCGGGAGTCGGCCTGGCTGGATAAACTGTCCAGGATGGAACCCGTCGGGGATAATGAAGTGTGTCGGCTTCGGTTCCGCTCTCCCCGTAGTAGCGGTGAGGAAAGTACTAAGCTTGACAATGAGGACAAAGTTTCTCCAGACGGAAGTCTCCACTGTAATGTCACGATGCCATGGCAACGAGTAACAACGCTGAACATTTTTATCTTGGTCAGCTGATAAATTTACCGTCAGGCAAGTTGCCAACGGACCGAGATGCGGTGAAATACGTGACACACTTCCTTCTTGACAGAGAAGCACAATTGACAAGTTTCACGTAATGGATATTTCGTTGCAAAAAAAGTATGTAATATTTCGTGTACAAAATTTAAGTATTTTGTTCATAAGAGGTATATTTCCTACCTAATTAAATTATTTCAGTTAAGTGTTGTCTTCGATTTTAAAAAAACTCCTCGTGATGATGACGTCAGATGTGGGGTTCCTCGAAGCGACCAAGACAGAGACACGCAGTGAAGGCTGGATCGGGTATTTCCTGGCGAAGTTGTTCAACCGAGTGCGTCATGCAGAACAAGCTGAGTGGTTGTGACAATAAGCTGAACGATTTTCAGGAAAATATGAAGCTCGGATGGGTAAATAATAAATTATGGTGGTAATGCAACAGCCAGGGCTTTTTCTTTCAAGCCCAGGGCATTTTGGTGTTCCTTTATATTTTTGCGCCACAGTGGGATGCCTGGCATTCCATGGTAGGCAATGGTATACTATAAGCTGTACCCCAATGTTGTAATACCTTGATAATTGATTAATGAATCATGGCAAGCTTAGTTTATTTCTTGAGCATTACTTTCTTATTACATGATAGTCTAAATGCCTACATGAAGAAATAGGAGAAAGGGGATCTGAACATGTTTCATTTCCCCAACACCTACATTTGAGCATCGCCCATGTGACGTCCAATGCATAAATAGCAAAAAAAGATGGCAATATTCATACACTATGGACCTTTCTCTACTGAAATATGAAGGTAGCATTGCATAGTCTTGCGTACTAAGCTAATGAAGTATGCGGGTGCCATTTTCAGGCTTCCAAGAGTGGTTAGCTTTGGAAAGCCATAAGAAAGTGATCTTCAATATTTTAAAAAATTCCATTGGTATTTTGTATTGGCCACTAATAACCTGCACCACAGCAGCTACAGTGAAGCAATCCTGCGCCACATTTTCATGCTCAGGAAATGACACACCACTACATAAAAATAAATGTCTTATAGTTCCTCTTTGCAGATCTCTTGAGGATTTTTATCCAAAGGGGCTGTTTGAATATGGATACCTTGTTCATTTTTGTTTTCAGTAAACAGTACAATTACTGGTTCGGCCATACAGGATCAGCAGTAGAGCTATTTGTTGCATGTCTTAGCCGGAGCCGGAGCCGCCGGAGCCGGAATATTTTGCCCGGAGCCGGAGCCGCCGGGACATGTTACCCGGAGCCGTTAAAGCAGGGCTCCGACTCCGAAAGAGGTGTAAATTAAACAAAATTAGCAAACGTGAAATGAACACATTATACCTAGTATGGTATAGTATGGTATGGAAACGCATTTTTAAAAGCCAAAATGTTTAAATACGAGTAGCATGTAAAAATATCATCAAGTAACGGTAGAATAACAAATAACTATATTCTAGCCTCAGTAGTGGATGCAATAGTTCCATGTTTAGGTCAGTTAAGTTGATTGTTTCCATCATCAATAGGTTGTACCTTATTAGAGATGAGGTCAAACATTACAATTGACAACAATGGTGTTCCTTGGACCGTTCACGGGATGATGAGTGCTGTTGATTCGAGTTTCCCCTTCTGATTTCCCCAATACGGCACGAAGCGAGTGTCAGTTTACGGGGGCATAACACCGAAAAGTGATTTAGGCGGGGACGGGTGTTTATTTAAAGATGGATACAGGGTTTACATGGGAAATTTTCTTATAATTGTCTGAAGTTTGCGCTTCTGAGTGGTCGCGGCTAACTTTTTTTTAACATCCCCCTAGCTCTTACTTAATGGATCGATCACGTTTGGGATGTACGGAGCCGGAGCCGGAGCCGCCGGGACATTTTACTCGGAGCCGGAGGCGGGATACTTCTCCGGAGCCGGAGTCGGAGCCGGAGCCGTCCAAAATTGTCCAGGCTCCTCATCCCTGGCCATAGCCTATTGCTTTTGGATGTGGCACGGTTTTCGGGTTAATTCTGTTGGTGCATGGAATGCCAGGCATGTTGTAGAATTGTAATTGGCTTTATTGCAAGATGTCAATTGTGCTGGTGTAGCTGTTAATGCAATAAGTTATCAATAGGTGTAGAAAGCCATGACACTCTCCACAGGTGTAGGGTTGTGTGATGGATGTGGAGCCAGACTGCAAAGCATAACAAACTGCTTGACGAAGCACACCAGCCTCAGGAAAAAAAATTCACACCTAAATGCGCCAGGTCAAAGATTGGCATCAGGAAGATGAAATACATGCATCTAATGGAATATAACTTGAGGTAAGAAAATCAAGGGGCTTTAGACAAGTGCCTTTTCTACATCACCACGGCGATCAGAGGACCATCTGGGCGCGCAGCATCGCTCTACAGCTTCCTTATCTTGTCTGAACTCGGAAGGCCGATGAATATGGTGTCTGGCTTACTAAAAGTTGTATTTTTACACCTTAGCAAAAAGCAACTATAATGGCGGCGTTTTCTGTGATCCATTGTCACCTGACGGTGGGATGCCATTTTAAGCTAAAACGGTCACGATCAGTTCAAACTCGGCGGCGTCCTACACGCAAAATGGAACGTTCGGCAGTCGACCTTCGCTACCGACAACAAACGTGACGTCACAAGTGTTTTGACCAATCACAGAGCGAGGCATTCTGAAGTGATTTTTTAATTTGTGTTAAGTGGTTTAAGGACTTTTTTTAAATAAAATGCCACCATGGTGTTTAGAATTAAAAATCACAAGTGAAACTTGAAATACATACGGTTTGTCCCGACATGAAACATGTCTATTACCGAAAAGCTAGAGCGGTCAGCATCTGATGCAGGGTATCCTGAAGCCAGTCGCAGCACATGTGTCCGCGTGTGAAAAGATTATGGCATGCCAGTGGTCAGCGATGCCGCTAAAAGACGTCTGCGCGGGAGCACGTTTCCCAGAATCAATGTCCTTGAATCGATTTTTGTAGAGTGGAAGGGAGGAGGGTGACGTCAAAAAAGTCAACTGATGTTAACAGATGCTTGGAAATGAAGATGGATAACTCCTTTTGACAAGTTACTTTCTACGAGCTTTCTTGATTGTTCGACGATAGTGGTGATGTCAATAGTGCATCTGTTATCTTTACCCGTGAGCAGTGTTGCTGGGAGATGCCACACGAGCTTTTAAAGACACAACACTCAATCATGGCAATTGTGTTGATATCACTAAGTGTTTTTTTTTCTTTCTACAGGCTATGATTATAAGTGTGGGTTATGATTATAAGTATTATAAGTGTGGGTTTCAACTCGAATTTAAGACT
This sequence comes from Imbricaverruca yamaguchii, assembly GCA_034440575.1. NCBI lineage: Eukaryota > Metazoa > Arthropoda > Thecostraca > Neoverrucidae > Imbricaverruca > Imbricaverruca yamaguchii. The sequence goes on along the minus strand of JAOTOL010001351.1, from coordinate 629,117 downwards.
TGCAGGTCATTGCCTGGAATTACCCTCACAGGTTTCTGCAGTGATGCATTGAAATAAAACAATGTTTCGCGCGGCTCACCCAGCATCATGCTCCTCCGGTGTTCCCGTCGGTTAGTTAGTTATTTTGGCTTAGGGGCGCATCGACTGACTCGGTCATACAGCGCCCAGGTGGTCCCGTCGGACGGTGGTGGTGGTGGTGGATTGGAGTTTAGGGGCGCGTCGACATCTAGGGTCATTTTGCGCCTATAACTGAATTGTAATCAATCTACGGTGCTGCAATCATAACTTACTATCCATCTTCACGGGTGGGGGTATATCATGTCAAGGCGAGCTTGTCGAATGAACATGAAAACATTCCCAGACGCCATGGCCTCAGTCGTTCCCCATAAGCATACGTAAAGAAGTCGGTATTCAACCGTCCTAAAATCTGGCGTCGTAGAGGATCTACAGTGTACAGCCAACTAAAACATGGTACATGGTAAGCGGGTTACAACAGCGCGGACATAGAGGTCGGTCATCACCGGTCAACATATAACTATGCGTTGCAAAGGAATGGCCTATTCTCAATCGGCAGAGTATTACTTCTTCCCAGCGTTTCATTCGGTGAGAGGACAGCCATTTTTCTAGTGTCGGTTTTAAAACCCTTAGCTTACTACACTTCGAATTCCAGGATCGTTGTCATTCTGACTGTATACTTGACAATATAGTAGGGTATATATCTCTTGGAGGGAGCCGTAGATGGACCACACGACCATTGCTAATGGCGTGTTTGGCGATTATGTCAGCAGCTTCGTTTTAGGCGCGTCCAACATGGCTAGGAATCCAGCAGAACACTATATTTCTTCCGATGTCATGCAGGGATTTTAATACCTTGGTAATCCTCCCGAGAAGTCGGTTATCCTGGCTAAAGGTGTTCAGTGCCAGATGACTGCTCAGGGAGTCTGTGAAAACCACGTACTTTGTGGACCGGTCTTTCTGTATAAAATAGAGGGCTTGTGGAATGGCATACAGTTCGGCAGTAAAAATCGAGGTTTGCATCGGTAAACAAGAAGATTAAACACCTTGTCGACTTACGTAAGCACACCCGACATCAGAGACCGACTTTGAGCCGTGTGTGTAAATGCGCGAAAAGTCGTGATATTCATGTACCTTTTCCAATGCTAACATGCGGAGTTCCTCCGGGTTTACCTTTCCTTTCTTTGAGCAGGTCAAAGTCACGTCACTCTTTACTGGGACAGCACGCCAAGGGGGAGTGCTCGATGTGATTACACGTGTTATGGAACGCGGCCGGACATTACATTCTCCAAGAATCGAGGACATACGAGTGGAAAAAGGTAATCCACGCTGAGCCATGTGACGTGCTCTTGATGTCCCTGAAAATATCCAACGATAGACAGGATGGTTCCGGTTTTGTGCGACATTACATGCGTATCTCGCGCCCAATAACTTACGGCGTAGATACCAATCTCGTCTACTTCTACCATTACACTAGCAGCCGGTGAAGTGCGAAAGGCTTCAGTAGCGATGCAAAGAGCTGCATTGCGGATCACATCAAGGCAACGCTTGGTTGTGGCACACGCTCCGTCATAAATAAAACATCCATAGTCAATTTTAGAACGCACGAGCGATCGGTATATCAGAAGCAGGATAGATATATCTGCTCCATACGAGCATTTAGAAATTGTACGCATTACCTGTAGTCGCTTTGCACATTTCTGTGCGAGATCGTTGATGTGAGAGGTGTATGTCAGTCGATGATCCATACACACACCCAGAAACTTGGCAGCTGGCTTGAATGGTATATGGCGTCCATTGAGAATGATCACGGGGTCAGTACAAGAGCGTTTGCGGCAGAAGTGGATAGCGGTGGTTTTCGATATGGACACAACGAAACCGGTTTTGTTGCACCAAACCTGCACCTTCCGAACAGCCATCTGGAATTGTCTCTCAACCGTGTGCACAGAGCGTGAAGAGGACCATATGGCGAAATAGTTAACGAAAAGCGCTCTCCCTACGGAAGTCGGCAGCGATGTACCCACGTCATTTATTGAAATAGCAAACAATGCAACGCTCAGTATGCTCCCCTGCGGGACTCCGTTAACTTGTGAAAATATATAAAATAGGAAGTTTCCTATTCCAACGCGAAACGTTATGGACGATATAAAAATTGACAAGACACCCATGGGACCTCTGATTCCCATATTGTGTAGCTTCATCAGGATACCATAACGCCACGCCGTCATATGCGCCGTCAATGTAAACAAAATATTACTGTTGTGTGGTGACGTGTCATAAAACCAGAGCGCACAACTGAGTCGAGTGTGAAAATGTGGTCAAGTGTGCTACGGTGTTTTCGGAACCCACTCTGTATCACAGTAAGTAGGTTGTTATGTCCTAAGAACCACATCAATCGAACATTCACCTTTTTTCAAACAGTTTACACAGGGAGCAGGTAAGTGAAATGGGACGGTAATGTAATGGATCCGTGCCAGATTTATTTGGTTTACGCATGGGGACTATAATTGCCTCCCGCCATGAAGGCGGAAAGGTGCCCGATGTCCACATTGCATATAGGGCTTCCAAAGGTGTGTCTAAAGCAGCAGCTGGTAAACGTTTTATGGTATCATTATGCAGTGTCAGGACCCTCTGCCACACTCTTGAGCGTGCCGATTGCTGCGGTTAACTCAGAAATGGAGAATGGTATGTTGTACTGGAGGACGTCTGTGGTGGAAAAATGAAGAGGACGTGCCACCGATCCTTGTGTATCAGTGTGAAAATATTGGTTTTTCGTTAGGTGTGAGATGTCGAAACGAGCACAGTAGGATGTAGAAATTTGTCATGAAATTCCAATTCATTCCATTCCAAGTGCCTTTGATATTTTTCAGACTTAAATTTGAGCCAATGTTTGCACCCTATCATTTGTTTTGATATCAAATGTTAGGAAGAGCTATATTTGGGATAGCGAGATAAAAAATAATATATACCCTGGTGATGTTCACATTATGAATAATCCATCTACCTGAAATTGCATTGCCGAATATTCATGTACCACCACCCCTTATCAAGAGCATGATCATGCTACTTAACAAACGAGGTAATGTTAGAAAGGTGACACTCCATAAGCACGCAGCAAGAAGCAGGATGTCTATACTTCTTGGAGCAGGATGTCGATTGAGTGTTCAGAAAGTGGTAAATTCCACCCTATTTTGCGAATAATTTAACACTGTTGTGTATCGAAAATTGTTCGTTATATGTGTTTTCCGAGCGTGCGGACAAAGCACATCCTATCTTGTCAGCCACTTCTTCCGGGTCGATGATGTCCTGTCGTGCCATGTGCAAGACAGGGAGAGGAACTGGAGAGTGTTTCCCAGAGAAACGCTTTATGCGAGACCATACAGTAGACAGTGACGTAGAACGATTTAACGTGCTTACATAGGCTTTCCACGAGTCTCGTTTCGCCTCAGCAATAATACGTCGCGCGAGCGCTCGTGCTTTGCGAAAAACTATTAGATTGTACGTGCAGCTATTATTATTAAATATACGGTATGCCCTCTTCCTAGCATGGATAGCTTCCAGACACTTATCGGACCACCATGGGACTGGTGCTCGAATTGACGTTCCCGACGATCGAGGGATGTGCCGCTGGGCACTCTGCAAGGTTGCCCAAGTGAATGTTTCCACGGAGATGGGGGATTCATCACAGTGGCCGCGAAGGGTACTTTCGGTTGGTTGGTTGGTTATTGGTTTTACGACACATCGACCGTTGAGTCATGTAGCGTCGCCAATCTCTCATGCCGATTGGTCTCGGGCGAAGAGTGGCGACAGGTGAGACTCGAGCCCACAACATTTCGATTGTGAGACGAGCAACTTACCCCTAGGCTACTCGTCCCCGGAGGGTGCTTTCAAGGTCAGCTTGGAAAGCTTCCCAGTCGGCTCGGTAAAATAGCCACTTTGAAGGTCGTCGGCCAACTGTAACTCGATTAACGAAATGAGAGTAAACAGGAAAGTGGTCGCTGTTATATGGGTCACTATCAACCGACCATTCTAAGGCAGGTGCAATTTCTGGAGTACAGAGAGTGAGGTCCAGCACGGACGTCTGTCCAGTCGGTAATGTAATATGTGTTGGTGTTCCCGTGTTAAGAATGCATATAGGGAAATCGCTTATAAAACGTTCCATTGCACGTCCACGGCTAGTAGTCGTGGCTGAGCCCCAGAGAGTGGTGCACATTACAATCGCCACACACCATCACCGGAGGCGTGAGATGAGCTACAGTTTGAGAAAGATCGGAAAGTGGAAACGGTCTGCCCGGTGGTAGGTATATGCTGCATATGGGAAACGGTACGGTGGTTTATTACTACACGAGCAGCAATGCACTGAATATTTGAAGAGAAGTACATGTGTGAATGGGACAGAGTTGTGCACAGCAATGAGCACACCGCCATGTGACACGGTGCTCGACGGTACGTCTTTTCGTAAAACAGTGTAATTTTTTAGTTGAAATGGAACACCTGGAGCCAGTTTCGTTTCTTGAATGCATAAAATCGATGGCGTCGGAGAACTTAAGAGATGCTGAAGGTCATTGAAGCTGGATTTGATACCCCTACAGTTCCACTGTAAAAATACGATGCAAGTAAGTTAATACAGTAAAACATAAGCGTGGTCAAATGATATAATTATATACACTGGATAGTGTATATCACAAACCCAGCGACAGATTGGTGAGTTAACAAGAAAAGAAGAACATGAAGCAGATAGTTACGTGTGGACGTCATTGTTGCTAGAAAAGTGGGACGCGGTTTTATAATTGAGTTCCAGTGCTGTATAAGTAATGTACTAAACTGACTAGAGTGGAGTGACTAGGAGTAGTTGTAATATAAGAAAACGCTAGTGAAAAATAGCTCCGGTCCCGTCCTCCTTCAGAGGGTGGGCGCCACTGATGACTCCGGAGGGTTGTCTCTGCTTTGTCCCAGGGACTGGGTTCTGGGGCGGTAGCGTGATGACCCCTCGCCCGGTGGAGAGCTGGTTATTGGAAGGCCTCTTTTCTGCGGCCACAGCCGGGGAGGGGACGGCGGAGGCCCCATCTCGTTTGCTGTCGGGGTCGGCCCCTCCACTCGCCGTCGTGGAGATGGGGTGGCAGGCCTTGCGGGTGGAGCCTTGTTTCCTTGGTGGTCCCTCACCCAGGCCCTCTCCATCTGAGCTAGCCTGGCTCGCTTGGCTTCCCAGGCCCACCTTTCGGCTTCCTGGTGGTGAAGGTATACCTCGGGTATCTGGATTGATCGGTGGGACGGCGAGGGAGGCGCGGAAGTGGGTGTTGAGGGCGGGGGAGAGGCGTGAGTCACGGAGACTGGATAGGATTCCGGAAGGGATGATGTGGAAGCGATGGATTTCAAGGTGTTAGTGGTGGGGGTGCGTGGGGGACGCAAAGAGAGGTTGGAGGACAGGCCGGAAGTAGGGGCAGGGGTTTCGGGGTAGGTAACTTTGTAGTTTGGGATAAGCCGGACTTGGGTGGGGAGGTCCGACCAGGCCTCCTGGACAGGTTGACCTGAGTCCATTCCTCGTCTGCTGGTGCTGCTCGGGAAATCATTGAGTGGTCGTCAAGGCATCCATACGTGGTGGGTGGGATTTCGGTCGCTTCTGTATCTCTTCGGGTTTACTGCTATCTCCTCGTAGGCGACGTGAATGGCACTCCGAAAGCTCGGAGAAGAGAAGCCAATTGTGCGATCAATTCGGACGCTGCGTTTGACTGTACATGTAGTGGGGTTTGTTGAAACATTCTTGGTTTTTGCGGAGTAAGACATTTTAGGGTGCGATTTTTCATAGAGGTCCCTAGCTTCTCGAAACGATATCTTGTTGGTATGCTTTATTGAGATGATCTCTTTTTCTCTGACATAATTTGAGCACGTACGGTCGTACGAGGTGTGGGGCTCCTGCCCTTCACCGCAGTTAACACAGAACGGGTTCGGAGAACTACACGCCTCAGTAGTGTTGGTATGAGGCACACTTACTGCACGCTGGGCGGTTGCGGCAGTACTGTGTGGTGTGACCGAATTGTTGGCACTTATAACAACGCATAGGACTTGGGAGAAATTATCGGGCCTTCACACGCACATAGCCTAATCGTATTTCTGGAGGTGGAGGTGAATTCGCGAATTCTACTTTCAGAGCACCATCCTTAAGTTTTTGACACCTCAGAATTTCACCAAATCTATCACAACCGTCTTTCCTGTGGAAAGGGGACAGCGACGCGAGGCTTTTATTTTTACCTCTGAACACGAGAACGCGAGGGCCGGGGTAGATCCCATGGGATCTCCGCGTAAGTGAAATTTGGTTTGGCTCCTGCGAGAGGGACCAGGAGTGTTTTTGTTTGGTGTGTGTGCCATACGGTTAGTGTTTGTTCCCACTCCTCGGGCGCCCCACCGCATAGGGGCCCAACAGGGTGGACGCCTGGGCCCCGCGGACGGGAGGTCGCCAGGCGCCCGAGGAGCTATACGGGGCAGGCGACGCCATCACTCGGCTGGGAGAGAGCTACTCACCACCCCGATCGGGCCACAGCGCCGCCCACCCCTTGACCCCGGCCGGCCAGGCCGGCAGGCACTGGGAGAAGTCCCAGGCCCCCGTCCCGAGGCGACCAGCCACTTGGCCCACATGAGGCCTCACGGGGCCCGCCCGCCCCTCCGGGATATCAGGACCAAAGGTGTGTTGGTCCCCCCCCGTCACAACTAGCACAGTGCGACGGGGACCTCAACCTCCAGGACTCCGTCAACAACGGGGGACGGGCCGAGGGGGCGCGGCTACCCCGATAAAACTGAGCTGGTGGGCAGGACCGGGGAAGTTGCTCTGCCTTCTCATAGTATGGATAGTTGGTGTTGCAGGGCCAGGTGAGGAACATGGATTTTGGGATGAGATGGGCATTGGAATGGGAACGTATGGACGGAAGGAGAAGTGAAGCGCTCTTGGTCTCACCCCTCGCCGGTATGATGGTCGCCGGGTCTTTGGGGCACTCAATCCCCCACCACGGAAAGGTGGTACCTCGTCGGGGGTGTCCCGTCGGACGGGCTAGACGGCGTGGGATGCCGTGAGTCTCTCAGGCGAGTGTCGGCTTTCCTCAAAGTAGCCAACTGCCGTACTCGAAATACCTCGACTCTTGAAAAGTTGTCTCGGCTAGTCCAGCCGCCCCGTGGTGCGTCAGGCATTCCTGGTCACGCTGCAGGAACCCTGCCCCGATGGTGCCGGCGCACTTCCGGCTCAGTATCCCAACACATTGTCTTCGTCTCCATCTGACGCCTCCCACGAGCACTCACGATCTCACCGCTCAGTGTTATTAGACGCCGCAGCCACCGGACGTACCGGCAAGCCTTCAGCCAGCGGCCACACGGCGGCCACCAGACAGGATCACCACTGCGGGGGAGACACGGACCGACTCCCGGAGACTCATCCACACTCGCCGGGCATAACTGTGTGCTGCGCGACGACCAGCGCACGTCGAGCACACTGTTGTCGTATGCCTCGTGCAGCACGAGGCGGGTGTGAGAGCCACGCACGACGCCAGTCACGGCGCATTAACAACTGTGCAGGCCACTAAGCCATCGACACGCGTTGGCACCGCGCCGGCGGCAGGAAACGTACCTGCGGTGCCAGTCGGCCCGCGCCCCCAGCACTGGCTGCCACAGCTCCCGGCGTCACGCCATTCCGAGGAGGATGGGCACCACCAGAGGGGCGCCTCTTCCGGGCCGAAGGGGCACCCTCCGCCATCTTCCCCTTGAGGCAGGCATGACCTGAATGCACCCCCCTCCTCCTCCCCACCTCTCCCTTGCATCTGCCCTTGGCATGCATATATATATATACATATATATTATATTATATTATTATTATATTATATATTATATATATATACATTATATATAAATATATATAAATATATATATATATATATATATATATATATATATATATATATATATATATATATATATATATATACATCCGACGACGTTAGATGCGGCTCCAGATTGCATTGCAATCATGCAGGGAAAACAACTGCACAACCTCGGCTGGGAAGTGGTGATTGGATGGCCGACTGTCGGCGGACCTCGCGCAACTCGAAACAGCGATCCGGCCCACCAGTCAAACCCTCCGACATGGCAAACTTTGGCCATTTAACAGCCGGAACGCAGACCACTTGCCGGTCGGCGGCAGGCGGCAGGCGGCCGCTCTGGCCGCTGGCACAGCTGGGCGCCCAGCCGGCGCGGCTGTGTACTGGTGGCGGTGGAGTACCGCGGCTGTACCGTCAGGAGCCCTTGTACCGGCCCGGCGGGGACTGGTGGTGGTGATGGTGGCGGTGGAGTACCACGGCTGCACCGTCAGGAGCCCTTGTACCGGCCCGGCGGGGACTGGTGGTGGTGATGGTGGCGGTGGAGTACCACGGCTGCACCGTCAGGAGCCCTTGTACCGGCCCGGCGGGGACTGGTGGTGGTGATGGTGGCGGTGGAGTACCGCGGCTGTACCGTCAGAAGCCCTTGTACCGGCCCGGCGGGGACTGGTGGTGGTGATGGTGGCGGTGGAGTGCCACGGCTGTACCGTCAGGAGCCCTTGTACCGGCCCGGCGGGGACTGGTGGTGGTGATGGTGGCGGTGGAGTACCGCGGCTGTACCGTCAGAAGCCCTTGTACCGGCCCGGCGGGGACTGGTGGTGGTGATGGTGGCGGTGGAGTACCACGGCTGCACGGCAGGCTCCTGTGCCGGCACGGGTTATACCACGGTCGGGTCGGATCGAATCGAGTCGAGTCGAGTCGAGTCGAGTCGAGTCGAGTCGGGATGGGACGTGACGGGACGTGACGTGACGTGACGGGTCCGGTCGGGTCGGGACGGGACGGAACGGAACGGGATGGGACGGGTCGGGTCGGGTCGGGTCGGGCCGGGACGGGACGGGACGGGTCGGGTCGGGTCGGGTCGGGTCGGGTCCGGGCCGGGCCGGGACCGGGTCGGGTCGGGCCGGGACAGGACGGGACGGGACGGGACGGGACGGGACGGGACGGACGGACGGACGGGACGGACGGGACGGGACGGGACGGGACGTGACGGGTCGGGTCGGGTCGGGTCGGGTCGGGACGGGACGGACGGACGGGACGGGTCGGGTCGGGTCGGGTCGGGCCGGGCCGGGCCGGGCCGGGTCGGGTCGGGTCGGGTCGGGTCGGGTCGGGTCGGGTCGGGTCGGGTCGGGTCGGGTCGGGTCGGGTCGGGTCGGGTCGGGTCGGGTCGGGTCGGGTCGGGTCGGGTCGGGTCGGGTCGGGTCGGGTCGGGTCGGGTCGGGTCGGGTCGGGTCGGGTCGGGTCGGGTCGGGTCGGGTCGCGTGTGAACCGGCAGCACCGCCGGGCCGGCAGGTGGTGGCGGTGTGCGGCCAGGGTCGTTTCGACTTCCGGGGCCAAGGTGCGTGTCTGTCGCCTACAGTCGCACGGCCGACCCTAGACAGCGCCAGCAATCGCCCGCTGCCAGACGCCGCTAAATGCTGGCGGGCCACCGACCTCAGCTCGGCTGACAACAGTCCTGCTGGTTAGATAGACACCGATGCGCCAGTGTTCGGCATAGCCGTCACTATGGCATCCGCCCAGTGATAGACTATTCGTGAAATGTAGTGGAATATACCACTTTCTGAACAGTGAATTTACAAGGAAGTATCGACATTGTATTCGTTATTGTATGCTCCGTGACTCAATTTTAAAAGTACGTCGTGTATATGTGCCATGCTTATGCTCAGCATTGCAGATTGTGAAACACAAACGTCTCGTAACACAATTCCAGGTACGGTGATTATATCTGATGCAGTGTGCAAAGCAATGACATCTGTTAATACTATAGTATCACAATCATGATCGTTAGCACAGGCATTCCTATATTGTGTCCCACAAATTAATCGATAACATCTACTTATCAGTACACTATTTGCTCAAACTTGGGTTTGAAGATCTAAGACAACATTTTAATTGACATATTTCCATGATACATTTCGGCATTCTACTATACTCGTTTCGACACCTCACGCCCAAAGAAGAAAAAGCATTACTTTAACACTACATCAACACTGCATTCCGACGAGAAGCTTGCATTCCTCACGGCTTCTGTTCCGCCCAAGTCTAAACGGAGCTGGATTGGGTGACAGTGGGAGTGGCGGTTGCGGAGGTGAAGTGGGGTAGTCGTCGTTCGTTGTTCATGGCCGGGTCACGTCTGGCCCCGGTGGACATTCAGGGAAAATGCGGACAGATCGACATGAAGACCAAGGAAGCATGCCGTGTCGTTTGCATAGGACGGAAATTGAAATACCCATTGAGTTGTACGTCTCGGAGCTGACAGACAAAGGCTGAGAGGCAGATAGACAGAGAGAGAGACAGAGAGACAGAGAGAGACAGAGAGAGACAGAGAGAGAGACAGAGAGAGAGAGAGAGAGAGAGACAGAGAGAGAGAGAGAGACAGAGAGAGAGACAGAGAGAGAGAGAGAGAGAGAGACAGAGAGAGAGACAGAGAGAGAGACAGAGAGACAGAGAGAGAGACAGAGAGAGAGACAGAGAGAGAGACAGAGAGAGAGACAGAGAGAGAGAGAGAGAGACAGAGAGAGAGACAGAGAAGAGAGACAGAGAGAGAGACAGAGAGAGAGACAGAGAGAGAGACAGAGAGAGAGACAGAGAGACAGAGAGAGAGAGAGAGAGAGAGAGAGAGACAGAGAGAGAGACAGAGAGAGAGACAGAGAGAGAGAGAGAGACAGAGAGAGAGACAGAGAGAGAGAGAGACAGAGAGACAGAGAGAGAGACAGAGACAGAGAGAGAGAGAGACAGAGAGAGACAGAGAGAGAGACAGAGAGAGAGACAGAGAGAGAGACAGAGACAGAGACAGAGACAGAGACAGAGACAGAGACAGAGACAGAGACAGAGACAGAGACAGAGACAGAGACAGAGACAGAGACAGAGACAGAGACAGAGACAGAGACAGAGACAGAGACAGAGACAGAGACAGAGACAGAGACAGAGACAGAGACAGAGACAGAGACAGAGACAGAGACAGAGGAGAGACAGAGACAGAGACAGAGACAGAGAGAGAGAGAGAGAGAGAGAGAGAGAGAGAGACAGAGAGAGAGAGAGAGAGAGAGAGAGAGAGAGAGACAGAGACAGAGAGAGAGAGAGAGAGAGAGAGAGAGAGAGAGAGAGAGAGGGACAGGGACGTGGACATGGACATGGACATGGACATAGACATAGACATAGACATAGACATAGACATAGACATAGACAGAAACAGAGACATAGACAGAGACAGACAGGATCTCCACAGGTCCGAAGAGGTCATAACCTACACAGGTCACAACCTCGACAACTCCGAACCGGTCATAACCTCCACAGGTCACAACCTGCACAACTCCAGGCGAGGGTCGAGTTGTCCCTGAGCCCGGTTGGCAGTGGCGGCCGACCGGTGGATGCGTTGGCGGTCGCCGGCGTCGATTACGTCTGGCCACAGAGCGGCGACAGGCGGCGGGGAGGAGGGGCGGAATACAAAGGCGTCGGGACGCGGGTTGATGAAGCACCGGGTCGGGTTACTACAGCCGTATGTTCGGCACGGCGCCTGCCGCTCCTGCCATGTACCGTCATCGCTCTCATCACTGGCAGGCCCAGGGTCCGGTCGTGGACTGCTAACGCTCTTCGTTTAGTGGATGGTTCTCGACGCACTTGGTACACGATCACGGCTAATGCTACCGCCCACATCGTTTCGTCGGTGGGTCGCGGGATTGGGAAATGTCCTGAGTGGTGCGAGTTTTGAACTCGGGACTTTTGGTAACCAGAGCTAAACGCCTTGACCACTCGGCCATCCCCACCCCTGTGCCATCGTTATCACCACTGGCGGATCCAGGGCATGAGGCATTGAGCACCTCAGGAACCTCCAATGCCACCATGCAAAACACAAAACAAGGTTCGGGGCCGAACACATGCTACAACGTAATTTATTCAAGTGTACTTCTTGGCCTGAAGCACTCTGAATCAATTAAGCAGCTTCTTCGTCGAGTTTTGAGAACAAATTGGTATATTTCCAGTCGCTTGCGGATATCCCCAGCCGGACTTTAATTATATCCCGACTAGGTGGCTGGATCCCACGATGATGTCACCCCAGCTCCCGGTATTACAGTGAAGCCACGTACATAATACCAGGGGTCAGGTCACAGGTGCTGAGAATGCCCTCCCCCCTCACCAGACCCGTCTTACTGGGTTGCTGGCGTCCTCTGCCGATTCGTATACAGGCGACAGGCGATTTGCCGCCGCCGACGTACAACGACTCACAAGTCGTAAATGTTCTGAAACCCCACACCATGGTGTGTTCAGCGTTCACTGGTCGTAAATGTGCTGCGACATCACGCCAGGACGTGCTCGGCGCGCACCGATCGCAGATGTGCCGCAACACCACTTCAGAGAGGAGGCCAACTCAAGCGGGTGGTACAGGGGCCGGACGACGACGGACGAGCGGTGCGGCTCGGCCACGGCGCCGCACAGTGAGAGCGTCCCGCGACCGGCCCGCCGACCGGTGACACCGCACGGTGGGAGGCGTGCAGAGCTGCCGTCGCGCTGCCGACGCCGGCACCATTTCACCTGCCGACCGACGGCGTGGCGCGTCCCCTCCCAGCCTCCACCACACGTGGCGCAGTGGTCGCACGGGCCACGACACCGACAGCGCCGAGTCGCCCACACGCCACACGGGTCTCAACACCAGACCCGACAGAAATCGGTCGCGATTAGGCAGAGTTAGAATGCTTACTGACTGACGGCGTACGAACGCCGCGAAGGAGGGTCTTCCGGCTTCAATTCAGGCCGGAACACACACCACCGCCTACGTTGGTCCGACGTGGAGCGGGTCGGGAGTGACTGAGGGCGTGGCAGGGGTGTTGGCCGAATGGGCCTAGAACACTGTCGCCGAATCGTTCCATCGTGATTTGCTAATGCGACCATACATGGATGATCGTCTACAGGTAGCGACGACGTGTGTGACTGGTCCCGACGTGAAGTCCACACGTTTGCATCTACCTCTCAGTCTCACGGCATAGTTTGGCAAACAGGAGAGGCGATTTTAATTCAATTCCCAATAATCATCCAAGTATCATTAATGCATACGAGGAATAAATCAGGACGAAAAATTCCTCTTAGGAAAAATTTACTCTGGACATCCAATCACCTGCAGAAGTTTCCTGTTAGTTATTAGGGCTTTAGGGCGCATCGACACGCAGAAGTTTCCTCCACGTCACTGAATGAACGGTGCAATCGACATGTCTGACGTTTGTTCCGTTGTTAATACTGTTGAATCTGAGTTGCCTTGATCATGTTTCATGTTTGAACTGTAACTTCACATGCTTCACAGATAGCCCGATGGGCTTTGATTCCTCTGTAGTTCGGAACACTGTCCGCTGGCTAGAGGTGTGTGTGTGTGTGTGTATGTGTGTAGTTGAATTTAGCCAGCTCGCCACCGTGTGGTGATGTCGGCAGACCTGCACCTGCACATCATAGGGGACAGCACACGTACATCTAAATAACAGCGCGAACAAAGCCTACCGAGTCAGGTTGGGCAATAGCATCAGCTGCTGGGGTGTTGTTTAGCTACATATCTGACGCGTGTGACGATTGTGACCGACATCAGTTTTCATCTGTGCGTGCGCAAATTTAGTCAATACAGTGTACCATGTTAGTGAGTGACAACCGCTTAACTAGCTGTCGCCGAAGCGGCTTCGACATACTTTGATCAATCGTCGAGTTTGCCTCAGCCAAATGCACGAGTTGAGAATGGTAAAAGCACACGTTCTGCTAAGCCAGCCGTGCTGCCAAGCTCCGGTAAAATATATTTGATGCAAGTATAAATACAACTGTGTTATATGGAGTTGAGTTCCAAGAAAGCTACTATTTTGATTGTCATTACAATTGTGTACTGTAATTGATTAACTTGCCAAGCGTACAAATAAAACTGATATCGATCCCAATAGTCGCACGCGTCATATATGTAGTCAAACGACACCCCAGCAGCTAATTGCTATGTTCAGGCCTGAGCGCAACCAATTTCCAACAGGAGCGTATTATAAATAAATCAACCTGTACATCAATTGCTCGCACCATAAATGCGTATTTCGCACCATAAAAACACTACAAACGCTGTACGTAACTCAACATTAACCCGCCCTGTCCCGGGGGAGAGGGGTTGATAGCTCCCATCCTCAAGGTTTTCTGCCGATAGTGAAAGAACGGCGCGCGGCAGCGTGCCGAAATTTGGCTTACCCTTTCCCACATCAATTTGGCATGCTGTGTGAAACTCTTGAAGTCAGGTTATCTTGGGTCAACGAGTTATACAAGGCCAAGTGAGGTCACCTCCAAAAAAGTTCAACCAGTCGTCATGCTTTAACGAATCAAGATATATGAATGAAACTTCCGGCGTTCGCCTTTCTTTAAGCCGCGATATCCAGCAGTGCTTGGTGGGCGCTCCTTATTCGCAAACGGCGCGGACATTCCCCCGACGGCGCGAACATTCCCCAAACGGCGCGAACATTCTCCAGGCGCAACCAAGTGCTTTCCGACGGAATCAATCGACCACTTGGCCCGACTTCTCTCGCTGGTCACCGGCAGGCCGCTCCCAGAGCTCTATCTGATAAACTGACGGCGATAGTGATGGGTGGGGATGGTAGTGGTGGGCCCATTTCCAGTTCAAAGCTCCCGATAGCAGCCAGCCTTTAGTAAAGCTTTCGTACTAAATCAATGCTTCTTTACTGCCCGATATCAACCAATGGCATGGCTTCCATACCAAATAAATGCTTCTTCATGGCCCGATATCAAAACGGAGCAAAGCACAAATCAAGCGGAAAATAATATTATAAGAGTGGACCAGCTGCAAGTCACACATTTTCCCGCGAAGCGGGCTGCGTCAATTGAGAATCTGAGATCTGAGAATCTGAGATCTAGGAATCTGAGATCTGAGAATCTGAGATCTGAGAATCTGAGATCTGAGAATCTGAGATCTGAGAATCTGAGGTGAGAATCTGAAATCTGGTAGTGACATTTGGAAAAATATACAGGCGGTCATGAAGATGAGAATCTAGGGAGTACCGGGTCATGTTCTCATGTGTATGTGCAGCATAACACAGCATGATTTAAAAAGCCTTCCAGAACGAACGTGGTTTGAGACGCGAACGAGAATCTCTTCTCGAAGAGATTCTCATTCATATACAAGGAAGACATTGCTGTGGTTGTTATACAGAACAATGCGTTGTAACAGTCATAATTCCTGCGTAAGCCCCCCCCCCCCCACACACACACACCCGTGCAGCTTCATCTCCACGAATATATAGGCAATTATATTTTTGGACATTGCGTGAGACGAAATGTACGACCCTCAATATACCAGGAGGTGCTGAGTTTTCATCAAAAGTAACGTTAGGGATTATGCTATATTACTCAACGTTTCGGCTAGGGGCCATCGTCAGGAGTCCCTGACGAGGGCTACAGGAGTTTCTGACGATCCCTAACGTTACTTTTGATGAAAACTCAGCACCTCCTGGTATATTGAGGGTCGTACATTTCGTCTCACACAATGTCTAAAACCCAGGAGCACTTGAGAGCCATTCTTCGTTGTATTAAACAATTATATTTTTACAAGAGAACACCAAGGATGAAAGGTAAGTTGTAGGTTGTTTGGTGAAGAATTCGCAAGAGGTCATTCAGAAAAAGCAGCTTGTAGATGACACGATAATGAATTGGAGCTCAGGGGCGCGTCGACTACAAGGGCCACTTTGCGCCTATGCTCGCAGGTCAAAATTCCAGTTCCTCTGTTAGAAGCATCTACAAGCACAATAAAAGTAAGGGGACGAATAGTCTAGGGGTAGGTCGCCTGCTTCACAATCGAGAGATTGTGGGTTTGAGTCTCACCTGTCGCTACTCTTCACCCGCGGCCAATGAGCGCGAGAGATTGGCTACGCTACATGATTCAACGGTCGAAGTGTCGTAAAATCAACAACCGAAAGTCATAAATTAATATGTGCTATACAAGATCGATGGATGGTAACTAATGTGTCCGTCTATTTAATAACGCACACGCATGTCCCCAGAGGAGTCAAATTGCCGTTTCATTTCCTTGATTTAAACTTTCCACCTCACCCGACTGAAAGTTGAACAAAAGTGCATACAGAGTTGCGGATTAATTAATGTTGTCGAAGAGCGGAACAGTCGTATCAAGCGAGAGCAGTGCCGCGAACAGCGGCGGCTCTCCACCAGGGCTGCTGATGTGGCCGGCGACGGGGCAACGCCACCACCAGTGTCGCGATATAAGACAGCTTGAGGCCACACCACCACCAGTGTGGCGATATACAGCCCGAGGCCACACCACCACCAGTGTGGCGATACACAACAGCCCGAGGCCACACCACCACCAGTGTGGCGATATATGACAGCCCGAGGCCACACCACCACCAGTGTGGCGATATGCGACAACCCGAGGCCACACCACGACCAGTGTGGCGATATACGACAGCCCGAGACCACACCACCACCAGTGTGGCAATATATGACAGCCCGAGGCCACACCACCACCAGTGTGGCAATATACGACAGTCCGAGGCCACACCACCACCAGTGTGGCAATATATGACAGCCCGAGGCCACACCACCACCAGTGTGGCAATATACGACAGTCCGAGGCCACACCACCACCAGTGTGGCAATATATGACAGCCCGAGGCCACACCACCACCAGTGTGGCGATATACGACAGCCCGAGGCCACACCACCACCAGTGTGGCGATATACGACAGCCCGAGGCTACACCACCACCAGTGTGGCGATATACGACAGCCCGAGGCCACACCACCACCAGTGTGGCGATATACGACAGCCCGAGACCACACCAACACCAGTGTGGAGATACGACAGCCCGAGGCCACACCACCACCAGTGTGGCGATATGACAGCCCGAGGTCACACCACCACCAGTGTGGCGATATGACAGCCCGAGGTCACACCACCACCAGTGTGGCGATATACGACAGCCCGAGGCCACACCACCACCAGTGTGGCGATATGACAGCCCGAGGTCACACCACCACCAGTGTGGCGATATGACAGCCCGAGGCCACACCACCACCAGTGTGGCGATATGACAGCCCGAGGTCACACCACCACCAGTGTGGCGATATACAACCCGAGGCCACACCACCACCAGTGTGGCGATATACAGCCCGAGGCCACACCACCACCAGTGTGGCGATATACGACAGCCCGAGGCCACACCACCACCAGTGTGGCGATATACAACCCGAGGCCACACCAACACCAGTGTGGAGATACGACAGCCCGAGGCTACACCACCACCAGTGCGGAGATACGACAGACGCCGTGCACGCAACAACGTCCACGACCCTGCCGGATTTGGAGTTTGGCAGGCGGTGCGCGCCACTGAAAATAGCAGCCAGCGCCACGGCCCGGCGGTAGGCGGGAGGGGGTCGGGGCACGCGCCCGCCGCCTCCTCGTTACCAGGGTCCCTGGGTGATGATGATGATGATGATGATGAATTGGGGTTTAGGGGTGCGTCGACTGCTATGGTCATTTTGCGCCCATAACTGTGTTTAAAGGCTAACTACTATGCTCCTACAGTAGGCAGCAAGATAAAATATTCAGGGACGGCGATAGACAACATCAAAATTTGCTTCTCGAAGGAAGGTAAAAATGTCACCAGACGACATAACCCCAGAATTATCCTTTAGCAGCATACGCAGTGTCTCTGTTTACACGTCTTAAAATCTGGTGTCGTAGGGGCTCTAATGATAAACAGCCCATTAAAGCATGATAAACGGTAAGCGGGTCAGAACACCGTGGGCACAAAGGTCGGTCATCACCGGTCAGTATATAGCTGTGTGTCACGGAGGCATGCCCTATCCTCAATCGACAAAGCGTCACTTCCTCTCGGCGCGAGGTCCGGTGTGAGGACTCTCATAATCCTAGTTCTGGTTTTATTACTCTCAGTTTACTGGGCTTGGAATTACAGGCTTGTTGCCATTCAGATCGTATATATGGTAAAATGGAGGGATACATATCTCTTGGCGAAAGAGGTAGGCGAATTTCACGGCGATTACCGGCAGCGTCCTTGGCGGCCATATCGGCAGCTTCATTTCCAGCAAGTCCAACATGACTAGGGATCCAGCAGAATATTTTTATTTATTATATATTCATTTATATTCAGACGATATTTTTTGTCGAGAACAGTTTGGGATTTGACGATGCGGAGAATCCGTTGGACAAGCCTGTTATCTGGGTCGAAAGACTTCATTGCCAGCAGACTGCTTAAGGAGTCAGTAAAAAACACGTGATTTGTGGACTGGTCATCCTGTATATAGTAGAGAGTTTGCAAAATGGTATATAGTTCAGCGGTAAAAATCGACGCCTGCTTCGGTAAGCGGAAGTATCCAATACCGCGTCTGTGTATATGCGAGAGAATTCACGGTACTGGTGTATTTTTTTCCAACGCCAACATGCGGAATTCTTCAGGGTTCAAACTCCCTTCTTTGAGCAGGACAGAGCAAGGTCTGTCTGGATTGGGACAAACTGCCAAGGGGGAGACTCGAAGTGACAGCTCGTGCCACAGAACTTGGTTTGATGTTGCACTTACGGAATGTCGGGGCCATGCGTCCAGAAAAAGGTAGGACACGCTGATTACTGAGTGGACGGAGTGGCGGCGATGGCCTTGAAAATATCAATTTGTATGCTGGGTGCTTCCGGTTCTGTGCAACCTTACATGAGTATCTCGCTCCCAGTAGTGTACGGCGTAACGCAAGAGGAAGTTTCATCAGTCTCAGCCATTAACCCGTGCCGTCTTGGAGGTCTTCAACCGCCCCCCCCCCCCTCAGGTTTTTTCACGGATAGCGGACGAACGGCGCGCGGTAGCGCGCCTAAATTTGGGATACCTTTTTCCACATCAATTTGACATGCTGACTCAAAGTTCTTAGGTCCGGTCATCTAGGGTCAACGAGTTAGTCAAGGTCAAGTGAGGTCACCTCTAGAAAGTTTAACCAGTCGTCACGCTTTAACGGATACAGATATTTTAATGAAACTTTCAGCGTTAGCTTATCTTTACGGATGCAACAAAACGTACGAGTCGAATTTTTCATTTTTTTCGGTTTTTGACTACATATAAATTTTGCTTATTTGCCATATTGCAGTTCAAACATAGGATTCTGGCTAAAGTAAGCATTTTTTACTAGGGCAAGTTGACGTCTAACAACATTTCTCGTTCTGCTGTACCCAGTGGAGAAGGAAAATTAAAGAAAACTTGAAAACTCAAATTTTGAAATTTAAAAAAAACATTTGGGGGGTGGGCAAAACAAATTATAGCCCTGGTCGATCTCGCTGTCCTTTTCTCATTCCAAATACATTTTTTTCCATATATCCCCAAAATGAACTCCCCAGAGTAAAAAACATAATGCAAGTCGTGAAAAGTCGTGAGCAAGTGACGTCACCAGGGGGGCTAGCCCCCCTGATGATGTCACTTTTGTGGATTTGTTTTGGGGGGGTGGACCCGGACCCTACTCGTCGAGCGCTTTCCGATGACACCTCTTTCGTTTTCGTGCGATGCTTAGTTTGGATTTTAGAGGGCGGTCTTCAACCCCCCACCCCAGACGGGGTGGGAGGATGACAGGAAAGACGGCGCGGGTTAAACTACCAACCGGTGAAGTACGGAAAGCTCCAGCGGCAATACGAAGGGCTGTATTGTGGATTACGTCCAGACGGCGTTTCGTTGTAACGCCGTCTGTGTCAATTTCGAAAAATATTGCAGCTGTGTGTTGGCGTTTCATAAACCCAGAGCGCACGATCGAGTCAAGTGCTAAAATATGGTCGTGTGCTACGGTGTTTTCGGAAGCCACTCTGTATGTTCTAAAAACCACATCAATCGGACATTAGCCATTTTCTCAACCAGTTTGCATAGCGGGCAGGTAAGCGAGATGGGGCGGTAGTGGAGTGGATCCTTCCAAGATTTATTTGGCTTCCGTATAGGCACAACAATTGCCTCCCGCCACAAAGATGGAAATGTGGCTGATGTCCACATTTCATTGATGGCTTCCAAGAGTACTTCTATAGCAGTCGCTGGTATATGTTTAATTAAATCATTATGCAGTGTGTCGGGGCCCTCTGCCACACTCTTGAGTGCGCTAATTGCTGCAGTTAATTCAGAGACCGAGAATGGTACGTTGTAGTCGAGGATGTCTGTAGTGGAAAAATCAAGAGGGCGTTCTTCGCACCGAGCCTTGTGTCTTATAAATCGCTCGTTACTAGTATTTTCTGAGCGTGCGGACAACGCACGTCCTATTTTGTCGGCCACTTCTACTGGGTCAATGATATCTTGTCCGGCCATATGTAAGCCGGGGAGAGGAACTGGGGTGTGTTTCCCAGAGAAGCGAATAATTCGAGACCATACAGTTGACAAAGATGTCGAGCGATTTAACGTGTTGACGCACGCCTTCCATGAATCTCGTTTCGCCTCGGCAATAGTTCGTCTAGCGAACGCTCGTGCTTTGCGAAATGCTATGAGGTTGTATGTGCAACTATTGTTATTAAAGTTACGGAACGCCCTCTTCCTAGCACGAACTACCTCTCGACACTTATCGGACCACCATGGGACCGGCACTCTAGTCGAGGTCCCCGATGATCGTGGGATGTGCCGCCGAGCACTCTCCAGAGTCGCCGTAGTAAATTCCTCCAAGGACATAACTGATTCAACAGAGTGGTTACTGAGTGTTCTTTCAAGGTTCGATTGGAAGCCCTCCCAGTCGGCTCGGTGAAGTAGCCACTTTCAGGGTCGTCGGCCCGCAGTAACATGACTAATAAAATTGGAATAAACAGGGAAATGGTTGCTATTGTGTGGATCATCGTCTACAGGTCATTCTAATAAAGGTGCAATTCATGGACTGTGTGTGAGGTCGAGTACTGAGGTATGTCCAGTCGGCAATGTAAAATGTGCTGGTGTTCCAGTGTTAAGAATGCAGAGGAAAATCGGTAATAAAACGCTCCATTGCACGCCCACGGCTAGAAATCATGGTTGAGCCCCAAAGAGAGTGGTCAGCACTGAAATCGTTACACACCATTACAGATGGAGCAAGTTGAGCCACAGTTTCAGATAGCTCAGAGAGTGGAAACGGTCCGGTAGGCGGTGGATATATGCTACATATAGTAATGGCTCGGTGATTTATCATCACACGAGCAGCGACACCCTGAATATTTGTGGAGAGAGGTTTATGTGTAAATGCTACAGAATTATGTACAGCAATTAGCACACCGCATTGAGCCACCGTGCGAGGAGTAGCGTCTTTACGCAGCAGCGAGTAGTTCTTCAATTGAAATTGTGCACCAGGGGAAAGCTTAGCCTCCTGGAGACAAATTACTGATGGTACTCGTGAGGGTAAAATGGTTTGGAGGTCGTGGATACTGGTTCTCACACCTCTACAGTTCCATTGGAGAATAAAACTCATAAATATAGAAATGGAAGTAGTGAGCTAAAGACGTGGGTGACTAAGACAAGTTAAATGCTACGGGTTCCCAGCTTCACCTTCTGAGGTCCTTGGTTCTGTCGCCGATCTCTGCCGAGATCTAGGGTTTCCCCCACCTGGTGGCGATGGTGTCCACGGGGACACCCGCTTGCGTCCCGTCACAGGGGGAGTAATAAGTATGTGGGGCTTTTCCGTCGACACGGGGTGGTATGGGAGGCGGGCCCATCACCTTTCCTGTTTCTGCAGTTGACAGCCGACTGACACGGTCTGATGATGGTCGGGGTGTCGATTTAGGGGACTGTCCGACCCGTGCGCTCGGCGAGGGGTCTCTGGAACCAGTCCGAGCTGCCCGGCCAGACGCCCCCATGTATGGGGCTCTCGGATTGACCTGTACAGCAGGTCTTGGTCGAGTCGCCGAGGGTGTCATTACTGGAACTCGACGGGAGGTCACAGTAGAAGCTGATGCGGTTGGCGGAGCAGGAGTGGCTTCAGAAGGATGAGGGATAGGCTGGGTGGCGGTACGGGTGGTGGAGGTTGAGGGAGAGGACTGCAGGTTGACGTAGGAGAGGGGAGGTTCAGGCAGGGGGACGTGGAAAGGCTAGGTTTCGAGGTGGTAGGATGTGTGGAAGGCGAGGGGAGATTGGAGGGTGGAAGCAGAGGGGTAGGTGGGGATTTATGAGTTGATGGGGAGGGCTGGAATTGGGTGGCAAGGACCGAGGCCTCTTACGTCGTTGAACCAGCGTCCACCCTCTCCCTCGGGCGCTGATCGGGAGGGGTCCTCCAATGGGCGAACCGCGTCACTCCTGGATGGTGGGGCCTCAGTCGCCTCGGCGTCGTGCTGGGTTGACCGACCCTGCTTGACGGGTAAACTAAGGGGCACTCCAAGAGATCGAAGGAGAGCTGTAAATTGTGCAATCAGCTCAGAGGTATTGCTGTGCTGTATGTGCTGTGTGTCTGTCAGGGTAGGATTAGTTGACCGGCCAGCCACCTTTTCTGCATAGGTAACTTTTGGATGGGTTCTATCATACAAATTTCGAGCCTCCCTATACGAAATATTTTGAGTACACTTCATTGCAATGATTTCCTTTTCTTTCTCATATGCTGGGCATGTCCTATGCCCAGTCCTATCCTCAGTTTTATCTCAGATAAAACTGAGCTGGTGGGCAGGACTGGGGAAGTTGCCCTGCCTGCTCATAGAAGGGATAGTTAGTGTTACAGGGCCAGGTGAAGGCCACAGATGTTGGGATGAGATGGGCATTGGAATGTGAGCGTATGGATGGAAGGACGAGTGAGGCACTCTTCGTCTGACCTCTCCCCCGGCCGCCTGGTGGTCTGGCCGCCGGATCCCTGAGGCACGCAATCCCCCCCCCCCACCACGCGTTGATGCCTCGTCGGGGGGGGGGAGGGTCCCTGGGGTCGTCCTTGGTCGGCTAATAGCCAGCCTGGGCCAGAGACGAGACCACATAGCGGTTCAAACTCCACAAGCCCAGCGATCAAACCAGTGGCCAGACCAGACCAGACCACGCCAGACTACGGACGAGACCAAACCAAACCACATCAGACAATATCAGTTTCCACCAGAGCAAACAAGACCGCCGGCCAGACCAGTTACCGGACCATGTCATTTAATACCATACAACCACACCATATGATAGATCACACCAGAGTATCTACATCTCGAATCTAACAGATCCAGAATATCTAACAGATAAAATATCCTCTCCGACTTGGATGGCCAAAAAAACTCGAAATTCATGAGACCGTAATATAAATTCAGTGCCGATTCCTGACCGAGCCGACATTCCGGACCAGACCGATATTCTGGACCAAACCAGCTGTCGGTTGTACCAATCCGGCAATGGCAACGGCAAATGGGGCCGCCGTCCTTCTGGAGAATGTTCACACATGCCAGATGAGGCCATTCCCGCAGACCAGTGAATTGTGATCCGCCTTGCGTCAAGCTTGGCTTAAGTTCGAGGGTGGGATTAAAACATCACCACGCCTGTTACCTATTGATCAAAAGGTTAGGCCTGTATCTTCTTTGTTTATTGGGCGGTTCACGACACCCTTTTTGCACATGCACGGCTAATGGCGCCGCCCACACTGTTTCGCCGTTAGGCCTGTATCTATTTACCTATAATTACCTATTACATACCAAGTATTAAAGACTTGACATGCAGCATGCATGAATCAGGCGCAGTGACTCTTCATAATCACCCTTCCACAATGCTCTATGCAATAGAAGTTGGAAATACAATCTAGAGGAATTACTGTATATGGGTCTGCTGTTTTTATGGATTAAATAGTAGGATAGTCAAGAAGTGAAACAACTGCAAATTGCATGCTAACTCTGCATTTCTGAAGTCTGCAATGATGTCAATGGCAGCATGCTTGGCCTTGTTTGTTTATTGGTTGGTTCACGACACACTTTATGCACATTCACGGCTAATGGCGCCGCCCACACTGTTTCGCCGGTGGGCCGCGGGATTGGGAAATGTCCTGAGTGGCGCTAGAGTCGAACCCGGGACCTTTGGTACCCATATCCCGACACCTTAGCCACTCGGCCATCCCCGCCCCAGCCTGCTTGGCCTATTCACCCAATGAATCTACCTAGGTTTGGATGTGATTAGTGTTTTAGGGTGCATCGACCATGGTAGATAATTTAGCACCCACTCCCCTGCCTAGGTTAGTGTCCAAATTCCGTGTTGGTTTGGCATCGAATCCACATTTAAAAAAACGTTAAAAGTATGAAATGGAGGAGGAAAAAATGACATATATAAGCGCTTCCCGCCAAATAATACTGTACAATACATTGTTTAATACAACGAAGAAGGGCTATTAAGTGCTCCTGAGTTTTAGACATTGCGTGATAAAAAAATATACGACCTTCAATATAAAAGGAGGTGCTGAGTTTACATCAAAAGTAACGTTATGGATTATACTATATTACTCAACGTTTCGGCCAGGGGCCATTGTCAGGAGTGGCCCTGACGATGTCCTGGCCTACTCCTGACGATGGTCCCTGGCCGAAACGTTGAGTAGTATAGTATAATCCCTAACGTTACTTTTGATGTAAACTCAGCACCTCCTGGTATATCGAAGGTCGTATATTTCTCCTCACGCACTGTACAATACAATCGGTTATAAGCGTAAAATGAATCAGAAGCAGTTTATATCGTTCGATTACCACAGGTAATGCGAATTGTATTCCTTGATAAAAACGACCAAATGTGTTGGTAAGTTAATGATTTACATAAAATGTGGGGCAATGAACTTAAAGTGTAAGCATGTCCCCTATGATGTCTGAATCTCCATCGAAACTCTCACTTTGAACGCACAGCTACACTTAGGTAGGAAACTGATGTGGGTACCCAATGACCCATCTCCAGACATGAGAAACAAAACAAAAACATATACTGGGAGCACCAATAGTTTTCAGGATTACAATCCTACTCAGAAAATAAGGCATTGTCTGCATTTGCTAATCACCCTCATCCTTATAACATGAGTAAATGCAGGCTTGTTTGCATGAGGTAGAATCCTCACAGAACCACCGTTCTATCATTATTGGTGGTCTCCATTTTCTAACCCTTTCAAAGCATTAGACAAATCACCATCATGCATACAGATATTGACTTGATATTCATGTACAATAAGGACCTGGGCATGATACCATTCATTTCAAGCCCAATATGGCCATTCCTGCATATTATGCACACCGCATTGTAGGGAATAGTTTTTGTCAGACATGATGTGGCAGAACTGGCTTCACTGTTCTTCCACGAAATACCAACTATAAATCATATGAAAATCTTCCAGGAGGTCGGAAACGAGCGCAACTAACTGCTCCACGAACGCTACATGTTTGACAACATTGTGAATCCTGTGTACGACGTATCTTTGTCTTGAAACGTGACATCGCAGTCAAGGACGGCATCGCGATCTTAAATAAATGTATGTCAACTCCACTGTCTTGCTAAACAGCATCCGTCTATACAAACAATATTAATGTTTTGCGGATTTAATGGAGCTTCTATGAAGGTACAAAACACGAAGTGCAGCAACACAACTTATATTATATCAGGAGTGTTATGGCACTATCTGTGTATATACAATTATATCAAGCATAAGATATTAAGGAGGGATATGATTGACACTTCAGAGAGCAAAAAAAAGTTAGATAATGTCAATCTGAATGATGCTCTTCTATTTAGATAATCACATCAGATCATCAATTCATGTTAAAGAAGTCAAGGTGGAAAACTAAACACCAGCAAGCTTTCAGTCAAATGTTGGTTGATAAATAGAACAAATTGTTGGGTTATGTCGTAGAGAGCCAATCATTGGATGTATTCAAATGGGGAGGATGAATACATTAGGTCCAATAGTGCTATTTTTAACTATAAGTTGTACAGCAGGAATTGGTGCAGAATTGATGTTAGTAGGTGTCCTAGATCATCATATAAATTGGAATTATGGGAGCATAATAGGTGTGCAAGACAGTGGATTCAGGACCTTTCTTCAGGCATATGATGCTGATGAAAGTAGCATTGGTAAAGCAATGGGATCAATAGCTTCTATTGAACTTGGGATACAGCATTAATTACTGGACTTCAGTACATTTCTATTGCTACAGGATCTTTGCTGTATGAGCTTAATCCAGATATTCCCTGTGGCTTTTACCTTTAAAAGTGTATTAATATATAATATGACAAGAAAATCCTACTGCAGGAGAATTACCGCTCATTAGTAACATATGGTGAAGTATGTGACAAATATGGAAACATTGAAGCCATGTTACAACCACATCAGTGAGGTAATACTTGACATAGGGTTAGATATCCCTGGGGTAGTTAGTATATCTGAAATGCATAATACATCATCGATGAGTATGTTTCAGCATGTTTTTCTAGTCTTAATGTACATTCCCTTTATAGGCTTAACACACATGGGCTCCTGTGGCTCTTGATGAATTGATGACTTTGTGATGCAGCCAAAAAGAAAATGACACCTTTCATCAGTGCTAAAATTGGTTACAAAGCATTCATTGCAACCAATCTTCCAAAATGTGTACCCTAACAAGTCAGTTCCCCTTTTTGGAAAGTCATGTTTCCATTAATGGAAAAGACACTTCATATAATGGCAGGCATGCATCTATGAAACATTAAACATTTGATATCACAACTGACAAAAAGTAAATTTGTATTTTTTTTTTTTAAAACTGAGACATTGTTCAGAAATAACACCCTGCAAAAGAGCAATATCTTGTGAGGTACATTGATACTTTTTATGTCACTGAGATGAAAGGAAACAATATTTATTATCAGAAAATGGCTTATGTGACTACCATGCCTGAAAGATGGTAGTCACATAAGCCACAAATGAAGCCACAAAGTAAAGTTTCTAGCAAAATTTGTCCACTGGAAGTAAATGGGACTACATTGGGTGAGGATAGTGAGATGGTTGAGGAGGTGAGCAAGCAGTTTAAATCAGTGTTTACATTGGAAGATATGACCAATCTGCCGAACGTACACCATAGTTTAGTGACATGTGATCTGATAAATGATGTTGATTTCATTGATAGTGATGTTGTTTACGATCATATCAGGAAAATAAAGCCAAACAAGGCGGCAGGACCTGATGATATTTATGCTGGGTGTTGCAGGAAACTGAAAAGGAATTGGCATTTTCACTTAGTATAATATTTTGTAGATCAGCTTCACAAAATGAAATTCCAACCGATTGGAAAAGGGCAAATGTAGTTCCTATTTTCAAGAAAGGAGAAAGAGGGAAAGTTGAAAACTATAGGCCAGTAAGTCTCACATCCCTAGTCTGCAAGGTACTCGAATCAATTATCAAGGATAAAATAGTTAGTTATCTGGAAGGTAGCAGATTGATTCAAGATACTCAACATTGGTTTAGAAAAGGACGATCGTGTCTCACAAATCTCTTGGGCTTTTTTAACTTCACCACAGAACAATTTGATCAGGGAAATCAGGTTGACATAGCATATCTTGACTTTAGTAAGGCCTTTGACAAGGTACCCCATAAATGGTTAATGATACAGCTTCAGTCCCATGGTATTGCAGGTAGCATCTCAAAATGGATAGAGTTGTGGCTTTCAGATAGACAGCAAAGAGTGATGCTAAATGGTACAGTCATCATGGCAAAATGTTCTTAGTTGAGTCCTCCAGGGGTCAGTACTGGGCCACTACTGTTCATTATATTTGTAAATAACATTGAAAGTGGCCTAAGCAGGAAAGGTTTGAAATTTGCAGATGATATGAAGGTCTTTAGGGTAATAACAGGCCAAAATGAGCATATCTCATTGCAAAAAGACTTAGACAAACCTGTGAAGTGGTCCAAAGAATGGCATATGAAATTTAACTTTGATAAATGCAAAATCATGCATGTAGGTAAGCAGCATATGAAGGTTCCATACTTGATGGGTTGCCAAGTGCTATCAGTGACTCAACAGGAGAAGGATTTAGGTGTTATTATAAACACAAAATTGGGGGCATCAGAACAGACCAAGGAAGCCAGGAAGAAGGCACTGAGAATGCTTTGGACAATAAATAGGAATGTATCATACAGAAGTGAGGAAGTCATCAGGAAGCTTTACTGTGCATATGTCAGGCCACATTTGGAATACTGCATCCAAGCTTGGTCTCCTAGCTATGAAAAAGATTTTTGGCTTTTAGAGAGTACAAAAGAGGGCTACAAAAATGGTTAATGGTATAAGCAACCTGGCATATGTGGAAAGATTGAAGAAATTGAATGTTTTCACTTAGATATAGAAGGCTGAGAGGAGATCGCATTGAGGTCTTTACATTTGTCCATGGTCTGGAGAGGAGTTTGAATGTTTGGGAAATGTTTGAATTTAACAGAAATGATGCAATTGGGGGTCATAAATTCAAAATTAAAATTAAATTGAGTGTACAGAGTGCAACCAAGAAGGGACCTTGTGGATCATAGTTGCACTAATCTGTTATGTCTTTGTGTCTTTAAGATGGAATACATCTTCATACACCCATACACATGGAATACACCCATGATTACCAGCAGCATGGCTTGTTGGCAACTGGCACTACACCAGGGAGGATGCAGTCCAAAGGTGGTTACACTCATGGCATATTCTCTGACTATGACAATCTATTGTAAATTTTTAGATGATAGCATGCTGACAAATAAATCAAGTTGAATTAAATTAGCTTACTGCTAATTATAATAGGCCACACGCCACAACATATCCACAGCTGGGGGCCTACTCCAGTGTACTACCATATGTGTACATTTAATGGCTTGAAGAAAAACAAATTTTTGAGGCCTCACTAGCTTATGAAAAATTGCCATTATAGTATGTATCATCCAACTTTCATAAGTGTAGGCATTATGACATCCACATCCATATATGTGCACTCTATTTCATCAGAAATCACCAGGGTTAGACCAGGTTGATTAGTACACCTTACCATGGTTATGAAGAAAAGCACTGCAATAGTGACCATGCCACATGACCTCCAAGAGGAATCATCCTTTGCACATTGCATGCACCAGTTGCAAACAGCAACAGTAAGTTAAACAGTCAGCAAAGCAGTTGAAGATTAAAGCACTGTTGTGAAACATGTATGTATTTAATCATTATTCATTTTAACTTCCAGGTATGGTATTTATATAAGCACCAGGGTTAGAAGGGTGCTGGCATGAACAGGCCATATCAGGGGCATGGTAAAAACATTGCTGCAAAGGCACACTAACCTTGCATGTGATACAATGACAGGTTCATGATTCTGAATCCAGAGTTTCTGGGGAGGGGGTGCAGAAATACAACACCATTGCAGCATACTGCAGGATTCACAATTGGTGTTCAGCTATTATGTTTATGTATTAATTATGTTTACCTATTAATAGCACTGGTATGGCAAAAACTAGCTTTTACCAGCATTTTCCCAGTCATGATGAAGAATGTTGCCCATTTCTGATGAAGAATGTTGGCATTCACTTCCTTTGTTTGTTTGTTTATTGGTTGGTTCTCAACACACTTTATGCATTACAGCTAATGGTGCTGCCTACTGCTTCACAAGTGGTTTGAGTGTTTGGCCATGACCTTTGGCACCCATATATCAACACCTTAACCAGTCAGCCATCCCTGCCCTCCCATTCTCCTCAGGAATCTCACACATGTTAATATTCACTACAGTACCTACGTCATTAGTTTCCAGCCTGTTCCCTCTGGGCAATTACTAAAATGATCACATACAGGTCATGCCAACTTACCTTCTCTGGCTTTCAAATAGACCGTGTTGGCCACTATGTTCTCCAGCTCCATTAAGTCCAGCTTGAATCCTTAAAGTTTTCCAGTTCTTTTAAAAATGCACCAACATTTCTTCTGCTTCAATGCAAAGCTCAAGGCAGCTATGAATATGACTGATATAGCTCTAGATTCTGCTTTGATCTGCCTATGATTAACTTGGAACTTGAAACTGTATCATTTTGTACACAGTTCAGGATGAGTATTGAAGTCCTGCATGAAAAGGAGCTTGTAACATGACATGATCATTTTCTAGTCACACTGCACATAAAGCAGAGCACACATTCACAGGGCTTTGAATAAACACATTAGTCTTGTGGTATGTTGAAAACATGGGCTGTTCTTGGATTTTTTCACATCACAATCATTATCCCCTGCAGGAAATTATTATCTAATTTTTATTGTTTGGAGATTGGGTCATTGTTCAGTTTCCCTGTTTCGCAATGAACCACTCTGTGCTAGTGTTCAAGATTCACTGCAAAGTGATGAAATGAATGTATGACACTTCTATTTAGATCACCACATGAGGGTAATCAATTTGGGTTAGAAATCAAGGTGTATGGCAGTTCAGTACCAACATATTTGCACAGTGTAAAATAATTGACCATGTGGCCTGGAAATTCACAGTTAATGGAATTGTGCTATTTCAACCTTGCCTTAGGCTTTTACCATTTTGCCACATGTGCAGGCAGTCATTATACACACAACTGCCAAATAATGTAAAGTGCATGTGACTGAAGTGAAAGACATTCCACATTTTTAATCCTTGAGTGACGATCCTTTATTTTCTTCCAATCTTTCACTATTCCCAAGCAACTTCTTTCTTCATCTGCACAGTTAATGGTGAAATAGTTTTAGGACACTGTATTTGCAGTCAGGGTAGTTAATCAATGCATTGACTATTTTGGTCATACAGCTCCCATTGGGGAATGTTGTATTTTAATTAAAATTAGTGGTGGATAGGGTGATATTCATGCTAGTAGGTGTGTGCCATGTGGGTAGATGCCTTTCAGCAGGCATGGATTGAGTTGAAAATTATTAATGGCAGTTGGTCTACATGTGTGTGTTATGCAGAATTAAGTGAAGATGGTTGGGTAGGTACTGGTTACTGGGTAGCTTGTTGGTGGATTTTTTAGTAAGGATGCAGCACTGCTTGGAGTGCTGGTTCTAGGTTCTCAAAGTTCTAATTAATGGTGGATGTGGCAGGATTCATGCTAGGTGTGCAATGAGCAGGCCCTTTTGCTACATCTTGTATGTACTAGTTTTGCATATTTATTCCATCATGGTTGAAATTGAAGATACTGGTTAAAATATCCATTTTTATTAGGGCTAGTTGACTTAAATGAACATTTCAGGGTCTGCTCTATGCATCTGAAAAATAAAGCCCAGAAAATTAAACTGATTACTTTGAAAAAGGAAAAGAAATGTAGATCTTTGTGTGGTAAAAATTGTAGGGCCATGGTGGAATTCACCTCCTTTGATTCCAAATAATTTTGTTTTTAATCTCCCCATAATGAACTCCACAGAGCCAAAAATGTATCAGATTTGCTCACAGACTCGCATAATGACATTACCTTTTTGTGGGTGAAGTTTTGTTGGTGGCTTCAGCCCTACTCATGAAGCAATTACTGATGATGCAGGTTTTGTTTTATCATATGCATAATTTGGTAATTAGAGGGGTATAAAAGGACTGATAAGATGTGATGTGATGATGTCACCAAAATATGAGCAGATTAAGCATGGATGGAACATAAAATTATTGGGACCACTTGAAACATTCATGTATTATGCAGGATTTTGTTAATATGGTTATATATGTATTGGCAGGTGTGTAGTAAGTTGGTGGATAGTTTTGTCAGAATTCAGGATGTCTCATTGCTTCAGATCCTGATAATCATTTGGTCCATGCTTACACTATCTTCTCTTTAAAGACTTTGGCCAGATGCAATATCTAGCTCATATTAAGTCTGATAACTTTATGACCATGAAGTGTGAACTGAAATCCTTATTTCACAGGGTTGAAGCAAAATAGCATTCCATACTTGAAAATCCAACATTTTTTCTTTCCATATACAAGATTACAAAGCAGAAATCGCACCCTAGTATTGTCAGGTTTCATGGATTTATCCTGATCTTTTTCTATCATATCCATTTTGATTTACCTATAAAGGAATTGTGGTATCTTTTGCATATCCCTTCCTAGTAAAATGAATTCCTTAGTACCTACATATGCTCATAGGCACCTAGGTAAGTACCTACTTACCTGTCAACCTTGACTTTGAACTCGACTGATTCCCTGCTAGCCAACGCTGTTCACAGCCAAACAATTATTACCTACGCCTCCCATAACGCAGACCGCATATTGACATTTCAGTCATGGCACTAGCCAGGAAAATTATTGGTACCTGCCCTAATCTGTTCCCATCATTTCAAGCAGCACTCTGTACCAATTTCGCACCGATCCAATGAACTCGACGATGGAAGCCACCACCACCACCAGCACCACTACCAAGCTCGAGGGTGGTAAAATTCGTTTTGCGGGCACGGTTTTCTACGGACATGACCAAGCCGAATTGGCAGCGCTGCGTCACAACGGTTTGAAGTTTTTCCTTCATAAGGTTATCGTAATGGAGAAACGAACTTTTGGGGGAAGCCAAGCGCCAAAAAGAAACATTTTTTGGACAAAAACTTTTCCATTTTCGAAAGATGCGTCTGTTTTCTTTACACAGATGTAACCTATTTTTGATTTGTTCATACAATTACTGTACATGTATTCTCAAAGTTAATTTTGAGCAATCCCATAGCACCAATGAAGGGAAAATGGTGTGTGTTTGTGTGAGTGAATTTTGCCAGCCTGCCACCGTGAGGTGATATCGGCTGGTTCCGGTTGAAGAGATGTGTAAGAGAGTGAGGAGCGTAGGGTAGGATGATGAATCCGAGGTGGAGGTTTAGTAGAGTCCTCGAGCAGTGGTGAAGTAGCGTTGAGATGATCTTGAAGAGTAGAACTGAGATAGTCCGGATCGGTTGAAGATGTAGAGCTGGTGCAGTAGACTTGCTTGAGAGCCGGAGATGATGAAGTCAAGAGAGGGGGTTAGTCCGGTCGGTGCCACATTGGGGTATGGGATGTAGTGGGGCGGGATTGGGGTCTGGTCATTGCAATATGTGAACATTGCAAGACATTTTTTTCTCTCTTTTTTCTAACGTATCTTTTACTTTTTCCGTTTTCCTTGTTTTCTTCATTTTCTCTTTCGTTTTTTAACATATCCTTTCTTTTTTTCCTTTTTTCACAATTGTTCCATAATGCGTGTGGTCTTGAGAAAGGGGAAAAGGTGTTCGTGTAATGCTGGATGGTCGTCCTTGAGGAGCGTGGTGAGGTTCAGTGGGATGTTGTTCGTTGTACAGTAGTTCGTGATATGTTGTCTGGTTGTCGTATTTGGTGCAGTATTTGAGCATGTGTTTGACCGTGAGTGTGTGGCGGCAGGTAGTGCATTGTGGTCGTGGTTGTTTGCGTAGGAGGTATGAGTGTGTGAATGCTGTGTGTCCTATGTGTAGCCGTGTTAGTGTCCGTTCTCTGAGTTTGATGTTTTGGTTGATGGAGTGCCAATATTTATGTTTCGGGTGTATTTCGTGTAGCTGTGTTGTTACTGTATCCCATGTTTGTTTTATGTATGTGTTGATGGGCTGTCGTATTGTGGGGTAAGTAGTCAGGTTGTGAGTAGGGACATTGTGTGATTTGTTGTAGTGTTGTGGTTATGTTTCCTTCTGTGTCTGCGTGTTCGTTGCCGTGTGTGTTGGTTTGAAGTGGGTTTCTTGTATGCAGAGTTATATATGATTTGATTGTAGTGCGTAGTGTTTGAATTCTGGCGTGTCCTATGCGTCTGTGTGCGTTCCATTGCAGTATTGTGTTCATTGTTTGTATGTGTTAGCGCGGGTGTGTGGGTGTTTAGGTGATGGTTGTTTTTTGGTTGTGCTCTTGGCTGGCCTGTGTGGCTGAGTAGATGGTGGTGTCGCGTTGGTGGGGGGGGGGGGTTGTGGTGTCTGAGTCAGTTGTGCTGTGTTCTCGTTCCTTCTGCTCCTCCGGGTCTGTGTCCTAATCTGTGTGTGGGTGTGGTGTAGGTGATCTGTTCAGTGTGTGTGTGGTGTGTGGTGATGCTGCGGATGCTGGTTGGTATTCTGGTGGCGGTGGTGTGTGGTAGGTTGGAGTGGATAGGTTTGAGTGTGCTTGACGGTGGTTTGAAGGTCCTGGTGTTGGTGGTCTAGTTTTGCGGGTGTTTGTGTTATGTGGTGTTCGCGTGTACTGGGGTTGCGGTTGTTCTGCGTTGGTGTTTGTGTTCTGTTCATGTTGGGAGCGTGTTGTCTCAGTCGGGAAGTGTACGTTTGTGAGTGGTGGTGCTTGCTGTTTCTGTGAGCCCGGCTCTGTGTGACGAGCCGGCCACGCCGCCGGCGGGTCCAGGACCGACGCCCTGGCCCAGTATGGGTCCATGCCCTCGAGGTGGATCCGACGGAACACCTCCCGCTCCGCCATCCACCGAGGGCAGGACCCATCCGAGGCCGCGTGGTCCCCCCCCCCCCCAGGCGGCGTAGCACAGCTCGCCGCTGGTGCAAGTGTCGGTGGGGTGTGCTCGTGCGCATGAACCGCAAGCGTAGTGAGGTGCACGGCACGCCCCCCGCTGTGTGTCCGTAACGCTGGCATTTCTTACAACGTCGCGGGAGGGATGCGCGTGGTGTGACCGAGTATCTGAGGTATTTGACTTTAATGTGGGTCGGTGGTATGCGTGTGTTGAAAGTCGGTATGAGTAAAAGGTTGTGGTGTATCCTGGCCTCGGGGCCGGCCGGTAGACGGCGGAGACGCCCTGGTCCCCAAGCTTGCGGACCAGTGTCTCCGCCGGTATACCGGCCAGCTCCCGGGCCATGATCGTCCCTTGGCTGGTGTTCATGTTGGTTGCCGATGTGATAGTGATTTGGATGCCATTTATGTGTTTAGTTTTGGTGAGTAAGTATGCGTCGGTTTTGTTGTTTGCTTGTATTAGGAGCGCCCTGGATCTTAGAGGTTTGGCGTGTAGGGGCGCCCCTATGTAGTGGGAGATTTCCCCATCTACCAGCCAGGGGTCCAGGGTGCCCATTGGCTTTCTTTGGCTGGATATTTCTTTATCCTCCCGCGCCAGATAAAGAAATATCCCATGGGTGGTGGCTCGGTGGTGGTCATGTTAGTGTTTGTGATGGTCGAGTTCTGTTGTTTTGTGATGCTTGGTACAAAGTGTAGATGACCGATGAGTGGCACACAATACACTTTACAAATTTGGCGGAGGGTAAAGAAGGGCGTGAAGAGAGCCCGACAGGTGTAACAGAGGGGGCAGATAAAGTTGAAGAATACACAAAGAAATCAGAAACTTTGCTTGAAGAGAGCACGGATAGAGAGATCAGATCAAGATCGTGCAGAGGACACTAGAGGGAAAGTCGGGTGGGGGTTTGGGGGAGCCTGGGGTGGAAGGGAGTGGCAGCATCGTCGGAATGACCTCGTCAAGTAGATACAGAGTATAGTTGTTCCTGACGGTGTAGAAGATGTAGAACGTATAGGCAGATGTAGAGGCTAGAGCTGAACTTGAAGAGACTGGTCTTTAAGTGCTCAAGAAGATGTGGAGCGTAAAGGCAGATGCAGAGGTTAGAGTTGAGCTTGACGGGGCTGGTCTAGAAGTGCTGAAGGTGGGTTGAATGGGCGGGAAGGTAGTGTTTGTGTGCAAGGCGGAGTGGGGATGCTACATTGGGTTTATGTCCGGTGTGTATAGGTGTGTATCTGGGGTTGTGTTAGTGGCTGGTGGCAGGTGGCAGTTGGCTGGTGATAGGTGGCGACTGGCGTCTTCTTTCGGTCCCCGTCCGCACTGTGGCCGCAGCTGGCGTCGTCCTCCTCTCCGTCCTCGTCCGAAAACAAACTCACGTGCTTCGGTATCGAGGCAATTCACCAAGTCGTGACCTTTGTGGAGACGTGAAAAACCTGAAAAAAAAACTATGGGAAATCGTAGAAAATGGTAATGGGCGAGCAAAATATAGAAGAAGTAACGGGATTCTCTGCAATGACCGAACTTGGATTGCGCTAATAATGTGAGGACACAACTCTGGAGGCGTCAACATGCGGTCAGGTGAGGGTCCAGGCGCGTAGCCAGACGTAGTCACCATGAGGGACGAGCATCTCCTTCCCTGGGTTCGTCCAATGTGTGTAAATCCATAGGCGCCAATGGCGGGAGATGATGGGGGCACTGGGGCATGTGCCCACGTTAAAATTGGCATTCCTCCGAGGAGGCTTGAGTGCACCCCCGTCAAATTTGTCAGGCAGATTCACACCTCTGAGAGGAAAGTGGCACTTCCAGTTTGCTGGAATGCACACTGCTATGCATTTTTAGCGAGATGCGCCTCGTGTAGGTAAAAGGCGCACCTTCACTGTGCTCGATTACACCCCATATTTTTATTTTTGAGTCTCCACCCCTCTGAGTGAAAATCCGACACTTTAGTGTGCTCGAGTACACTTCCTCCCCACGATTCTTCAGCCAAAGGTGTCCCTCCGATGGAATTGCACCCCTCTAGAGACAAAGTGTCCCCATTACAATCCCTGGATCCGCCCCTAATAAGCGTAATACTTGGCGCAATTGGGGAACATTGTTTCTCTTGGGCCTATAATCCGTAAGAAGGGGACACGTTTCCCAGTAATTCGATTAGGCTGAAGGCTTGTATGGGAAAAGTGACCACATGGGACTAAAAATCCCTTAGGTATGTTCAAGTGCTTTTGAGGCTCCTCCCCGCTCAGCGGATTTGTATCATGAATGGACGTTAAGGAAATGTGCTCCTATAGCCTATCTGGATCCTCCCAGGATATATCTGTGGTGGAGGTGGTCTCATCGCCGCCAGCCACGGAGGACGCAGCTGATGGGTCGGCGGCTTCGGTGGCCTCAGTAAGCATCCGAGAGGCTGGGTCAGCTGTGGTGGTGGTTACGCTGCCACAGTCCAGTGCGTTTGCACCGCGGCGTATCGACATCAGAATGCTAGGAAGTTAGAGACGGGATTTGGCTTCTGCTGGCGTGGGGTTATAGTTACATCCTACACCACCTCGCACCAATCCGAAGAACCCATCAAGGCAGTCTGATGTTAGATGACGCGTTAGGAAGAACGTCCTATCCAAATATTTCCACCGTACGTCTTGGAAGGGGCCTCGCACCGACCGCTCCTTCACTAAGTGGTCTTTCTGAATGGGATACAAGTGGCGCGAGTGCCCCCTATATAGCCCCTATGGGTCTGTTCCCGTGGCTCCACCAGAAGGAACTCAGTGGAGGTTAGTTGAGGCTAATTGAGACCTGCCCACGGGAACGACCGGTGGAGAAATCAGTTGACAGCGGTCTGAATTCTGCGACAAAAAGGAAATGTTTGGCGCGGTATCTGGCGCTATTGATCAAATTGCTCCTCAAATGTTTGTCCAGATGATCACACAATGAATATAGTATGACTTATAATACGAGTCCCAAAATTGTCTATTTATTTCTAGCGATGTAGGGGCCTTCAGGAACCGTAGGGAGAATATATGTTCCTTTTGCTTATGGGATGAACCAAGCAATCTTTCTTCCATCTCGGTTGAGCACCAGGAGTCGTCTCCCCAGTTTTGTGGTTGGTTACAGCCTACTTTCTTAATGTACAGCATATAATCTGGTGTCTGGCTACCTGGGCCCCGAGACGCTTTTCTACCCGATGCTGGCTTTTCCCCATCCCAACTTTCTCGACCTCCTCGATCGGGCTTGAGTGCAATCTTAGTTGGCGCCGCATTGCGGCAGTTGCGGCTCGGGGATTGCCGCGGATCTCGCCGGTAAAGTAACATCTTGTCCTTAGGACGAATGACGTATAATCAAAGGCCACAAAAGGATGCTTTGTGGTCTGGATCTGCTACTTCGATTATTGTTCATAGTTGTAATTTCATATTTGCATTGCGAAGGATGATCCTGGTATTCAGTTGACGCATGAAGATGAGATTCATATTACGAAGGACGTTCTTTACGTGCAAATATATGAAACTAGTGCGCCATGATTGCGCTCCACTGAAAAATCACAATTGGACCCTGCTCCTCGGCTGGTGGAGCTTTTGCTCCACTGGTGGAGGTTGGTGGAGGAAAAATATCCACTGGGTTGGCCACGGGAACGACCAGTGGAGGTTTGTGGAGGTTAGTGGAGCCACGGGAACAGACCCTATATCTCTATAGCCATAGCCCCTATATCTCGTCCGCCACGGCTGTTAGAGTCGCTTCATAGGCTGCCTGCCCTCAGTGTCAATTTATCCGTCAGGAGTCCTCTCCAACTTCCAAAGACCATTTCCCAGTCATCAACAAATCTGTCCAGCTGTGGTGAGAATCCTGCAGCTCCGCGACGGGCCTCACAACTTCTAGCAAACATCGCCAGCTCTTGGAACTCCCACTAGCTATTAGGTGGCGTTGCGGACCAAGTCGCTCATTTAGCCGTTCTGGGTCAGCTCTAAGCGTTAATCCGCCACAGGCAAATTTGCTTAATATCGTGAGGTAATCGGTGTAGCTACTAAACCCACCGGGAAAACTAAATTTGGACGCCTGGTTCCAAGTGGAACCAAGCTTTCGATGCAAATGCACCGCTCGTTGCGGCCGTAGTGGCCGTACTTAAGAAGCCAATTTGGATGACATATTTGCATGCAAACCGATTTTAACATTGGACATCCGTGAAAGTTGCACTCAACCTGATATTATCTAGACCTTACCTTAGCGGTGTAATACTTTTCAAATTTCGACCCCCAATTTCAAGTAGAGCAACGTCTGAGGCAACTACCAAAAATATCCGGGATGTCGTACTATTGTAAATTGAGAGACAAAATTGCATTGGATTTGCAATGTATGGTGCATCTTCAGTATGCTCCAATGCTACGCTGTTCGGTTCGGGGAACACGGAAATGCTCCTATGCTGTTTGCCCAACGTTTTCCTAATCCGATAAAGCCGGTGTTTAACCCTCTGTCTCTCCGGTCAGATCCTCACACGTCGTCTCGGAGGGGGAGGCGGTTGAGAGGAACCCCTTCTAATATCCAAACTAAGCGTTTGGAGATTAGAGGGGAACCTAACCAAACTAAGATGCACCACTCCAAAATTTTGACACAACATGCAAAATTGATGTGGGAAAAGGCATGTCAAATTACGGCGTGCTGCGGCGCGCCGTTTTTTCACAGTCAACGGAAAGCCTTAGGGGGGTGGTCAACGACACCCCCCACCCCCGGTGACGGGGCGGGATAATATCGGCCCAATGTGTCGTTAAGGAGCCTAAACGCACGCATAGACGATCATCTTAACCTTTTGCAGAATTTGTCAACATATTTTCCCTGGATTTATGGATTATCTAACGTTAAATTTATTTGAAGCTGTCAATCCCAGTGATGTGAAATTGATTTGGGTATATATACATTCCGTTTTGTTTTTATTGGTAATCATCTTCACATTTGCTTCATAAACATTGGCCAGCTTAAGTTTGGAGCTGAACGGAGAAGGTGATGTGAACGGAGAAAGGACAGCGGAACGGGGAAGCTGATGTCAACATGGCTCCACGAGGCCTCTGACAGAGTACCGGGCACAGAAAATACCAGTATGAGAACAACCACGAGTGCGGAGCTTGATGACAGACAGACATGTATAAACGCCATCCACAATTAGCTCGTGGTTATTATAGCCTCACGTCATGCAAATAAAAAAGAGGTGGGCAAATACATTCAGATATCGTCTACAAGCAGTCATAAAAGCAGACACATAAATAAGGCGCTAAGTGTCTCCACAATCCAGGTTCATACGCAGGTGACGCTTTAAGTGCGGCCCAAACAGAGGGATGGGTAGCCGCTTCAGATCGGGCGGCAAGGGATTCTAGAGTCTAGCCGCGTGACTACAAAAACGACGCTTGCCCATGTTGGTTCGCGATTTGGGCACGTGCAGATCGCTGTCTTGCCTGGTGGTCCTGTCGCGTGTCTGTGATACCAGAGCAAATTCGCAGGCTAGTGAGTCTGGCTCACCCAGGCGGCGCACCTTGTGCAGCAAGG
Organism: Imbricaverruca yamaguchii; assembly: GCA_034440575.1. NCBI lineage: Eukaryota > Metazoa > Arthropoda > Thecostraca > Neoverrucidae > Imbricaverruca > Imbricaverruca yamaguchii. Next base: position 589,198 of record JAOTOL010001351.1, on the reverse strand, counting down.
TCAGCGTGTGGTACTGAGCCGCGTGCGTGTGGCAGCGCGTTCAGCCAGCCCAATTTCTCCAGCAGGTCCAATACGTGATCAATTTTTTTTTTTGGGGGGCGAAAATTACTTTTGCTGCATAGTTAATAATGTTTTGGATGCGAGACATATTTTTTTCCGTTCCATTGCTGTACACCGAAATGCAATGCCGGATCTGTGAGAGTACCAAGGCATTAACTAAAGCGGAAATTACAGCGAGCGGCAGGTAACTCCTCAGATGCGATAGTCCACTCAAAGTACCGATGCAGCGCCTAGTGATGGTGGGGACATGGGAGTCCCAGCTGAGAGAACGGTCAAAGATTAATCCGATATTTTTTGCTTCCGAGAGGGGAATTAGATTGTGATTGCAAAATTTTACGGTAATTTTGGGAGGGGTGGCGCAAATTTTGCTACTTCCCAGCAGCATTAGCTGCGTCTTTCCGGCATTCACTCTCAGGCCGCTTGCACGAAACCAAGAGTCAAGAGAGGCCAAAACATATTCCATCCTCGTGACGATATTTCTAAATTCCGAATTTTTACCACTAAACAAAATTTGGGTGTCGTCCGCATATTGGACTACCACTGCACCTTCAACGAACAGACTGAGATCGTTGGCGAAGATGCAGTAGAGGAGCGGGCCGAGAGCAGATCCCTGAAAGACACCAATGCCGTTGGGAAGCGAAGTAGACTTTCTGAGATTGCCCAGATTGTCAGTGAAGCTGACACTCTGGGTATAATCGCAAAGGTAAGCAGAGAACCAAGAAGTGTCCATATCGTATATCCTTAATTTAGTCAAAAGCATTGAGTGATCAATCACATCAAAGCATTTGCTCAAATCCAGCAGGCAAAGAAGGGATAGCTCCCCTCGATCATTGCCGGGTAGGATAGGATCTGACATCGAAGTCAGCGCGGTTTCTGTCGAGTGACGTGGACGGAAACAGTGCTGGGTTGAGGACAGGAGGTGGCTTTTGGGCATGTAATTGTAGAGCTGTTGGTGAATGGCACGCTGAACAATTTTGACAATGACAGGAACTATACATATAGGACGGTAATTGGAAGGGCTGGTAGGATCGCCCGACTTAAAAATAGGGCGAACGAGGGAGTGCTTCCAGGATCGAGGAATATCAGAGAAGGAAATGCTGGAGCTGATCAAATGCAGGAGCACCGTACCGATCGCGTCAAAGGACAGACGCACCATGTGTATGCTGACCCCATACTCGCCGCAAGCCGATGAGCCACTCATCCCAAGGATGACGGTCCTCAGCTCTGACGGCGTCAGAGGTGCCACCGAAAACACACAGGCGCCAACACGTGGTAGATGGCATGGTTGGTCGGACATCTCTTCCAACTCTCCCACCTCACTCGCAACACGCGGACCCATGCCAACGAAATAGTTGTTCAGTTCGTCAGGTGTGGCGTCGGGCGCCTTACAGACGGGCTTCCCACCACTGACGGTGGATCTGATGTGCTGCCACATCGATCGACGTCCGTCCTCCTGGATGCGCCGCTGAATGTCATTGCGGGTGTCACGGCGTATGGCGAACCGTACCGCTCTGTTTAGGATGACATATTCTGGTGACCTGTAACCGTGTTCAGTCAAGGCCACGCGACGGCGAGACATTATATTTTTGGTGGGTTCGGTGACTGGAGGGGCCCTGAGATTGCGAATGGACACGGCTCTGACCGGAGCATGAGCGTCACAAATTTGTAGAAACACACTGAGAAAATAGTCCCACTTCTGAGTGACAGTCGGCAATGCAAACACACCATACCAGTCAGCATTAATAAGGTGAGCATGAAGCGCAGCTTGGTCGACCCTGTGGAGACAGCGAGACGGAACGGCTGATCGGCGCGGGCGAGAGCGGGGTACACTGATCAAAGCACGGATAAAATAATGTGGACTAAAATGACAGAATTTGGTTACACAACGTTTCACAAAATCGGGACAGTTGGTAATTAATACATAAATTAGGGATCCTGCCGAGTAAGTAGGAGATGAAACACACTGAGTCAAGGAGTGGTCAGACAGAAAATCACGAAGTATCTTTTTTTGGCGGAGTCATGATCATATTTTAAAAGGCAGCAATTAGGATCACCGCAGATCAGCACCTTCGTCTGAGGATACCATACCATGATACGCTGAAATTGATTAGTCAAGTCATCAAAGTCAGCCCTCAGGTCCCCTCAGGTCTCAGGATGAAATGCTTAGTGAACCTTAGGTGGGCTCTGATTTGACTGATGACAAAATGCAATTGTTCTGCTAGATAGTGATAAAATATAGTTGTTCTGAGAATCGCTTGTTGAGATTAAGTGCATTCGGCAAAACGAGGGCGAGCATCAGCTGGATAGCGAGGAATTGTCTGCTGGATATCGGGAAACTTCGGTCGTATGTCGGCATGAGCGGATATTCCATCCCCCAGCCGACAGTGGGCCGTGAGCGTCCCCACAAAGGCCTGACATCGGCCTCACGTCGGATGCATATCGGTTGGATGTCGGCTCCACGTCGGCATGGGCGGACGGTCCACTCCTCAGCCAACAGCGGGCCGCTAGCGTCCCGACAGCGGTCCAACATCGGCCCCACGTCGGTTACATATCGGCTGCGCATCGGCATGGGCGGACATTCCACTCTCCAACCGACAGCGGGCCGCTAGCGTCCGGACAGTGGCTCGATGTAAAGCCGAGCATAGGGTCGATGTCGGACAACCGTAGGCATATTCACTGGGCATTGGTTCATTTTCATCCTCGGAATATTAATCTGGTAAAATCCTTCCAGCGGCGGTATGGCTGGCTGTCTCGGTGGCCCATTCGTCATTATTGTTTTAACCGAATAAATATTGTTGACCTCTGCGGTCGACCAGTGCATTTTGGAGCCATCTAGGACGGCTAAAAGTGTCAGCTGGTACCGGCTGCGGCATGTACGATTGGAACCAAACTCTTTTGGGTCTGAACATTACACAATCTGGTGCTATCCGCGCATACCACTTTCGCCGCGAAATTATATCCGACGGTGGTGTGAGGACAGTGGAAAGCAAAGCCATATTCACGGGGAAGGGTCTAAAAAAAAAAACAGATACCATCTCAGCGACACGGTTTGACCGGCACCATCTTGCCGACTTGGCCGATCCCTGCAACCGCTGGCTCGATCTTCATGAAACCTAAACGAAACGATCGCCTGTGTGCCAGAGGCGTGCGGTTTGGACTTTCGTGACCTTGTGTCTGGTCAAAGGTCACCAAATCGCTGAAAAACACAATTTTTGGCTCACCGACATGACCGATATCGGCAACCGCTGGATCGATCTCAATGAACCATTCAACAAACGATCAGCCGTGTGCCAGATGCGTACGGTTTGCACTTTCATGGCCTTAGGTGAAGATAAAGATTACCACGTTGCCGAAGAACCAAAAATATTTCCTCGCAGATATGGCCTATCTCGGCAACCGGTGGATAGATCTCAATGAAACCTTCACCAAACGATCGGCCGCGTGCTAGAGGCGTGCAGCTTGCACTTTTCATTGATATCGATCCAGGAGTTGCCGAGATCGCCCAACCGGGAAAGTATTTCTCTGCGAGAAAGTATTTTTAGTTCTTCGGCGATTTATTGACATTTGACTTAACCTAAGGCCACGAAAGTGCAAACCGCACGCCTCTAGCAAACGTCCGTTCGTTTTGTGAAGGTTTCATTAAGATCGAGCGAGCGGTCTCCGATATCGGTCATGTCGGTGAGCTAAAAGTTGTGTCTTTCTGCGATTTAGTGACCTTCGACCTGACACAAGGCCACAAAAGTCCAAACTGCACGCCTCCGTCACACGGCTGTTCGTTTGGTGAAGGTTTCATTGAGATCGATCCGGCGGTTGCCGAAATCGGTCACGTCAGTGAGCCAAAAATGTTGTTTTTATGCGATTTTGTGATCCTTGACCTGACACAAGGTCACAAAAGCCCAAACCTCATGTAGCTGGCACACGGCCGTTCGTTTAGTGAAGGTTTCATTGATATCGAGCTAACGGTTGCCGAAATCAGCCATGTCGACGAGATGGTGTCGGTCAAACCGTGTAGGTAAGATGGTGTCTGTTTGTTAGACCATTCATTTTCATGGGCAGACACACGTGAAATTTGCGTCACGACTATGTTTCACCTGCAAGAATCGAATAGCAATCCAGCTTGGCGAGCAGATTACTATTCACTTTATGCTTTTAATACCTGCATATGCACGCCGGGAAAAAGTATTGACACACGCAATCCAGCTGTTATGCTACGGCCTCTTAGCTTTTATGTTCTTGATGTCAATGCATCATACACGCCAAAGGAAGTGTGGCCAATTTTGAAGGAACTTTGAGAACACTAACCTTTATATATTACCTCTATATGATATACATATGTCTGAGAAGCTACATATGAGAGATCAATGTCTGAGAAGCTGGACTAAACGACCCCGACCCTTGACCGTACATACTTTATCTTTTTATCAACGCCCCATTTAGCTTTTGTTCTCATGATGACCAATGCAAGAAGTAGTACCCGTGCACCATTTTTGAAAAGGATATGAAGAGTCCGCAATTATTCGATGTCCACAAAGTCAAGCTCAACATGAATATGAATCTGTCGCTAAATCGATGAACGTGTCGTGTTGAATGATCCTGGGTGGGCGTTAGCAACCTAAGGCATTGGACGTATCTGGCGCATCAAAAGTTGAAAAGGGAGAACAGTTTCAAAACCGTTTGTGAGAGCTGTATTGGGTGTAATTGTTGGAGGTTGGTTGCTTGCTGTCCTGCTGGACTTCGGGAATACCCTGGCGGAAGTGTCGTGTCAAGTTTACTAATAATCTCGCTGGCATCGAAGTACGGTACCTCAGAGACATTCTCCGAGAGGTTTGTGATGGTTCCCTGTGGAAAAGCGCTCTTGCTGTTGCTTTGCACGTCACTTCGACTTGGACATAAAGACATAAAGACATAAACGATTAGTGCAATTATGAGCCACAAGGGCCCTTCTTGGTTGCACTCTGTACACTGAATCAGTTGCCCACCAAATCTGTCAATCAGCCCTCCCTGTAATACTGAAATGCAAGCCCTCTATTCTTATAATGATTGTCTGCTGTTTTTAAAGATGTTCAGTGTGCTGCTACTGACAATGTTTTCTGGCAGCTGGTTCCAGTGTTCTACCACCCTGTTGGTGAAGAAAGTTTTCCTTAACCTTGTTCTGCTGTGGTTAACTTTAATTTTGAATTTATGACCTAATTGCATCATTTCTGTTCAATTCAAACATTTCCCCAAGGTATCCCCTCTCCAGACCATGGACAAATTTAAAGACCTCGATGAGATCTCCTCTCAGCCTTCTATATCTAAGTGAAAACATTCAATTTCTTCAATCTTTCCTCATATGCCAGGTTGCTTATGCCATTAATAATTTGTGTAGCCCTCTTTTGTACTCTCTAAAAGTCAATAATCTCTTTCATAGCTAGGAGGCCAAGCTTGGATGCAGCATTCCAAATGTGGCATGACACATCAGGGTTAAAATAATGTTTTTTCATTGGGTGTCAGATGTCGAAATGAGCACAGTAGGATGTCAAAGTTTGCCATGGAATTAGTGCCATGTGAAATGTTTTTGATGCCTCAGACTCAAATTTGAGGTGATGGTGTGGGCACCTCGTGCTGATGGTGTAGGTTCCAGGGAGCGGGATGTTGATACTTCTTGGAGGAGGATGTTGATTGAGTGTTCAGAAAGTGGTATATTCCACCCTATTTCATGAATAATTTATAATTGTGACACATACACACAGTAAAGCTTCTTGATGATTATAAATGTGCACCAACAATCATTGGAAAATTTGTGCTTGAAGGTGTTTACAGTTATCTTCAGGAATATCATGTTTATGAACATGATTTTAAAGATGTGGCCATTCTTTTTTTGGATCTTGTGCTTACTTTTTGGATGATCATTGTGAGCATTCCTATACTGAATATATACTACACATGATAAGTATGGTCTGTGGCCTCAACAATGCCAAAAGGTGCATAGACTTAGACCTTATAGGTCTGGAGAAACTGTGCACCAAGTCTTAGGAGAAAAGGTTTGCATAGTGCAGTGCAAATAGATTAGGTGGTGCCTACTGTCTGTCTCTCATTTTGCTGGAGATCAGCAAAGCAATACAAATATCATCAGTTGGCATGCTCTACATCATTTATTCCAGTAGACAGCATATGGGTGATTGACACAGTTGTTTAAGATGTTCGTCCTCTGTGCCAGTGGTGGTGGATTGGAATCCCAGTGTGGCTTTGTTTTTAACCTGGTCACACAGTCTTTGATGGTTAGGGCTGTTGGCTGTGTTGCACTTTGTTATTTTACACTATCACATAAGTTGCATGATGTACTAATATTTGTCCATGAAGGTGAGGAGGAAGGTACTCAATTAAAATCCAGTCGTGCATTGAATGTCCATCTTGACCTCCAAAGCAGACCCATATTGATTCTGGTCAGGCTATCAGGAGTGGATTCCAGGTATTGTCATGGGGCATTTGTCTGGAGGGGAGGGACACCACTACAAAGTCATCTGTAGGGTGCCTTTAATGGGAAAATTTGTGGGTGTGGGGCTCCCTCAGCCTACCTGGAGCAGTGTTAAGATCTTGAATTCTCATTAGCTGGGATGTGAAAATGAATCCAGCAGGATGTCAAAATTGTGAGGGAAATAATGTTCTTTGAAATCTTTGATCCTTGAAACCAAATTTTTTAAACAATTGTTTGCATACAAATACATGTTATCATGTTTTGAGAAGTGCCTAATTTGGGGATACTGATATCAATGATAAAGATACAAATACCTGTGCTATAAATTGACATTGTATGGCAGAACACATCATAGGCAATGCAAATAATGACACTCTTTACCTGGAATTACCTTACAGGATATTCATTATTACAATCATGGATACATTATGATGAGTATAAGCATTGTGCTTATGTAATACTATTTATAACTAGGCATGAAGACCACAAGAGTGCACCATGAAGCACTAAGTTGATAATTATTTGGGAATTATGTTGATTCATTGTCCAGTAAGTGGTATGTTGCACCAAATTTCTTGAGTAATTGATAACTAACCTGGAGGGGCACCATTTTCTCTCAGAGTTCTGGCTGAAAATCATGGGGGTGGGGTGCACTAGAGCCCTCAAAAAGGGCACCTTTCCTTCAAATGGGTACCTTTTCCCACCAGAGGGGCCTCTGGCTGACTTTTATGGCGGTACACACAAGCCACATAAGTGCCACCTTGCATGTGGGGGTGAGGGGTATGTTCCCAGTGTATCCACCCAAGTGAGCTAAAAGATACATGGTGTGAACAATTTTTGAATGTTGTCCTACACAGCCAGCCAATCAACCAATTTTTTGATGGTGCAATGTTGATGAGCAGACATGTCAGGAGAGTACTGTCTAAACACAGAGCATGTCGTGAACACACACTTGATTTTGTGTAATTTTTAACACCAGCCAAAATATTAATATAGGTATGAAGCCTGAGACAATTGTTTGGTTAAACAGCTTTTGTCCTACATTTGCAAATGTGATTTGAATGAATTTGATAACTATTTTGGGACATTAAAAAAAAGATCTATGCAAGTAAACACATTTGTGTCTGAACTTGTTTTGTTTTACCTCTGCAAGAGTATTAGGTATTATATGCAGTTTGGTAAGAACATCATATAAGTTACACATATTTTGCCTCCCTCAAGGAAGAATGTTAATGAAGAATGTGCCCCAAAACCCCAATAACAACAAGGAATAATTCTAGGTTATGCAGGGTTTGGATTTCTATTTCAGAACTTTTGCGATTATGACTGAATTATAACTTCATGAATCAGAGAACTGGGAATCAGTAATAAGTCTGTTAGCTATATAAGCAAGGAAGTCATGAAAAAAACTGTATGTAGCATATGTGTAATAAATGTATATGCTAGAAGTAGTGCAGTGCAAAGCCACTAGACTCATCAGTGAACCAGGTAGCTTCTAATATGGAGAAATTATTATGGCATTAGATATCTACCCACTCAAATATAGTAGATTAAGGGGTGATATGATTAAGATGTTTGAAATTGTTGAAGGAATGATAATATAAATCCAAATCATGCTGGGTGCAATATGACCATCTCAGTTGCTGCACCCCTAAGTCCAAATAAACAAGCAATCTGAATCATGCTCTTCTATTTAGCGCATCACATGGGGCTCCTTAGGTTCTCTCACCTGGTTCTCTCATCTGATTGGCTCCCTAAATACTCAAGTTTCCCCTGTCACATTGATGAGCTCAATGGCTGTTTGGTGGGTGCCTGTATCTGCAGGTGTTCCAGTTCCCTAGATTAAAAATAAACAGAGATCAGATGGATAGGGATAGTAGCAGGTACTCAAAAGTGCACCTTAAGCAGAATTAGTACACTGAGGAGCCATTACATCTGATGATAGATAGTTATCACACAAGATGTCTAGTGTGAGCTCAGCAAAATGAAACACAAAGATGTGGAGCTACCCTTAAAGTTTGATTATAATGTTACCATGGTTTATCTATTCAGGATATCAACACAACAATGTGCAGATATTTGAGCACAGTGCAGCTTTAAATGCAGCCAGGTTCATTAATGAAACTAATCATTGGATAATTAATTCCATGAGGCACAGCATCTGTGGCTAAAAATATATTCCTACCATCCACTGATCCATGTTTGTGAGCCAATTACAGTGAATGTCCACATGTGTTTACAATTTGTACCAGCACAAATATCTCGGTGATCTTGAGTTCAAATCAGTCTACCTTTTGCAAAGTATATATGCACCCTAAAGCAAAAATCCATCACCACAACCATCAGAAAAAACAACATAAAGTATAACATAGTAAGTTGCTGGCCCGACTTCCAGCCACATGATTACTGTTTTGGTCAAGACACCCACAAACCAGTATAACTAACACAAGGCCACCATCGTAAACAACGGGTAGGGATGACTAAGTGGTTAACATGTTGAGCTCTGGGTACTAAGGGTCCTGGGTTCAACATTCACACTATCCAGGACATTTCCCAATACTGTGGCCCACCAGCGAAGTAGTGTGGGCCATGTCATTAGCTGTGGTCATGCATGAAGTGCATCGAGAACCACCCAAAACAGACTAATCAATGTGTAACTGTAGGACGTGAAACTGTAGGCAGGAACAATTTGATCAACAGTAGACCTACCTGTTCCAGGGCCAAACTAATGAGTTTGGGCTCTCTGATGATGACCAGAGTGTTTTCTCCAAAGTTTTACAGCACACCATTTCCAGCAGTGTGAGATGCCAATTTGATGTATTTCATCGGGTTTTCTTGCAGTGTTTTATCGAGGCTAGAGCGACGCGCCCTTAAACCCCAATTCATCGTCATCATTGAAGCTAGAAAGTTGGAACCTTGCATCATCAACAGTGACACAAGCTAAGCGTGTGCCCATGAAGCACCTGACATTCTTCCGAATATTCTGAAGTAGCATGAAAGTATACTAAAGCAAATGGGAAGGCAGGACATCCAGCCATTGTGAATGGATTTGACCAGCTTTGACCAATGCAAACTGGTAAAAACTGTTGAAAGCATGCAAAAAGTTGCACATGTCTACACTTCATGTGACTTTTTAACTCGAATTTTGCCCACTACTATGTATTATACACATAGCTGATAAACATCTGATTTGGTGCATGACACCTGGATACTTTTTAGACATACGAGCAGTATGTCTTCTATATTTAAAAACGATTGAGCAAAGTATTTGCAGCTGGACCTTGACATTGGAAGCAAATGTAGTGTCCTGAAATTCATTCATTCATTCATACCACGAATGGCGTAATTACGGCGCTACAGTCACCCAATCCTCACGGCGAACGTAGCCACGCCGTACTGCTGTTTCGGCGCGTCCGTGTTGACAAAGCGCCTGGCTGTTGGCAGGTGCGTGCCGTCGGCGGCGGCGTATGGTGGACCTGCTGTGAGCAGCACAGTGCGGCGGTCGGCCTCAGCCAGTCGGGGCGCACACACCCGCCACCACACCACCACACCACCACAGACCCAGTCATGGGCTGCGCCATCAGCACCATGGACAAGGAGGCGGCGGCCATCTCGCGCAAGATCGACAAGGACCTGCGCATGGCCGGCGAGCAGGCGGCGCGCGAGGTCAAACTGCTGCTGCTGGGTATGTCGCTGTTGTCTGGTCACTCGGAACCCGCCTAGGCGCAGGTAACCCCTTATAATAAATGCGAGAAATAAATAAAGGTATATATATATATACATATATATATATATATATATATATATATATATATATATATATATATATATATATTTATATACATATATACATATATGCATATATATATACCTTTATATATGTCGCTTTTTTGCGTTCATTTGACCCATTGTGAGAGCAAACTACCTTCCGTCCCCCAGTGTGTTAATTGCGACATAAGTTCTTGCTGCAAAGGATGAGACCACATGATTTTCGTGTTAAATGAGCCTTTGCAATGTCGGTGCAGATGAGTCAACCTGTTGAAATGTCACTCTAGGTGCCGGAGAGTCGGGCAAGAGCACAATTGTCAAGCAGATGAAGATTATCCACGAGTCCGGCTACAGCCGAGAAGAGTGCGAACAGTACCGGCCGGTGGTGTTCAGTAATACCATCCAGGTGGGTTGCCGGGCGTGTCACCGTCCAGCTGAGTATTTGGCTATACTGCTGCCCTCTTCCACCACCCAGGTGGGTGAGGTAACAATGGGCATCACCAGTAAACCTTACCACTCACCATCGGTGAGTGGTAAGGTTCGTAAACCCACCATCCAGGTGGATTAACGGTGGCCAACTGATTCCATTGCAGCATATTGGTGTGGTACCAGTAGTAATGCCACACCAGTGCGCCATTTAAGTCAGCTGACTGTCGTAATTCTGTCCCTCACCACCCAAGTGGGCGAACGGTTGAAGTGCCATTCACCATCCAGGTGAGTTGCCAGATATTACACTGTCTAGGTGTGTTGCCAGACATTGCACGATCTAGATGAGCTGGTAGTTGTATCACCACCTAGCTGAGTTACATGTCGCGAAGCCATACGGATGAGTTGCCTACTGCGGTACCAACAAGCCATATGCGGCGCCATGTAGGTGAATTCACTTTAGCCCTGTGTGCTTTGGCATCATGCGGATTATAGCGTCCCATAGTAGGGTATAGTTAGGCATGTCAACCAGGGTTTGCGTATTGGGTGATTCAAGGCTCACTTTATGCACATTCACGGCTAATGGCGCCGCCGGCACTATTTCGCCGGTGGGCCGCGGGATTTGGAAATGTCCCGAGCGGTGCGAGTGTTGAACCCAGGATCTTTGGTAGCCAGAGCCCAACACCTTAACGCAATGGCCGTGTGGTCCATCTACGGCTCCCTCCAAGAGATATATACCCTACTATATTGTCAAGTATACATTCAGAATGGCAACGATCCTGGAATTCAAAGTGTAGTAAGCTCAAGGTTTTAAAACCGACACTAGGAAAATGGCTATCCTCTCACCGAACCAAACGTCGGGAAGAAGTAATACTCTGTCGATTGAGAATAGGCCATACCTTTGCAACACATATTTATATGTTGACCGGTAATGACCGTCCCGTATGTCCGCGCTGTTCTAACCCGCTTACCGTGTACCATGTTTTAGTTGGCTGTACACTGCTAGAACCTCTACGACGCCAGATTTTAGGACGGTTCAACACCGACTCTTCTTTACGTATGCTTATAGGGAACGACTCTGAGGCCGTTGCGTCTGGGAATATTTTTATGTTCATTCGACAAGCTCGCTTTGACGTGATATACCCCCATCCGTGAAGATGGATAGTGAGCTATGATAGTAGCACCGTAGATTGATTCCATTCTAGTTATGGGCGCAAAATGACCCTAGATGTCGACGCGCCCCTAAACTCCAACACACCACCACCACCCAACACCTTAACCACTCTGCAATCCCCGCCCGACCACCTCCAGCATGTGCTTGACATTGGCTAGTGCTGAAATCTCACAATATCGTAGCAAAACGATCACACGATTTACATATTGTACTGGACGGAAAATCTTAATATTTGGATTGCTTCACGACGTGCGCAGTTTACCGTGTACTGTGCGGCTAACGATGCATGTCTCGGACGTTGTGCTCGATGCCGGCGTCACACGCCCTCCGCTCCGCCAGAGTCTGATGGCGATAATCCGGGCCATGGGCAAGCTGCGGATAGAGTTCGCCGACTGCATGCGCAAGGTGAGCGGCCCGCCTGCTGGCTGGCGAGCTGAGGGCGGGTCACTGGCGCTGCACCGGCTACCAGCCGGCCTGCGTTCAGTGACTTACCCATCCAGTGCGGAAGTTCGGCTTCCGTCGTGCTCCGCTTCCAATGTGGCAGCGGTCTGATTGGCTGGGAGATTTTGCGGCGGATGGTTTGATTGGTTGTGTGGTGTGGCGGCGGGTGGTGTCATTGGTTGTCTGATGTTGCCGTGGGTTGTTTGATTGGCCGTGGAATATTGCGACAGGTAGTTAGTTGGTTGTAGGATATTGCTGTGGGTAGTTTGACTGGCTGTGGGTGAAGTGATCCTGTATTTCCTGCGTATGTGCTGGGTAAAAAAGGACTGGACCATTGGTATTGTAGTATGAATGACACATGTACTGACTGTTTAATCCTCCACTTACTGGGGAAGGAAAATATTGTCATCCCCTAATTATATCTATCCAAACAGTATATTTTCAAATGCATCCATAGTAAACTATGATTTTTATTCGCCAACGATGCCCATTAATTTAATTTAATAAATAAATTAAGTTCCCGGCATTAGAATTAGTGCTGTCGCCTTGCTAGACCTGACGCGTCCCCCGTTGACATGGCGGTCGGCAGGACGACGCGCGCCAGTTCTTCACGCTGGCGTCGGCGACCGACGAGGGCGTGATGACGCCCGAGCTGGCGCACATCATGCGCCGGCTGTGGGCAGACGGCGGCGTGCAGGCGTGCTTCCTGCGCTCGCGCGAGTACCAGCTCAACGACTCGGCCGCCTACTACCTGAACGCGCTCGACCGCATATCCAAGAGCAGCTACGTGCCCACCCAGCAGGACGTGCTGCGCACGCGCGTCAAGACCACCGGCATCGTCGAGACGAAGTTCAGCTTCAAGGGGCTCAACTTCAAGTGGGTGTGACCGTGGGAGGCTGGTGTGGGCTGGTCGCCGCTTCCGCGGCGGTCGGTGTTGGCGGTGGGGGAAGTGGTGGCCGGATGCGGTCCCGCCTTGTAGCTAGGTTCTCTCCCCGGCTCGGTTTTGTCTGTTATGTCCACTGTGGTGTCCATTGTGATGTCACGGAGTGCCACCTCATAGTTTCATACGGGGGCCCCTCCCCATTCCAATGCTTGCACACCGTTTCCATGCTTTTCCTATTTTTTATCTCACAATGTCGTGTGGTGCTGTATGCTATCCTTGAGGGCTTCCAGTGCGATTAAGCATCCTGAATACGTGGACGTCGCCTGTGGTCAATGCAGTTGAGAACAAGTGATGGGTTTTGAAATGCTGATTTTGCATTCATTCCAACAACTAGTCCCAATAGACTGCAGTGCAATGTCGGTACTCGCTGAGTCTATGGCACAATGACTAGAGGTTTGACAACAAGCTGGTCTCTTGGCGTTTGTTGGTTCCCGAGAGAATGAGTCGCGTCGTCATGACGACGCGATTGTGCGATTGTGTTGTAACCATGGTGACTGTCGGCCGGAACAGGATGTTCGACGTGGGCGGTCAGCGGTCCGAACGGAAAAAATGGATACATTGCTTCGAGGGAGTGACGGCTATCATCTTCTGCGTCGCCATGTCGGGTGAGTGGAGGCTGTCTGTCGGCAATCCCTCCCCCATTCCGCTCCCTTTCCCCTTCCTTCACCATCCCTGCCCCTGACAGCTTCCTCCTGTATCAGTAAGAGTTTGCATGCCAGAGCAGCAAATTTTGAACGCTATATCGCCAACATTTTAAACAAACGCTATATCGCCAACAAGACACAACATTTTGGAAGGTCTTCCCGAATGACTAAAAAAAATACTGGCTCAAAATGATCAACAAGAGTCACTCCGGTTCAATGCACCAAAATGATTTGTGGGTGCTATAAGACCTGCGGGGAAACGGTGTGATCTAGCATAGGCAGGCTAGATCACACCGTTTCCCAGGCAGGCAGTGTTGTCCTATATTAGATAGGCGTTACTCAACAGGACTATGTACGAACTGAATGTGCATACGACTTAGGTGCAATTTACACTTCATGCACCAGGGTCCATTGCTAAGCGGAGTTGGTTGCGTGAAAACTTACCACACCACTCGATATGGAAGGTCCAGTTAACTAACATTATTTTTGCCGAAAGTTTAACCTGCCGTTAATGCACCGTCACGGCTTACCCGTTCGGCCATCCCGGCCATATCTGGCCAGTACCGAACTGACATCCAGTCTATGCGAGCCCATGAAGTGACTCGAACCCTGCGTTGCCAGGACAAGGAAGATATGCAGTCCGCCGCTGGAACCAACTGAGCTGACAGAGCGGTTGGGGGAGTAAGCCAACATTTCGTCACCTAGTTTTGCAGCGAGAAGCAGCTGTGCCCTCAAATGAATGATTATTCACCTTTAATGGGGACGTCACAACTGAAGGAAGTCACTCAGTATTAAGGAATAGCTCACATATGTGCGGTTGTTTAACACGCGCCCTGGAGGGCCTCTGAAAATTACGAGCACTGGATGGGGGGAGGATACCGCCCCCTAAGATCTCGGCTCCTGTTAAGGCTAGAACAACGAAATTCGCAGGGTGGATGGGCACGATAGTTAACTATTATGTGCAAATTTCGTGACCGGTGAATACCTTCAAGGTCAAAAGAGTGAAAAAAAACAACAACAAAATGTTCGGGTTTTGCATGGCTTGGCTTGTCATTGTAATGGATCGCTGTGATTGTGTTTAAATGCTCCAAAATTCGCATTAATGATGTTTCGGACATTACTAATGATGCAATACAGATGCCAGATCTGCCATTGGACCTCAGGTCTCCTATATAGGAGCATGCTAGACGATGAGCTGGTGGTTATGTCCATGCCACATGAATGCGACAGTCCGAGGCCAAATCATGTGACTGAGCTCCGCCAATGGAATACAACAGTCGTAGATCGAACCTTGCGACTGATCTCAGTCAATGATGGGCGCAAAATGACCCTGGATGTCGACGCGCCCCTAAGCCCCAATCCACCACCGATCTCAGTCAATGGAATTCGACAGTCTGGGCCGAACCTTGCGACTAATCTCGGTCAATGGAATATGAGAGCATTAGAAAGCACCCAGGCAGGCACTAGACCTGATCGGTCTGATTAGTTCGTTCTAAACTGACCTGATCGGAATCTGAGCAATAAACAGTGGATAGTTTGCGGTGTGTGACAGTTCTTTTCAACATATTTTGATTGTATCTTTGCAATGGATTGCGTCGCCATTGTGTATACCTTTTCAGGCGAGAGAAGGTGGGGATTTTTCAGAGGAGAGAGAGAGAGAGAGAGAGAGAGAGAGAGAGAGAGAGAGAGAGAGAGAGAGAGAGAGAGAGAGAGAGAGAGAGAGAGAGAGAGAGAGAGAGAGAGAGAGAGAGAGAGAGAGAGAGAGAGAGAGAGAGAGAGAGAGAGAGAGAGAGAGAGAGAGAGGGAGGTAATGTCCCGTACCGAAAACCAGTGGGCCGGGCAAGTATCTGCATTATCTACCTATTCATTGAACGCACCGTTACCATCGCATGGTCCTGGGCTGCCCTTGTCTCACGCTTCCAGCCGCGTATATCTGTTTTGGGGAGTAAGTCAGCTTCTCCTTATTGATATCGCCTCCACCACAGCTTCACTGTTTCTCTGGATACAGCTAACTACCGCGCCAACGCTCTCAGGGGAAACCCTTGCTCTATGAAGCAAACTAATTTCACTTTTTGACATTCGGAGTGCATGATCGATATATAATGATACAAGCATACTGAGCAGTCCTATAATTCCGACTCGCGACGAAAGCTTATTGCGAGCCCATCCCCGCTCCGCTGTCAATATATTAAACCAATAAAAAGCATCTCCACCATCTCATGTTTTGCAACAAGGTTCCACGCTCTATTTTAAATGTCACCTTTACGAATTGTGTACGAATTGTTTGCTAATTATGCCATTCAGACCACTAAAAGTGCAACTTAGAGCATCCTACTTTTCCGCGTCCCTGTTGCAACCAGCGTTGGAAAAGTGGCCCTTTTTTGGAACTTTTGCAATCCAAAGAATTATACACTCCGGAAAAAATACACTCCTTGCATTGCTGGATGAAGACATACTTAACTAGCAAGACAGCTAGATGTCATTATACAATAGTGATAACTTGGGTGGAGAGGAAAATTCAGTCATACTAGGTCCCCTACCACATGAAGTTTCCAGTATAATTAAGGATAATACACATTTGTTATTTCAAGTCATCTGTAGGCACATTCCAAGAGGAGGCAGGAGTAAAGCCGAAAATGAGATGCCAGCCAGATTGGAAGAATATCAGTTTGCTAGCATGCACAAGTACAACATATGCCAATGGATGGCAAAATATGGATCACTGCAGTCTGAATATGATCTTAATGCCACTGAACATCCAATATTTCACAACATTCCATCTTCCATATCATTCCATAACATTCCATTTGTGCATGTGCGATTTATGGTGAGGTGCAGGTGAATTAATAAACAGCCACCAGTGCATTCATGTGTATGTTCTCCATTTGTGGACAAACCTCAGAACAGAGTCCAGATGTGCTCAGAAGAATGTATGGATGAACACCAAGAGCTATAGTGGCATCCACACAACTGGTAAGCCACAAAGTGTAGCACTTCCCCCAAATCTCCAAAATACTGGTGGATATGAGCCATGTTTTGCTACAGCATAGGAATTGTCATGGGCATTATTACTTTTCCACACATGTTTTACACACAGTTTGCCTCCATGAAGCATACAAAGGTATTAGGTTTGGCTAAATTATGCTAGATTATTTTTTTTGTAAGTTATCCATTCATCAAATTCCTTTCGGAATCATTCAGGAATATAAAAAAGTTTTTGAATTTTAAAACACTCAGGCTAGCATAGGCTGTTTAGTTAGCATAGGCCATTTACTTTTCATTTCTTAATTCATTTTAATACTTTTAATTAATTGCTTATAAAAATTTTATTTAAAAAATATTTTCTTGCATCCAGTTAGGCTGCAGCTTTTTCTTCATTTATAACATCACATTTCATGGTATATTTCCCAACAAAACCTGAGCCACTTTTTTGGTGTCATTTTGCTACCCAACTGCACTTGCCAAAAAAAATGTGCAGTCACATCATGTAAGTACCTACATTATGAACATATTCATAATCATTGCACGAAAAATAAATTTCAAGAAATCAAACCACCTTAAACTGCAAATTTGTCCATTCAGAAAGTCAGACCAGAAATGTTAAGAGTATAATGGTATTCAATGGAGAATATGGACAGGATGCACCTAATAATTCCTGAACATTTCATGAAAGCACAAATAATACTTGAATGCATGCATATCTATAATATCTGCAGTCAATGTGCACTGAAGAGGCCCAGCCCCCATTTTGAAAGAAAAACATTCACGCTTCAAAATTAAAGTGAAAGTGAAAATAAAATTTTGAAGTGAAAACAAAATTTTCCAGACAAAAGCAAAGCAATCAGTTTTGTTTATTTCTACGCATGTCGGCAAAACATCGCAGCAATTAATATTATCATGTCCTGCTCCTTGTATTATCTGAAGATTTCCCGTCACACAACACAAGCTTACAGCTTTGGTTTATCCAAATCAATAACTCGAATTACCGCGAAGATATTTGATATAGGTAAGTAGGTAGGTACCTACATAGTCAAATAATACAACCTCTAATACCTCGAGCCAAACACGCAGTCAATTCCTTCCAGATGGCAGCGAAAAACTTTAAAGAAAATCCTTCGTTGAATAAAAAAACCACTACGCTCCGCTAACCAAATATAGGAATTCACCTTCACCACCCCGACCGCGTTCTTGGATTCAATGAGTTCACCGCTCTCCATCTCCCACTCCGGCCGGAGCTATTTGAACCATTGCCACGAAAAGCCATGGATAATGCATTTCTTCTTGGTTCCTTGGAGAATGATATGTTCTGCATCAATTGGGATGGATAAAACTGTTCATATTTATATTATTAAGCAGTCAGGAGCGATGCACATAAAAGATATCGGAAGGATTTTCCACATGAAAATTGCCTGAATGGTACCAAAACGTTCCTAAAACCTGCTAACACTTTGCTCCAAAATGAAGACCCATAGAACCAGAAATTTCACCTTTCGATTTCATGACTTATATTGTTTCTGAATTTCATCAACAAGCGGGAATAGTTGCATTCATGCCACTCCGACCGCGAGGTTTCCCCACTCCGGACAAATTCAGATTTACGTGTGTTGACCTAATTATCTACACTCTTATAAGCCTCATTCTGATCCAATGATAAATTTCTTCCCACAGTCCTGATTATTATTAATTGAGAAAAAAAGTTCCCTGTAATTCTCTTGGCAATTTTCTCCAACTTATTTTTATTTTTTGGTATTTCATAGCAATCATGGCGCGAAATGAGACGCTAATTTCCGCTCGTCCGTGACGATAGTCTGTTTTACAGCAGCAATTTGCCCGCCCGTCTAGTCGCTTTTCATCCTTCCAAATCATTCCTTGCTTCTACTAAACATTCCAGACATGAACTAAAAAGTGCATTGAAATACATTCTAATATTAATAAGGATTGACTTCAATATTTTTTTTCAGCTTTCTCATTTAAAAAAAAGAAAATTTCATCGTGGAGAGAATAAAAGATTGTAGACGGATTGTTTTAGTATAACTTTACTTCAACCATTATATATTCCGAAACCCATATCCCGAAGTAACATTTTAGACCCTCCCATTTTAGACCCAGCGGTGCACGAACGTCCTGCTCTCGAGGTATGTTGTGAATTTGTATTAGTTATGCGGTGTTGGTACCTATGCTAGGAGTGGCAGGTATTGATATATAAACTTGGTTGACATCGATTAAGTATACTTTTGTGTTCATTTTCTCTAACCATTGCTCAGGAAGTTGCCTTATAAGTCATTCACGTAACGTGGTGGATGACTACAGACGACGATGTGTGGTGGACCCCATCTGGTTGTCTGTGAGACACTAGGATAAGAACCTAACAAATTACTTAAATACGTTTTATTCTTGAGGAAGAAGAATTATCGGGTTATTTTACGACGCATTCAACCGCAAGGTCGCATAGCGCCGCCACCCTATATCACACCGATTGGTCGTAGGTGGACTGCAAATGCCGCCGGCCATGAGATTCGAGTCCCACGCTCCACCATCTAGGCTACCGAGGCCACTGGGTTTTTGTTCTTCATTCCAGGAGACATCACTGCATTTTTCAAAATTTATACACTTCGTTATATATAAAATGTATATACTCCGTTACTTGGTGCTTCAACATACACCCCATAATTTGGCAAACTGGGAAATTATACACCCCATAACATAGTGCCTCTCAAGATTATACACTCCATACTTTGGCAAGCCAAAAAATTATACACTCCGAATCCAAGACTGAGAAGTGAAAATCCAACACTGGTTGCAACCCAACAAGATCATGGCAATACAGGCGTTCCACCCGATCTAAACACCGGCCCAATTATTATGTTGGGCTAAATGATATAACAATTTATGGCCGATACGCCCCAACCCCATCCCCCCAAAAAACAAAAAAACAAATTATTATCCTGGCTGACCGTGTATGGCCTGAGGCTGCGTGCGAAGAAAACGTGATGGGCTGGGGAACAAACGTGCGCAACGCCATTTCCCGCTGGTGTTGCGCACATAGACGGCCCCATCTCACATATGGTCCAAAGTTGCTTGCTCCACGAGCATTTCAGCTTACCAGCCAAGGCCTCATCGGGTGAAATGCCCCGCATGGTAGGCAGTCTGAACGCGTACATCGTTGTGATGCGGTACAGTACATGCGTGCAGGGAGGACATGGGCGAGGTTCTTAGTCTGCCCATATAATTATGCCGCCAATAGTACGTGTCTTTAAGCGCCCATGTCATTGTCCTCATGTGCACTTATGCCATTCACATTAGATGCGTATATTATATGTTTTCCTTCACATGCATGTCCGTTTGTAAAACGTGGAGTATTTATTGTGTCGGAGATAACATTTTACGCTTCAATTCATGCTTATTGTATGCACATTTTGAACTCCTAATAGCCTCTTTCAATGGAAGATCCAAATATTTTTGGGAGGGGGCCTGACACCCAACTGAAATTAATCGTGGTGCACTGATTTGATTTAAGCAGCTAGTTCTATTTCTCTCAGTAATTTCTAGTCCACTTTGTTGGTCTTAGATGTGTGGCCTATTGGCGGCATTTCTGGCGGCATTTCTCTTCGCTTTCTAGCTGCACGAGTGTTTCACTGTAATGGTAATTTCTTGTTGGTGCACTGCTCTGCCATGAAGGCAATTTCTTGCTGGTGCACTGCTCTGCTACGAAGGTGGTGGTAAGATGTGGGTTGCGATCTGTTCTGGTACAGAACAGCCTCGTTCGCTGACGAGTGTCAGACCATTCAGCAAGTGAAGAGCAGCGATCTGTTTGACCGGCGAGATTGTGTAACCTCAGCGTACGACCTGGTGCTGGCCGAGGACGAGGAGGTCAACCGGATGCTGGAGTCGACGAAGCTCTTCGACTCGATCTGCAACAACAAGTGGTTCGTCGACACGCCCGTCATATTGTTCCTCAACAAGAAGGACCTTTTCGAGGCCAAGATCGCACGGAGTCCGCTCACCACCTGCTTCCCCGAGTACCGTGGTGGGTGTCACGGGCCGGACCGGGCCAGGATCACGTGCGGTCCGCTCACCACCTGCTTCCCTGAGTACCATGGTGGGTGTCACGGGACGGACCGGGGCAGGATCACGTGCGGTCCGCTCACCACCTGCTTCCCCGAGTACCGTGGTGGGTGGCACGGGCCGGACCGGGCCAGGATCACGTGCGGTCCGCCCACCACCTGCTTCCCCGAGTACCGTGGTGGGTGTCACGGGCCGGACCGGGCCAGGATCACGTGCGGTCCGCCCACCACCTGCTTCCCCGAGTACCATGGTGGGTGGCACGGGCCGGACCGGGCCAGGATCACGTGCGGTCCGCTCACCACCTGCTTCCCCGAGTACCGTGGTGGGTGGCACGGGCCGGACCGGGCCAGCATCACGTGCGGTCCGCCCACCACCTGCTCCTCCCCGAGTACCATGGTGGGTGTCACGGGCCGGACCGGGGCAGGATCACGTGCGGTCCGCCCACCACCTGCCCCTCCCATACCGCCACAGCCGCCGGCCAGGATCCGGCGGTCCGCTCACCACCTGCCTCCCCGAGTACCATGGTGGGTTTCATGGGCCGGACCGGGGCAGGATCACGTGCGGTCCGCTCACCACCTGCCCCTGCCCGAGTACCATGGTGGGTGTCACGGGCCGGACCGGGGCAGGATCACGTGCGGTCCGCCCACCACCTGCTTCCCCGAGTACCGTGGTGGGTGTCACGGGCCGGACCGGGCCAGGATCACGTGCGGTCCGCTCACCACCTGCCTGCCCGAGTACCATGGTGGGTGTCACGGGCCGGACCGGGGCAGGATCACGTGCGGTCCGCCCACCACCTGCTTCCCCGAGTACCGTGGTGGGTGTCACGGGCCGGACCGGGCCAGGATCGCGTGCGGTCCGCTCACCACCTGCCTGCCCGAGTACCATGGTGGGTGGCACCATGGTACCATGGTGGGCCGGACCGGGGCAGGATCACGTGCGGTCCGCCCACCACCTGCCTGCCCGAGTACCGTGGTGGGTGGCACGGGCCGGACCGGGCCAGGATCACGTGCGGTCCGCCCACCACCTGCTCCTCCCCGAGTACCGTGGTGGGCGCCACGGGCCGGACCGGCGCGGCACACACCTACTCAGCCCTGAGTCGAGCGTGCCTGGCGATGAGCGGAGAGGCCTGGGATCGAGACTCGCCGACCGATGGTCGTGTTGAGCTGGCGAAGAGTTGGAACCGCCGCGGTGATGGCATGTGCAGCAGGGTGATGTGGAGGTGTTTTGATGGGTGTGTTCTTCGTGAAGGTTATTCAGTGGAGTGGTATGTTCCACCCTATTTCACGAGGAAGTGCTCACTGTCACAGATACTAGATACGGCCTCCGCACTGCAAAACTTTCTCGGTATTTTTGTTGTACATTTGATATATTTGTGATATTAAAATGTTGCGAATATCTGTCAGTGATTTGTTTGTTTCACGACTTTGTCACTTTGGTAATCACAGTGGTTGTATTCAAGCTGCCTTGTCTCAATACATGTTTTATTTGTGCCAAAGCGAGCGTAAGTCTACCTGATTGATTTCCTGCTAACGTTGAGCCTGATAGTCGAGACACATAGATTGTTGTTTTACGTCGAGTTGTAAGTGTATTGGTTCATGTTCGACCCACACGGATCATTTTCTGTCTAGGCGCAAACAACTATGAAGAGGCTGCAGCCTACATTCAGATGAAGTTTGAGAACGTCAACAAGCGCAAGGGGATGAAGGACATCTACACCCACTTCACGTGTGCTACCGACACCAACAATATTCAGGTGGGCCGTTTGAAGTGTTCTGGTTTCGTCGCAGAAATCGAATCTGATTGAGTGCAAGTGGTTTTCACTTCTTGTCTGTCGTTGCAGTCGCAGGGGAAGATGGGCTGCCGGGTTTGTCATGTACGAAAACGTGTTCACTCAATATCGTGTTATATGTCGAAATATATATATACATATATACGCCGTGAAGAAGCACACTCCCTTCAGCCGCCGAATCTGTCACGCGTATTCCGGAGGTGTGGTCGCGTTGGTGATGCAGGAACCTCGGACGGCGATTTGGATACCGAAGGTTCCGGGTTCAACACTCGCACCACTCGGAACATTTCCCAATCCAGCGGCCCACCGGCGAAACAGTGTGGGCGGTGACATTGGCCGTGATCGTGCATGAAGTGCGTCGAGAACCACCCGATAAACAAACGGCAAACGCACGCGGCGGGACGTACCCGGACGGCCTGTGTTGTTTGTGGTCGGTGACCTGGCGGGCTGCGATGACTGCGCCCGCCGACGGGCTGCCTCGCGCCTGGCTGTGCCGTGCACCCGGCAGCATCACACTGACCGGCCGTCCCGTGTTTCAGTTCGTTTTCGACGCCGTCACCGACGTCATCATCAAGGACAACTTGAAGGACGTGGGACTGTTCTAGAGGGCGCCGAGCCGATGCCTGCGACGGCGGCCCCCGCTCCGCGCCTGTTTATATTTTAGCTTAGCCGAGGGTCACAGCCTGTCGTGGGTCCTGGCCGGTCATGTCGAGTCTGGCCCTGCTGGTGTGTGTGGTACTGCCGCCACGGATGTAGAATCCGGCCGGCTGCTATAGACCCCGGCCCCGCCGCCAATGGTGCCTGGTGTTTGGGGTTCCGGCCCTACCACCGGTGGTACCGGGTGTTTTGAACCCCGACCCTATCGACGGTGGTGCCGTCCCTACCGCCGATGGTGCCTTGCGCCTCATGCCGGCCCTACCGCCGAGAGTGCCGGGTGTTTAGGGTGCCGGCCCTACCGCCGGTGGCACCGGGTGTTTTGAACCTCGACCCTACCGCCGGTGGTGTCGGCCCTACCACCGAGAGTGCCGGGTGCCGCTTGCTGGCCCTACCCCCGAAAGTGTCGGATAAGCCGCGGCCGTTGTACAAAGGCGCCGCTCGGGCCGGCCAGCTGTGTGGACCACTGTCGCTGTCGACCAGACACGACTGGCGCACGCTGCTGCGGTGAGCGGCCCGCCGTGCCGGCCGCAGTACGTCGCGCGCTGGCCGGCCGGGACCGCCTGCGCGCTGTCCGCCGCCGAGTGCCTTCTCCGGTGCGTCAGGTACACCGAGTGTGTAGCTCGCGCGCGCGCGCGCGCGCCGGACCGTTCGTGCCGACTGGGTGGAGAGCTCCGGTCCAACTCGTAATGTGAACTTTTAGACGGCTCGCCTGCGGATGTATTTTTGCCTCGTGATCTCCGCCGGCGGCACGGTTTCAACCATTCCTTTTATACGTGGCCTTCTGATGCTTGTGCCAAAACGGTATTTTTCAAGTGGACGTTCTACTCAGCCGGATTAATGCACAGTTGTACTGCCTTGATACATTTCTATTCGCCTTGTTCGCATGTACAATGTAATTTGTGTAATAAACGGAGCTAGTTTTATGTTTGGCTTTTTACGGCGGAGGAAGGAGGCTAGCTTCGAGGCTCATTTTATGAACTGTTAGGAAAATGCTCCTAGTTTCATTTCATATAAAATATATTTTTTTTTAATATAGCATATGTTAAAATTAATGGTACAATTTTGATTGAAGTACTATATTGATAGCATGAGACTAGGGCTGGTTTCGCTAAGGGTTTTCGAATGTGGATGTTAAGTTTCTGCTGGTGGGAGGGACCGAGCGATGTGACAGGGAGTGAAAATGGAAGAGAACTTTCTCGGGGTAGGGGAATGGAAGCATTTCTTTTCGAGGAGTTCTTTGTAACAGCGAAGCTTATCACCGTGATAAAAATGATGCCGCGCCCACAGTGGTAGTTTTCAACCATTTCAGCATCTGCCACCATCGCCAGCTACATCAGGATCGTCTAGCGCTGCCGGCAGCTTGGTGAGTTCCATGTGACGCCTGGGGCCGCACCGGCGGTGGTGACTGGCGCTGGAATCACAGGTCGCTCGTACAGCATGCGTGCGGTATTTACAAACCCGTCCATGACGTGCATAAACGCAACCCCAGTCTCCCTCGGGATACGCCGCGCAACGGTTGCTCATTCATCGCCAACAATCGTTAATTAGCTTCTCGATAGATGTCGCACCCGGTCCGGACGGTAGCTGTCGTGAGCTTCTGTGGCGTGCGGCCTGGCCCGCCTGGCGTGTGATGACGCATCACACACTAAGCTATCGACGCCGGATGTGGCGCTCGCCTGGAAGTGGATCCAGGGTGACGGTCGCTGGGCGTGAGTACCTCGGAGGTCAGTGTTGGTAGTGACGGGTGTTGAGTGGTTAGTGGTGGGAGGTTGATAGGCCCTGTGACGGGGTGATGTAGTGGTCAGTGATGGGGTGTTGAGTGGCTCTGTGACTGGGTGAACGGGGTGATGTAGTGGTCAGTGGTGAAGTGTTGAGTGGCACAGTGACGGGGTGATATAGTGGTCGGTGGTGGAGTGTTGAATGGCCCTGCGACGGGGTGATGTAGTGGTCAGTGGTGGAGTGTTGATTGGCCCTGTGACGTGGTGATTTAATGGTCAGTGGTGGCCCTGTGACGCGGTAATGTGGTCAATGGTGGAGTTTTGAGTGGCTCTGACTGGGTGATGTAGTGGTCAGTGGTGGGGTGTTGAGTCGCCCTGTGACGGGGTGATGTAGTGGTCAGTGGTGGAGTGTTGAGTGGCTCTGTGACGGGGTAATCTAGTGGTCAGTGGTGGGGTGTTGAGTCGCCCTGTGACGGGGTGATGTAGTGGTCAGTGGTGGAGTGTTGAGTGGCCCTGTGGCGAGGTGATGTAGTGATCAGTGGTGGAGCATTGATTGGCCCTGTGACGGGGTGATGTAGTGGTCAGTGGTGGAGTGTTGAGTGGCTCTGTGACGGGGTAATCTAGTGGTCAGTGGTGGGGTGTTGAGTCGCCCTGTGACGGGGTAATACAATGGTCAGTGGTGGAGTGGTGAGTCGCCCTGTGACGGGGTGATATAGTGGTCAGTGGTGGAGTGTTGAGTCGCCCTGTGACGGGGTGATGTAGTGGTCAGTGGTGGTGTGGTACTCCTGTGACGGGGTGATGCAGTGATCAGCGATGGAGAGATCAGGTGGTGTACTGACCGGTGTCTCGGTGACGGGTAATCTGCATCCGGACGCTGTGCACAGAGTGCCGTGGATGGGCGGGTGCTGCACGTGCCCCGGCCGGACCGCCGTTGGCGCCGGCCCCCTCCGTCAAGCCGCCCACTCCCGCCAAATCGACCGAGAAATCAACGTCGAGCTGGTACAGCGGCGTGCCAACCGCGAGATTAAGCTGCTACTGCTTGGTACGTGACTGCTGTTGCTGCTACTGCCGCTGGATACGTGCTGCTTTCCGCAAAATGCTTGCTGCTCGGCTTCTGCTGTTGTCGCTGTTGCTCTGCACGTGCTGCTGCTGCTGCTGTTGCTATTTTGGCGCCTGCTGCTGTTGCTGCTGTTGTCGATGTTGATACTCTTGCTACTCCATATGTGCTGCTGTCGCGACCACTGCCCATTCGCCAGCGGTCTACTTTCGCTGGAAACACAATGTCCCAGTCCCAGATGGATACGTGTGTCAGCGGTGAGCAACCCATCATCGCCCTGAATGAGCCCCGCCGCCATGGTGGCGGTCACAGCCGCGGGAAGCGGCGAACCCCGCCGCGGCCGAGGCTCGCCGTGACGTCACAGAGCCAGTCATGACGCTGCAGGTGCCGGCGAGTCGGGAAAGTCGACGCTGCTGAAGCAGATGCGGCTGATCCACGAGCACGGCTTCACGGCCGACGAGCGCGCCCAGTACGTGGCGGTGGTGCACAGCAACACCATCCAGAGCCTGGCGGCCGTCATCCGAGCCATGGACCGGCTGCACGTCGAGTTCGCCGACCCGGCGCGTAAGGTCAGCGATCTGGCGCGCCCCCGACGAGACTGGCCGTAGTCTGCAAGGCTGGCCGTCGCGTGCCCGGTGTCGACATGTGTCCCCTGCTGGTGAAGCTAGTGTCGGTCGAGTAGCTCGCGACAGATGTTTGGAAGGTGAGTCAGGCCAGTTCGTGTTGCTCTGTCTGAACCGCATAAACGACCTGGACGACGCCGACTATCGGAGCCACCCTAGCCGTCTGAGTCATCTGAACCAGGTGAACACACCTGGACCACCATCTACATTTGAACCGAACTCCGAACCGAACTGAACCATGCTGAACCGCCTGTCTGAACCACCCGAACATGCTGAACCTCCCACCTAGTCATCCAAACTGAATTGCACCATGCCGAACCGCCAGCCCGAACTACCCGTACCTGCTGAGCCACCTGACCCCCCGGTGAGCCGGCCGCGGCCCCGCCCGTGCCGAGCTGAGGCTGGGCGACGGGACGAGGCGGTGGCGTTCTTCACCATGACCGGCGAGACTGGCCGGCTGACGCTGGGTGTGTACCTGTTGGCAGGAAGACGCGGTGGCGTTCTTCACCATGACCGGCGAGACTGGCCGGCTGACGCCGCGGTGTGTACCTGTTGGCAGGACGACGCGGTGGCGTTCTTCACCATGACCGGCGAGACTGGCCGGCTGACGCCGCGGTGTGTACCTGTTGGCAGGACGACGCGGTGGCGTTCTTCACCGTGACCGGCGAGACTGGCCGGCTGACGCCCAGCCTCTGTGACGTCATGCAGCGGTTGTGGCGCGACGCCGGCGTGCAGAGCTGCTACGCGCGCGCGCGCGAGTACAACCTCAACGATTCGGCGCCCTACTTCCTGCAGGCGCTGGCACGCGTCTCGCAGCCGGGTAAGGCCCCCTGTTAACTGGCCAACTTGCCGCCAGGTGGGAAAGGGAGGAGAGATGCACGAAGGTGGCATTGGATGCTTGTCGCTTTTGCGGGTGCTTGACGGCCACCGCTCGAGACTCCTCGTCTCGAGGATCAAGTAGCTTTGTTCTGGCATTAATTTGCTGTTGTTCCTGCCCTTGCTTAATGCATATATTAAGCATACTTTAGAATACATCCCGTCTTGTCGCATCTCGTCTCATCCCAGGAGGATTGGTATTTAAACACTCGCAAGACCTTCCTCGCTGAAAGTATCATGCAGTTAAAGATCATCGCTGCAGTGGATAGACTTGACAGCTCTAAAACTTGGCACCATGCAAAATTCAGTCGAGAAAGTACACAGGCCGGAACTTCGTATTTTAAGGGTATGGTAGTTCAACTTCGTGTTTGTTCCATTATTTTTTTTTATTGGGGCTCCCCATTTCGCTTTGCGGATTTCCAAGTCTTTGAAAAGCAGCATATTCGGTCGGGTTCTGAAGTAATTGTTTTCTGCTAGTTGAAGGACTGGGCATAACCTCGCTCGCACCCACCTGCGTAAGATTCTATACGCCAAACTCCATCCAGGAAAAGTATTTCTTGTTCCTTGCGGACTAAATAGACAAGGTAATGTGAAAGCCTCTCGTCAGCTCAGTATCACTAGCAGACCAACGAACAGCCACCATATTTGTGTCATGAAGCACAATCCTGAAACGTTTCGGAGCCTCCCAGCATGCGAGCTGTGAGAGCGATGCCTGCATATGTCGATCTCATCCTGGCGTGCATCACGCGCCGGAGCCGGAGCATCACCACCAGCTGTGGCACGTGCTTTTAAAGCTCTGAAGCTACCACTGAACAGCGAACGTGCATCGCAGGCCCTCGTCAGGTGTGCAGCACTCTGAATGGCTGTACCTACTCGTGCGTCTAACGCCTGGGTCACTTCCCAGCGACGATGCTCACCTAACTCACCACCACTCCTCGTTCACCACTGCCCTCACCCTGTGCACGTGCAGGGTACGTGCCGTCACAGCAGGACGTCCTGAGGACCCGCGTAAAGACGACCGGCATCGTGGAGCGCAGCTTCACCTACAACAACATGCTGTTCCGGTACGGTAAAGTCTGGCGAGACCTGGCTGTGGTATTCCATCACCATTCAAAGGCAAAGGGGACGCGATGGTTTATTCTTATTTTGAATCCGAGTTCTTACTGGGGTGGCTTTATGAACCAGTGTCCTATTGCTGAGCAGGGCTTGTTGCGTGAACTCTGGCCCCACCACCCGATCAACGAAGTCCAGTTCAACGACATACTTTTAACCGAAAGTTTAATGTGCCGTCAATGCATCGACACGCCCGCCCGGTAGCTCGGCCACGTCCTTATCGGGCCAGCTGCCAACTGAGCCTCCCAGCGGGTGGCTAAATGCGAGCGCGTAAAGCAATTCGAATCCTGTGTTGTCAGGATTCTGGAGACTAGCGAAGGCCAGCGCTCCAACCAACTGAGCTACCGGGGTGTCGAAGCATGTCCGAAGAGGAAGCCTAGCTGCTTGCTTGGGCTGCTTCTGCTTAACTTTCCAGCAGACGTTGATAGGTGTAGTGGTTTGCTCCTGATTCAGGTTCGTGGGGACAATTTTGGCAGACCAGCCACCTGTTGCTACAAGCTGCTACAGTGCTACAGTTTAGTAAGCGTGCATGTCTCGGAGGGGCCTGTCATGCCATGTACTTGCTCGTCTGCATTCGGATATACACCTGCTAATGAAGGATATTGTTGGAATACTGATCACAGCAGCATTATTGGCATTATTGGTGTTCTATGCTTATTTTTACTTCGTGCAACAGTAGGATTTCGCCGCTACTTGACTACGAATAGGTGAGAAAAACAAGCGGCTAACCTGATACCAGAACCACGAAAGGTGTTCTATAAGGTGACACATTTATCATACACTTGTAGTTTAGTGGCTGAAGAAATTGAGACGGCGAGTGTTTCCGCCGACGAGTGACCCACCGACAGAATCTATTCTGATGATTGTATCCGACCCGCTTCCGACAACAGCATGTTCGACGTGGGAGGCCAGCGGTCGGAGCGAAAGAAGTGGATCCACTGTTTCGAAGACGTCACTGCCGTCATATTCGTGGTGGCGTTGTCAGGTAAGCGACGCGCCAGCCGACCCAGACTGACGCCACTATGGACTCCGCGACATTTTGCGGCTTTTTTCGGGGGCCAAGTGATATAGCAACAGGAATATACACACCGCGTTGTCTTGTTTTATTGGTTTGCTTCATGATCTGAGGATATAGCTGAGAGCTTTATACTACGTCACCATCAGCTTATGCTCTGACTTTAGACGTATAGCTTCGAGCTTTATACGTACTTTGCTTTATTCGCCTCAATAAGACTTTTAAGCCTGATAAGGCCAGTGTCCGCATAATTGGAGTCTGCCAGCGAGCTTGTTGTGCCACTCTCTCGGAGTTATTGCTATTTCCTCGGTGCAGACCGGTGCGTTTTTTTCCAGGCCGATGTCAGCAGGTGAACGTGATCCTAATTCATAAAAATGAGAAAAAAGTATGCTCTGCCTGGTTACCAATTAAGTTCAATTCTGCGTTTTCTCAGTAAAGCTCTCGATCGATGCGTTTTTGACGCGTCATTTGCCGACACAGAACAGCATGGCTGCAGTCCCCTCCGGTTGTGTCTCGCGAATCCGGCCGGCTGCATGAGGTCGGCCTGGGAGCCGCTGTCGGACGGAAGTCGGGCACGCTGTTTGCACAGACTTTTCAGCGGCGCTCGAAATATGAATCGCCATCTCATTTAAACAAAGTAAACTGCGTATCTCTTGCAGTATACAGAATTGCGCTCTCAAACGGTTCACTCGTATCTGTCTGACAGGCGTCAAGGAGTCATGGTGACTGGCTAAACGTCCAACTGGAAGCGTGCCACTTCTGGATTTCCCTATGGCGTGTTGCTTGCTCCACTAATCCGTGCTACCACCAATCTGTGCTGTGTTCAGCGACGAATTACCACCAGATATGAAGACACAATCTAGCGGACTCGTGTGCGCCGATGACATTAAAACCATCCGTAAAATTTGAGGCCCTCCTGTCGGCGTCATGCCGCAGGGTGATCTGGATCGCCTGAGGGCATCGCCAGTCAGCTGGGATCTCACCACAAACACTTCCAAATGCAAACCACTCGCGGCGACTCTGGGTTGCGTGCACGTCCAGATGACATGCCACGTTGGTATGAAAGAGTTGGAACACACTGCATAAATAAGCGGTGTAGGTGTCGCCGTCGACACCAGACTGGCCTGCGCGGCGCACGCTTCGCACGTGGTCGGCCGAGCCAGTCGAGCGCTTGCTATGCCCGGCCGACCCTGGCAGGTGGGCCGAGCCGGCCACCTCTAGCCGTTGTGTGCTGCTGTCGGCGTATTTTGCGAACGTGAGGACAATTCTAGAGTAGAGTGGCGTGGTCTGGACGGACGCGGACAAAACCCACGTGCCGCGGGTCGACCGAGTCGCCTGCACATGTTTCCCATCCGGCTCAAACATCATGCTTCGAACACGCCAAGCTCACAGTCCTATCGCCAACTGTACCAGTGCTTCGAAGTTACACCTTTCCCAGAAAGGAATATACAACGTGGCCTGATGTTCATAGGGAATGCTTCCTCGAGTAAGATTTATTATCGCGCCCTCTTGGGTTGTTTCTCTGTACATGTGCCGCCTCTGTCCACTTGTGAACGATAGCTGATAGCTGTGCTAGCAAACGCTATCTGCGGCGCATTTTTATATCATGTATCGAAGGCGGTTTTGTTTTGTTTTGTTTTGTTTTTGAGGTGCCGACACCGACATCAACGTACTTTCGCAGGCCGACTGAGGGGGTTCAAAACGTGTGTTGAGATATGTGACGAACATATAAAATTTGTATCATGGGCGTCTGCCGTGAAACATAATCTATCTATTGTGTATGTGTTTTACACCTCAAATTTGCCTGTCAGTAGAGGAAACGCCCATTGACGATGATAGCAATAATGCAGACTAACAAGCTCAATTCAGGCTATTTTCTGGCTCTGCCTCGCACCATGTCAGACTATGTATTGGCGTTGTCTCCACGCTGACTCCAGGCTCCAGGCTCTTCCCTCACACTGTATGACGTTGTCAGGCTCCAGGCTTTTCCCTCACACTGACTGACGGTATCAGGCTCCAGGCTTGTCCCTCACACTGTCTGACGGCGTCAGGCTCCAGGCTCGTCCCTCACACTGTCTGACGCTGTCAGGCTCCAGACTCCAGGCTCGTCCCTCACACTGTCTGACGGTGTCAGGCTCCAGGCTCCAGGCTCGTCCCTCACACTGTCTGACGCTGTCAGGGTCCAGGCTCTTCCCTCGCACTGTCTGACGGTGTCAGGCTCCAGGCTCCAGGCTCGTCCCTCACACTGTATGACGTTGTCAGGCTCCGGGCTTCAAGCTCGTCCCTCACACTGTCTGACGGTGTCAGGCTCCAGGCTCGTCCCTCACACTGTCTGACGCTGTCAGGGTCCAGGCTCTTCCCTCGCACTGTCTGACGGTGTCAGGCTTCAGGCTCCAGGCTCGTCCCTCACACTGTCTGACGGTGTCAGGCTCCAGGCTCATTCCTCACACTGTCTGACGGTTTCAGGCTCCAGGCTCTTCCCTCGCACTGTCTGACGGTGTCAGGCTCCAGGCTCGTCCATCACACTGTCTGACGGTGTCAGGCTCCAGGCTCTTCCCTCGCACTGTCTGACGGTGTCAGGCTCCAGGCTCGTCCCTCACACTATCTGACGGTGTCAGGCTCCAGGCTCGTCCCTCACACTGTCTGACAGTGTCAGGCTCCAGGCTCTTCCCTCACACTGTCTGACAGTGTCAGGCTCCAGGCTTCAAGCTCGTCCCTCACACTGTCTGACGCTGTCAGGCTCCAGGCTCGTCCCTCACACTGCCTGACGGGGTTTTAGGCTACGATCTGGTGCTGCTGGAGGACGACTCCACCAACCGCATGGTCGAGAGCATGCGGCTGTTTGACTCGGTGTGCAACAACACCTGGTTCAGACACACCCACATGGTGGTCTTCTTCAACAAGCGCGACCTGTTCGAGGAGAAGATCGCCGGCTCGCCACTCACAGTCTGCTTTCCCGCGTATCAAGGTACCTCCAATGCATACGCCCATTTTGTCTGCTATGCCAGGTACATACAACAAACAGGCACCCTTGACTGCTCGTGGTATGCATATCAGAACGTCACGATCAATCAATGCGACCGTGTTGATTTTTGGCACCGCAGCAGTTATGTGCTGGTTAGGTTGCGGTGGTCGGTGCGGTGAGCAGATGTGCTGGTTAGGTTGCGGTGGCTGGTGCGGTGAGCAGATGTGCTGGTTAGGTTGCGGTGGTCGGTGCGGTGAGCAGATGTGCTGGTTAGGTTGCGGTGGTTGGTGCGGTGAGCAGATGTGCTGGTTAGGTTGCGGTGGTCGGTGCGGTGAGCAGATGTGCTGGTTAGGTTGCGGTGGCTGGTGCGGTGAGCAGATGTGCTGGTTAGGTTGCGGTGGCTGGTGCGGTGAGCAGATGTGCTGGTTAGGTTGCGGTGGTCGGTGCGGTGAGCGGATGTGCTGGTTAGGTTGCGGTGGCTGGTGCGGTGAGCAGATGTGCTGGTTAGGTTGCGGTGGTCGGTGCGGTGAGCAGATGTGCTGGTTAGGTTGCGGTGGTCGGTGCGGTGAGCGGATGTGCTGTGATTCACATGACGGTACATCGTGGCCACTGGCTGACGCTGGGAGAATATGTGCTGTGATTAACATTGCGTTACGCCGTGCCTCGTAGTGTCGAGAGGAACCCCGCTCCTTGTTCGGACTGCGGTTCGGCCCAAGCCCTCCGCTACAATCAGCGTTTTCTGCGTTCCTGCCATCCAAATTCAGCATAATTACTCTGTAGGAAAACAATCACTTTCTTGAGGGAGCCCTGATGATTTACCATAGCTCAAACTGAATAATTATGTCTTATTACATCAAAATAGTTTAAGACATCATCACTGAATAGCTCTCATAGGATAAAGAAGGTCATCTTGTGGCTTGGACATTGCCCTACTTCGACAAGACGTCGGCAGTAAATTACGACGACTTCGCATCATGCCAAGCTGCGTAGGTGGTGTCGGTCAGGTGCGAGAGCCATCGTCATCACTCACTCAGCGGGCCACCAGCAAATGTTGCTAATGCTGGTCATCTGTTCCCCTGGGGATAGACTGTCAGGCACCTCGCACATGCACGTCGGAACCACACCCACACCGGATCCGGGTACATCGGGTCCACGTCTGCAAACACACTGTGCTTCCGAGGGAGGTTCACAGCAACTGCACTGTTTAGTCAGCTGGCGAGGGGAGGTGCGCAATTTGTCCAGCTGAAGTCATGACCTGCACTATTTACTCAGGAGTCGCCAGAAGCTGCGCTATTTAGCCAAGATACGCCAGGAGCTGCGCTATTTAGCCAGCCCACGTCAGGAGCTGCACTATTTAGTCGGGAGACGCCAGGAGCTGCGTTATTTAGTCAGGAGACGCCAGGAGCTGCGCTATTTAGCCAGCCCACGTCAGGAGCTGCACTATTTAGTCGGGAGACGCCAGGAGCTGCGTTATTTGGTCAGGAGACGCCAGGAGCTACGTTATTTGGTCAGGAGACGCCAGGAGCTACGCTATTCAGCCAGCTCACGTCAGGAGCTGCACTATTTAGTCGGGAGACGCCAGGAGCTGCGTTATTTAGTCAGGAGACGACAGTATCTGCGCTATTTAGCCAGGAGACGTCAGGAGCTGTGCTATTCCGCCAGGAGACGTCAGACGCTGTGCTATTTAGCCGGGAGACATTAGCAGTTTGGGTCACAGGCAGCTTGTGGCTACCATACTATCCAAAGAATGTACGGGATGGCCAAGAATGAACTACCACATTTATATTACCGGCATGTTTGAGAAAAGTAACTGAATTAAGCACATGGTGTGTCCACCAAAGTGTATTTAGCATCACTTCCTGGCGTAATGAACGGCCGCCTTGCACGTGCTGGATCTGACCGACGGAAGGTGGTCAAAATGGCGTCCCTGCCGAGTCGCGCAGAGCTCGGCTCGCCCCGGAGCTGCTGGTTCCACTCCGGTACATATGTCGGCCGGGATCTGCCGGATCGCGGCGCAGATATTCCTCTCCAGGTTCTCCACGATGCTGGCTTGCTCCCTGCGTATGGTGTCTTTCAAACGTTCCCACAGCAGGAAGTATGGTGATGTTGAATCAAGTTAATACGTAGGCCACTCAATTTCGGACTTATTTGAGGTGGCATGACCTTGAACGTGTTGTTTGAGCCACTGCAGCGCCCCAGCTGAAGTGTGAGGTGTCGCACCGTCTTGCTGAAGCCACTGCATATGCAGAGTGCAGCCACTTCTTCTGCAGGGCTCACCGCAGCCGACTAAGCACAGCAACAAAGCGGGCTGCGTGGACGGTCAGGGCGAGACCGTGTTGGTCTTTGAAATATAATCGGTTAATAATGTTCTGGCTGCTAACAGCGCATCAAGCAGTAGGTGTTGGCAAGTGCAGTGGGATACTTTGACACGTCATGGGGCC
The DNA here is from genome assembly GCA_034440575.1 of Imbricaverruca yamaguchii. Lineage (NCBI taxonomy): Eukaryota > Metazoa > Arthropoda > Thecostraca > Neoverrucidae > Imbricaverruca > Imbricaverruca yamaguchii. Next base: position 553,966 of record JAOTOL010001351.1, on the reverse strand, counting down.
TTCCTTATCGCCAAAACGTCGCGTTCTGGCGAGTAGTCTGTGGAAGGCAATGCAAGCGGGCCGCGTCGAGGTTTCCTTTCTGTAAGAATAATATAATCGGTTCGGAGGAAATAATGAGCCGTCTTTGTTTTCTTTTCCGTGCTCAGCCCGTAGATGACAAACAGTGACGTAATTACCTTCAAACGTATATGGCATGATTGCGTAGTATGTATAGTAAGTATAAACAAGTCACCTACTTTTTGAAAACTTACTGAGAAGAAAACAAATGCGGGAGTTCATTCGTGGTTACCCTGTACGATCGCGCCGGCTTGTGTCATCTTTTGTTGATGCACTTCACCAATAAACGCTGACGCACTAAGTCAAGATGGGCAAGTTGTCATTCGAATTGTTACACTTAGAGAGGTTTCAGTTTCATGTCACATATAAGACATTAGGTGTATTGCTATTCTTCCTAATATCTAGCGGTGATCACCAGAACAATAATTATCACCAATGCTGCTATAGACAAAACATTTTTCCTCATATGTGGCCATATTCTACTTATTTACATTGTTCTAATGTGATTCGCTTGATAGGTGATCTAATTACGATAAGTGCTTAAAGGACACATTCACCAACGACAAAATATTTACAACTCGCATCATTACGATTATGTTTTTTTGTGACATTTCAGGCGACAATTCCTACGAAAGCTGCACAGACTACATATTGCAACAATTCGTGGCACTAAATCGACAGGAGAAGAACATTTATCCCTTCTTCACATGCGCAACTGATACCGACAATGTTAAGGTACGCCAGTCTGCTGCGATCCAACTTGAATATCATTTGTGCATTTCATGTATGCCTACTTCTCTGTTAATACAACATATACCCGGGCCGGGTCAAGATATTGTTTCGCGGCGTTTGTTCCGCTGTAGCAAATTCTCAGGTGTTTTCTTCCTTTATGTATATGTCCACACGGAGAGAAGGGCATTTGATCCACTTTTTTTCTTTTATCGGGGTCGCTCTTTTCAACGCGAGTGCCCTTATCTACACGTTTTAGATAGAACGTAGGCGAAATTTTCAGCAAAGCTCTTCGTTTTGCATTTTTATCAGCGCTATCACGAAATGAAGAACCGTAAGCGTTAGCACATGAATCCTGATATCTTGTGCATATTGGCGCTTTCAAGCACCACATGCATGTGGCAAATGTACTGTAGGCAGGGGCTTTCTCAAGGGTGGGGTCGACAAAGCGAAATGTCATGGCTGGTTGTCACCGGTTTGTTGGTCAGCCGACGCAATCCTGATCAGCCCCGCCGCGCTGCACGCCCTGACCTGACCTGACCTGACGTCACCGTTGCAGTGCGTGTTCGCCGCCGTCAGTGACATTTTCCTCTGCAAGAACCTGGCCGCTTGCGGTCTGTGCTAGTGACGTCATCGACGCGCGTCAGCAGCGGTGGAGTGCGGGTGTCCGTGGCGTCACCGGTGCCTGGGCACTCGCCGGCAGTCCCGGGTTGGTGCCGCCAGCCGGGTGAAAGAGGCTGAGGATCGACCGTGGTGCAAACCTCGGGGCGGTCCTTCAGTGTGAGAAGCCCTGCACCCGGCGCCGCGAGATTGTGAGGAACGTCTTGCTTTCGGCTACCGCGCTTTCAAGACTACTATTTCAGCGACGCCACTTGGAACGCATGGCCGAAAAAGGAACTTGATTCGATGTGTTTTGTTGGGATTGTTTTTTGCATTGCATAGGCGGGTATGCAAGTATTACAGGACTGTGCATTAGTTTTTTGATTTTGCTAGCACGCCTGTAAGCGGGGAGCGGATACATTATCCGGATGGAGTTCTCGTGCGGTGCACTGAGCATCCACTGACTGGCGGAAGCTCACTAAGAGGAATTCGTAGCTGTACACCCGCTACATCGTCTGAAGCGAGTGCACTGTGGCGATGTGCTGTGACACTGTGGCGATGTGGTGTGGCTGGTCGGGATCACCTGCTCCTGGTGTGGGTGGTCGGGGTCATCTGCTCCTGGTGTGGCTGGTCTGGGTCACCTGCTCCTGGTGAGGCTGGTCTGGGTCACCTGCCCCTGGTGTGGCTGGTCGGGGTCATCTGCTCCTGGTGTGGCTGGTCGGGGTCATCTGCTCCTGGTGTGGCTGGTCGGGGTCACCCACCCCTGGTGTGGCTTGACGGAGGCACTACGGCAGATACGGCGATACGGCGCTGTTGTTGCAGGCAGATTGTCTATTGTGTATTATGCCCAAAGTTTGTGCAGGCGTCGAGACGCCGTACAAGGACATAATCATTTTGCCTCGAATAAATTACGAGTTTGATAAAGACCGATACAAGAAGCAGGCACGTCGATATTTGAACACGGCAATAATATCACATACATGTGTGCAAGTGGAAGAATCGATCAAAAGTGCTGGCAGCACGACAAAATCCACTGTAGCTTAAGGACAAATCGTGTCACAGTAGAGGCATCTGCGTGCTTAAGGCACCCTCAGAGGCATTCTAGTTTTGCAGTGAATTATCTATTTCATGAGATGCTGGTACTGATCTTCCACGGAGCATATATGGAAGTACATAATTCCTAGTATTCTATATAGGATCTACATGGTGTACGTATGGCATGGAACAAACGGACTACGAGTCACACCGAGCAAAACACGTCCACTCCTGGCAAAACTAGCATAATTGTGTACTAGATAATTGGAGTTGCCACGCGAACCACTTGCTAGCCGTTGTTCGGCCAGACGTGCGAGCTCGCTGTTGATCGCCCGAGTGCGTGCTGTGTATCTGCTGTCCGCGTGAAATGGCAACGGCCACGTTACACGGCCGCTTGCGAACAATCAGCACGCACCTGATGATTCACTTGTCATGGCGACACAGACCACAATATGCACGAGACAGCGGCAGGAAAACGAATGCATAATCCACGTGCGAACGAGACGCGCCGAATGCTTGGCGCCATGGCGCTACAAAAGCCCAACGAAATGTTGGGCTTTCGTCAAAAGCCCAACATCCGAGAACGCTCGGTTGGAGATACCCGGATAGCGACGACGCGCGTGTACCCGGATAGTGATGCTGGACAGCTGCACCAGCTCAGCGCCTCAGGTGGAACGAGAGTCACACCGATACACGGAGCAGGGGCATTCACGACAACTGAGACGTCAACCAAATTACGTGGCTTCCAGTCGAGGTGTGGCAGTTGCATTGCGACATATCTACGGACAGAAAAATGTGGCACGTGAGTGATTTATCGCCGTGTAACCCGTTTTCAGTGCATGATCCAAGGACATTGGCGACAATGTGCTTTCTGTCGCGCTGACAGCCGCTCACGGCACAGTGCTTCCGCCGCCCCAGGCTGTACCGATGTCGTCAGAGGGTGTTGTGCACCCGCAGATCACCAGCGAGAGGCTCTGAGCCGCCTGCCGCACTTCCAGTGCTGGGCGACATCGCCGACTCAGAGCTGTGATGACGTCACCGACCCACAGGCGACGTGACGTCACTGACCCACGGCACGGTGCAACTGACTCTCCTTCACGGCGTCCGCGCTGGTCCACAGCCATGGCGACTTCACTGGTACGTTCACAGCGGAGGTGCCACGGTCCCGAGGCACGCTCGCCTTCTGCACGAGGCACCTCTCGTCCGGCGAGCGCACCATCTCCAGCGGCGGTCGGCGCGGCGGTGTGACGTCACCGGGCCGCGCTGACGTCAGAGTATGCAGCAGCAGCCCCAGCAGTACTTGTCGGGGTAGTCGGGCGCGTGCACGCGGTTCTCGTAGCCGTAGACCCAGAAGTGACCCGAGTGCGCCCTGTGACTGTAGCTGACCTCTGCCACGGGCACGACTCGCACCTGGTGGCGCTGCGGACGCAAAGGTCGCCGGTCACTACTCGCCACAGCCACGTAGGTCGCCCGGGTCCAGACGAAACTGTCACAGTCGTCACGAAGGGACCAGCTCTCCATGTGTCACTGGCATGCTTAGTCATGTGTGGAATGGTGCTTGACTGAGCAGCGTGTGATTTATTATTTGATATTCAAGAATATCGAAGTTCTAATCTTCGCATCTGACAACCCACGGGATTCGCCTTGCCAATGTTAACTTGAACAGATTCAGATTGCTCTTAGGTTCACGAACCTCAGAGTTAGCAAAGCAACACTGAGACAATTTGTTGGGACCTGGCCTGGCCGTCGGAGCGGCCACCCACCTGGGCGAGCACGCGCTGGTCGGAGAACTTGTCGGCGTGCTCGAGGATCAGCTGCGCCGACGCCAGGCCGATGGCGGCGTCGGTGCAGTGCGACAGTGGCGCCACCTGCGCCGCCTCCTCCTCCACGGCCACCTGGCCGCTCACCTCGTGGATGAGCGCCTCAGGCAGCGAGCTGCGCTGCACGATGTGCTCAGCGGTGTTGGCCTTCCTGCGGCCACGGCGGTCGGGTGGTGACTGGCCGCGGGCCGAGGTGGTGCGGTGAAGGCACGCGTTATCGCGGCAAATGACGTGTTATAGCGGCTGGTCAGAAGCGTAGTCAATGTCAGTTGGAGAAGGTTGTTGATTGACACAAAGACAGGTTTCAGTCCGGTGCACGTCTGCATCATTTCACAAAAGAGACTTGATGCACGATTCACATCCCGTCCAGCACAACGTGCAGCGGAGGCGAAAACACTGAACATAGACATCGGTATGGCAACATGCTCTTAAGCGTCAATTTTATCATTTTGCTCAGTTAACCTGGAATTTATGAAGTATGTAACCATGGAAATTCAGAATTTAAATGTTAGAAATGTTTTGTAATTTCAAATAACTTTTCGGATTTGAACAGATAACATTCGTCAGGTTCTCTCAAGATAGTATTTTCTACATAAAATATTCTTAGTTTTCGAGAAATGTCATTTGAATGCAAAAGTGCGATAGCTCGCCTTTTTAGAAGAGCGTGGTGGAATAATCCCGTGAATTTCCGAGACCTGCCCGTGACAAATGGATGTATTAAATTGATGTACATTGGATGGTTCCCCACGATCACAGCCAATGTCCCCCTCCCCCGCGCTGCTTCGCCGGTGTGCCGCGGCATTGGGAGGTGTTCTAAATGGTACGAGTTTTGAACCCGGGACATTCGTATTAAGAATTCAACACCCTAACAATTGGGCTACCCCGCCCCTATTGAATAGATGTAAGTCTGAATGTATTGAGGTTATCTGTGGGGTTTCAAAGTGTCCCGTACTTGCTTGATTTTATTTACCACCGTTATGAGCAATATGAACTTCTTTGTGAGCATTTTTGAGGTAGGACTGATAAATAAGGTGCTAACATTGTCATAGATAGAAACAAACTGGAAGGAATGGCTATTGGGATGGATTTACGATACCAAACTGGCAAGAATGTATATGAATCTAGCAGTACACAACTACATTTAATGGACATAAAAGTGGGCTGATAAATTACTGATATCCATTAACTATAACAAAGGCAAGGCTTCGCGTATATAAACTGGAGGTGAAGCATTTCGATGTACAATTGGAAATAGCGAACTGAATGCTATTGACGAGAGGAATGTTTAGGAGCGTTAGTTTAAATGGACCTTAACTCAGAAAAAAACAGCAACGAAGAGAGAAACAGGGCGACTAGAATGTTAATGATCATCAATATAAATGTTCAAAACAAAAGCATTGAAAGCATACACATGCATTTTGACCATGTGTGATCCATATCGGAATCTTATGCACATGCATTGGTCCCTTGCTAGAAAGTGATATAGCTATATCAGAAGTAGCACACCGAGAATCATAGGCTTATCTGTGGACTAGGCAATTTCTAATATGGGGAAGAGTCAAATGGGATTAGAAATGCACTCAATGAAGTACAGGATATTAAGGGTGATATGATTAAGATGCTTGGGATAGGTGGAGTTAAATATTGAAATTTGAATAAGGCTCTCAAAATTAGGGCATCATATAGGGATTATTAAATCAGGTAAACTAAGTTATTGTGTAGGACAGTCAAACGTCAACAGGTTTTCAGTCAAAGAGTAATTAATCCGCGCCGTCTTTCCGGTCAGATCCTCCCACCCAGTCTCGGGGGGGGGGGGGGTTGAAGACCCCCTCTAAAATCCAAACTAAGCGTCGCACGAAAACGAAAGAGGCGTCATCGGAAAGCGCTCGACGAGTAGGGTCCGGATCCACCCTCCAAAACAACTTCCCCAAAAGTGACGTCACCAGGGGAATAGATATTCGCGGCTTTTCACGGCTTATATTATGTTTTTGGCTCTGTGTAGTTCATTTTGGGGATATATGAAGACATTTCTTTACTTGTAATGAGAAAAGGACAGCGAGATCGACCAGGACTATAATTGTTTTTGGCCCCCGATATTTTTATAATTTCAAAATTTTAAGTTTTCATTTTTCTTTAATTTTCCTTTTCCAATGGGTAAAGAAGACCGAGAAACGTTGGAGGTCAACTTACCCTAATACAAAATGCTTACTTGAGCCAGAATCCTGTATTTGAACTGCAATTTAGCAAATACGCAAAAGTTATATGTAGTCAAAAACGAAAAAATCGAAAATTCCATTCATGCGTTTTGTTGCATCCGTAAAGTTAAGCAAACGCTGAAAGTTTCATTAAAATATCTGGATCCGTTAAAGCGTGACGACTGGTTGAACTTTTTTGGAGGTGACCTCACTTGACCTTGACTAACTCGTTGACCCTAGATGACCTGACCTACACATTTTAAATCAGCATGTCAAATTGATGTGGGAAGAGGTATGCCAACTTTGGGCGCGATGCCGCGCGCCGTTCGTCCGCTATCCGCGAAAAACCTGAGGGGGGGTGTCGGTTGAAGAACCCCAGAGACGGGACGGATTAATCGATGGAATAGGCTGCCTGATAATGTTGAAGGAAGTTTGCATTGCATTACATTGATGAAGTGCTCATTGCACGTATTGGAAATAGGATGGATAAATTACCTAGATCCATGAATATTTTGTATAAATTCCAAGTTGTGTAGAAGGGTGGGAATTGGAGGTGGATAGAGTGAGATTGATGCTAGTAGGTGTACACCGTGCAGGTTCTTTGAGGTCCTTGAATATGTCCCCTGTTTGTTGTTGGGCCTTGAATATTCTAATGTCTCGGATCATGATACGCACCCATGCTATTTTGCATGAGTTATCTCCATATCAATCTGTATTCAACATTTCTGTACTCCTAACATTTTCATTTGTGACCTCTCGGGAATTATGTGGGCGTTACTAGCTTGCTACCAGTACGCCGATTTTCAAGGGCCATATTTCCTTTCTCCTAATTGGTGGTGGTCTATCTGCAAAAAAAAAAACAGAAGGGTGCAACTTGTTTTGAAACAACCACATTTTATTGTATTTCTTGTTTGCATCCCGAGGAACCCTTGTGTTGGCTGCCCTGATCTGCGGGCAGCTCACCGAGGAATTCCCCACACTGAAAGACCAACTGGAGGTCCATACAGCCAAAGGAAATAGGCTGCTGCTGCATCTGATATGGGGGCGGCCATATGCATTGATCATTATATTTGTGACAGGTGTACCTGACCGTGGATTCAGCATCGATATTTGGGTATCGGACGTTTATGAGATTATCCATGGTGACAACGATAGCCTCCATAGTTTCTCATAACGTAACTTTCTAAAAACATTTTCAGAAACGTTCCTAGAGCTCAAGAAATATTATTGATTACAGCGTTTCAGACTCTTTTGTTCCCCTTATATTATCTTGATTGCTTAGGCCTGACCCAGAAAGGTTCATGTGGCTGTTATGCCCTAAATAAAAAATGTTTTCAGGCTAAAACTACGTCGCATCTGCACGTCAAGCAGTGTAACGTGTCACTTTAGGTCATATTTGCCGCTGCAGCTGAAGCCTCACGTGGAGGTCCGCAGTCTGCTTGCTTTTTACTGGAAGGCTGATGCTCTTCTTGGCAACGCAACTCCACAACAAAAACCTTTTGAACGCTGAGTTCAGAGATCAATAGACAATGGGCTGAAAGTGAGCACTAATCGAATCACGAATATACCAATGCTAAGAGTAAGCAGGCCTAATGTTTGCAACATGTTGGAGATGGGCTGGCAGCACTGCCCAGGCACGCTTCCGTTACGTGCACAACCCCGTTGCCTAAGCACCCTACCAATCGGCGGTCCGCGGTGCGTCAGAGCTGGGCCCGACCCCGGCTCAGTCGCGGATTCGAGGACACACTGGCTGCAGCGACGTGGCGCGGACTGAAGATGACCGGGACGGGTGGTGGGATGGTGTACTGGCCAGGAGATGGTGGGCCGGATGTAGCAGTGACCTACTGACCAGGAGATGGTGGGCCGGATGTAGCAGCGGACGTGACGTACTGACCAGGAGGAGGTGAGCCGGATGTAGCAGTGACCTACTGACCAGGAGATGGTGGGCCGGAATTATACTTATAGAGGGGGGGGGGGATTGAGAAGGAAATGCCCATGAGGGGGAGGGGAGGCGGATGTAGCAGCGGACCTGACGTACTGACCAGGAGATGGTAAGCCGGATGCAGCAATGACGTACGCACCAGGAGATGGTGAGCCGGATGTAGCAGCGGACCTGGCCGTAGCTGTCGCACGGCGGACACGCCACACGGCCCTTGGCGTTGCACTTGAGGCAGTCCTGCTTGCCCTCGCCGTAGGCCGAGGCTTGGCAGTAGAAGCAGCGCTCTCTGTAGCCGGCGGTATCGGCGCTCCAGCCGTTGCCGTGGCAACTCAGACAGCGAGTCTGAAAACGGATCCAACAGCGCTCACGAGCGGATCTTGCAATGTTCACTGGGAGGGGGCACTCGTCCGGAGGGACACAGCGGGGTGGGGAGGGGGAGCTGCACTAGAGTATGTTGAGGGGCGTCTCTTTCTTTCAAAGGGTGCCTATTAATCTAAGCGGGACGCCTCTGGCTGAAAAAAAATCGTTGAATGGGGGATGGAGAGGGATGCGCTCGAGCCTTCACCGAGGGACACTTTTCCCGGTCAAAGACGCGTCACTCTGCCATTGGATGGGAGAATAATCCGCAGTGCCACCCCGCGCCGAATCCGCGCCTGCTGTAGGCATAGCTGCCCGTATATCTGTCTGTCTACTGCCTGCCCGTCTGTGTTTATCCATTTGTTTGCTTGTACGCCTGTCTGTTCGTCCGCATAGCCGCTTGCCTTCCCATCTGCCTGTTTATGTTTGTCTCCCTGTCCGTCTGTGGATTCATCTGTCTACGAGACCGCTGGCGCATATGCCCGTCCATCTGTCCAGCAATGTTCATTTGTTCACCTGCCCGCCCGTTTGTATGCCTGTTCTCCCGCTTGTCCAACAGTGCTCATCTGCTCATCTGCCCGTCTGTTGCCACACCTGTCCACCCACCTGTCCATCTATGCTCATCTGGTCATCTGCCCGCCCGTTTGTATGCCTGTCCTCCCGCTTGTTCACCTGTGCTCATCCGTTCATCTGCCTGCCCGTCTGCGATGCATGTGTGTCTGCCCATCCGCCTGTTGGGCCTGTCTGTACGTTTGTCGGTCCAGCTACCGGTCCGGTTACCTGTACGTCTGTACGTTTGTTTGTCCGGATACGTGTCCGGTTACTTGTACATATGACGTTTGCTTGTCCGGATGCCTGTCCGGTTGCCTGTATGTCTGTCTAAGTGTCTGCCAGTTCGTCTTCCCGTCTTTGTGTCTGCCTGTCTGTTCGTCCGTTCTTTCATCGGTCAGTATGCAGTTCCTGCTGTTGTGTGTTCGATGCTGGTGAATGCGCTGGCCCATAACGTCATATGCACCATCTTATTGTTCGAAAATATATATACAGAGTTGTGCGACCTAAACACGGCAAAACTTCCCATTCTTTGAGCCAGTTATAAACACTGCAATGCCAAGGAAAGACAGGGTCAATAAACTCAGCTGGCCTTCGCATGACCGGTGATCAATTGCAATGTGAATAGAGCGTCTTTCAATACTATTCGGCGCGTCAAATATTGACGTTGGCGGGCACTGGCCACCCACGGTCGATACACAAATCTGCCAGAGCCCCCTCTCCCCCCCCCCACACGCTAACCATGCGCACACTCCACAACTCAGACCGGTGATGACGTCACAGGGCAGCCGACCGGCCGTGGGGCTTGAGTGTGTTTACTTGGAAAACAGGATGAGCGGCTGGATAGCCATTTTCTGTGCAAACGGCGGAGAGCGCATCAGACCTGATCGGCCAGCCTGGGCTGAAAGTAATCGCCCTGGCCAGCCGGGCTGACAGGATGCGTTCGTCTCAGTCCGTCCGTCAGGAAGGCTCTCCCGTGGGCGAGGAAGCCTTCCTGACCTTCATTGATGACCGCACACATGAACGTAGGATTCTTAAAATCATTCGGGGGGGGGATGGTGGCGGTGTTTATGGTACGGGAATATATGAGGCTAATGGGCTGACCCAAATTGATGAGGCCACACCACATAGTGTCCCACGTTCAAGGTTGAAATTATTTGCGGATGAGTTAACGTTGGAGCGAGGGGACAGTGCCCACCCAAAGGTATGCAAAGCTGCACCGCGGACCGCATAACTAATAGTGTATGTCACACCCTAGACTAGCAGCTGTTTTTCATATTTCTATGAGCATGGTGTCGTCAATGCTGTCAAACTCCACTTCTGGCAGTAATAGGCAGTGGAGAGGAGGGGGAAGGATACTCCTCACGGGTTTAGACAAATGGTGAACCACTCCTGCTGGACTCGGTCCAGTTGTCAAGCCGTGGAGCGAGGTGAATGATAAACAGTGTAACGCCTCGGATGCTTGTTCGATGTTGAGCCAAAGCTGCTGGTGTGCATGGCTGCTGTCCATCCTTGTTGTAGCTACGAGCACGTGGTGATTAATGTTGCAGTTGGTGCACGCGCTGCAATGTAAATACAACATCCGTGCCCATGAGTGTAAATATTTCATTGGTCGTTATCTTAGTAAATATTGGCCACGTCTTCGTTCAGAGTGCACTGAGAAAGCTGCTGTATGTGACCGGAATTCTGCAACTGAATGGGAACGCGTGTACCATGCAAATATCAGTCATGGAATAGATTTCGCGACAGTAATCCAAAAGTTGTATTTCTGACAATACCCTCATCCTTACCTTCTAAGAATGCATTCAGCTTTGCTGTCATATAAGCCATACATATGATCAATAATCAACATAATATTTTGTATTCAAAATTATTAGTACTGGGATATTATTGCTTCTGCGATATTATTACCACTCTTTCTGCACTGTACCGCATTTATTTTCATTGGGTCAACATAATGTGCATCATGTCGGGTTGCATGGATTAAACAGCTAAGAAGCTATGCTAAGCAAGATAGATAATCTTGTGGCTATTCATAGTATTACCAAGGCGGAGCTTGTTTCTTCCCACATGACATGACATGATATCAGGGAGACAAAGCTCGGAACAATTGTTCTTCACCCGTAGGAAATACATGCACAGCAAAAGACGTTAAGTCTATCCATGCATATTGTGTTATATCCCAAATGGACGTCTTGCTGAAAGCGAATTAAGTAACCCCAAAGTATTGCAGTGCAATATTTCGCTCATTATCATATTATAAATATTTGCAGTATTGTTACTTCACTTGATCCAGTTTGGCAGAAATCGAAAGAAAACTTTGACCCACACCATGGCTTAAAAAATAACCACTGATTGTCCTAAAACTATATGAAGATCCGCTCATCAAAAAGGAAGAAAACTCATCAAAGATCCGCCACCCCCTTCCCACTAACAACGCTCATCAAAGCGTTGTTAGTGGGGAGGGGGTGGCGAACCCCTCCTGGGCCGTACCAACTGGTCTGGAGACACCGTCAGCTGTGCTATGCGGATGTAGACCATTACGGTGCCCTGCACTCACCCATCCCTTTCCGTGGCACTCCGCATTCTCACCCTCCTACTGCCCCCACCCATCCCTTTCCGTGGCACTCGCCGCAGCATTGAGACTGCCCTGTACTCACCCATCCCTTTCCGTGGCACTCGCCGCAGCTGAGACTGCCCTGTACTTACCCATCCCTTTCCGTGGCACTCGCCGCAGTTGAGACTGCCCTGTACTCTCACTCCTCCTGGCCTCGCTGCAGTTGAGACTGCCCTGTACTCACCCATCCCTTTCCGTGGCACTCGCCGCAGTTGAGACTGCTCTGTACTCACCCATCCCTTTCCGTGGCACTCGCCGCAGTTGAGACTGCCCTGTACTCACCCATCCCTTTCCGTGGCACTCGCTGCAGTTGAGACTGCCCTGTACTCACCCATCCCTTTCCGTGGCACTCGCCGCAGTTGAGACTGCCCTGTACTCACCCATCCCTTTCCGTGGCACTCGCTGCAACTGAGACTGCTCTGTACTCACCCATCCCTTTCCGTGGCACTCGCCGCAGCTGAGACTGCCCTGTCCCTTGCACCGGTGACAATCCTTGGCCGAGGCGGTGTGCGGAATCTCCATCACCTTGACTTCATCGTGGAACAGCTGACCTGCGGGCAACCACCGAGTCAGCCGGTGAACCTGCCACACCCTCACTTGTACAGTGGTTGACTGATACAACACTCGCTCTCCCAGCTTGTCTCGCGGCCACAGAAAGATGAGATGCGTGAGCGTGCTGAGGCTCGGTGTAGTCGGCCCTCTGATGAAGCAATGCTTGCCGATCTTGTGGTATAAATATTGACGAGGTCGTGTCATGTTATTGAACTGTGACACCATACGAGGGACATCGTACGAGTTACATTGCACGAAGGAGACTATATGAGGGACACCATAAGGGGAACAACATACGAGAGACTAAATTCGAGGGACAATATGAACATACGAGACATGAAATGAGTGACACCATACGAGGGACAACATGAAGACGTTTTCACAGGAATCGCTAATCGTCGGAAACTAACCTCACTTATCGTCCCGAAATGTCCAATGCTGGATCGGCTTGAATAGATGACGGATAATGCAGACACAGCATGGGCCAAGGCATTCGAAGTCACTTACCCAACTTGACCTCAACTGACCATTTTTGCTTCTAAGTCGCTCTGAGGTTTATTTTGACGCTGAAACTAAATTTGGTATCCTGCTTTTCAGGCGAGTATCATGGAGCCAAAAATGTTTCCAACCATAATACAATGCTATCGTCATTACGAAAAATTTCGTCACATCGCCATCAGACACTAGTGCAAAATCAACGCAACGGAATCATTCATATTGCAGACTCGTGAAGGCTATCCGTCGTAGCACGCGTCTACTGGCCGAAAGCCTGAGCTCAGCGTTCATGGTGCGCGCATTGCTAAATAAGAATATCGCACACATCTGCATCCTACATGCCATAATATTGCACGCATCTGCATCCCACTATGACATACCATTGCACAAGTCTGCATCCCACCATTAAATAATAGTGCACACATCTGAATCGCACCACGTTGCATATATTGCACACATCTGCATCCCACCACGACATAATATTGCACACATCTGTATTCCATCACGACATAATATTGCACACATCTGCATCCCACCACGACATTTATCGTGGGCTGTCACATCCAAAACAGTAACATAGTTCACTGCCAGGGACAGGAGGACATGTGCCTCCCCTCCGATGGAGATGTAGCATCTCTTCGATTGAAAAATGACGCGCCTCCAGGACTCTCGAGACTCCCCCTCCAATCAGCGGTTTTTGTCAGCGCTCCCCTCAGAATAGAAAGACGCCCATCCGGAGAAATGGCACCAGTTCAGAGCAAGTGGCCTCTTCCCAAAATTCCTGGAATCACCTCTGTTCACTGCATTTCCAGATAAGCATCTTTCTCAGGAGTCCTTCATTTTCGGCGTGTGAGCCGCAGAACACATGACGTACCGAAAGCTTGATTATGAATGCATCATCCAAGGTGAAGCTTTCTATTTTTGGGGGCCCCCCCCCCCCCCCTTAATTTTTTTTGTGTATTTTTTTGTGTCCAGGGGGAGTGACTTGAAAGGAAAGCATCAAAAACATTTCTCGGCTAATTATTCTGCAAAAACTATGCATCATTAATTACCTTCGACTAGGCTCGTGTGTGTGCAGTTCGCCTCACGGCTGAACGGTACTGAGGCGCGCCCTGTAGTCAGGATGACCCCGCGACACGCCATCAATCTGACTCCCCTTCCTGCAGATCTCACAGAGACCTGACCTCCCCGACTTGGCAAAGGTCTGACCTGTTCGCCTGAACCTGACAGAAGTCTGACCTCACAGCTCCGACTGGCATCTGATCAGACTGATCTAATGTGTCACACGTCTGCTCTTGTCACCCTAGCCCAACAACATGACTCGTGCCAGATTCTGGCCCTGCTGGTTTGGCCCAGCGAGAAGTCTGAGCCGATTACCGGCCTGACCCGGCCAATCCGACCCAGCTGAAGCCGTCTGACCTGACTAGTGCTACCCAGCGAGAAGTCTGAGCCGGTGACCGGCCTGACCCGGTCAGTCCGACCCAGCTGAAGCCGTCTGACCTGACTAGTGCTACCCAGCGGAAGTCTGAGCCGGTGACCGGCCTGACCCGGCCAATCCGACCAGCTGAGCCGTCTGACCTGACTAGTGCTACCCAGCGATAAGTCTGAGCCGGTGACCGGCCTGACCCGGCCAGTCCGACCTAGCTGAAGCCGTCTGACCTGACTAGTGCTACCCAGCGATAAGTCTGAGCCGGTGACCGGCCTGACCGCCAATCCGACCTAGCTGAAGCCGTCTGACCTGACTAGTGCTACCCAGCGAGAAGTCTGAGCCGTGACCGGCCTGACCCGGCCAATCCGACCCAGCTGAAGGCGTCTGACCTGACTAGTGCTACCCAGCGAGAAGTCTGAGCCGGTGACCGGCCTCACCCGGTCAGTCCGACCCAGCTGAAGGCGTCTGACCTGACTAGTGCTATCCAGCGAGAAGTCTGAGCCGGTGACCGGCCTGACCCGGTCAGTCCGACCCAGCTGCAGCCGTCTGACCTGACTAGTGCTACCCAGCGAGAAGTCTGAGCCTGTGACCGGCCTGACCCGGTCAGTCCGACCCAGCTGCAGCCGTCTGACCTGGCTCGGCCTCCACGGCCCAGGGCTCCGGCGCGTCGCCGCAGTGAGGACCGTCCACGTCGCCGCCAGCGAACGGCACGAACGTCCAAGACGTCTCCCGCTTCTCCGTGAACGTTTGCAGCTCGTACTGAAACGCAGCGCACGCGTGAGCTGACGCCAAGTTGCCGGCACCATCCAGCCAGTGATGATCACTCCGTGAGGCTTGCACACGACGCGTACAGGTCATCAGTCGCTCTCACTGGACACCACCTGAGGTCTACACACGACGCGCATAAGTCATCAGCAGAGCCGCTGTTCAACCGTGAAACGATGACGCGGTGCAGTTCTCTTGATGGCCTCCCGTCTGGAGAAAACGGCAGAGACTCTCTTCGGAGAAAGACATGTGACAGACGGCGTGAACAGGACACGCCATCGCCTCACATCACGGGAGGATGTTAGTGCACATAAATGCAACCGCTTGCTCTAACCGGGCAGGTGAAAACAAATGAATCAGTCAGGTTCATGGCCATCCATGCTTGCATCCAGCCAGCTACTGTCATAGCTATTGCACTTGCATACATACAATCACACTGCATACAATCACAATGTCACATATGCTGCTCAATAACCATATGCATGACCAGAGGCTTTGCACTCTCGCCGATGGAGTTTGTTTTTCTATGTGTACCAGCTTGTTTTGAAAGTCTGAGTGACAAACATTCTACAGGTGTCCTCTCCTAATACCTTGTAATTTTTCCCTGTAAATTTTCAGGATTTCCAGCAGTGCGTAGAGCCATTAGCTCCTCCGCTAGATATCCCTCGCACGGCTGGTGGTATGAGCCACCTTCGCCAGGCTGGGGTGGGGGTAGATACCTACCCCAAAGGTATCTCACGAACCAAGCAAGATAGAACGAATCTGAAAACTGCATCGGTTAGCTCGAACAAATTGCAGTCGAAAGTACTTCGGTAGTTTTTACGCTAGGATTTAAACTTAACCCTCGCACACCTGAGGGGTAGATACTTACCCCACCAGTTTTGCCGCGACAGCGGGAAAACGGGCGCGCGGCAGGACACTGAAATTTGGCATACCTTACAATTAACTATTTTTACATCTTCTAAAAAAATTCAAACCAAAAACTCAAAATAATTGTGTTTTTTTTAATTTTGGATTTTACAAATTTTGGATTTTTTAAAATTTTGGAATTTGGAATTTTGCATTTTTGAAATAGGTATACGAACCAAAAATATGACGTTCTAAGTCAACTTAGCATCATACAAAAGTCCATAGTTTGTCTGCAACGTTGATGTTAGTTTAGATAAAACTACGAAGTGCCAAAAGTATGAACAAAAATCAAAATTCGAAAAGTCTGAAATTGTACGTCTTAGCGCTCAGTCAAGATAAGTAAACCCTGAAAGTGTCATTGTAATATCTTTATTATTGAAGGCGTGGCGACTGCTTAAATATTTTTGGAGGTGACCTCACTTGACCCGCGATAACTCGGTGACCTTTGATGACCGGACCATTTTTTTTGAACATGTAAAAATAGCTAATGGTAAGGTATATCAAATTTCAGCGCGCTGCCGCGCGCCATTTCCCCGCTATCGCGGGTAAACCTGAGGGGTGGTAGGTATCTACCCCCCCCCCCCAGCCATGCGAAGGATGTACTTCCGGCTACGCTCCTGTCAATGGCAGCAAAATAACCAACATTGATAAATGCATCTATAACTTATAAGTACGGAGTCAATTTTCCACATGAACATTCTCAGGTGGTTGACAACTTCAGAGACTTGACAGTGCCTTTGTTATGCTGTTCTCACCAGCACCTGATGACAATTTTTCGGGCAGAAGCATGGCACAGGAATTTCATTGGCTACAATGAAAATAACTCGCTTGCAGGGATGAAGCACATAATCCTCGAAAAAAGGTGGCAGTGCTAAATCAGTATGCTCCGAATTATCATTCCAGATTCTCCTCGCAGTTGGGAAATTTAGGTAATTCCATAGGACATATTATGGTCCCATGAATGCAACACACCCTAACAAATGGTACCAGCTGGTACTATGTTAATGGGGTGTTGTACGTGTGGCCGGGTTGTCAGTAACGGATATCTTGGGCTTAGTCCGAAAATTTAGTTGATTGTGATGGTGCTCGCATGTTGGGCAGAGGAAAGCTGATGTTGACGATGCTTGCATCGTCGGAAGAGGCGCAAATGATCTTGGCGATGATGATGTGATGCGCGGAGGTGTATTTGGTGATACTTGCGTGGTGGTACAAGACGAGGTGCTGTTGTATTGGTGATGTTCACGTGTTGGGCGGAGGTGTAGTTGTTTTGGTGATGCTGCCGTGGTGGGCGGAGGTGTAGTTGATCTTGGCGATGTTCACGTGGTGGGCGGAGGTGTAGTTGATTTTGGCGATGCTCACGTGGTGGACAGAGGTGTAGTTGTTTGGCGATGCTTACGTGGTGGGCGGAGGTGTAGTTGTTTTGGTGATGCTGCCGTGGTGGGCGGAGGTGTAGTTGATTTTGGCGATGCTCACGTGGTGGACTGAGGGTGTTGTTTGGCGTGCTTTGTTGGGGGGGGGGGTTTTTTTTTTTTTTTTTTTTTTTTTTGGGGGGGGGGGGTGTAGTTGTTTGGCGATGCTCACGTGGTGGACAGAGGTGTAGTTGATTTGGTGATGCTCACGTGGTGGGCGGAGGTGTAGTTGTTTTGGCGATGCTCACGTGGTGGGCGGAGGTGTAGTTGATCTTGGTGATGGTCATGTGACGCGCCGCCGACCGGCCGTAGCAGCAGTGGTCGGTCACGTGACAGAGCAGGGCGGCGCGAGCCTGCTGCTCGCTGATCTCGGCGCCGGCGTGCTGCGACTCGCGCACCACAGTCGTGCTGGGCTCCGAGCGCGTCACCTCGGCCGGCGACGGCGGCGGCACACACACTGCGCCGCACACAGGGCAGGTCAGATCGGGTCAGGTCGGCGGGTCGGGGCGGACTCAGTTCAAATCGGGCGGCCCTTTGCTCGTCAGCTCTGTGTCGGATGCATTAGCCTGTCCCATTCGGCTGCACAAGCTATTCCAGGTTACGTTTCAGCTGGGCTTTGCTGTGATCAGCCGTCAAGTATCAAAACGGCCACTTTGTCGCCGAAGAATGCATACACAAATGTCAATATTCGCCGTAAGTATGGTTCAGTCAGAATATTTGCATCCTTTTCAGTTGCTTTGCAGATCGGCCACCACCAGGTATCAGGAGGAGAAGATATCCCCATGCACACCTCAGCTAGGTAACAAGCCAGTGGCTAGCACCAAGAAACTCCTGGGGCCATCAGTAAAACGCGATATGAGGGGAATGGTGAAAATACATCCACTTAATGTGACACATACCCACATAAATATATGCACAGACATGTCAGTACATATACACACACAAATATGCAAACACACAAACATACACACCCACATTGATACATACACATACGCATAAGCAGGCATACATACACACCCATACACACAGACACAAATAAAACACAGACACATACAAAATTAATTAAATCACGCGACATTCAAACTGGAGCGTTACATACCAAGATTTTGGATCACTCTGGATTCCCAACATGGAAAAGGTGAGGAATGTGTCAACGTGAAAGTCACAATTCCATAACATATCTGGTACAATGATAGAAAAGTGTTGTATGTGATGCGACGTTGGACTCATTTTGCTGCTTTTTCTTCAGCCCGTATATTCAATTCGCATACGCCTGCTGATTTGCAAGACAACAGCAGACTGGAGGCAGGAAAATATTTGTCCAATTATGATATTCATGCGGTATGCGAGTTTGGGAAAAGGACGACATTGGTATTACATAGTTGCAACAGTTTAATACCTCGAATATTCCAGGTGATACCTGAAAAATAGACGCCATGAAAGCATGCTGCACATCATCACCATCAACAAACAACACTACATGTTGTCTTCAATCCCATTTTCCGCTTGGTATCAAATGTGGATAAGCAACGTCAATGTTTAAGTTTATAGAAGAAAATAAAATGTGGACTTGCACATATAGAGTTTGGATTAATTTCCACGATCTTGCATTTAATGTGTAGTGTTCAACGACACCATCAAGCAGTTCCATGTTAAAAGGAATAGGCCGGCCGCAATGTGAATGGTGAAAAAATGAACAATATAAGTAACTTGAGATACAAATTTGCTTTGAGTTGTCGGAAATTATTTATCAAGCTCTTCCAGCACAGACACATTGGAGTAAAAAACAAAACAAGTAGCGATGCACTAGGAATCAACAATTGCTGGCTGGAGGGCCCGGGAACTCTCACTGAACACGAAGACATACCTGCGTCAAAGCCAAGAGACTCGTAGCCAGGGACCGAGTCGAGGATTTCCAGCGGGGGCGCCGTCGGCACCGCCTCATCTTCACCGTCGAAGTTGGTGTGCGCTGCGGTGCGAAGGCAGTGTCAGGAAGCGCTTTATCCATACACGTTATAGGAGGGGCACGGTGCCATGACGTCCAAAAACTGATTTTTCCGAACTTTTCCTCCAAAGATGCATTTTTATCGAAATGCTAAACCGTTGATGATACTTGCCTTAAACGCACTCACCGAATGGCAACTGTTCAAACTGCAGTATTTTGAAGTTCAGGAGAAAAATTAAAATTTGCTCCCCTTCCCAAAGAAAAACATCAGATCCGAAACCTGCCTCCTGAATCTGGCACTATCAACATCGTGCGTCATATGTGCATTGTGTGCGGTGCGAACGCTCGAGCAGCGAGGGGTCAGCAGGAGCGCGCAGTCCATGTCACTGGAACGTGGCCAGAACGCAAAGTTGAGGTGTAAAAGTCGGCTTATTGCATAATCGTACACACCTTTGTCAGTCGACGGTGTAGGATAGTTTTCGGGTTGGAAAAGCTGAGGCTGGTCACCAAATCCGTCTCGATTCATAGTACCTTATGTTTTAAGCACACGATACTTTTGTCAACGCAAAAGCAAATATTCAACGCAAAAGCACGCGCTCCACATTGACTACCGCCAGCATCAAAGGTGGTTAAAGAGATGATGCGTGCGCATACCTAGACATCGACACCAAAGGATCAGTTAATTTATAGTGCAATTGTTTTCTGGTGCATCTGAATCTCGCGTTTGCTTGTCATGGCACTTCGGTTTCAGAAGATGTTTAGCATTCCGGTAACGCCACCACATTTTGATTGCTGATCTCTTTCTGAGCCTTCGGCGTACTTCTTTGCATTTGATCTATTGCATGACATGTGATCGCTTCAGTGTTTAGTCTACATACCACATAATCGTCTCAGACATCTAATTTATCGCGTGACCTCCTCTCATATCAATCACAGCCAAAACTTTCTTCCATCACAAAGCAGGAATTGAAGCGCCTGCTACACAAAGTAGCCAGCTTGATTACTGGAAAGTAGGAAGGTGCATGCCGAACCGCATCGATTCGAGCGGTTCATTCTGACGTTATTGTTGTTGTTTGTTGAGCTTAGCCAGCATGCCACGGTGCGTCAGTGTTACATAAAGCTAGGATTTATGAGGCCAGTACACTTAGCTCTGCAGTGAGCCTCCTTTCGGATGACAGGACAAGTGCTGTTTTATTGAGCAGGTTTACTGCTCAGCCGACATTTGAGGAGGCGCTCGTTCGCCAGACGTAAATCAGTGTTTTCCTAACCGTTGGCGGAATGTGCCGAGGCGGTACACTGCTGGTGGCTACCAGAGCACGGGTAGAAGGTTGGTGTTTACAAATGAGCCGCACACAACACAATTACAAAACATACATCAGCCTCACTATTTCATTTAACATCTTACCCCACAGGGTTACCCTATGCTTACTCTAATGTTGACGCCTCATTTTTGGCTTCATAAATAAAAGGTGCGTGTTCGGTTAAGAAGATGAATCGGCGAGGTGGCAGCTTGCTGATGGCCCTTTTCCGCATGGTGCAGGTGCATTGTTGTCGGCACACTTCGTTCCACATCCGTGCATGCGCGAAGAACGAGCCGTCAAATCATAGCACAACAGAGCACATCATAAGCGCAAATATTTGCGGATGCATGCGTGCTTTCGTACATAACAATCCCAACAAATGCTGTGCCGGGCATCGGTGGACGTCGAGTTGCGTTCAGTCCGGCTGCAGATAGGCTGGTGCTCATCTGACATTCATCAAAGGTGTCCAGGATCCAGAACAAGCAAGCCGCCGGCGGCCGGTGCACGGTGATAGCTGGTGCAAACCACGGGTGAGCGGATCAAAGTGAACAAAGAGGGAACATTGTGAAATACTCAGAGGTCCGTCAAACTTCTGCTGCCACAACGTTGTCCGGTGTTTCCAGACGGGTCTCTTCGCATTCCTCCTGCAGGTGCCTGCAATGTCACGGGGGTCAAAAGGTGGGAGATGGGATAGTCAGCGTACATGTGACCAGGAGATGGACTGCAAGACAGAGGTGAACATGTGGCAGCGTATGCTGTCTGGCTATCATGTTGCTGTCATTTGGTAAGACCGTATGGGGTGCTAATGGTAATCAGTAGCACACGTGCCTCAGTTTCATGGCAACGAATTTATAGTGGCGAAGACGTCCACACCTACCACGATAAAGGGCAATGCCGTCAGGCCCAGCATCGACAGCCAGTGAGAACGAATCTCGAATGCCTCGGAGATCGTACCAGCTCATGGTGTCTGGAATCCTACTCACCAGCACCAAGTCTTCTGGACGCCCGCTCGACCCGTCCGACAGCGTGAAGGGCGTGGCGACGCAATAAACCAGACCGACTCAGTACACCCAAACAAACCATTTGTTTCCATTAGCTGTTTATGCCGGCGAACGGGAAACCAGCGAGGTTTCGGCATGCAAATCTTAATTGAGCAAGGATGACTTGGCGTATATTGTAAACACGTGACCCAGAATGGTATCCCGGCCCGGTATCTGTACACTGTAGCTGGTGCACGCCCGACACGGGATCGGTATCTGTACACTGTAGCTGGTGCACGCCCGACACGGGCTCGGTATCTGTACACTGTAGCTGGTGCACGCCCGACACGGGCTCGGTATCTGTACACTGTAGCTGGTGCACGCCCGACACGGGCTCGGTATCTGTACACTGTAGCTGGTGCACGCCCGACACGGGCTCGGTATCTGTACACTGTAGGTGGTGCACGCCCGACACGGGCTCGGTATCTCTACACTGTAGCTGGTGCACGTCCGACACGGGCTCGGTATCTGTACACTGTAGGTGGTGCACGCCCGACACGGGCTCGGTATCTCTACACTGTAGCTGGTGCACGTCCGACACGGGCTCGGTATCTGTACACTGTAGCTGGTGCACGCCCGACAAACACGGCCGATTGGCAGGCGGCCCCGAACACGGACCGGAAGCGGCGAGTGATTCTAACGAGCCGGTGTCGCCACCGCTCCGATAGTGGCACCCCTCAGCGGCCGGGACGCGGCGCCGCGGTGTCACGCGAGGCTGGCAGTACCCACGATGGTCTGTCGGCTGGCGTTTGTCGCCGCCATCAGCAGGAGAACGTGCGCCTCTAGCTATGGTGCCGCCGGCGCCCATGGCCGTATTTGCCTTACGATCTACACATAAGCACGTGCGCATACACGTTTTCAACATATATACGTGTTCAAAACGGCAAAAGAGGTGGAGTTATAACGATGTGAAGTCACATACTGCATCGCCGCACACCCCTGCACATACCCCTATGCACACCACACACCTCTGTAGCTCCCCACACAACCCCTCGACTGGCGTGGAACACTCCGCCTGCTCACCAATGCCGAGATATTGTTTATTTGTTTGTCGGGTGTTTTTTTTAACGCACTTCACACTGCACGATCACAGCTAATGGCGCTGACCACACTGTGTCGCCGGTGGGCCTCGAGATTGGGAAATGTCCCGAGTGGTGAGAGTATTGAGCCCGGGAACTTTGGCACCGAGAGTTCAACACCTTAGCCACTCCCCCCCCGATGCCGAGAGAGGCGATAATATATGTGTTAGCTAAACTTCTCGGTTTGGTATTGCCTTGGCCCGCTCTTGACGATCTATCTCTGCGAGAGGTACGAGAGGTACCAACAACCCCCAGCAACCTTTATTTCTTGCAGTGTACTATCGTTCTTGTGGACTGAAATCTGCGTGTTCAAAAACACATTTACGAGGTACGTATGAAATGTCATGTGTATTTAGCATGCACTATTAACCCGCGCCGTCTTTCCGGTCAAATCTTCCCACCACGTCTCGGGGGGGGGGGGGGCGGTTGAAGACCCCCTTCTAAAATCCAAACTAAGCATCGCACGAAAATGAAAGAGATGTCATCGGAAAGCACTCGACGAGTAGGGTCCTGGTCCACCCTCTAAAACAATTTCCTCCCAAAAGTGACGTCACTAGGGGGCTAGATTTTCACGATTTTTCACGACTTACATTATGTTTTTCACTCTGGGGAGTTCATTTTGTGATACATGAAAAACAAAGTTTATTTGGAATGAGAAAAGGACTGCGAAATCGACCAGGGCTATATTTTTGCCACCCAAATACAATTTATTTTGACATTTCAAAATTTTGAGTTTTCCAGTTTTCTTTGATTTTCCTTTCCCAATGGGTAGAGCAGACCGAAAAACGTTGTTAGAAGTCAACTTGCTATAATACAAAATGCTTACTTTGGCCAGAATCCTGTATTTGAACTACAATTTGGCAAATACGCAAAATTTGTATGCAGTCAAAAACGGGAAAAATTGAAAACTTCACCTCATACGTTTTATTGCATCCGTAAAGATAAGCAAACGCTGAAAGTTTCATTAAAATATCTGTATCCGTTAAAGCGTGACGACTGGTTAAACTTTCTGGAGGTGACCTCACTTGACCTTGACTAACTCGTTGACCCTAGATGACCTGACCTAAAAACTTTGAGTCATCATGTCAAATTGATGTGGGAAAAGGTATGCCAACTTTGGGCGCGCTGCCGCGCGCCGTTCGTCCGCTATCCGCGAAAAACCTGAGGGGGCGGTTGAAGACCCCCAAGACGGGACGGACTAACAATTATTGAAAATATTTGTACTAATAACTGGTGGTGGGATCTGTCCAGTAAAAGGCACAAGCCGGTAGTGGTTTGACCTAACCTGACTTGCTTCCATGACCTACTTCACATCCCTGAAATTCAGCATAATAAAGTCACACTGGAATAGAACTCCCGCCTACTTATAAACACGCGCCCTGGAGGGGGGGAAATCCGCCCACCCCTCCGGTTTTTCGTACATAACTCCAGATCTTACCGGCCGATATATGCCATTGTTTGTGTACCTGGTTAGAAATGACCGGCGCGTTGTTTGAAGCAACAAAAACGAAAATCGGCTGAATTTGTTTTTGAGTTAGAGGTCGTTAGAGTAGAAGAAAAAAAATATCAGCGCCAGACAACAAACTCGGCGCTGATGCGCTTCCCGTATATTGGCAAAATGCAGGTGTTCTTGGCAACACTAGCAACTTCTTTGATGCATATTGTTATGCAATATTGTTTCAAAGTCATGTTAGGTCACCGAGGTCAAGTCAGATCAAGTTCATGAAAGCTTAATGAAACCAAAACTTGGTCAACTGAAATGTTGTTATAAATGTAAACCTTAATCTGATATCATGAAATAAGCACACAACAGAGGTCACTCCCAAACCCATCCACCCTGTGAATTTCGTTACTCCAGCTTTAAAAGTAGCCGAGATCTTAGGGGGAATCCCTCCTCCGGTGCGCGTAACTTTCAAAGGCCTTCCAGGACGCGTGTTAATGGGTGGGAAACTAAACATTTCTTAAGCTACTAAAAAAATACAAAAGGTAGTGTTGAATGCTTAATTATTGTAGCATCTTAACCCGTCCCGTCTCTCCGATCAGATCCTCACACCCCTTCTTGGGAGGGGGGGGGGGCTGATAAGAACCCTCTCGAATATCCAAACTAAACGTCGTACGAAAACGAAAGAGGTGCCATCGGAAAGCGCTTGGCAAGTAGGGTACGACGCCATCCGCGAAAAACTTCCCCCAAAAGTGACGTCACTAGGCGGCCTATAATTTCACGACTTTCGTCATGTTTTCAGCTCTAGGGAGTTCGTTTTGGAGGATATTTGAGAACAAAATTATTTGGAATCAGAAAAGGACAGCGAAATTGACCAGGACCATAACTATTTTTAGGCATCATAAAATCAAATTTGTATTCACTTTACATTTCAACATTTCGTGTTTTCAAGTTATCTTTTAATTTTCCTTTTCTGATGTGTAGAGCAGCCGAAAACGTTGTTTGAAGTCAACTTGCACTGATAAAAAATGTTTACTTTAGCAAGAGTCTTCGATTTGAACTATAATAGGCAATTATGCAAAATTAATAAGCAATCAAAAACGGAAAAAATAAAAATTCCCCTTGTACATTTTGTTACATCCATAAAGACAAGCAAGCACTGAAAGTTTCATTCATATATCTGCATCCATTAAAGCGACGACTGGTTGAACGTTTTTGAACCTCACTTGACATCGACTAACTCGTTGACCTTAGATGATCTGACTTCAAATGTTTGACACAACATGCCAAATTGATATGGGAAAAGGTATGCCAAATTTTGGCGCGCTGCGACGCGCCGTTCTTTCACTATCCGCGAAAAACACGAGAGGGGCGGTTAAAGACCCGCACGAGACGGCACGGGTTAATGAAATCAATCCTAGCCAGAATCACATTACGCTTGGGTTAATTAGACATAACAGACGGTAAGCGTAATTATGTACTTGCAGGTAGGATGTTAAATTATACTTTCGAAATATGTGCGCTACTGACGTAGTACTGTACGCAATCCATTTGCGAAGGACTGTAGTTTCGGTTCAGTTCATGAAGTCCAATGCATGCCTCACCATACGATCTCGCATCTGTGTTTTAATCAAGAGTTGACTAACTTTTCCGCATCTACTCTAGTTCCGCATATCATGTACAACATGCGTCAGTTGGTCGGGGCCATTCTCAATTGCCTATGGAACCAGCAGTCAGCTTCCGCCAGACCAGCCAGCTGGGTCATTTCCCCAGCTGGCATACGTGCCACATGACACGAAGCCATTCTCAAGTGACCACGGAACCGGCAGCAACGGCACCGTCTTGGCCAGCCTGTTACCATCAACACAGCTGGCTTTCCGTACGTGCTACCAATGGCACCACCGTCTCGGTCAGCTTCTCACCGCCAACACAGCTGGCTCTCCGTTCGTGCATCGCAGATTAGAAAAGTTCGTCACGTGAAAGCACACAAGTCATCTGTTTTCCAGCATTTGGTGAATTTAAGCATGAGAAGGATGCAGAGGAAAACGAGTCAGAAGACTACAGGGACCACTGTCACGTGTTCATTAATCTAGCCTGTTTGAAGAGGCGGCAATAGCGATTGGAATTTTCATAGCATTCATCAACATGAGGAGCAAATTGTTTTCCGGAAAGCAGTCGATTGGAAAATCTGAGCAAACCTTTCTCCGCCGACGGTTTCCCCCGGTTTTATGTCGGGAAAGTGCTTGGGGGAAATTGCAGATATGTTCAATGGCGATGTCCAGTGAGGGCGTGCAGAGAGCTCCAGCACTTCCCAGTAAGAAGCAGTAAGGTAAGTAAAAGCTGGGTGCAAGAACGTTCATACTTTACTTGAGCGCTGATGCGTCAAAGGAAGCTGGAAGCCAAACTGACTGCATTGCTCTTGGAGATATGAAAACAGTCGGAGCTTCGTCGAAGTTGCAAGCCTCTAATTCGCCAAGATATTCATTAACGATGTACCCAAACACACATATCCACACAACACAAATGAAATTCCGCGTCAGATAACCTTTCACGAACAACGTGAGTGCATCAACATAAGGTATTGACATTGTGTGTTAACTATTGCCTTCAGCATAACAAATAGGCACCGTAGCATACCTTTTGAACCGGAATAAAATATGTATGCATAGAGGAAAAAAGAACGAGGAAAACTATACGAAAATAATACCTTAGAAAATGGAGATTTAAATTATTAGGTGAGGTTAAAGTAAAAAATATTTAGTAAATGCATTCCCTACCTTACCTCGCTTACGAAGATAAATAAATAATCAGAAAGCATTCTAATAGATCGGCTAGGATCACCGGCAATAGAACGAGATGTGAGGGATTGCGGGTGGGGATGAACAAGTAAACAAACAAGTTGAGGGACGAGAAAGGTGAGGTGAAGCCAGCTGAAAAGAAAGATGATGCTGACGGACATGGAATTGGAAGAGAAAGAGGGCCTAGAGGGTGAGCGAGCAGGACAAAAAAAACGAACGAGAATGAAAAACGCATCAACAAAACAAAACAAAACAGTCGAGACAGATTCCAACTCTGCCGTCAGAGAAGGACAACGGGAAGTTGGAGAAGAATGAGCGTCGGCGGCAGGGCGGACAGTCAAGGCAGCGATGAGAGGCCACGCGGCCGGCTGCAGACCAGGTCGCGTGGCCGCTCACGGTCGCTCACCGCTGGACGAGCAGTAGGTAAAGTGGTGCAGGCGACTGCTGCGGGCCAGCGTGGAGCTGCGGTACTTCTTCAGCTGCAGGCGGGCTCGCTTCTCTCGGTCTGGTAGACTCAACATCGTGACGATGTGCGTGGTGTGTGGCTATTGACCGGTCCGTCCGTCCATCCGCCCGCCTGACAGACGTCTGATCATCTCTCTGATCATCTGTCTGTCTGTTTGCGACTCTATCCGTCCGTGTGTGTCTCCATCTGTCTAGTCGAACCTTCGCGTGTCGGTAGTTCGCTGGTAATCCGTCTGTTCCTCTGTCTGTTGCGCTTCTGTCCGCCCGTCTCTCCTCCCGTCCTTTGTCTGCCGTATTGTCCGCCTCTGCTGGGGACGTCTTCCGTCAGCGGGTCAGTCCGTCGGCCGGAGCCTCCACCAGTCGGACGTCAGCCTGTCTCTCCTCCCGTCCTTTGTCTGCACTCTCCGCCTATGGGGCTGTCTTCCGTCAGCCTGCCAGTCCGTCGGCCGGAGCCTCCACCAGTCAGATGTCAGCCTGTCTCTCCTCCCGTCCTTTGTCTGCACTCTCCGCCTATGGGGCTGTCTTCCGTCAGCCTGCCAGTCCGTCGGCCGGAGCCTCCACGCGCCGGACGTCAGCCTGTCTCTTCTTCCGTCCTTTGTCTGCACTCTTCGCCTATGGGGCTGTCTTCCGTCAGCCTGCCATTCCGTCGGCCGGAGCCTCCACGCGCCGGACGTCAGCCTGTCCGCCCGTCGGCCGGTGCGCCGTCCACCTGTCGATTCGCCGCCCGCCAACCGCGCCGGAGACCACCGTCGGAGTCGACGAGTGGCGCGCGTCGTTGCCGACGACACGCTAACAGGCTCTCGACTGCGCACGGCGGCGTCCGATCAAAGCCGACCGATCGATGACGTCCGCGGCCCTCCGCGGCTAGCCCCTCCCCGCGGCCAGCCCGTGGGTGCTCAGCACCGCCCACCATTGGTACAGCCTCCTCGGCACACGCGGCGCAGAGTGTGCTGCTCACTGGGATTGAGCCGGCTACGGTGAGGGCACGACATCCTCAGAGGAGGCGAGGAATTCGCAGTACCCGAGGCGAAGTGCATTCCCGGGAGTGTTTTTGTCGTGGTGGGGGACGAATGTTTGTTGTCGACTGAGAGAGATCTGCTATACTGTGAAGGATGACAGCATGTACGCATGGGCCGTCTGCACTAAGTGGGGAGAGAGAGAGAGGGGGAGAGAGAATGTGAGGAAGACGGCGGATACCAGCGTGTGCTGAACGAATTGGCTAATTTAGCGGCTTTCATATCCATCGATTTTCGACTGTCACATAAATCAGTCAGAAAGCCAAAAGATGATAAACTTAGATGTTCTACGTCAGTACCTTGAACTACTTTTGTCGTTGTTGAATAAATATAAGCATACCGATGGCGGAGGTAGCTTGTTGTTCATAGCATGTATTTTGGATACATTTTGTATGTGTTTTACTAAACACATGTTTTGGAAACAAGACGGACGAACAATTAGCTATCAGGCTGCACACTCACTTCAAAATAACTTAACTTCATTTTATTTCCGTTTTCATAGCTGCTTCACAAACAATTACCATTTGTGTGTAATATTCGTGAGTGCAAAGCTGAGTGACATCAGGTCATATATCTGGTGGGTCAAGTGGTCGCGTATCATGGATGCTTGCCCAGATCGTGTCTCTCCCATGCTATTACAGTTTTGTAATTCATTTTTATCGTTGCTGCATGCCATCAATTGCTTTCCGATCACTCGATCACCATGTATGAGATCAGATGCTTTGCCAAAGTACTTGTATGATTGCCCTCGCTGCACTCTCCACCTAGAAATATTCTCTCGCAGTTTTGTCTTTGTAGGAATATTCTCTTGTAGTTTTGTATTTGTTTCTGATGCCACCGGCTGAATTTGATCTCTTGGTCCTCTATGGTTGGAACAATGAATCGGCAAGAAACGCCATTGACCATTCTGTCAGTCGCCCTGCGCACACAATTTACAAACACAAGCTGGTTCACTCGCCTCAGCTGCTCCAGACCAACGAGGAAGTTCATACGGTTGTCATGCCCCATCTATTCGCTGCTAAAATATGAACCTGCCTGGTAAACAGGATGAAATGTCACGTATCCAGTGTTAGCTACTGCAAGAAAAAGCATCTTCAATCATGCTACGCCATTTAAGTGCCACTCAAGCTGTTTATCAGTTACTTGATACATATATAGCGCTGGTGGCATCCGACTCTGTGGCAGAGCTACTTCCTAAATACATTGGCTCAATGTGCAGCATACATAGGTATCATGCTAAATGTGAAAATTAACTGTGAATGAACTGGCACACAGAGCAAACATCTGGGAAGTATGTGGACACACACACTCACTCGTCACCCTGCAGAACAAAATTGAAATACATTAGTCATCCGGGGTGGGTTTAAATTTGGTTCGGAAAGTATATTTTGAAGTAATGATGGTATCCGAAGCACCAATGATTGTTCTCCGTGCGTCCTAGCTTGGCCTTGCTCATGCATAATTTCACGCATCCACCAAATGTCATGCTCAGGCTTCCCAGGCAAAACCAAGAGTTTGCTGCAGAGCAGGAATGGCGTGAGGAAAAGGAGACGATGAGTTGCTGTTGTGACAGATGTCAGGCTAGGAATGTGAAATGCGCATGGCACGAATAGACCGGTGAGAGTTTTGTCACTCGGTATCACCGCTTTCACTGATAGTAGGGATAAATCTAAGGATGCCGAGGACATCCGCAGATAAACACGATCGAACGGAACTATTATGATCTGACAGGAGAAAATTGATATGTTGTCGATATTCGTTCAGTCGTTCCCATGTACCGAAAGCGAATAAAGAGGAATTTGGTAAAAACGTGTGCTTATGTGGTGGGAGAATGCGATTACTTTGCCACTGCCGTACATAAAGGAATAAAGGAGGAAATAATGCAACCATTATTGGGCTAACGGTGAAACCTCTGGAACTCTGTGATAAAAACCCGAAGAATGCTTTGTTTACTGTGCTGGTGCTTTATGGCCGCAGGCAAATTTGTCATCATTTAATTGATAGTCCGGTGTACATAATGATCTTATGTTCTCTGCTTTGATTGACATGTCCTGCTGATCACACCATCTGTTCACCGTGGGCGCTAGCACCCCTGCTGATCAAGTGCTGGTCCCCGATGTTGGACAACGCCAGAATCCCGCGAAACAGAATCCATAAAAAGTATCGCACCTCGTGCCTAGTTGCTCCATTAATGCGGGTTTTCTCAGGCTGGGCTTGGTGTAGCCACATGTCCACAGCCATCAGAATTTCATGCCCTAGGGAAGCGGATCCGATGCAACGTGTTGGACTGAACATGGAGATGCAGTATTGCTGGTGGCACAGCTGAAACACCTAGATAATACGCTCACAGTTACAACATCAACTGAATCACAATTTGCATCTCCTGTTGCACTCCTGTTGCATTCCTATTGCACAAAATTTGCATCTCCTATTGAGCGACGAACTTGACATTTTGGCTGCATCAACTTCCGAGCAGCATGGCTGATAATTTGTACGGCCGTATTCTGACGTGCCGTGAGCCAACAGGTCCTGGAGACAGGTCCCGGCAGGGCTCAGCAGGCCCGGTCGGCTATGCGCACAATATGCATGCACGTTCTGTAGCGGTGTGCTGAAATGACTTGGGTAGATTCCACAAACACAATCAGCATGGTTTCAAGTGGTACAATGCAATTGCGAAGGGTTGAAATCTTTGGCGCTAACCAACTTCAAAGCATAAGTACGAAAAGAATCAGTGGTGGTCACTACATATCAAATTGACATATACGTTATGCAGTTGCCGACTATGTGATATTCGTTAAAACTTGATGTGTTTCGGAGCTCTTATGGGCCAATTTTGGTCCCATCGGGAGCTGATGGGCGGCGGATTATGCCAACCAGGGACTGGTTGATTCATCTTATTGTCGAAAACAAAAATAGTTATCGAAGGCGAATGCTCCAGTAGTACGCATACGAAGTCACTGCTGACGTCATGCACGAAGTCTTCACAAAGTAACCACGTCTTCTGAGGAATGCTTAACCTTTTTCAGACGGTCATGCAAGTGGAAATTGTTTCCTGGAACCCATGCGTGTTAAATACGCACATGATAGAGATATGCTGTGGAAGACCAAAGAGCATTCCAGGCAAATATTGTTGTGGGGGCTAAAGTTTTTGTCAGACCCAGTGGCTTTACAATGACGCCAGGACTGGACCTCTGTCCTGGGAACTTCAACGTTTTACTGATGATGTGATGAAGTTGTAATTATGTTGTGTATCCCTTCTGTGCAGAGGAATAAGGAGAGGAAAACACAATCGCACTGGCATGCATAAAATAGCTCAGATATGGTCATAATATCAGGTAACGTACTGAACGTAGAAATAACGGTCGTAGTCCCCGCCGTCAGCCTGCTCCTGACGTGGTCCTGATAGGACCACATGGGAGAGGTAGGAGTACCACCGTCAGCCTGCTCCTGACGTGGTCCTGATAGGACCACGTTGGAGAGATAGGAGTACCCCAGTCTGTCTGCTCCTGACGTGGTCCTGATAGAGCCACGTGGGAGAGATAGGAGTGCCCCCGTCTGTCTTCTCCTGACGTGGTCCTGATAGGACCACGTGGGAGAGATAGGATCCCCCGTCCGTCCGCTCCTGACGTGGTCCTGATAAGACCACGTGGGAGAGATAGGTCCCCGTACCGTCCGCTCCTGACGTGGTCCTGATAGGACCACGTGGGAGAGATAGGATCCCCCGTCCGTCCGCTCCTGACGTGGTCCTGATAGGACCACGTGGGAGAGATAGGAGTACCCCAGTCTGTCTGCTCCTGACGTGGTCCTGATAGGACCACGTGGGAGAGATAGGAGTACCCCAGTCTGTCTGCTCCTGACGTGGTCCTGATAGAACCACGTGGGAGAGATAGGAGTACCCCAGTCTGTCCGCTCCTGACGTGGTCCTGATAGGACCACGTGGGAGAGATAGGAGTACCCCAGTCTGTCTGCTCCTGACGTGGTCTTGATAGGACCACGTGGGAGAGATAGGAGTACCCCAGTCTGTCTGCTCCTGACGTGGTCCTGATAGGACCACGTGGGATAGATAGGATCCCCCCGTCCGTCCGCTCCTGACGTGGTCCTGATAGGACCACGTGGGAGAGATAGGATCCCCCGTCTGTCTGCTCCTGACGTGGTCCTGATAGGACCACGTGGGAGAGATAGGAGTACCACCGTCTGTCTGCTCCTGACGTGGTCCTGATAGAACCACGTGGGAGAGGTATGAGTACCCCGTCTGTCTGCTCCTGACGTGATCCTCATAGGACCACGTGAGAGAGATAGGAGTACCCCAGTCTGTCTGCTCCTGACGTGGTCTTGATAGGACCACGTGGGAGAGATAGGAGTACCCCAGTCTGTCTGCTCCTGACGTGGTCCTGATAGGACCACGTGGGATAGATAGGATCCCCCGTCCGTCCGCTCCTGACGTGGTCCTGATAGGACCACGTGGGAGAGATAGGATCCCCCGTCTGTCTGCTCCTGACGTGGTCCTGATAGGACCACGTGGGAGAGATAGGAGTACCACCGTCTGTCTGCTCCTGACGTGGTCCTGATAGAACCACGTGGGAGAGGTATGAGTACCCCGTCTGTCTGCTCCTGACGTGATCCTCATAGGACCACGTGAGAGAGATAGGATCCCCCGTCTGTCTGCTCCTGACGTGATCCTGATAGAACCACGTGGGAGAGATAGGATCCCCCGTCCGTCCGCTCCTGCCGACGACCTCTCTGTAGTCATGCGACCGCCGGCGCCGCCGACGCCGACCGACAGTCGTGTTTACGTGACGCCGCGTGCGTTTACCGTTGGAGCCCGCGCAACGACGCCGACGCCTATGCGGGCCGACGGCGGCGCACGCGATCCCAGCCCTTGTCGCCGCCGCCGACGCGCCGGACGCCGGCCAAATCAGCGTGCGCCGGCCGACGGCCGGAATGTTGGTTTATCTGGCGCCAAACGGAGCGCGCGGATATTGAACACGTCGTCGGTGGGATTGGGTCTGTGACGTGCCGCTGCTGTCTGAAATGACGCGTCGCGACGGGGCCTCCATTCAGTGCCGCCGACGGTGTTGATGCACGCGGGCGGCAGTTTCGCGGCCTAGCTGACCGAGCGGGGCGGCGCGTTACTGGCGCGCTGACGGCGTGCCTCGGGCCACCCGCCCTGACCGCCGGCTGGCTCGCCATCGGCACGGCCGAGTGGGGTCCCGCTCTTTGTCGCCGTGGAGTGCCACTGACCGAGCACGTCTTGGGCGAGGACCTAGGAGGACCATCGGCCGATCACGTCCTGGATGCGGACCATTGAAGACCACTGACGGATCACGTCCTCCTGGATGAAGACCATTAGCATGTGGTGTCCTGATTAACGTTGCGGTGTCCTGGTTAACGTTGTGGTGTCCAGGTTAACGTTGTGATGTCCTGGTTAACGTTGTGGTGTCCTGCTTAACGTTGTGGTGTCCTGATTAACGTTGCGATGTCCTGGTTAACGTTGTGGTGACCTGGTTAGCGTTGTGGTGTCCTGACTAACGTGGTGGTGTCCTGATTAACGTTGCAGTGTCCTGGTTAACGTTGCAGTGACCGGCTGCACGCCATGTTATTTGCGCCAATGCTGTAGTTTTCAGGCCAAGCAATAACAGTAGATATTCTTGGCCGGAGAAGTATTGTGACAAAGCCGACCCACCCAAGACAATCTCTAGGTCCAGCTCTTGCCAAAATATTTTGTATCAAGTAAAGCACTACATTGACATGGCTTGGCCTAGCTAGAGTGGAGAATGCAAGCAATCCTCGCGAAGCCGTCATGTGTGCCGAAATACAATGCATCAATGATTAAGCATCTGAAGCTGCTCTTAGCGTTCGGAGCATCTTTTGCATTAGCATCTCCGTTCGGAAAGTCTTTTGGGTGGAAAGGGGAACTGCCCTCCTCGTGAGTGAATAAGTGACAGATAGCTTTCAGGCGTGCTGGACCATAAAGATCATTGTTGATTTATGTAAACGTAAATGATTAGATAGGAAGGATATTGGAACCGCAACAGCTTCCTTACAAGCAGAATAGCTTGACGACAATAGGGATATCAGTGAGGTCGCAGAAGGCCTGGTACTTGGGAAGTTGGGTCAAATCCACAAATTTCCAGAGATTTCCACTATGTTCACAGGATTTCCGTTATCTGGCTAATTTCCGGAGAACTCAGATCCAGCCATGTTGCAATTCACCAAACAGCACGTTCACAGAGCATTTGGCTCGAAAGCGACGGTTCCTTCGGCAATAATTTTAATTCCCGTGCGGTGTCTTGCAACTGCTCGCTAGGATGTCGACCGCTGGTCTACTTGGAGTGGCATGCTGGCCGGCAATTCTGCTTGGTTTCCCATGTTGTATTACCTATGTTTTTATAACTTTCTACTAATCCTCATTCGGATGAAGCGTGCCCGTCACCACCGTACAGTTGAGTTCTTTTAAGCGCAAATTTTTGCAGTGGTTCAACCATCGCGTACATATTGCATAGCGTGAGTGAGGAGGTACAGACCAGGGGACCAGGCATACTCTGCAGCACGGGGATTGGGTCAGCACGTGCTGCGACAGAGAGCAGGCAGCACACGGTGCATGCCAATCATTGAAGCGGTTTCTGCGCACATACGTCGCAGAGCTAGGCCAGTGGATCACAACCTGAGTCGCTGCAGTCACACGAGAGGTACAAAACAACGTATGTGCAGCGGGGTCACGGCTAACAGCGCACAACAAACCTATGTCATGACACATAACATGCCGTTATTCACCCACGATAAGTACTTTCCTTCCGCCGTACGGTCGTGAGAACAATTTCCTTCAACTGCATGCTCAGAAAGCTCTAGACACTATCACATGCAAGCAGTGATCCGCGACCTGCCCTCGTCCAAGACGCGGTTCATCGGTGGTGCAACAAAAAGTTAACCAGAACAATGCAACGTTAAGCAGGACACCACAACGTTCACCAGGACATTGCAACGTCAAGCCTGGCAACAACATGTCAACCTGAGCACCGAAAGTGATTCTTTCACGCATAAATTTTCTACCAAGGAAACCGAGTTTTCGCCTTGCTGCCAGCTTCGTTGCTCGTGCCAAGCCCGCGGACATTCCATCCAGAGCGGTACCAACGTGTCGCAGACACTGGAGGAGGCGTTCGTGAGACACTAGAGGAGGTGTCCGTGAGACACTGGAGGAGGTGTCCGTGAGACACTGGAGGAGGTGTCCGTGAGACACTGGAGGAGGTGTCCGTGAGACACTGGAGGAGGTGTCCGTGAGACACTGGAGGAAGTGTCCGTGAGACACTGGAGGAGGTGTCCGTGAGACACTGGGGGAAGTGTCCGTGAGACACTGGAGGAGGTGTCCGTGAGACACTGGAGGAGGTGTCCGTGAGACACTGGAGGAGGTGTCCGTGAGACACTGGAGGAGGTGTCCGTGAGACACTGGAGGAGGTGTCCGTGAGACACTGGAGGAGGTGTCCGTGAGACACTGGGGGAAGTGTCCGTGAGACACTGGAGGAGGTGTCCGTGAGACACTGGAGGAGGTGTCCGTGAGACACTGGAGGAGGTGTCCGTGAGACACTGGAGGAGGTGTCCATGAGACACTGGAGGAGGTGTCCATGAGACACTGGAGGAGGTGTCCGTGAGACACTGGAGGAGGTGTCCATGAGACACTGGAGGAGGTGTCCGTGAGACACTGGAGGAGGTGTCCGTGAGACACTGGAGGAGGTGTCCGTGAGACACTGGAGGAGGTGTCCGTGAGACACTGGAGGAGGTGTCCGTGAGACACTGGAGGAGGTGTCCGTGAGACACTGGGGGAAGTGTCCGTGAGACACTGGAGGAGGTGTCCGTGAGACACTGGAGGAAGTGTCCGTGAGACACTGGGGAGGTGTCCGTGAGACACTGGAGGAGGTGTCCGTGAGACACTGGAGGAAGTGTCCGTGAGACACTGGAGGAGGTGTCCGTGAGACACTGGGGGAAGTGTCCGTGAGACACTGGAGGAGGTGTCCGTGAGACACTGGGGGAAGTGTCCGTGAGACACTGGAGGAGGTGTCCGTGAGACACTGGAGGAGGTGTCCGTGAGACACTGGAGGAAGTGTCCATGAGACACTGGAGGAGGTGTCCGTGAGACACTGGAGGAGGTGTCCGTGAGACACTGGAGGAGGTGTCCGTGAGACACTGGAGGAGGTGTCCGTGAGACACTGGAGGAGGTGTCCATGAGACACTGGAGGAGGTGTCCGTGAGACACTGGAGGAGGTGTCCATGAGACACTGGAGGAGGTGTCCGTGAGACACTGGAGGAAGTGTCCATGAGACACTGGAGGAGGTGTCCGTGAGACACTGGAGGAGGTGTCCGTGAGACACTGGAGGAAGTGTCCGTGAGACACTGGGGGAAGTGTCCGTGAGACACTGGGGGAAGTGTCCGTGAGACACTTGAGGAGGTGTCCGTGTGACACAGGATGAGGTATATATGTATATATATCATACAGCGATGCCTTGGTATGACATATTTCAATGTCATCTGTCTGCGGATTCCAGTATACAGTGACATTTTTGTTAAAGCGTACAAATCGTAGCACAAAATGCAGGACGAGGAACAAAGAAAGTGACAATTGATGGCTACCCTTCGTGCTGTCACCAGGGGCCGAGTCCGCATTCCCAGGGTCAGACTGAACGAGGTCGCCTATTTCGGGGTGCGTCGTCTCTTCTCATGACCCCTCATTGTCGTGCGACGTTGACATTTGTCAGACACGGACCAGATGACAGAGTGTCACCGGCGCCGACGCCACCTGCTACATTAGCCGGCGACAGGTGCCAAGTGCGTGGTACACAGTGGGACCGGCCTGGTGTCGCCCGCACACCTTCCCCAGTGTCGCACGGGCACCTTCCCCAGTGCCGCACGAACATATCCTCCGGTGTCGCTAGGATACCTGATCCTGTGTCTCACAGAAACCTCCTGTGTCTCACGGACACCTCCTCCAGTGTCGCACAGATATATCCAGTGTCTCCAGGATGACTCATCTAGTATCGCACGGACATCTCCTACAGTATCGCCAGGATTCCTCATCCTGTGTCTATATGTACACATATATATATATATACATATATATATATATATATATGTATATATATGCATATACACACACATCTATAACTATATATATATATATATATATATATATATATATATATATATATATATATATATATATGTATATATATACATATTTATTAATATATATACATATATATATATATGTATATATATATACAACATATATATATATATATATATATATATATATATATATATATATATATATATATATATATATATATATATATATATATATATATATAAGACGAAGAGGGAACAAAGAAGGTGACAATTAACCGTCACCCTTCGTTCTGTCGCTCCGGGTCGGTATGACATCCCGAGCCTCAGACCGAGTGATGTCTGCCTATTTCCGTGGGCGCTGTCTCTTCCCGTGACGTCTCGTCGTTGTGCTTTGGCGACATTTGTCAGACCGACCGACTCACCAGGTGACGAGTGTCGCCCGAGCCCATGTATGCACACATGGTGGGAGAGGGGGCGGGTGGGGTGATGCAACACCCCCAATGGTTGTTCGCGGATAGCTTCCGAACTGCTCAGCAGATACTGGTGAAATTTTTAGCAGCCTCTGGCGCGTATTTTCCGGAGCTCGTGTTATTCCTTGTGTTGTGTTGGACCACGTCAGGTCATGGTACTACCATGTCATGAAAGTGAACACCTCCGTTCTTGTCTCAGCTGATTCACTGATTATCACATCTTGACATGACATTGTGACTTAACCCGAGCCGTCTCTTCGGTCAGATCCTCACAAACCGTCTCCGGGGAGGATAACCCCATATAAAGTACAAACTAAGCGTCGCCCGAAAACGAAAGAGGTGTCATCGGAAAGCGCTCGACGAGTAGGGTCCGAATCCACTCCAAAAACAATTTCCCCCAAAAGTGACGTTACCAGGGGGCTAGATTTTCACGACTTAAAATATCTGTATCCGTTAAAGCGTGACGAATGATTGAAATTCCTGGAGGTGACTTCACTTGTCTCACCTGCCACTGGGCGGGGAACTGTCGGGATTACAAAAGGGACCTATTCTTCTCTGAAGCTATTTATTTGGACACAGCAATAATTCCGATAGACCATTCTTCACAATTCGTACGTTTAATGTGACACTCTCAGGAATTTGTATTTGGATGACATGCAATAATTCAGTACATGGAAGCTAATTTTTTATTAAAATGGAGGGGTTTTTTATAAAAAATAATTGGGGTGGGGTTTGGTTTTGTTTTAAGGAAAACAACAAAAAAAAGAAAAAAACGTCATGGCCAGGCATGCTGACAAGCGAGTCGCGAAAGATTGAAGTTAACTGAAAGAGGAGGGGCAGTGGTTAGACACGCTGTTTGGCGGACGACCTACACACTTATTTCATACCACTCATTTACTTGTATCTTGAGCCATTTCAGTGTGAACAACGGGTGATTCTCGTGCTCATTTACATCAGTCATCGCAGGTGAGGCGCATATCAGGACGCATTTCCCATACGAGTTCCGGGAGCTAACTGTGTCCTTGCTCAACAGATGGGGCTAAATAGTGATGACGAAACTAATTGACAACGAGGGGACGGTCACACAAAATGTGACGCTTCTCAACAGTGTAATTCATGCCGTCCTATGTGATAGATTTTAAAGCAATTAAGGTCTTACGCGCAAACAATATTTTTTTTCTTCTGTTCCTGTCTTACTCATATCTTCCTCCTTTTTCTCTCTCCTTGTCGCTCTGGTTTTCTCTCTCCTTCTCTTTCTATCTTTCTCTTTTTTTCTGATCTGACGTTAATCCGAGTGAGCGTACTGATAATACCAATGTACATGTGTGCAGCTATGGCTTCTCACAGCTTCGCGTTAAAAAATATTTGGTTTTCACTCGCACCGTTTGCAAACCAAATACACGAAGTCTATACATTGACATTTCAATGGAGCAAAATAAGCCCAACCTCAGCGGTAAGCATGCCACTGTGAGACTATGTCGTGGCTATCCGCTTCGCACATTAAAGCTAGACATAACTAACTCCACAAGTATATATATGCATGCATACCACTGAATTCATGAATGGCCAAAGGGCATATCACATGGTCCCTCCATGAGATCTTGTGGCATTCATTCGTCATTAATTTTAGTGGCCAATGACAGGCAAAATGGGTTTCAAGGAACCCACCAATCAAGTTCATTACTCATAGTAAGACATGTAATGACTATTTTGTACTCAAATCATGGAAATGAGAAACAATTTTGATGGAAGGCTACAAAACACAAAATCTTGCACTTGACCTCTGCTCGGGTTGCACTTGACCTCGGTTCGGTTCGTCCATGACCTTGGTTCGGTTTGCAATTGACCTCGGTACAGGTTGTGCTTGCACTCGATTCGGGTTGTACCTGACCTCGGCTCTAGTTGTACTTGACCTCAGTTCGGTTTGCACTTGACCTCGGGTCCGGTCGTGCATGACCTTGGTTCGGGTTGCACTTGACATCGGTACGTGTTGGCAAATACGTCTGATGGTCTTCCGAGGTCCAACTAGGTTTTCACAGCAGCAACAGAAAATACGGCAAGATTGCCACGAGCAATGCATATGCGAACAATACATCAATGCACATTCTGTGGGAGTTCAGCTTTGTCCGTATCTGTGAACGTTTTGCCATGTCAGAACTGCAGAACGACTAGTTCCTCTTCCATTGGTGATAACGCTTATCGTAGAATATAGGCGGAACGGTGTAAGTTCCTCGTGCTTGCCATTAAACACGTCTCTCTCTCTCCCTCTCTTTCATTCCCCCAAAATACCGTACCTCACGGCCCTATCTTATATGCCGCATTACCATTTGATATCTCTCAACGTGATCGGATACCGCAATGCATCCTTACATGTCTTATTGCTGTTTGCACGTCGCATTCGTATCTCATGTGGTTCGATGGTCGATTTTTACCGAGGGTTTGCCCAAACGTAAGACTGGGAGTCGTTGAAGGTTGTCATGACGACTACCCCGCGAATTTCGTACGCCAGCTTGGACGCCTGCAGTGTTGGTCACTCGGTGCTGCGGGCGCGGTAACGATTCCCATAACCACCACCCCCATTAGGAGAATATGAAGTTTAACGCGGTTCCAGGCCAGATCTGAGGCGGATCCAGCTAGCCGATTGGGGATATGCAAGTTACCGTAAATTCACGAACATTAATCGGTTTAGATGTATTCTAACATGAACTTGAAGTTATGCAGTGTTCTCAAATAAAATGTGCATGGCTTTCGTACAAATCGCGAATATAAGCCAGCTATGCTCCAAATCAGGCAATGTTGGATACGCTATGATTCCGTATCCAACCTTCTATTTCCTGGATCTGCCCCTGGCTAGTTGAACTTCGTTGTATCACACCCGGCTAAGAGGTGACCTTGTTACAATTGTGGGTTAGTGGACTTCATCAACGTGTCGTCATGCCACAATTGCACAATGCAATGATCAATACAAGAGCTTTAGACCGCGGAAAACAAATCCCTGTAGGAAAAAAGCAACAGCGATCGCGTAGCCACAACTTGCACACTTCATACACACGTGGTGACGTAGCACCCGTTGGGCTAGGCGACAGGCTGCTGTTACTCCACGCAGGGTCGCTTCTGCCTCTTAGTAGTGTTATTATCATCTGGATGTCGGCAAATCCCCGGAGTATGGCGGCTATTAGTGTACCCTTCGCGATGTAGCATTATACATTGGGCCAGGACAATATATGGGGCTTGATATATTCGAACAGCATGTGGGGAAACTTGAATGAATGAATTTCGTGAAGATGATGCACGAATGGAAGACAATGAATACGGATAGGAATACGGGACAGGGCCCCGAGGTGCACACTGCGAAACTGGGGCACATCAGCCCATATGACTCCACTCGCTCGCAACAATTCGCGCTCCGCAAGTAGTCATAGGATGTATACAAATACAAAATAACAAAGCGGGCGAACACAGACTTTAAGCGCAGTTGGGAGCAGCTGTGCCAGCTCTGTGATACTGGCCCAGCAGGCCTGTTCTCAGAGTTTTGCAGAAATAAACAGAAGCTGGTGTTTGCCTTGTTGCGAGTGCGACTGTAAACCTCGCACTGGCAGAAGCAATCCTGTTACTCGCCGCGAACAGGGCATTGGAGTATTCAGCCGCTCGCGCATTTACGACTTTTGCAGCACCTGGCTAATGAGAAGTGTTATTTCGCATATGTTAGCACCGTTGGGGTGGACGCGGACTCAGGAGAGGAGCGAGGGACAGCAATTCGGGTGGCAGTCCTGCTACCAACGGGAAAGTACAGAATCGGTTATTTGGTAATTGCAGCACACAATTGCGCTGTCACCATCGCCCGCGGGGGGCGGCACAACACCGTTAGAAAAGACGTCACCGGCTGCGAGGTGCACAGCCAGCCACCCATGCCACCCATCTGCCTGTAGTCACTCACTGCAGGAGGCCTTGCGGCCATACAGCATGTAGGAGGTGGTGCGTCGGTACGGTCTGGTGCTGTTCATGACTTCCGCGCAGCCAGCCGGTCCGCCGCAGCCGGTCCCTCGCAGCTGGTCCCCCACAGCCGGTCCGCGTCAGCCGGTCTGCCGCAGCTGGTCCCCCGCAGCCGGTCCGCGTCAGCCGGTCCCTC
Source organism: Imbricaverruca yamaguchii (assembly GCA_034440575.1). Classification (NCBI taxonomy): domain Eukaryota; kingdom Metazoa; phylum Arthropoda; class Thecostraca; family Neoverrucidae; genus Imbricaverruca; species Imbricaverruca yamaguchii. The sequence continues at coordinate 511,708 of JAOTOL010001351.1, read as the reverse complement.
GCAGCCGGTCCGCGTCAGCCGGTCCCTCGCAGCCGGTCCCCCGCAGCCGGTCCGCCTCAGCCGGTCCGCCTCAGCCGGTCCGCGTCAGCCGGTCCGCCTCAGCCGGTCCGCGTCAGCCGGTCCGCGTCAGCCGGTCCGCCTCAGCCGGTCCCCCGCAGCTGGTCCCCCGCAGCTGGTCCGCGTCAGCCGGTCCGTGTCAGCCGGTCCGCCGCAGCCGCTCCTACCGCAGGGTCTCCACACACGGCCACGCTCAGTCGCACCGACACGGCCGGGCCATAGCGGCGCCACACCAGCACACGACGCGACCCGGCTGGGCCAGCCCGCGAGCACGCGCCACCGCAGGTCGCTGGCTCCGGCCAGGTGCACTGAGCCGCCGTCGCCGCCGCCGCGCCGCTGTCACCGCGGCCGCCGCAGCCCAACGCCAAAATAACGGCCGCTTCGACCGTCGCCCCTCCCCGCCGTTGTCCGGCCGCGCCGCCCCGTCCCCCTCGTCGCTGCACCCCGCGAGCAGCAGCACGCGCGGCAGTCGATAGCGACGGCGCACGCACGGCCGTCGCGGCGGCGTCACGTGACGCACGCGGTGTCGGTGGCGTGACGGCCGGCCGGGCGCGGCGTGGTCGGCCCGGCGGCGGCCGGCCCAGGTGGACACCGTACAGCCAGGCCGGCCCGGTGCGCGCGGCTGGCGCTCCGCCAGGGGGAGGCCGCCTTCGCCAGGTCAGACGGCCACGCCCGCACGGCCTCCCGGGTCACGGCTGTGTGCAGGCTCACGTCGGAGCTGCAGTCTCGGCTGGGGTCCCAGACTCCGCTGGTCAGGAGTCGGGGATACCGCTGGTCAGTAGTCGGGGCTGTACTGGTCAGTAGTCGGGGCTGTACTGGTCAGTAGTCGGGGCTGTACTGGTCAGGAGTCGGGGCTGTACTGGTCAGTAGTCGGGGCTGTACTGGTCAGGAGTCGGCGGGGCTGTACTGGTCAGTAGTCGGGGCTGTACTGGTCAGGAGTTGGGGCTGCACTAGTCAGGAGTCTGGGCTGTGCTAGGTCAGGAGTTGGGGCTTCACTGGTCAGGAGTTGGGGCTGTATTGGCCAGGAGTTGGGGCTGCACTAGTCGGGAGTCGGGGCTGTGCTAGTCAGGAGTTGGGGCTGCACTGGTCAGGAGTCGGGGCTGCACTGGTCAGGAGTCGGGGCTGTGCTAGTCAGGAGTCGGGGCTGTGCTAGTCAGGAGTTGGGGCTTCACTGGTCAGGAGGCGGGGCTGTGCTGGTCAGGAGTCGGGGCTGTGCTAGTCAGGAGTCGGGGCTTCACTGGTCAGGAGGCGGGACACATCTGGTCAGGAGTCGGGGCTGCACTAGTCAGGAGTCGGGGCTGCACTGGTCAGGAGGTGGGACACATCTGGTCAGGAGGCGGAACACATCTGGTCAGTAGTCGAGGCCCCACTGGTCAGTAGTTGGGGCTCCACTGGTTAGTAGTCGGGGCCCTACTGGTCAGTAGTCGGGGTCCCACTGGTCAGTAGTCGGAGCCCCACTGGTCAGTAGTCGGGGCCCACTGGTCAGTAGTCGGGGCCCCACTGGTCAGGGGGCGAGGCTCCGGCCACGGCTCGGAGGTCGGAGTTCCTGATCAGTACTCGAGGACTAGGGCCTCTGGACAGAAGCCAAGGGACATAGTCAGGCTTAGAGACTTTCTTCCGTACATGAGATACCTAGGGAGGACTTGAAGGGAGTGGGATGTGGCTCCAGTCAGGACAATGAACTGATGGTCCGTAGTAAAGACAAGCCTCAAGTCAAGACTAAAGGTCCTGAGTTTTCGGTCAGGACTCGGGAATTCCGTGTTTCCAGTTATGACTCAGAACCTTCAGTCAGATCTCGTTGCCAGAATTTTCTGTCAGAACTCGGAATACGAAGCCCCAGTCGGAATTCAGGTACTTTAGCTCTCAAAATTGATTGTCCGACAACTAACAGTTTAGCTTTAATTTCCAGTAAATAACAGAATTAATGTGGGTGAATGGCAACTACGACTGCACATCTAATCAATAATCTCGTAACCACCTGGCATAGCACATCGCGCCTAGCAGTTATTTCGGCCACGCGCAGTTGAGATTGTACAACCGTCAGAGGATCGATTAGGATGGCGGAGGTTCATCCTAATCGATCATGTAGCGATGCTCGTTCACATTACGAAAGGTCATGCAAGTCACGTGAAGCAACATCGGTGGTGCTTTCATGCATATGCGTACTCCATATTCAATATTCCATCCATATGCATACTGACGTTCTCGTACACATGGGTTGCAGTAGGAGCGACTCAGAAGCTATACCGGTAATAATCATCTCAGCTATAATAATTGAAGTGTCGACGCGCGGATTCGTGAACCTCCTCCGTGAAACCGGTGCGTGAGAACATCTCGTGCAATATGACGACGGAGGTCTTACGGTGGGCGCTCCACATCGGCGCCCGTCCATAGCGCTGCACGGATACTGTGCGTGCAGTGTACAGTCTTCGGTGTACACGCTCTGGCAGTGCGAGCAGTCACGTGAGGCCGGTAGCTGCCCCCCCCCACAAACGGCCCTCGCTCGGTGTACGCCTCCACAGAGAGGCGCTGTTGAGGTCCGTCATGGCCAGCGAGTCACAGCTGGCTGGAGGTCGGCGGCGACAGGTACGACGCTCCGACGCGGCCTCCCAGCAGCAGCGTTCCGCCGCGACCTGCTGCGGCTATTTGTGAGTTTTCTCCCGCTACCTGGTGGTTACTGTCCGGTAGCAGGATTTCGTTCGTCCGTCGGCTATTTGGCGATTACCCTCTGGTTAGCTAACCACTGTCCTCTGATGATCTGATAATTTTACTCTAGCTATCTATTGTTTTTCCTCCGGCTATCTATTGTTTTCCTCTGGTTATCTGGTGATTTCTGTCTGGCTATCAGGTGATTGTGCTCTAGCTATCTGGTGATTATCCTCCGGTTATCTGGTGATTATTCTCTGGTTTCCGGCGGGTGTCATCCGGTTATTTGGCCACTATCCTCTGAATAGCTGATGGTTTTCCCCCGGCTATCTGGCGATTAACCGCAGGCCATTTGGTGATCTGATGATAAAGTGATCGCATGGTGGTGTTCTAGTGACTAGCACCAACACACCAAAAAGTCAGACTGGTGATTGTCCTCCGGCGGTGTGGAGATCATCTCCGGCGTTATTCGATCGCATTGTTGTGGTCTAGCGATCATCATCTACCAGACTAGTGATTATACACTGGTGAAGTCGTGATTATCGGCTGATGAATATGATTAATTATTCGTGAACTGATGTTCATTATCTGGTGCTTCTGCAGCTCTCGTCTGTTAGCCGGTGGTGATTTTCTGACCACTAGCCTACTGATCCAGTGGTTACCATTTGTTGGGTATTGGAATATTGCATGCAAATGAGAGATTATCTTATTGTGCGTACATAGGATTTCGTTTCTGCGATTTCGTTTCTTCGTCAGAGATTTCTCGATTTCGTCATTATATTCGGTCGCATGTGTATGGTATTTAGAGCACTGGTGATAACTCACTACTCATTCAAGTTTATGCGTTAGTTAGGAAACTAGTGTCAATGGGCCTCAAATATGTTTGAATTCACGCAGTAGCTCTACAGAGCAAAATTGCGGGTGGCTTTGTAATCATTTCCGTGTCCTATTCATCCTTTTCAGACTGTATAGGATGAGATACGAAATTATTTAGGTTGGGATATGCAACTGGACATATGGTGGTGCATTGATTCACTTGCACAGGTAACTCAGCTCAACGTGACGTCTTCTGTCTCATTGTGTGCTTGGAAACTTCAATGCAATTTATCCATTCCTGTATTATGCAATATATTCATCACGCAATGTGCGAATTGTAATTTAATTTCGATGTATTTAAGCTCATGTTATCAGGGGATCGCAACCCTTTGTCGCAGGAGATACTTGAGATGGATACCCCCACGGAGAAAGTTATGCTGATCAATGGATGTGCATGGATGGATGAGATGTGCATTTCAATGGAAATATGCATGCAAACCGAGTTCATTGTAAACGTTTCAATGCCGAAAAGTACTTTTCATTTTGGCGAGCAAGAACCTGTTTGTATAGTTGCATCCGTATTTCTCCATTGTCACCATGCGATGTGGTTATTGCCTCCGCACTAGTCCCTGCAGCTATTCGACCCGGTATTTTCCTTCCTACACATCTTTGGATCCCCTCTACTGTTGTTCTATTTATAATCTTACCAGCATAACGCTAGTGTTCACTCCCACAATCCACCCACCGATTAACCCACATCCACGCACAAGCTAAGCCAAAAGTCCGACCTACCTGTTAGTCGCAAAAACTGGCCAGCCCACCTGGATGCACTGAACTGGTTCTCTGTTTTTCCTGTCACGACTACCATACCTGCCCCATGGCCCGGTGTCGACGTTATCCGTCCAATCAACTGGGCTGCAGGTGCGTGATGCCCACCACTCCCTCCAGCGCACTGGCCGCACAGGCGTGTGCGCGTCAGCAGCCGTCGGGTGTGCGCGCGGCGTGACGTGACGATGTCGGCCGTGACGGTGATCGTGACGTGGCTGCACGTGCTGGCGGTGGTGCTGTCGGCAGTGGCTGGCGTGGTGGCCGCCCTGGCCTCCGTCGTCGCAGCCATCTCCTGAGCCGGTCAGCTAGCTGGATAACGAGACGTGCCGCGTTCAGGCGCCACATCTGGTCGTGTTTATTGGTCACATCTTGTATCCATGTGACGTATCCTGTCGTATCCAGATGCCGCGTCGTGCCGCATTTGTGGTGCCGCAACCTGTCGTGTCGTATCCAGATGGCATACTATGTCGTATCCAGTTGACGCATTCTGTCGTACCCAGGTGACATGTTCTGTTGTATCCAGGTTGCGTGCTCTGTCGTATCCATGTGACCTATCCTGTCATATTCAGGTAACGTGCTTTGCTATGCTCAGGCGGTTCTCTCAGAACGTGGCAGCTGTCTCTGGTACAACATGTAGTCCAACCGAGCATGACCAAACGCACGTATTTGACACAGTGAAATCTGCTGTAACTCCTAAAACACTGACATTACCTCATCCTAACCTAATTAAATTGGCATTTCGTAATCCGAACTTTACTAAATGGAACTAGCTGAACCCAGGTCGCTACAATCGAAATGAACTTGGCCAAATTTAGCCGGCCTGGTGTTTGTCAAGTGTAGCATGTCATCCGACACCAGAGGGTACCACTTCCTGTTTGCTGAAGACTTCCTGCTGCTCCGTAGCTCTTCACCCCAGCATCACTGCTCAGACATCCGCTCAGAGCTCACCGTTCGCCATCACCAAATGGCCAGGAAAGAAGAGTCAGAGCGGATGACATCAGAGCAGTGACCTCAGAGCGGTGCCGTCATAGCAGTGACGTCAGAACGGTGATCTCAGATCAGTGACGTCATAGCAGTGACGTCAGAACGGTGACTTCAGAGCGGTAACGTCAGGACAGTGACGTAAGAGCAGCACCATGTCGCGAGTGGTCACCCAGGAGGAGATGCGGCAATTCGCCGCCGACGGCGCCGTTTGTCTGCGCGCGGCGTTCTCGCCGCACTGGGTACAAACGGTGCGTCGCGGCATTGCCGCCAACATGGCGGCGCCCAGTGGCTACGCCGAATCGCTGAAGGTAGGCGTCGCCAGTCATTGGCACCAAGTCTGTGAGGAGTGGTGTGTGGGGAGGAGGTTGAAGTGGGCTCATTGTCGAGTTGTCTGACTCGGAAATCCAAAGCCAGAGCAACGCTACTTTTGTACTTCCCTGCGCACATTGCGCACAATTGGGTTGACTTTTACACATCGAGTGGGCCACCGCCTAACAATGGTAGCGTCATCAAACATATCTGTTTGCATTCTCTGTCAAGCCGGAAAAACTAATTTGCATGCGTGGACAACTATGCACCTCGTGCTCAAATGCAAGAAGCATGCCTTAAGCAGATGTTTAGTCTGGTTTTCATTTCAAAGCGAGGTTTATACACGGTACAACTTTCAGTCGTAAAATGAAAGGATTGCATTACCTAAGCGATCTTTTAGGTGATGCTGGTGATGCATTGACACTTGCTTAGATAGAATATCGGTTAGGAACCAAAATGAACATATTGGAATATGTTCCTCATTAACATTTTGCCTAGCATGCAGTAAAACCATTACGTTCTAATTTCCATCTCGACCGGAACTCGTTTGTAAATGTAGTGTATGTAAAGTTCTCTCGACCAGCCTTCACTTAGTCAATACCGTGTGACAAACTATGTTATGGGCGCTGCATGACCACTGTAGTCGATGCGCCCATAAGCCCCAGTAAACAAACAAAGACATTGGAATATTTTGGCTTATTGCAAAGTCTGCCAAGGGATTGGAGATATAATAGAAAAAAGGTGAAGCTTTGTGAACCGATTAAACACCCGATTGTTTCCATCGTACTTGAAGCGTGTTGTGGTGCTAATCTATTTTACATGCAACTTTTTGAAAGTAAATACAAAATAGTCCTGACATTTGGGATGATGTTTGTGAGAGGGAGTTAGGTGATATTGATTGTATTGACACAACTTTAACTATCTTCGGGAACACACTTTCGATCCAACATCAAATGTTCCAGTATAAAATCATAGATAATACACTTGCCCCATTGTCACGCCATCAGTGCATGCTGCGCACGTCACACCATAAGTGTATGCTGCGCACGTCACGCCATAAGTGCATGGCATGCGTGTTACTCCATCAGTGCATGCCGCGTGAGACTCCACATTCACTATCGTCACTTCGCGCACGGGCCACCGATCTGCCACAGCTAAGACGTATGCTAGACATGATTCATGATCATCAGAAACATAACCACATCACTTTCTGTGGAGGAGGTTGGGCAAGCATTTTGAACACAATTCAGCATCTATTCGCGCAAAACCAGGAATTCACACGTACAAGTGCATACTTTTAGACAACATGGGACACGTCCGTCTTGGCGATGCCACAAGCGCACATGAGCTGACTTAGGTAGTGCAAGTCCACCTACTGATTGTGGTTATGCAGATATGGACCGCTATACCAACGTGGCGACGGTAGCTCAGTCGGAAAGGCGTTCGATTCTTGATCGCAAGCTGGTGGATTCGAGTTATACAACCGGCAGGCAGTTTTACAGAATTACCGAGTCCACCTAGAACAATCGGCGTGAGAGGTTGGCGACACCATTTTACGTGGCAGTTGAATGAGTCGTAGGAGAACCTTAGTTCTCCAGTGTGTGTGTTTTTTAACGACGTCGCGAGGAAAATGCTGAAGCAAATACAGTACACATGCACTGTGTGGACCAGACGTAAATGTGGTTGTGTCGTGGCATGGATATCGGCCAGGCCCAGATGCCAACAGGCCTGTCGGTATGGTGCCCTGCTTACATTGGTGGACAGTGTTCTTGTATATATCGTTACATAATTCGGTATACTGGTGTGGTGGACGTGGCTTGTTACGGAAACCATTGTTACAAGAGTGTATCGATGTATATTATATATATATGCATAATGTACGCAAATATATTGTTGAATGCCACACAACATGCACAACGGCATCTAGGTCCATATATATGTTGTAATGCATGTCGGTCACTGAACTGGTTATTTCTGTTGTTATGAAATTATTAATCCTTGAACGTATTTTTTTTCTTCACACATCTGAATCCGACGAATGCAGGAGCATGGGGGCAAGGGAGTGTACTTCAATGACTACTGCAACTGGGAAGCAATACCGGAGTTCAAGGAGTTTATAATGAAGTCTCCCGGGGCCGAGATTGCCGGACTTCTGATGGACTCTGAGGTCAGTACGAGTGATTTAGCATCACAGTAGGACGAGTGATCTAGCATTACCGTGGTACGAGTGATCTAGCATTACTTTGGTACGAGTGATCTAGCATTACCGTAGTGCGAGTGATCTAGCATTACCGTAGTGCGAGTGATCTAGCATTACCGTAGTACGAGTGCTCTAGCATTACCGTAGTACGAGTGCTCTAGCATTACCGTAGTACGAGTGATTTAACATTACCGTCCTATGACATGGTCATGAACAAATGCCGTTTTGACGTAAGGAAAATGTTCGCGGACAAGCTACACATATAGTGTACAATGATGATAGATGCTGCCGTGCTCTACTGCAACAGTTGCTATATCTGCTCCCCATGCACTACAGCAAGTGTCGGGGGCAATGCTATCATTATTCCAGCTTCATTGGCTGCATTACCTCGTATTCTATTATTAGCAGTTGCTGCTATTCATCCATTAGCTGTTGCTGTTGTTCATCCATTACCTGCTGTTCTACAATGTACTGTGATATTTGTGTTGAAAGACTGAGAATATGAGGAAGGGCTATCTTCCAGTGGGACCACACTGGTGCCCCTTTCAGGCTATCCACACCTCTTGAATCTCGTCAATGAGATGGGGCATGCAAAGAGGCTTCCCCAACTGCCATATGCCTCTCGAACAAGGGGCTGCGCTTTTTGCCGCTAACGTAGCTTTGTAAGCTAACCTTCCCACAACACCGACGGTTGCAGCTCAGTATGAAAAGCGAATCCCGTTAAGTCTGGGTTTGGCGTGAGAATAGCGTGGTTCAAACGGCCTACTGAGCCGCAGTCTGCGCAGCACACTGTACCGCATCGCAGTAGCGTCGCGCGGGACAGTCTACCGCCGGCCGTGTTGTCCACCTGATCAGACCAGACCATCTTTGACTGTTGCTGGACGCCCCAGGTGGCGGCCATCTACCACGAGCACGTGCTCACCAAGGAGCCGGGAGCGATGAAGCGGACGCCATGGCACCACGATCAGAGCTACTACCCCATCGACGGGTTCAAGGTGGGTGCCGGCAGCGGCGCGAACGCGTCATGCCCCATTGCAGCAGCTATCACGTCAGCTCTTCAACATCAGTCGGCCTCACAGTCCATGCAGCTCTTCTACTGTCCTGATATGAGTTCAGGGGGCTTCTACACCGACCTGGTCTCAGTCCAGACAGCTTCTACACCGACCTGGCCTCCGTCCAGGCAGCTTCTACACCGACCTGGCCTCCGTCCAGACAGCTTCTACACCGACCTGGCCTCCGTCCAGACAGCTTCTACACCGACCTGGTCTCAGTCCAGGCAGCTTCAATGGCGGCACGTGCCTTAGAAGCTTCAAACCGACGTCCGTTCAAATCCAAGAGTTCAATCTCTGTCGACGTTTCAGCAGCTGCAGTGATAACCGTACGCCCTGCAATTGTTTCTTTTTGGCATTACAGCTGCATGACATCACTGTCTATCGCTGTCGTTATGTGTGTTGATCTGTCTGTATAGCTGTCACTAAGTCTGTCTTTCTGGCTGTCTGTTTTGCTGCCTGTCGGTCTTGTTGTCTGTCTGTTTGGGTGCCTGTCCGGTTGCCTGTCTGTCCTCTTATGTATCTGTACCCATATCTTCCTGTCAGCTGCTCCACCGATCGCCGTGTCCGTCCATCCGTGCCTGTCAGTCTACTGTGTCCTTCTATACAATCACATTGACTTCATTTGTGTATCTTATCTTTCTCCATCTCTCTCCCTCTCACTAGTTCTTCCTTACCACTCTCCTTCCTCCCTCTCTCCCCTTTCTCTCTCTCTCTCTCTCTCACTTTTTCTATCCATCACACTCTATTTTATTTCCCCTTTATTTTCATAGTCGGAACCTATTTGGAACACAGAGAATGTTCGATAATAATTTTATTTTCCAATGATTTTCAACCGATATAGACATCACCTTTCGGTCTTACAAAATATACAGTCATCGACTGTCGGAAGGCTTGCCAAGTTTGAAGGCGAACGATGTGTGCGAGCTCACGGGTGTAACGACAGCGATACTTGCATGAGTTATCTCACGCAAGTATCAGAACAGTCAACTTGCCCCCCCCCCCAGCCCAGTCCACCAGCACTGCGAGGCCTCCTGGTAGAGCAGCCCTCACTGCGAGGCCTGGTAGAGCAACCCTCACTGCGAGGCCTCCTGGTAGAGCAACCCTCACTGCGAGGCCTCCTGGTAGAGCAACCCTCACTGCGAGGCCTCCTGGTAGAGCAACCCTCACTGCGAGGCCTCCTGGTAGAGCAACCCTTATTGTGGGGCCCCTGCGAAAGCAGCTCTCACTGTGAGGCCTCATGCTAGAGCAGCCCTCACTACGAGGGCTCTCCCGTATTTGCACTTTCATTTGTGCAGTGTCTTCAGACAGGTAACGTCAGCATACTGAAATATGCAGTGCCTGTCTCATCAGTGATAACGGAGCATTTGCATCCCTCAAGTATGTGGCATCTGCACCCTTTAGGTATGTGGCATCTGCACCCCTCAGGTATGCGGCATCTGCACCCCTCAGGTATGCGGCATCTGCACCCCTCAGGTACTCAGCATCCGTACCCCTCAGGTGTGCAGCATCTGGATGCCCGTCGACCCGGTGCCCATGGAGACGGCCATCGAGTTCGTGCGCGGCTCCCACCTGTGGCCCAGCTGGTTCCACCCGCGCAAGTTCGCCACTGAACAGCACTACCCCGTGTGCGGCCCGACCGGCGGCCCGCACCGGCACTACCAGGACGTGCCGACAGCCGAGATCGACTCTGGCCGCCACCAGATCATCAGATGGGCCATGGAGGTGAGCACCCGCCATCCAGGTCACACGGAAGGTGAGGTCATGTCACCCGGGTCACAGCAGGTGGGGTCACGTCACTTTGGTCATCAGACTGGTCGTGGAGGTGAGGTAAAGTCATCAGGCCATCACCAGTCATCAGACCGGTCGTGGAGGTGAGGTCAAGTCATCAGGCCACCAGACTGGTCATGGAGGTGAGGTCACGTCACCAAATTCGCCCGGGTCGTGTCATGTCGTGTCGCTGATGCCTTGACAGCGCTGATTCAGAACGTTGCTGACTTAGATAGCTAACAGGCGTGAGGCTCAACGAGCCTCGACTAGTTCAAACGATGTGCATGCGGCATGTCCAGTCGGAAACATGTGCGACCTCGACTAGCTCAGATGATGTACATGCGGTGTGTCTAGTCAGAAGCATGTGCGACCTCCATCTAGTTCAGATGATGTGCACGCGGTGTGTCCAGTCAGAAACATGCGCGACCTCCATCTAGCTCAGATGATGTGCATGCGGTGTGTCCAGTCAGAAACATGCGTGACCTCCATCTAGCTCAGATGATGTGCACGCGGTGTGTCCAGTCAGAAACATGCGCGACCTCCATCTAGCTCAGATGATATGCATGCGGCATGTTCAGTCGGAAACATGCGCGACCTCGACTAGCTCAGATGATGTGCATGCGGTATGTTCAGTCAGAGGCAAGTGCGGCTAAGGCGTGTCGTTGTGTTCTAGAGCAGCGCTGGGTGAGACTGATTTAAATCGATTACGTGTGCTAAAACAGGACGACTCATGTGTTTGATGTACGTGACAGGATAGCTGAGGTTAGCGTGTTTTAGAGGACGGAAAGATCTGTCAAGCCAGACTAATTGGCATGCCTGTTTAACAGTGACGTACGGGAGATTGGGAGCCATGAGTCGGAATGGATGGTGACAGCTCACAAATTCGACGAGGAAAAACATGATAACTTGAACGGCCGCGATTCGCTTCAGTTTTGTGTTTCAATGGCAACACCTTGATATGCGGATGTTGGCGGAGCTTTTTCATATCGAGTACAGCATGCAACTGTTGCTACAGCCCAGCATCCAGTAAGCTACATAGCTGCACGGAAAGTAAAGTTGATGTTTGGTTTGTAACTTTGAAGTAAGAACGACGTGATAGTCCTCCCCTCTGTCCTCTTTGGACAGAGGACAGACAGAAGTCCTCTGTCCTTCCGCCTATGTGCGCAAAGTTAGGGAAGAATGATTGAAGCTGGAGATGCATAAGGCTGGATTAGGGTGATTACCGCCATTTTCGTGTGCCGACAGCCGGGGGATTGTGTCGTCTTCCACATGAAAACAGTCCACGGCGCACCTGGAAACGCCCCAATGACGTCACACAGGCGCGTGCTCTCCACCCGCTGGCTCGGTACGTCTCGGCGACCCGGCCTATTTGCCGCGTGTTGGCGGACTACATGCACCCATTTTTGACGAGATGATTCGTGCCAAAAGTACTGCTCAAATTGCGCATCCACCCACTCCATTGATGTATACTGGTAGGTTGGACCACACAACTGAGCCACGAGTTAATACAAATCAGTCCATAATGTTACATTTATGATATAGAATAGTTGACAATCACCGCGCTAAACCAGGTACATCCTACACAAATGGTCTTAATGATTGTCGCACGGCCTCCTCTCGCGTGCTGTCTGTGGGAAAGCGGCCCCTCAGTGAACCCACCTCATCAGTGCCACCTGCTAAAATTAACATATTGGAGATGAATCAAATCGAGGGCGGAAGAGGGAGTGCAGTTCGATTTTGAAATTGTGAAATTCTGGTTTAAAAAGCAGCATTTTCTCCAGACAACGCTTTTCGGACGAGGAACTGGATTGAACCATATTATATTCTACACCAGAAGACTAAGTCGCTCCGAATTTGCGTCCATCATAACCTAAACGCGTCGTTCAAACACATCACATGATCATCTTCAAGGTCTGCAGCTAACTGTGTTACTTGCTCATGCAGTGACGGCACCTTCCGATCTACTTGTGATTGCTTTAGCCTTTAATCCTGATCCTACCCGGGATGCAAAACATGCACCTTCGTGACTGACGTGATGCCGTCTGAGTCTGGTTTCATCCTCTCCAACATAAGCTATCCTTTTTCCTGCTTCTTCCTGTGGGCGAAAAATGCAGTATTGCAGAGGTTGGCGTCGAGGAGGCGGATGACGAGAGACGCGTCCACTTCGTCACAAACTTTTGTAAATTTTGGCATTACGCCTGCTGTTCTACATGGCAGACAATCGACCTAAAATCACTTTTATCTAACCAATTCTATCCTATCCTATCTAATCCGTGACGATGCTATGTTTCCGGGTGTTTCAGGTGAAACGTGAAATTAATCGGCGGCAACACCAGCTTCTTCCACAATTTACATTCTCTTGCGTGTTTCAGCACGTGAAAAATGCTCCTAGTCTGCAGAAGCGTGTGTTGGTTTACGGCACCGACCTTGCTGGAGATCGTTCACGTATGCCTTTTGATGTCATGTGTGCGTGTGCGCTTTTACCTAATTAAAAACTGTCCATCTCACGTCCGCTTGTTTGTTTATTTGGCTGTTCTCGACGCACTGTATGCACAATCACGGCTAATGGCTCCGCCCACGCTGTTTCGCCTGTGGGACGCGGGATTGGGAAATGTTCCGAGTGGTGTGGGTGTCGAATCCAGGACCATTGGTACCCAGAGTTCAACACCTTTACCACTTGACCACCCCGCCCCTCTATCTCGTGTCGATGACACAGGGACAGCCACCGGACGATTTAGTTGTCTGATGTCCGCTGGCGCGTGTTTCTGAATGTTCACATACGAATGCAAACTCTGACATGGTCTTCGCTCTCAGGTGATGATGCGGTGATAGCGACGAGGCCATGGGATGTTTCGCCACCGCTGCTGGCTCCCCTTATGCCCGGCGACTGTGCGATATCTGAGTATTTCCCTGTCATCTGGCGGCGAGTTGGCCAAGCTAAATTTCCACCAAAAGCCGCTGGTTGACAAACATGTCTTCCGTGTGTCTGAATCTTCTAAAACGGCCAAACTGGTGGTGGTGGTAACAGTGTGGGTGGTGGTATTACGTGGGTAAATTCGGAGCTTCCAAGAGGATGGGAGCCGAAATAAATACTCTGAAGGTGTGTCAATGTCCAAGGTGTGTTGAGTACGTGCATAGGCGCACCGGAGGGAGTGGGGGACAGGGGGTCCGGCCCACCCATAAGACCAAAGTGCCATTTTGGCCAAAAGTGCCCTTTTGACCGAAAAGTGACATCTTAGCCGGAATATCCCAAACTTAGCCCCAAAATCACCTACCTTATGTGCTCCGCCTGTGCCTAAGGTGCCCTTTGGGTCCAAAACTGCCCCTTTGGCCCAAAAATGACATTCCCCTGTGCCCTTCCCTGTCCTATGCCTGTCCCAATTAGGTGCCCTTTTGATCGAAAGGTGCCCTGTGCCCTGCCCAGGTTCGGTGCTATGACATATAATGTGTCCCATGGAAAATTCACGCCCCCCACGGTCAGCAAACCTTCCAGTGTGCCCCGGGCTGCAAAGTACCCTTTTGAAGCCGGCCAAGTGCCCTTTTCGGTCCGGCCCCCCATGAAAAAATCCTGGGTGCGCGCCTGAGTTCGTGTCTATGAAGTAACTGGCGGATCCACCAATGCTCATCCGGGGGCGGAGCACACTCGTCCAGGGGATGCCAAGTCATCGGGGGACTACTGATCGTGACAATTTTGACGGGTGCACTCGTACTATCCCAAGGAAGACCAGTTTCTCTCAGAGGGGTCCATCTACATCTTGATGTTCCATGCACATGATTTCAGTATCCCCTCTGGTTCCGCCAGTTATAGTGGGCTTGGAACAAGCCTTACGAGCAAGCGATATCAGGAGCCTATCGCCCTACGAGCGATGCATACGGCATCATCCGCGATGACTCTAGTTCAGTACATATAAGTGCATCCTTTTTTAACCGTTCTTCTCTTTGCATAGAGGCCACCTCCAATCATTAGGAGAAGTACCCCCAGGAGCACCTGAGCTAAGGAGCCAGCCACCAACATTATGAATACATTATTTGTGTGTATATTATATTATATTATATATATATTATATATCATATATATACATATATGTATATAATATGCATATAATATACAATATATGATGTATATATATATAAGTGTGTGTGTGTGTGTACGTGATGTGTTCCTAATATACACCAGCGCAAGAGACAATAGCGTGAATGTTGAATTTGCAGTCATGCCACATACGGTAACTCCCTCATGAACCGACACACCGGCACGTGATGGCGTTGGGCGGTTGGCAGGTTGGCATGTCGGCCGGTTGGCAGGTTGACCGGTGGCCGTTCGGCCTGTTGCCCGGTTGGCTGGTTGGACGGTTGGCCGGTCGGCTGGTCGGGCGGTCGGGCGGTTGGCTGGGATTCGCTGACTGGCGGTTTGGCAACAAGCCTCTGACTTTCTCGTGCACATAGCCGTTAGCTCCCTGACTTACTGATATACCAGTTGTAAGCTTCCTGACAACGGACTGTGGTATTGTAAGCTATCTGACTCAATGGGACTGTGGTATGCCAATTGCATTGTATACACATTTGTATTGAGGACTTATAATGATACGTGTTTATAAGCAGGCGGAAAAACGTTCTCAAGCGGAATAATGCTCATATTAAATAGGCAAGACCGGGCGGAACATCTCACCACCAGTTCACTTTATCTGCGGGAAGGACTATAGGCGTTCTGATCTGGGATGGAGCGTCCACCCAGTGGGCGCCATTTCTTCAGGGATATGATGCTGGCAGATGAAACATTCGAGAAGAGAGTGCAGACGAGCCTCGGCGTGGGGTGTCAGCTTCTCTCCGAACGGTCGTCTCTGGTGAAAAACTCAAATGGGAATGTCGGAATCGAGCTTTTTCAATTGGTACCTCAACTAAGCCTAAGGGGAAGCCAAGTCGTGGTACGGGAATAATTTTCTTCATCTGGATGAGAGGGGCTTGCGCCTCCAGTGCCCCCGGGGCATCCTACTACGACACAAGGTATAATAGTATTCATGGATAACTATTGGATAGTTGTCAAATTATCTCCTAATCAAGAATATGTGACATCTTTTGCGAAATTGCTCTCCACATGATCTCGAAAACATGGTTACAGTTAGCGATGACATGGGTTTTCTAATGCTAAGTTGTGCTATCAGTCTACCGGCCTCATGGAACAAACTACGATGCAAGAATGATTATATTCCGACATAATGTGATACCTTATATTTAGGTAATCTGAAGATAAGTCGGTGCTACCCCCACCCCAACAGGTGGGGGGATAATCTGCGCCTGGAGAATGTTTACTGAAAAGAATAAGTGTACCGATAACAACTTGGAGCTTTTAGTACCTGTTCGCACATGATTTCTACAGCTTGTGACCAAAAACGCAATTCTAGCTAACTTTCGGACGAGCGTGAGTGACGTCATAATGACGTCCCTCTCGTCCGCATGACGTCTTGCTTTAAATAAATTTTCTTTAATTTTTATCATAGGTGTAGAGTAGACCGAAAAACGTTGTTCGAACTAAACGTGCTCTCATAAAAATGCTTGCTTTAGCCAGAATCTTTGATTTTAGCTCAAATGGACAAATATGCACAACTAAAAAGCAACAAAAACGGAAAAAAATATTTAAGAGGTCTGTGGTGCATTTTATGTCGTCCCTAAAGGCAAGCAAACCCTGAAAGTTTGATTAAATTATATCAACCCGTTAAAGCGTGACGGCTGGTTGAACTTTTCTAAAGGTGATCCCATTTGACCTTGACTAACTCGTTGACCATAGACGACCTGATATCAAAATTTTGACAAAACATGCCAAACTTATGTGGAAAAGGGTATGCCAAATTTCGGTGCGCTACCTTGCGCCGTTCTTTCACTGTCCGCGAAAGACTTTATGGGGGCGGTTGAGGATCCCCCAAGAGACGGCGCGGGTTAATATCACACAAGCTTCGAGGTGCAGCCAAGGTGGCACGGTGCATAAGCTGTTGATGATGGTCAAGTCAAGTTGATCGAAAGGGAACTATCCGTCAAAGAGATTCAGAAGTTTTCCGAAGATGGCCTTGAACCTTCAATTATTACACCCAAATCTGCTACTTCAGATAAACGAAAGCCATATCCGCCTGCAGCCATACAGTCTAGCACACCGTTGTCGCCCGTGGTTTCGCTGAGACATGTGCACAATGGCGCAGTCCACCACTCAAGGCGTCGCGTGTACGGCGGCACAGTTTAGCTCACGCTCTCGCGTGTACGGCGGCACAGCTTAGATCACGCTCTCGCGTGTACGGCGGCACAGCTTAGCTGACGGCGTCGCGTGTACGGCGGCACAGCTTAGCTCACGGCATCGCGTGTACGGCGGCACAGCTTATCTCACGCTCTCGCGTGTACGGCGGCACAGTCACGGCGTCGCGTGTACGACTGCGCCCATGGCCGGCCGGAGCTGAGAGACCCACTCCGTCAGTGCTACAGATGGAGCCGGCGCGCCGGCTCGCAATGAGATGCCGACCAGCGAGCGTGAATGCATTAACCGGACCGGTCGGGCCTCGGCGCCGGCTGCCTCCGCGCCGCAATAAATAGGCATCTAATCCTTCAAACTTTTCCAATTTATCGGTGGCTCAGACGCCCGTGCCGACGCCTTCTGCAGGCGGAGCGGCTCGATGCGACCGGCACGAGCCGGCTATCGCGTGGCGGTACCGGACAGGCCTGCGGTCGACGCTCGACAGGACGAGGTGCGCAGTGTCCATCTCACTGCGTCACACTGGACATTTCTCAACACTTTCCCAGCACGTCGTTCTGACACCCGCGGCAACCGGCTTTTTCAGAACACCAACAAAGCGTTTATTGCATCCGCACACTTGGATGTGGCGTGTCATGCTTCTTGCGGGTGTTCTTTTCTGAACAGTCGAAGCACGACGTGGCAGCGCCAACATTGCTGCCAGACCTTTGGCGGGTCGCACAGTGTTTGGCACTTTAACTGCCGGTCATGCCTGGGGACGCCATATCTCCAGACAACTTCTGTGCCCAATACTCATCGCCGTTCCGCGGGCGTGTCCTCTGAAGAGGCCGTTTTTGTGCACACCAAGTGGCGGCATCAACATCGGCGGGATTGGACGGGATCTGTCTGTGGTGCGAGTGGCATAGACCGGGCCGACAGCCGTCCGACGGAGAGACCACCGCAGACGCATACCCAGCGCAGGCGCGTACTGCGTCTCCTCACGCGGAGACGTGGGGCCGGGTGGGTGCGGCAGGTGAGGTGAGTGTGGTGGGTGTGGTGGGTGTGGTGAGATGGGGGCTATCTGTTGGTACCGTCCAGAAGTCAGACAGCGAATGCTAATAGCAATGCTCGGTCATTGTATGTCAGTTGGCCATTGATCTCGAGGGCAATTTGACAAAGACAAGAAGTGCAAATAATATTAGCGTATGCATGACTTAAATTCGCAGTCCTTGATTAGTCGAGCCGATCAGACAAGCAACTGAAAATAGTTCCGATTCATTGCATATTTGGAGAGAACGAACGACAACATTTGGTCTGTGAAAGAGAACGTGGCTAAGCAATCCGCAAATTTGCGATGGTTTGCAGTGTTGAAGGCTTGCTACTTTATGCCATTGACGATTGCATTTTCGTGATGGCCGTAGTAGATGGAGATGAAGCAAGTGAATCTTTAACAAAACTAATCACGAAGGCCGTGCCGAAGTCACGGCCGGTGTCTGGCTGAATTGCATTACTTGAGAAGTCACTCTGCATGCGCCTTCTGAGTGATGCCTCTGTACAATATCCTCAGAGTTCAGCCTCCAACTTAACGAAGCACTAATTAGGACCAACTTGTGGCTTTCTGTGATGTTCATTAGATGTGTGTTAACTTGATTTTTTTCTGATCAATTCACGAGAGCCTTTTATCACAGCTGAATTTCTACAGGCCTCAATAAAAAGTTTTTTTATCAAGCTAGTGTCTGACGCTGCTGATAGCTTCCCCACAAAGCACAAATGCTAGCGACATGCATGCATACATAGTCACTGGAGTCGATTGATTAGATGAACAATGTGGAAATGCACGCTGCGTCGATGTACACCTTTCCCGGCTATCGGCTGGCCAGCCGCAGCTCGTGGCCCGGCCCCGCCCCGAGCGTTTCGGCCGGATCGACAGGGCGACTGGAGGCGGGTTATTGCGCCGTCAGTGGACGATGGGTGGCCATCACTTCTCACCCTGTTGCGTGACCGTCGTCGGGTATCCGGCGGACAGACGGCGTCGCAGTCACTGCCGCTATTCTCGGCGGTGTGGTGTCGTAGGCACCGGAGTGCCACCACTGTCAGCGGAGTGACATCGTAGGCAACGGAGTGCCGCAAATGTTGGCGGCGTTGTGGCGTTGTAGGCTCCGGAGTACTGCCACTGTCGGCGAAGTGGCGTCGTAGGCAACAGATACCGCGAATGTCGGCGGTGTGGCAGCGTAGGCAACGCAGTGCCATCACTGTCGGCGAAGTAGCGTTGTAGGCACCGAAGTGTCGTCACCGTCGGCGGAGTGGCGTTGTAGGCACCGAAGTGTCGCCACTGTCGGCGGAGTGACGTTGTAGGCACCAAAGTGTCGTCACCGTCGGCGGAGTGGCGTTGTAGGCACCGAAGTTCGCCAGTGTAGGCAAATGGGGATGATAGGAATCCCCTCTAATATCCAAACTAAGCGTCGCACTAAAACGAAAGAGGTGTCATCAGAAAGCACTCGACGAGTAGGGTCAAACTTCATCCGCAAAAAAAATCCCAGAAAAGTAACGTAACTAGATTTAGGGGCATAGATTTTCACGGCTTGCATTATGTTTTCGTCTCTGAGAAGTTCATTTTGGGATATTTAAGAAATGGAATCAGAGAAGGACCCCGAAATTGACCAGGACCATATATAAATTTTGGCCATCAAAAATATTTTTGTGTTCAAATTTTAATATTTTGGGTTTTCATGTTTTCTTTAATTTTCATTTTCTAATTGGGTGGGCGGACCGGAAAACGTTGTTCGAAGTCGACTTGCTATCACAAAATATTCTTGCTTTAGCCAGAATCTTTGATTTATAGTCTAATATACAAATATGCAAAAATAATAAGGAATCAAAAACGGGGAAAAATGGCAAATTCATCGCCTAAATTTTGTTGCTGAATGTTTCCTTAAAATATCTGTATCTGTTAAGGCATGACTACTGGTTCAACGTTTTTGGAGGTGATCTCACTTAACCTAGACTAACTCGTGAACCCAAAATGACCTATGTTCAAAAGTTTGACACAGCAAAGAGGGCTGCAAAAATGGTTAATGGCATAAGCAACCTGGCATATGAGAAAAGATTGAAGAGATTGAATATGTTTTCACTTAGATATAGAAGGCTGAGAGGAGATCTCATCGAGGTTTTTAAATTTGTCATGGTCTGGAGAGGGGATATCTTGGGGACATGTTTGAATTGGACAGAAATGATGCAATTAGAGGTCATCAATTCAAAATTAAAGCTAACCACAGCAGAACAAGGTTAAGGCAGACTTTCTTCACCAACAGGGTAGCAGAACACTGGAACCAGCTGCCAGAAAACATTGTCAGTAGCAGCACATTGAACATCTTTAAAAACAGCATAGACAATCATTATAAGAATAGAGGGATTGCTTTTCAGTATTATAGGGAGGGCTGATTGACAGATTTGGTGGGCAACTGGTTGAGTGTACAGAGTGCAACCAAGAATGCCCTTGTGGCTCATAGTTGCACTAATGTTTTATGTCTTTATGTCTTTATGTCTTTATGCCAAATTTATGTGGGAAAACGTATTCCAAATTTCGGCGCTTCCGCGAGCCGTTCTTTCACTTTCAGCGAACAACCTGAGGGGAGCAGGGGGCGGTTGGAGACCCCCCACCCGAGACGGCGCGTGTTGAACAGTTCCACAGCACCAAAGCGACGCATTTATAATGTACCAGGAACACAAATGTCATCCAAGATCAAAGCGCTGTGGCCTGAATTGGCAGTAATTGTCCGCGAACGATCCAGTCCTGCGAACGCTGATCAGCCTTGGGTCCGTATCACTGAATAAATTGAATAGCGCCACTGCAGAGGAAACACGTTGGTTATACCTTGATGGCATTATGACATTCAAATCCAGTAAACTCTCGGAATTTGAATTTCCATACTGCCTCATCTGCTGTCGGTCATTGAAATGACTCATATTGTGCGGTGAGGCACACATTGAACACCGCGATGCGATTCCTTGTTGATCATCCCCCAGCCGATCGCGTGGATCTATATGTCGGTGTCTGTGGGCAGGAGAAATAAGAATACTCAGCATCATTTTTTTTTCTCAAGTGATCAGGATGGGACTGAGTGACACATGACAATTTAAAGTTTCATTCAGCTGATTTGTGGTAAAATACGAGTCTCACTGCTACATAATATAAAAACAGAAATGGCCGACACAGGAAATTCTGTTCAAAGCAAACATCACACTTACGAGTAGAAAGCAGAACGAATGATTTTAGAATGCATGCCTATGGTGTAACATGACCAATTTGCATGTGGCTTAACGCTTCTGGAGAAATCTCAGGTCTTCAGACATCAACTCTTTTGACACTGAACATATACAGCAGCGGACTCAGTTGGCATTTTGTAGGCTCGGGTCTTCAGACATTGGCAACTCTTTTGACCCTGAACATATGCGACAGCAGTATCCAGCAGTTTTCCGGGTAAAAGCCAGGCTGCGTCGCCCTCTACTTACTCCTCAAAGGATGCGTTGCCTGCTTCTTTTAAGCATTGAACTGTGTGAAATAAGCGTCTTGCAGTGAGTAGTAAGGTTCCACATTCACATAAGCGCAAAAATGTCCATGTCTTAGTCGACAACACGCCATTCACACAATGGCCATTCCGCCTGAGTTATTCATAGCGAATTTCTACCATCGAGTATAATTAGTCCGGACGATAGCGCCAGGGAGGATGCTCCTCTGCCCGCCGGAAATATGACGGATGCCTGCCACTCTGTCCCGGACGGGGCCCGGGCAGCTGAACCGGAGCCATGCTCCCACCCGTGCGACTTCGGCGCACCGCCCACGGATGAACTTCACACGAAGCCATGCTGTCGGCGTGCTTCAGGTTCGGACGTTCGCTGGGATGATCGCTGGCACAGACGTCGCCCTGCGCTGCCAGGCACTGCCAACCTGAAGTACATAATTGCCTTCTCGGCCAGGCCTGGCTGAACTTTGTATCTGGTCAAGTGCGCTTTCATGTCACTCGTGCATGACTGGAATCTAATTATTCAATATCGACTAAGGAGGGGGAAGGGATATAAGACAATTCAGAAGTGACGGTAGGTTCGACATGACTGATAATTGCACTCACAGACACATTCTCGATATATATGTATGCACACGTATGTGTATACATAAACATATATATGTATACATATATATATATATATATATATATATATATATATATATATATATATATATATATATATATATATATATATATATATATATATATATATATATATATATATATATATATATATATATATATATATATATATATATATATATATATATATATATATATTCGATGCAGAGAGAATGCACTTTTTCGGATTGATGTGGGAAAATGTCATTTTCCTCAAAAGGGAACAGGCAGCAGCAAATCAAGTATCTTGGAGTAATGGTAGATAAAGAACTGACGTTGAATGAACCCACATAATTTATCTCAGGAATCATGAACAAAAACTTCGATGTTATGGAGAAATGAATTACGTTATAACAAGTCATAGGTTGTTAAACTGGCTTCCGATGCCCATTAATCCTTACGAACTGAATCTACCGCACTGTGATGTGGGATATCACATTTCCCACCAGATGAGATCGAATCTTGAAATTCAAACACTGGCATGAACCAGACACTGACCTGGGATGGAGGTCAATTCGGTTCCGGTCAAGTATTCGTGATAACCTGAATACGCGTCAATACATCTCCACGAAATTTTCCATGACGCTCAAATGATAAGTCTATACTTCTTCGGTTTACGGTCGGACACAATCATTCAAGGGTGCTGATAAGCATATCTAAGGATGATGTAATCATGAAGCGCCGGACCAAATAGTAGACGTTCTATTTTTAAATACATCCCAACTTGAACATGTTTGCCATGTTTTCGACTCTGTTGCCTCGAGTTCCTCTGCGACGGACGGTCACGTATGACGTAGATAGATCATCACACACAGAATGACTTATTTCGGCTTTTAGGGAGAGCACTAGGACAAGCTGCAGATACAGTGCTGAGCATCATAACTCGGCTTTCAATTCGACTATCTCGCTCCGGCCGTGCTGCCGAGCCGACTCGATGCAGGAGCGCCAGAAAGCCGACTCAACACCGGACGTTCCCCGCTCGGCCAGCCCTGCCCTCCCTCCGGATAATCTCCGCCGCGCTGTTCTGCGCCATCAGGTCGCCCGATCACCGCTGGGTTCTCGTCGGACGCCTGGGACGACACTTGTGCCGCCGTCTGGCCGATAGCCGCCACTTGACTGCCGAGTGCTGCCGACCCCTGATGAGATGGCCGACAAGTGGGGATGGCCTGAGGGTGTCGTCCGCCGGCCAGTGTCGGTCCGGGGCACGGCTGCCAGCGCACTGGGCGCAACGTGTGGCCGTGACGACGGCGGAAACGGCCCAGTCGAGAGTGTGGCTGGGGAAATTACACTACCAAGACTGCCGACACTAAATGAATGGGATGCACGCACACACGGACAAACCATGAGATATATATATATATATATATATATATATATATATATATATATATATATATATATATATATATATATATATATATATATATATATATATATATATATAAATATATAAATATAGCATGACCAACAATGACGGTTTGGTATATTACCGTTGAAAGCATTGCTACGTAAGAAGTATCTGCACATAAGATCTGCGTGTGTGTCGGATAAAAAATATATATAAAACGTCCGTTGCTGACGCGCAAATCATATATAGGTCGAAACGGTTGCAAATGTATTACGTTCTTACATTGTGTCTTATCCGTATGTCTGAAGATGTCAGAAGTCCTAACGAAACGCTACGTGAATCCGAAAATATAGGCACAATTTTACATGCAACTTCTTCACAAGAACGGACCATAATCAGGCGACCTGAGAGCCGTTTAAAGAGGCACATCAATACGAAATATGCTGTTTTATTGAATGAAGCATTTAGTAAACATAATCTGCTCCCAACATTTACTAATGCATATACATATATGGGGCAGGGGAGTGTAAGTGTGCATGCATTTGCTATCATGGCAGCTCAATACAATCCTAGATTAGAGTTAGCTGGAACAATTTCTGATCACATATTGATGCACACGTCCGCGAATAGGTTTTCTATAGACTCACCCCGACGTCGTTCCTACCATGCCATGTCATACCACTCCAAACCACAATATGTCATGCCACACCATGCCAAGGCATGCCGCACCATGCCAAGACAAGCCACACCATGTCATGCCAAGCCACACCATGCCATGCCACACCGTGCCAAGGCCAAGATAAGACATGCCATGTCAAACAAAGGTACACCATTCCAAGTCACACCATGCTAACGCAAGCCACTCAATGCCAAGCCACACCATGCCAGGCCAAACCACACCATGCCAGGGCAAGCCACACCATGTCAGGCCAAACCACAGCATGCCAGGCCAAGCCACAACATGCCAGGCCAAGCCACAGCGTGCCAGGCCAAGCCACAGCATGCCAGGCCAAACCACAGCATGCCAGGCCAAGCCACAGCATGCCAGGCCAAGCCACAGCGTGCCGAGTCGTTAATAGCGGTTTCGCGGGGCGGGTCAGATAAGGGGGTTCAGTTCGGACTTGGACTGGATTTACGGCCTGCCATCAGCGCCTGGCGCGGCGGCGGATCCAATGCCCGACCAGTCGTCACTCAGTGGATATGGTGACCAGACGTCGGCTGTGATGAAGCTCTTTGGACCAACGCGCGATGGAAGCTGCTTGCGCCTGCACAGCAACGCAGAACACAACACACAGCACATAACGCCAACGCAAAATACAACACACGGCACAGAACATCAACGCAAAACACAGCACACAGCACAGGGCAGCAACGCAAAACAACGAGTTTGTTGCCTATAGTTTGTCACTCAGAGTGCAATGAAGAAATACAACAGAACGCCATGACTATGCTCTGATGCAATGTCCTTGGCCTGTCTTCCCAAAGGTGTTAGTTGCCGTATGTCGGCCTTAGTCTGTGCTTGTTTTTTTGCCCACATCATATATATACATATATATATATATATATATATAAATATATATATATATATATATATATATATATATATATATATATATATATATATATATGTGTGTGTGTGTGTGTGTGTGTATGTGTGTGTACATGTGTGTGTATGTGTGTGTGTGTTGGTGTGTGTGTATGTGTGTGAGTGTGTGTGTGTGTTTGTGTGTGTGTGTGTGTGGTGTGTGTGTGTGTGTGTATGTGTGTGTACATGTGTGTGTGTGTGTGTGTGTGTGGGTGTGTGTGTATGTGTGTGAGCGTGTGTGTGTGTTTGTGTGTGTGTGTGTGTGTGAGGGAGATTTAATTTTGCCAGCCTGCCACCATGTGGTGATGTGGAGATAGTGTAGTAGAGCTGTTTGGAAACCGGAGATGATATAATCGAGCAGAAGATATAATTGGAGATGATATAATCAGTCCGGTCGGTGCCACATTAGGGTATGGGTGAAGTGAAGGGGTGTCGGGTCATCGCCATATATTTAACGTTGCAAGGACGTGTCTATTACACATATATATTTATATATATATCCGTGTACATAATATACATATACACTTGCAAACTGTTGTACTAATGTGAAATAATTTCATCATAATGAAATGAACAGCCAAGAGTCGTATGTGGCTCAGCGGAACTTGACCTGCATGCATGTGCTCGGAAGAAAATGTTGAAATGAAAATAAGGAAATACAATGTTCTGAATGCTGAGGGTGACGTGCTTGTCTTGTGTCTTGTTCTTTGGACTTGGCGGTGCTTCGACCAACAGAGTGATTAGCTTGCGCTAATGGCGTTATTTTAGTTCACCAGGACCTAATGAGAAAGTTTACAGCTATGAGCAGGTAACCTCAAAGCCGATCGTATTCAAGTTTCTGAATAAGCTTCCAGAGTGAGCGTTCGTGAAGCTTGGTACGGTGCGGAGCAGGCTACGCTAGCTGCCGCTCAGTCAGCCGTCAGCCGTCAGCTACACTGTCTACTCATGAACGGAATCTTGTCCCGGTCCGTCACGAGACATCCGCCCGAATCTGTCACGGAAGAATTATCGAAGTTCGTGACGGAAGAATTATCGGAGTTCGTCACGGAAGAATTGTCGGAGTTCGTCACGGAATAATTATCCGAGTTCATCTCCGAACAATTATCGGCGTCCCTCACCGCATAATTATCGGAGTCCGTCACCGAACAATTATAGGAGTTCGTCTCCGAACAATTATCGGAGTCCGTCACCGAACAATTATAGGAGTTCGTCTCCGAACAGTTATCGGCGTCCGTGACCGCATAATTATCGGAGTCCGTCAGTCACCGAACAATTATCGGACTTCGTCTCAGAACACTCTCGTCACCAAACACCCGCCTGTACCCGTCACGAAACATTCGTCTGAAGTTGGTCTCGCCACGTTCCACCCGCCTCCCCGTGACGTGCGTCACAGTCGAATCACACAAGGCGCACCACGCACCACCTCTTCGCTCACCGGCCTGGTCGCTAATTCTTACACGGCCAGAACCCACCAATGACATTTGCGCCGTTTGCCGACGGATCGGTGACGTCACCAGATCTCGACAGGCCTGGTGACGTCACTCTGCGCGGCTGCGGCGGCTGACGGTCGCCTGAGTCGGCGCCGCCGCGAGCGACGTGACTGCCGGAAATACCCGCGCCAGCCATAATGGAAATGCCAATGAAGCGCATCCGGGGCGTGTATTTGTGCCGAGCGTGTGTCACAACGTTACCTCTCTCAGAACTGGCTCAGTATGCCTCCACACAGCATCAGGGACTGCTGTCACTGCTACCCGAGCTGGAGGGACACACATCATCAGGGACTGCTGTCGCTGCGACCTGAGCTGGAGGGACACAGCACCAGGGACTGCTGTCACTGTTACCCGAGCTGGAGGGACACACATCATCAGGGACTGCTGTCGCTGCGACCTGAGCTGGAGGGACACACAGCATCAGGGACTGCGGATACAGCGATCGAAGCTGAAGGAGGTCGACTTAAAGGTTTAGACATGTGTTCACAGAGCCATTTGGACACATGTTGTGAGGCTAGAAGCTACTCAGTGAATCCTATTCTGGAGCCAAATTTACATGCAAGCATGTAGGCATGTATATATGCATATATATAAATATATACATACATATACATATATATATATGTGTGTGTGTATATAAATATATATCCTTATCCTTCCCATGTCTCCTCAAACCACGCAGGCCGAAGCGGTGGCACTAAAAAACCAAGGATCATCATCCGACTCATTCAACTATCATCATATACCCTCGTAAGTTGCATGCACAAATTATTGGATAACATGGTGTTCAAAAGCATCCATGAGCGCCTTACTGAGTACAAACTTCTCAAACAAAATTGATGTGCGTAGGGACACGATCAGCTCCTCTGTTTCAGCTCCTCTGTTTGACTAAACATGCATACGAAAGCGTTCGACTCGGGATGCGACGCTACGGCTATGTGTCAGATATGCTCAGATCAGAATGTTTTCGCAAAATTTTGCATGGATGGCATCTCAGTGAAAAAAAAGAACATTGAAATTACTGACACTTTCCTACCGTGTTTAGGATGATGCCTGACTCGTAGAGCACAGATATCGACCGCTAATGATGCGTTCTTTGGCTACGAAAAACAACGGTGTGCGCATGTTGCTAACAAGGCTCCATCATACCGTCCCTTCTGGAAATAACGCATCCGAGCATCAACGCATCAACAGCTTCAAACGATGTCCTCCCGTGCTTCGGTACCGATGCATCATCACAAGTGTGTACGCTCCAGAAGACGTAGCATGGATACAGACAGAATTGCAGCATGATTCAGATGAGACCCACACGTGTGTTCAACAATGGACAATGACCAATGCTGGCTTGGAAGTTATCCAACAGAAGCTTGCTTGCAAGACAACCACGCACAATTCAAATCTGACTTTTGCCAGCCCAGAAATTCCGGTAAATAGCAATCACAAGTATTTAGGAATGCCGTTAGCAATAGGTATTCGATTCCAGGAGCACATAGTGGAAGTAAGTGAAAGATGTAACGTTAGCGAGTTAACATAGGCCCGACGGCCCGATTTACACTGAATTGCATAGCGTGCATACAGGCTTATTCTTGCACAAATAAATACCACCTACCATACTTCGGGCATTGCGACAGTCATTGACAAAATGATGAGAGGTGACAGATGCCAGAGCTTAGAGCGACTCCAAAGCCGGGCACCGGAAGTCATAGCGGGTACTTTGTCAAGAACACCAACCGATAAACCCTGGGACAAATCAGGACGGACTTCTCCATCGACACTGCCAAACGTTCCGACGGATTTATCATGTGACACCAGAAAACCACACTTAACATTTGCCAGCCCCATCAGATCCTTTTTCTCCGCAACAGATATTGCGCAAGCAGGACGAACACGCCGAAACTCACAACAAGACCACTCAGCCGCACTTCAATATTTGAAAACATATTTCATGCTATCGACCACAAAGCAATGCAACAGCCTTCGAGCAGCGACCAAGGACGAACAGTCATTCCACACGAAAAAAAAACGTTTCAAAACATGCAGGTTTAACACTCGCACATCCGGAGGTCCGCGCCAACTTCGCATGTCCGGGGGAGGGGGGGCAGATGTCTGCCCCATAAGATCTCCAGAACTATGCTAGCTAGCGACAAACTGAAAACGGCGCTGGATAGCTCGTGACGGGCTCTATCGAAAGTGTCTCAGTTATTTTTTTCGCTCAGGTGAACAGTCAGGTTCGCACTGACTGGTTGTATGATGACCCAGTGGCCTGAATGGGTCACTGGGTCATCATAGGTAAAATTCGACCAGATCAGGTGGGACTCAGATATTGACACACACATCTCAGGACCTGCAACAGATAGAAACAAACAGCGAACGCTATTCGACAGTCCCTGAAATGCGCTACCGACAATAGGCGGTGTAATTTAAGGTCAGTTCAACCGAAACACAGGTCAATGTCATGAAGTCATGACCTCAGGTCAAGGCCATGAAGTCGCCTAGGGAGGTCATGTAATGTAACAATCGACACGTCTTGGCGATACAAGCACAATGACGGTAATTTCAGCCTTCTAGCTCAATGCAATGCGATATGATGCGCAGACATGTGTAGTGATCTCCGGTGACCTCAGAGATCTTGGTGAATTCATTGAGCAAAAATGGCAGCGGTAACATTGAGCATAGCTTCCATCTACATGCCACAACCGTTGTGAGATCATTCCGAGCTCAAATATGAAACCAGGAAACATTTGTGTGTTTTACCATAGCCCTATAATGGGGAGGCCATGGCAGCGACGTGACCTAAGGTCAATGCTACTAAAGAAACCCAATATACATATTATGGTCCCTAATGACATCACGACATGCTATAAGTTTGAAATCAATCGCCAAATTATTGTGGAAGTCATCCCACCTAGAACTCCGAGTGTAGTTGGGTCACTTCGCCTGACCTGGTGACCTGACCTCAGATGACCCAGGATTAAAGAAGTATGAGGATATGCGAAAAAAACCAATGAACAGCTATGCGAGGTTTGGCCTTGCTAACCCGATTAGTTTGACGGCAAATGAGGAAAAACTGGAGGGGGCAGATATCTGCCCCCGGACGTGCACGGGTTAACTTCTCCCAGCTAGTACAACACCGGTTCAGGATTGGGAAGCATAACCCACACGATATTCCGAGTCGGCGATCCCAACCGAAACCGCACACCTTTAATGTGTGCATGGCGTCTCCTCTAATCGAGTCCCCCAAGCGTGGTTGTGGTTACCTTCTACAGTTCCCCATTCACAACCAACATACGACCTCTCCGACCTCTACGCACGCCCATCTGATGTTCAGAACTTTTCTTTCAGTCTTCGGACAACGTCGAAACAACGACAAACCCGTATCCAAGCGCACCGCCTGACAGCTGGCTACGGAAGCGACAGAAAACAACACTCAACATTTTCGCATTCAAACATGTATGCTTTCGTTGCCATGACGATGGGAAAGCCAGGATGGAGATGACAAGACACACGAAGCTGACAAGGCGCGACACATGTCCACTGCATATCGGCGAGTCTGCCAGCAGCTGCTGTTTGGTCCCCACGCGGTAGGCGCGCGTTCTCTAGCAGCGGCGGCCACACATAATGTGCCGCTGATGGATGTTTGTGATCACTGAAACATACACATGGCTGTGCTTGTGGGTACCGAATGGGAAAGAATGAAATCCAGACTGAAACCACTATAGCTTATGCACCCATCTTTCATGCGAAACGTGTACTTGTTCCTGTGCTTGAAATTTGTTTTTGTGCAATATATACATGTATGTACACATACATATACATATATATATGTATACGTATATGTATGTATATATCTGTATATATATGTATATATACATACGTACACATATATTTATATATATATATATATATATATATATATATATATATATATATATATATATATACATATGCATGTGCATGTGTGTGTGAATGTGCATATATTAATGCATTTATCTATGAATCTACCCATCCATGTATCTACACACCTGGACGTCTATCTGTACTTCTCACTTTCCAAGTTTGAATTCATGCTTCCGCACCTCTCCTCCGTTGTGTCTGTGATACTGTCATCATGATACGATAAATAGTTGAATACAAATACACGCTTGCTATTGAATGACAGTAAGAGGAATGTAGATATGCTAATAGGGCGGAGTTGGTGATTATGGTTATGCATTTATGTATCATCGGGTGGGTCCGGACCACTAATGTTGGCTCCACCTCTCGGCCACTCACTCATTGTTTCACAATTTTACTTTGTGCTCTGTGTTCCGAATCTTATTAATGTCTTTTAGTCCAATCCAGGGCTTGTGCATCCTATTATAATTAGACGCTAGCCTCATCGCAATGCATGAAGAGCATAAAGTAGGGTAACCGATTCAGCCAGCTACCATTTCCAAGAGCTCCTAACTTCGTAAAACAGACGCATGTAGGGAACGTTGCGGCATGTCTTGTTATCAACGACTGGCGGCACTGAAGACAAGTCCACCAGCAAATCGCCGTAATGTGTGGCGGGCGTTTTTCCCGCCACCACCCAGGCAAACACATTCATCACGCATGTCTCCTCCACCAGCGTTTTTGAGCATCCCCAAGTGCATTTCACAAAATGAGAACCAAACTAGAGAAATTAGAGCAATGTCATGCTTTACAAGCATGCACAGTCAGAATGTAAGAAGGTGGTAAATGGAACGCCAGGGTATTACAAACAGATGCTTACAAATAGCACCGAATCCGAGCAGATCGCTTTTTTGTACGTTCTTCCATCTGTCCATGCACTCCTTTGATCAATGCCTTGGTTATTAAATGACAATGCTGATTGTCAAAGTGCATGCAATTTATGCTGTCTTTCTGTTATCATTGTGCTGGCCCGCTGATGCTGCTATATGCTCCTTCAGTTTCTTATTTGCTTCATTCAGCGGCTTAATTTTGCAGCGTGGTCATCATGCAGCAGAATATACATTAGTGCATCCTCCCTACCTCCGCTTGTGCGTCCTCTCCACTTGTTTAGCTGCGACATCACTTTTGGTCCCAACTCCCACTTCTTGTCAGCCTACGGTTCCTGCGGACGCGGCTCGAAAACGCTGGTGGAGGAGACATGCGTGATGAATGTGTTTGCCTGGGTGGTGGCGGGAAAAATGCCCGCCACACATTACGGCGATTTGCTCGTGGACTTGTCTTCAGTGCCGCCAGTCGTTGATAACAAGACATGCCGCAACGTTCCCTACATGCGTCTGTTTCACGAAGTTAGGAGCTCTTGGAAATGGTAGCTGGCTGAATCGGTTACCCTACTTTATGCTCTTCATGCATTGCGATGAGGCTAGCGTCTAATTATAATAGGATGCGACTTTAAAATAGCAGGTGTACCTAGCGCCATCTATGAATATGGCATTACAATGCGTGTCGCAAGTCCTCTTGGCTGCTTTTCCGAGACAATGTGGGAGGGGCTATTAACCGCTATTGAACATAAAGTGCGTCGTGACATACCCAATAAAGAAACAAACAACTAGGCTGATTTTCAAAGTATCTCATTAGCTGAACAAAGACGGTGTTGTGTGCTGTGTGCGTAGGTGGCCAGTGGTCCAGCCCTACCCAATGTGCACCGTGTGGGTGTGGGCGCTAAATGACCTCGTAGTCGGCGCACCTTTAAGCCCAAACAATCAATCAATACAGTGTGACTGGTCCAGCCCTGCGTAGTGTGTACCGTGTGACAGGTCCAGCCCTGCCCAGTGTGTATCATGTGACTTGTCCAGCCCTGCTCAGTGTGTACCATGTGACTGGTCCAGCCCTGCCCAGTGTGTACCATGTGACAGGTCCAGCCCTGCGCAGTGTGTACCGTGTGACTGGTCCAGCCCTGCCCAGTGTGTACCATGTGACTGGTCCAGCCCTGCCCAGTGTGTACCATGTATGGTCCAGCCAGCCCTGCCCAGTGTGTACCATGTGACTGGTCCAGCCCTGCCCAGTGTGTACCATGTGACTGGTCCAGCCCTGCCCAGTGTGTACCATGTGACAGGTCCAGCCCTGCTCAGTGTGTACCATGTGACAGGTCCAGCCCTGCTCAGTGTGTACCATGTGACAGGTCCAGCCCTGCGCAGTGTGCATCGTGTGACTGGTCCAGCCCTGCTCAGTGTGTACCATGTAGGTGGTCCTACTCAGTGTGTACCATGTAGGTGGTCCAGCCCTGCCCAGTGTGTACCATGTGACTGGTCCAGCCCTGCGTAGTGTGTACCGTGTGACAGGTCCAGCCCTACCCAGTGTGTACCATGTGACTTGTCCAGCCCTGCCCAGTGTGTACCATGTGACTTGTCCAGCCCTGCTCAGTGTGTACCATGTGACTGGTCCAGCCCTGCCCAGTGTGTACCATGTGACAGGTCCAGCCCTGCTCAGTGTGTACCGTGTGCCTGGTCCAGCCCTGCTCAGTGTGTACCATGTAGGTGGTCCTACTCAGTGTGTACCATGTAGGTAGTCCTACTCAGTGTGTGCCATGTAGGTGGTCCTACTCAGGGTGTATCGTGTAGGTGGTCCAGCCCTGCTCAGTGTGTATCGAGTGACTGGTCCAGCCCTGCTCAGTGTGTACCGTGTGACTGATACAGCCCTGCTCAGTGTGCACTGTGTGGGTGGTCCAGCCATACTCAGTGTGTACCGTGTGGGTGGTTCAGCCCTGATCAGTGCTCAGTGTAAGCTAATGGCTGTTACGTTAGGTGAACGTGCCAATATCACAATCGTCGGGATGATAGTGCACGGAGTGCGGTAAGAACTAGGTCAGCAAATAGCAACGCTGTTTGGCGTCCCACTTTGATATAATCTAGAGCCGTTATGTAACAATACTTGAGTAATACTGGTAATAGCTGAAAAAAAACTTCTGAATTCTCAATGCATATACGTGTTTTTCTCATCTATCTCGTATGCTCAAGGAGACATGAGCTGCTGCAGTATGCGCATTGCCTAAATCCGTTTTTGTGTTCTCGTTCACAAGCTACTACAATAAATAACTGTACCTCCACTTTCAGAAAAAATTGAAATGGGTGTGCCAGAAGGCTCAATTTTAGGCCCCTTACTCTTTATAATATACATAGATGCTATTGTAAATTTACATGTAGAATGTGAGACATTTCTATATGCTGATGACACTGCCATTAAAAAAAGCACTGACTGTACAGAGCTTCATCACAAGATCACGAATTCCTTGCAAAAATTTCGCAATGGCTACATTCAAATCTTTTGCCATTAAATGAATTAAATGAATCCAAAGCTGTACACCAGCTATATAAGAATCACAAAACAGATATTGATATCCAGATTGAATTTAATGGGACTTCTATTTTACATCAGAATCCGGTAAAATACCTTGGTGTATAAATATATTAATATTTTAATTTGCATCCCATATCAGCAGTGTCTCAAACATAAGTCGCAAAATAGGGATGATATAAAAAATGAAGTATCTCCCAGGGAAAAAACACCTTCAAAAATTGTATAATGCATTAATTCTTCCATATATAAATTATTGCTGTTTTCTCTTGTGTACAAACTATGCTAATCAGACACACAAATTATTTTTACTTCAGATAAGAATGATACATATTATTTAGGGTGCATTTCCACCGCCCAGAGTGCAACCCCTGTCTTTAAGAAATACACAATTTTAGAAGTCCAATATCTAGCAAAACTTTAAATGTTGCTTATTATGCAAAATATTAGTTATCATCAGCTACCTCATTCTGTCAGACCCCTTTTCACAGAATTGCTTGATACCCCATATTCCACAAGATTACAAAACCACTTCCAGCACAGCTATTCAAACAAAAATTATCGTCTCTTCACCATTTAATGTTTTGGAACCAAGCTTTGGAATTCTATCATAGCAAAGCATTTTCTACATTGAGGGATACCAAATTCTAAGACTCTTCCAAAATTCACGTTAACACGCGCACGTCCGGGAAGGGGAGGGGCGGATATCTGTCCCCCTCCGGTGTTTCCTAATTTGCCGCCAAACTAATCGGGTTAAGAAGATAACTTTTCAGAATAACTGTTTAGTGGCCTTTTCCGCATATCCTCATCCATTTTTAATCCTGGGTCGTCTCAGGTCAGGTCACCAGGTCAGGCGAAGTGACCAAACTACACTCGGAGTTCTAGGTGGCATAACTTCCACAATAATTGGGCGATTTATTTCAAACTTATAGCATGTCACGATCTCATCAGGGGCCATAATATGCATATCGTTTTTTTTCGTAGCATTGACCTTAGGTCAGGTAGCGGCCATGGCCCCCCCCATTATAGGGCTAGATAAAATATACAAATGTTTCCTGGTCACATATTTTCTCTCGCAATTACATCACAACGGTTGTGGCTTGTAGTTTGAAGCTATGCTCAATGCTACCGCTGACATTTTTGCTCAGTGACCTCACCAAGGTCATGTGAGGTCACCTGAGATCACTGACACATTTCTACGCATTATATCGCACTGCATCGAGCTAGAAGGCTGAAATTACCGTCATTGTGCTTGTATCGACAAGAAGTGTCAATTGATACATTACATGCCCTCCCTAGGCTACTTCATGACCTTGACCTGAGATCATAGTTTCGGTTGACCTGATCTTAAATTACACCGCCTATTGTCGGTAATGCATTTCAAAGACTGTCGAGTAGCGTTCGCCGTTTGTTTCTATCTGTTACAGGTCCTGAGATATGTGGCAATATCTGAGTCCCACCTGATCTGGTCGAATTTTACCTATGATGATCCAGTGACGTGAATGTTGACCTGAGCGAAAACATTACCGAAACACCGTCGATAGAGCCCGTCACCAGCTATCCAACGCCGTTTTCCGTTTGTCGGTAGCTAGCATAGTTCTAGATCTTAGGGGGGGGGGGGCAGACATCTTCCCTCCCCGGACATGCGAAGCTGGCGCGGACCGCTGGACGTGCGAGTGTTAAGACATACTTCTTGAGCAAATATTGAAGTACTTAGCAGATAAAGTGCTTCTGTGTGTGAATGTTTGTACAGGGCTGCTATCATGTGAGTGTGTGTGTGTGTGTGTGTGTGTGTGTGTGTGTGTGTGTGTGTGTGTGTGTGTGTGTGTGTGTGTGTGTGTGTGTGTGTGTGTGTGTGTGTGTGTGTGT
Source organism: Imbricaverruca yamaguchii (assembly GCA_034440575.1). Classification (NCBI taxonomy): domain Eukaryota; kingdom Metazoa; phylum Arthropoda; class Thecostraca; family Neoverrucidae; genus Imbricaverruca; species Imbricaverruca yamaguchii. The sequence goes on along the minus strand of JAOTOL010001351.1, from coordinate 476,070 downwards.
GCTGGGGTGTTGCCATGTGATTAGGTGTGTGTGGGTGTGTGTGTTTGCACTTAGCTATACATAAAGTTGAAAACACCCAGCTACTGGTTCCTCCCACATTCCACCCAGCAGCAAGCCCATGCTTAGCTGGATGGAGTTGTGGGAGGAGCCAATGTTACAAAATCATTACAAATCAGGAGTGCTCACTACCATCCGGCCACAAACCAGCTGCTAACATTATAGTTTAGACCCTAATTACTTGTTGGGATGGATCCAGGGTCAATCATATGCCTCCTTTGGGTATGACAACTAACAACATTCTTTATCATTAGTTGTATTGCTCTAATACCCGGTGCTTTGTATGCGTGTTTATTTGTTTTCCATCTCTTAGCTGGGAGTGCCGCGACTTTACTATTTATTTTATGGTGTTAATGTAAGGTGCGTGCAGTCGTTGGGTAAGAGGAGGGGGCGCTCCTGGTCACCTGATCTTGGGTGGCGGACATAAATATAGATTTTAAAATTATATATACTTTGCACCCGACAATGCCACAATTATTTCCACAAGCATCTGCTTCCATTTCTAAATGGCCGAAAGTTTAACCTCCGGTTAAACCTCCGGGCTTAACCTCCGGGAAACGTCATGAAAACTCGCGATGAGTCGCTAGATTGCCGTGCGTGCTGACGTCACAATTCAGTCATACTGCTCTCCTATGGTACAATTTCAGCGCGACCAGCGCATTAATTAGACGGAATGGCTTGCGACGTGTTTCCCGCAGTCATCACCATCCACTGTATGTGTGGGGCCTGAATGGGACATACATGATAAAAACTTGACACCTTCAAACATGCTGGTTTATGACTCGGTTCATTCGCCGAAAATCAGCAAAACAGCAGGTATGTTGTTAACACAAATCTTGTATTTCGATGAGTTGGCGCACTAAAATGATATGGAACAGTAGATGAACAGAGGGCAACATGGGGAATAATCAGGAGCTACGTTGGTTGCAACATGGACAGACTATTCTCAGTCAGAGAAACGAGCCGTACGTTTAGACAAAAAGAAGCTAGGTGCAAATAATGGCCAATAATTGTAGGGACACAGCTTGGTCTCTAAAAAATGCCACCACGGCAGTCGTCAGGCATGCTGGCAATTTAGCGCAGAAAAAGTATTGTGTGCTTTCCATCATGCAAATCTCCCGAATACGAGATACGAGGTGGCATGCGTGTGGAATGCGAGATACGATAAGCGTGTGACAGATACGAGCGCGTGGCATTGGGAAATGTCTCAAATGCTGCCATTTCAGCAGAAACAAGCGAGGAGCGCCTGCACCATTAGCATCGCTGCATCGTCCTGCGCGATGTCGTCGACGACGCAAAGCCGAAGGATCGAAAAAAATTATCTCGGAACATACAAGGCGCATCGGGAGCCGTGTCGATTACTCCGAGCGACGAAACGAGTCGTTGTGACAACCTGAAAAGGAGGCCGCCTCTCCCGGGGGCCGACAGACACGGGCCGGAGCGGCGTGAGATCAATGCTGGCGGGAATCAATGTGGCCGAGTCGGCCGGACGGGTCGGAATCTCACCCTTCTGCGAACCAAATCACTGTCAGTCGTCATTGCGGCTCGACATGCGCTGTGTCAAGTGAGACGGACGAGCCGCTCCTGGTGCCCGGCACCCTCGCATAGTAGCTGAAACGGCGGCTTTTCAGATGCCGTTCACTTGCTCGTGTGTCAGCTTCTCTCGAAATGTAGCTTAACCTGCGCAGTCTCGGGGCGGGGAGGTGTCGTTGATGACCCCACTAAGATTTTCCGCGGATAGTGAAAGAACGGCGCACAGCAGCGCGCCGAAGTTTGGCATACCTTTTCCCACATTAATTTGGCATGTTGTGTCAAAATTTTGAAAAAGTTCAACGTTCAACGTTCAACCAGTCGTCAACCTTTTTTCGAATAAATATATTGTAATTAAACTTTCAGCGTTTGCTTATCATTATGGATGCAATAAACGTACCAGAGGAATTTTTAATTTTTTTCTCCGTTTTTATTGCTTATTAGTTTTGTATATTTGCCCACTAGAGTTAAAATAGAATATTCTGGCTAAAGTAAGCATTTTTTATTGGAGCAAGTTGACATTGAATGTAGTGAGATTGCATGTGAGGTGGCACTGGCACTAGCCCCAGGATGTATGTGAGGTGGCACTGGTACTTGGCAGATGAGTCATCCAGTGAGGCGACCTCGTGACTGGGAAGGGCCGGCCGGATACGTGGCGTGGTGGGGCATGTGCGGAATGAGCCAATCAGTGGTCGGGGGTGTCCAGCGCGGGAGCGGTGTCGAGTTGAGGTGGGAGGGTGTGAGCTGGGCCGGCCCAGTCTGGTTACCGCGAAGCGCTGAGGAATACACGGTCCTGGCGTCAAAGTTTTATCTTCGTGAACTAAATTGAACAACATTTTTCGGTCCACTCTACCCAATACAAAATCAAAATTAAAGAACTCGAAAACCCAAAATTATGAAGAAGAAGAAATTTTGTGCCCAAAATTGTATGGTCCTGGTCGATTTGCTTTCCTTTTCTCATTCCAGTTTTTTACCTCACAAATCCCCCCCCAAATGAACCTCTCTGAGCCACGAACATAATGTACGTCGTGAAAACTTAGGGTCGGGCCTTACTCGTAGAGCGCTTTTCAATGATGCCTCTTTCGCTTTCGTGAGGAGCTTACTTTGGAGATTACAGGAGGTCCTATCAACCCCCGTAATGCACCCACCGAAAAATATAAAGTTATACCTCTGGGCTTCACTGCGGCTTCCTGTAAAGTGCAGCTCATTTTTTATTATCCTCTCATAGTTTACATGACTCAGCGACATGACGAGACGACCTCTTCGTGACGAGACAGCCCACAGCTGCGCACGAGGATGCCCATCCACCTCACGCTCCTGTTCCCGGGAAAGACGAGTAGCAGCAGCAGCAGCAGCAGGTGTGGCCAGCGTTCAGCTCAAGGACAATTCGGAAAAATTCACATACCGACGAAGGAGTGTCACACACGAGGGGCAAGCCGCCTGCAGCCGGCGACCCACCGGACCACGAACACTGTGTGCAGGAAGAAGCGACGCCGGATCCCAGGATCCCACTGTACAGCAGTAACGGGGATACCGGCACACAGCGACAGGTAACGGAAGTCGGCTAACACGTATCTTCCGAGGCTAAGACCGTCAAAGGAGGAGGCGATGTCGTTCCTGGCCGGTTACGTGGCTTTTAAGTACCACAGCATTGATAGTGGCCAGGGCTTTCGTCCGAAGTAGGTGATAACTGGGCAGGGTTGGATCGTGAGAAAGAGTTGCTGCCACTCGTTTGTGTTCGGCGAAGACTGGCTGGACAGGGGCGAATTGATGGATATTGTATTTTGGCGATGGGAGATAGGTATTTCAGTGAGTCCGTTGTATAGCAGTTTTGCTGTCACCCACATCATTGTTGAGTTTCGTCAGAGTATGTGTACATTTATGCACATTGGCCTAAAGTAGCCTTGACCCTTTGTCCTATTATCTATTACTTACAATTACTGTACCAGAACCACAATATCATCTAAGTGAAACCCAATACCCACCATGCCCAGGCTGCATAGTTTATCATAACAATTATGCAGTGCCAATAACACTCAACGCAATGGGTCGCAGTGGCTCAGTCGGTAGGGCGTCATATCCTTGATCGCGAGATCATGGGTTCAAATCTCACAACCGGGTGGCTAACGAGACCATTGGTGACCAATCAACGTGGAGGTTGACAATGCTAGTTAGTGGGTCTGAAGTAACATGGTTCTTTTACTGCCAATATATAACTGCTAGACTACTCAGGTAAAGGTATGTAAATATGGCGAGTGCAGTGGTCTCAACTTCCACAGTTGGGTGCAAATTGACAACTAACACGATACTTCCTCGCATCGCCTCCGATATCTTTTCTACATCCGTATGCCAAGCTACCCGTGACGTATCCAAGTGTCAATGCATCATAGTATTAGTTATACTTATTATAAATATTTATAGAATATACATACGTAGCATCCCTCAGAGTTCCATACTAGATATATATATATATATATATATATATATATATATATATATTTATATATATATGACATCCACGTTCTCATGATGAAATATCCCATTGAAGTTTCAAACCAGCCTGAGAGCTGTTCCGGTGCCGAAGATTGCTGTAGCCCATAACAAAACCTTTCGCGCCATAGCTGTATGATGTCTGGACTCACATTAGCGAATTTATTTTGCAAACAAACACCTTCTAGAATATTTGATCGGCTGCCATCTAGCGAGAACGAAGTGAAACGGAATCTAACTAAAATATGTGAAAAACCAAATACGTGCTTTCGACACCTAACTGGTGCCTAACTTGGGAGCAAACTTAGAAATGAGAGACAACCCAAATAGTTTGCAGAGGATAATGTATTAATTGAAACGGAATACATTTGCATTTGATTCCATGCCACCTTGCTGCTGTTTTTCCAAGTAAAATTATATAGATATTGAACATTGATTATGCATGAATCTGTGGTATTGAAGAGCAATCAACTCGACAAAAACCTTGTTGACCGGGTCTAGTTGATACACGGGATGGTTGACATAATAGCGTTTACTCCAAATAAAATTAGGACGGCTTCCAAAGCTACCACACATGTCACTGGCACCCTCTTCTCTCGGCAAAAGCAAGCGCAAGTCCTTTCCACTTGCGGCTGCGGAATGATGAGGATATGGCATATTTTTGTGGAAAAAGTAATATGTCAAGGACTGTGCTTCGCGCGGCCCCCATCGGCTCAAGGGACCGTCATATCGGCTATGTGCCCTCTTAGACGGCCGGAGCCCACCCGTGACTATGGGTCCTCTCCGTCCGCACAAGAGGCCCTCTTTAGCGATCAAAGGCCTCCTCTGTCAGGCCGGAGGCACTCTTTCAACAGCTTGGGCCCCTCCATCAGATCTGGGCCCTTGTACGGCTTGGACCCCACCCGTCGGCCCAAGGACCCTTTCTGACAGCCTGCGGTTCTCACCAGTAACTAGGCCCCGCCGTCGTTTCAGGGGCCCTCTTTGACGACTCAAGGCCTTTTCCTGGAAACCGGAGGCCCATTCTCCAACAATTGGGCCTGTCCGTCAGATTAGGGGTCCTTTATCGGCTTGGGCCCCGCCAACAGCCAAGGGCCCTTAATATTTGATCGGGTCCTCTCAGTTAGTCCGGGATTGTTCCAACTATCAGGGGCCCCCTCCTTCGATCTAGGAGCCATTCACGTTATCCAAGCCGAGGGCTCTCAAATCTTCCTGAGAGCTTTCTCCGTTGATTCGGGCCCTCGTCACCGACCCAGGATCCTTTCCGTCAGTATGGGGCCTTTTTAGTTGGGCCAGAGACCCTCCATGTCGGCCCATGTGCCTCCCACATTGGCACAGTAACCCCTCGCGTTGGCCCCGAGGCCCTTCACGTCGACCCAGGTGTTCTTCAAGTCTGCCTGGGAACTCTTCACGTTGGACCAGGGGGCCATTGGGAGCCCCCTGAAAGTCCTTGAGGGTATCCTGCGGGGCCCTCAATCCCTCCAAGGGTGAGGCGGTTTCACCATTCACCCCCTTGGTTACGTCATTGATCTAATCTAGAACGAACATTGCTTTTCTTAAGGTGAAATGCAGAACGAAAATGCAATACCTTATGTGTCTCGTTCCTAGTTGGTTCAGAAACAATAACTGGCTCTCAAAATTGACGATGCTGGATCAAACCTGACAGACGTTTTTCCTTTGGACACCACTCAAGGACTATTCGGAATAAAGAAATCAACTTAAAATTGCTCGAATTCGTCAATGTTAATTATTTTGCGAAAGTAGGTCTCAATATAATTCATTCTAGAGTGTATGCATCAAACAATATTGCTCATGATATCACTGTACTCTTCCATAACTCAAGTAATGCTCTTCCAGTAAACCGATAAAAAGCGTCATCATCCTCCCTCGGCCAGTAAGATGACAGGTGTGAAGAACAAGTGTCGTCATGCCCGTCACACACCCCCTTCCAATACTTTGGAACTGCCCTTATGAAGCAGACGTTGCTGTTAACGAGCGAACTCCGGTCTCCTGTGACGGGACCGAACCACCAGCTTCCAAAAACAACAGGGTTGACTTGTTGACATATTTCAGCATCAAAATGGGTCCGCAATGGAGTTCAATAGCAAGGTTCGATTTATTAAGCATCATGTCCGCGGCATACCTTAAACAATTTGAGTTTTTAAGTCTTCTTTAATTTTCCTTTTCTAATGGGTAGAGCAGACGGAGAAATGTTGTTGGAAGACAACTTGCACAACCAAAAAAATGCTTACTTTAGCCAGAATCCTCTATTTGAACTGCAATTTGGCAAATGCGCAAAATTTATATGTAGTCAAAAACGAGAAAAAAAAATGAAAAATTCAATTTGTACGTTTTATTTGCATCACTAAAGATAAGCAAACGCGAAAAGTTTCATTAAAATATATGCATCCGTTAAAACGTGACGACTGGTTGAACTTCTTTGGAGGTGACCTCACTTGACCCTGACTAACTCCTTGACCCTAGATGACCTGACTTCAAATTTTGAAACAGCGTGCCAAATTGATGTGGTAAAAGGTATGACAAATTTGGGCGCGCCGTTGTGCTGCTCGCGCCTTCGTCCACTATCCGCGAAAAAACTCTGAGGGGGGGGGGGCGGGGTTGAAACCCCCCCGAGACGGGACGGGTTAATACCAGCCACACCTACCGTCAATATCACACACACACACACCTGTCGTTAATACCACCCACACCCATCGTCAATGCCACCCACGCCTATACACGCGAATACAGGTCATTACTAGTCACACCTGTCGTCAATTCCGGTTACACCTGTCGTCAATATAGGAGAACTGTCGTCAGTATAATATACCCGTCGTCAATGTGAGACACCTGTCGTCAATATAAGACGTCCATCGTCAATATAAGACACCCGTCTTCAATACAAGTAATATCTGTCGACAATACCAGTCACACATGTCGTGAATACAAGTCACACCTGTCGTCAGAATCAATCACACCTGTCGTCAATGCCAGTCACACCTGTCGTCAGCACCAGTCACACAGGCGCTCACCAATCTGTCCCACTTCGACGTTCACTCTCCACCTATCTCAACTCACAATAATGAGCACACGCAGAATCACCGAACGACTTGCTGGATGGTGTGTGAGCCGGAGCCGGCTCCGTCGCCACACTGCATCAGCGGGCCGGCACCAGTCAGATCTGCGCTGGTGTGTCAGCTGAGCTGTGGCCGGCGCCAGTCAGGTCTGCGCTGGTGTGTCAGGTGAGCTGTGGCCGGCGCCGGTCAGGTCTGCGCTGGTGTGCCGGCTGAGCTGTGGCCGGCACCAGTCAGGCCTGCACTGGTGTGTCAGCTGAGCTGTGGCCGGCGCCAGTGAGGTCTGCGCTGGTGTGTCAGGTGAGCTGTGGCCGGCACCAGTCAGGTCTGCACTGGTGTGTCAGGTGAGCTGTGGCCGGCGCCAGTCAGGTCTGCGCTGGTGTGTTAGGTGAGCTGTGGCCGGCACCAGTCAGGTCTGCGCTGGTGTGTCAGGTGAGCTGTGGCCGGCGCCAGTCAGGTCTGCGCTGGTGTGTCAGGTGAGCTGTGGCCGGCGCCAGTCAGGTCTGCACTGGTGTGTCAGCTGAGCTGTGGCCGGCGCCAGTGAGGTCTGCACTGGTGTGTCAGGTGAGCTGTGGCCGGCGCCAGTCAGGTCTGCGCTGGTGTGTCAGGTGAGCTGTGGCCGGCGCCAGTCAGGTCTGCGCTGGTGTGTCAGGTGAGCTGTGGCCGGCGCCAGTCAGGTCTGCGCTGGTGTGTCAGGTGAGCTGTGGCCGGCGCCAGTCAGGTCTGCGCTGGTGTGTCAGGTGAGCTGTGGCCGGCGCCAGTCAGGTCTGCGCTGGTGTGTCAGCTGAGCTGTGGCCGGCGCCAGTCAGGTCTGCGCTGGTGTGTCAGGTGAGCTGTGGCCGGCGCCAGTCAGGTCTGCGCTGGTGTGTCAGGTGAGCTGTGGCCGGCGCCAGTCAGGTCTGCGCTGGTGTGTCAGGTGAGCTGTGGCCGGCGCCAGTCAGGTCTGCGCTGGTGTGTCAGCTGAGCTGTGGCCGGCACAGTCAGGTCTGCACTGGTGTGTCAGCTGAGCTGTGGCCGGCGCCAGTCAGGTCTGCACTGGTGTGTCAGGTGAGCTGTGGCCGGCGCCAGTCAGGTCTGCGCTGGTGTGTCAGGTGAGCTGTGGCCGGCGCCAGTCAGGTTTGCGCTGGTGTGTCAGGTGAGCTGTGGCCGGGACCAGTGAGGTCTGCACTGGTGTGTCAGGTGAGCTGTGGCCGGCACCAGTCAGGTCTGCACTGGTGTGTCAGGTGAGCTGTGGCCGGCGCCAGTGAGGTCTGCACTGGTGTGTCAGGTGAGCTGTGGCCGGCACCAGTCAGGTCTGCGCTGGTGTGTCAGGTGAGCTGTGGCCGGCGCCAGTCAGGTCTGCACTGGTGTGTCAGGTGAGCTGTGGCCGGCGCCAGTCAGGTCTGCACTGGTGTGTCAGGTGAGCTGTGGCCGGCACCAGTCAGGTCTGCGCTGGTGTGTCAGGTGAGCTGTGAGTGTGTCAGGTGAGCTGTGAGTGTGTCAGGTGAGCTGTGGCCGGCACCGCACTCGGCACGGTACACCCGGCCGCCAGTCGGGCCTCACTCGAGAGACGCCCGGCGCCACTCGACGAAATTAGTGCAGTCATGTCGGCGGCGGCACAACGATGGTACAGCGGCGGTACAACGGTGGTACAGCGGCGGTACAACGGCGGTACAGCGGTGGTACAGGGGCGGTGCAACAGTGGTACAGAGGTGGTACAACGGCGGCACAACGGCGGTACAGCGGTGGTATAGCGGCGGTACAACAGCGGTACAGCGGTGGTACAGCGGTGGTACAGCGGCGGTACAACGGCGGTACAGCGGCGGTACATCGGTGGTATAGCGGCGGTACAACAGCGGTACAGCGGTGGTACAGCGGTGGTACAGCGGCGGTACAACGGCGGTACAGCGGCGGTACAGCGGTGGTACAGCGGCGGTACAACAGCGGTACAGAGGTGGTACAGCTGTGGTACAGCTGTGGTACAGCTGTGGTACAGCGGCGGTGCAACGGTGGTACAGCGGCGGTACAACGGCGGTACAGCGGTGGCACAGCAGCGATACAACGGCGGTACAACGGTGGCACAGCAGCGGTACAGCGGCGGTACAACGGTGGCACAGCAGCGGTACAACGGTGGCACAGCAGCGGTACAGCGGCGGTACAGAGGTAGTGCGGCAGCGGTACAGCGGCGGTACAGAGCCGGCTGAGGAGAAATACGTCTGGCCACCGGTCGGCTGAGGAGCTGCACACCGGCCGGGCGAGGAGAAATACGTCACGGCACGCTTCGATCGAATCTGAACCGTCAGGTGCGAGCTGTCAGGTGTGCACTGCCAACTGCGGACTGCCAAATGTGATTTGTGGGTTGATAATTGTCCACTGCTGACGTTAGCTATGTGCTGTCACATTGGGCTGTCAACCGTGGATTGTCACACGTGAGTTGTCACCTGTGGCTGCTAGCGCTGTAGACCGTCAACTGGGCATTGTTATATGTGGATTGTCGAATAAAGCTGTGAACGTTGAACCACAATCCGTGCCCTCTGTGGTAATGCACTGCGAGTTTTGATCATTTGAATACGCAATGTCACTGCGGGCTGTGAACTTTGTGCCGTTTGCGCCGTGGACTAATGCCTCTAGGCTGTGGACTGCAAGCTTCCTGGCTGTCGGTATTATTCGCCCACTGGAAACTTGAAATGCAAGCGAATGTATCGCATATATATTTGGCCTGTTCCACACAGGTTTGGCTGTGGCCTGTGGCCTGTGGCCTGCGGCCAGGACGCACTGATCTTTACGCTGTCGACCGCTGCTGGTGCTGGCGCGAGCCAGCCGGTGGTGTGCTGTAGGCGACCTTTCATCGTCGGCAACCGGCAGAATCACTGATGAGCGGGAGAGACCACATACATCCTCAGTAAACACCAACAGCCGGCCGGCGGACGCGGACCCAGCCCGCCAGACACCGGCTGACACGCCGCCGGCGGTGTCGTGACGCGGACCCAGCCCGCCAGACACACCGGCTGACGCGCCGCCGGCGGTGTCGTGACGCGCGACCCAGCCCGCCAGACACCGGCTGACGCGCCGCCGGCGGTGTCGTGACGCGGACCCAGCCCGCCAGACACCGGCTGACGCGCCGCCGGCGGTGTCGTGACGCGGACCCAGCCCGCCAGACACCGGCTGACGCGCCGCCGGCGGTGTCGTGACGCGGACCCAGCCCGCCAGACACCGGCTGACGCGCCGCCGGCGGTGTCGTGACGCGGACCCAGCCCGCCAGACACCGGCTGACACGCCGCCGGCGGTGTCGTGACGCGCGCTCAGCCGACCCGCAGCGTGTCGGACGTGTCGGCTGGTGGTGACAGGACGCCGGCGGCTATCCCGTGTTGACAAATCCGCACCGGAGGTGCTGACGATGGCGCTCGCATTGGCTCACGCGCCCGCCAGCCCCACGCGCTGTAGTCCGTAAAGCCCACCAGCCCCACGCGCTGTAGTTCGGACCGCCCGCCAGCCCCACGCGTTGTAGTCCGGAAAGCCCACCAGCCCCACGCGCTGTAGTTCGGACCGCCCACCAGCTCCACGCGCTGTAGTCCGTAACGCCCACCAGCTCTATGCGCTGTAGTCCGTAACGCCCACCAGCCCCACGCGCTGTAGTCCGGAACGCCTACCAGCCCCACGCGCTGTAGCCCGTAACGCCCACCAGCTCCACGCGCTGTAGTCCGGAACGCCCACCAGCTCCACGCACTGTAGTCCGGAACGACCACCAGCCCCACGCGCTGTAGTCCGGAACGCCGCCGCTGAGCTGTCACCAAAGCATGGGCGGCGCCAGGCAGGGGATGATGTGGGCTGTGCTCCTCTATCGTTGACAAGCTTGGCATTGCGCCATGGAAGAATTTACACAAAAATAATCACTCCCCGCATATCCAGAGGTCTGCGGCTGTGCTGATGCTCCCAATGTGCATAGCACGCTTCTGAAAAGACCTTGCTCATGGACAGGAAGCAACAAAACGGTACGTTTCTGTATGGTACTTATCAGTGAGCAGGAAGCAACAAAGCGAAGAGACAAAGACACCATGCGCGGATACCTAAGGCAAGCCATCTAAGGTGTAGGAGAGTTGCAGACCAAAATGTAGAATCGCAGATAAATATTTAGACCGTTTTCAGCGGTCACGTTTCTTGAATGACAAGAAATAGCAGCTGCGGTCCTGTACGCTACCTTATCAGGCAACATCATTCCGAGGGAGACATGGGAAATGGCCGTTCTGAAAGTACTTCTACGCACAGGAATACCTTCCCTGTACATACTGCTTTAACCTTTTTCGCTGCAAATTAAGTCATGCCCTTTCCAGAAATTTCGGAAGCTTAAATGCTGCTTAAAACAACGCCTAACATGTGAAAGTTCTACCTGCTCGCTTTGCAGCATATGCATGGTCATTGCATGAGCGAATAATGTTCTGACCTAAGTACAAACTTTATGCGATTCTGAGATTAATCACACATGGAATGCGGAATAGGATTAGGTATACAATTAACCGATCGAATAGGCCACACTTCTGGGGCCTGCTTATCGATATCACAAACAGTGGTCCATACATTCTACAACCTGGGGTGCGCAACTATTTTAGGTTGCAAAATCTGATTTTTGAGTTCTAAGGGGTGATGGGTGGGATGAAATCTATGCTAAGTGGGTGTGCACTGTACCCTTTAGGCGGGCGTGAATGGAGTCTGGAAACTATTTTGGACCATGCTGATAAATTGATTGATGAATTTATGTACCTAGCAGTGGATTCAGCACCGATCTTTGGGCAAATGTGATACTTATGAGATTGGCTATGGTAGCACAATGGGACATGCTTATTGGATGAGTTTGGAATTGTTGAGTGTGATATGCAATAGCAGGTGAATAGTGCTAGATAGGCTGCGATATATAGTTCCCTTGGAGCTTGAGATAATGGATTGATTGGGTGTGATCATGTACTTTTATGGCATCTTGTCTAGGTAGCCTTGACTCAGATGGGCCCCTGTGGCTCTTATTAAGCCTTTACGCTTTATGAACTTGTGTCCCCGCACAGGTATGCGCACCTACTGAATGCTCATGTAAAAGCTATGGAGCTGTCGAAGGCCGCCACGTCGTGCTGGCGACGGTCGGCAGCTACCGTCGCCTGTGGAAAGACACCGTGACGACCGCGCAGCCGCGACCGACCACGTCTCGACCACGTCTCGACCACGTCTCGACCACGTCTCGACCACGTCTCGACCACGTCTCGACCACGTCTCCGCAGATTCCGCCACCCCGTCCCACGCCAACCCCGAACACTCGGACGGGGAGCGTCCCCCAGCCGCGGCGGCGCCACACTTCGGGACCGGCCTCGGCCGGCGGGCAGAGCCCGGCCGGCGACCCAGCACCCGTGACGTGACGCCGCCAGCCCGGAGACACCATCTGTGACGTCACGCGGCTGCCAGCAGTGACGTCACGCGGCGGCGGCGGCGGCGCGATTTACCGCCGCCTCCGAATTGGCGGCGCCCTGCCGTCGGTCGACGACGGCGCATGGCGTGCGGCGCCGGCCGCACTAATAACGCGGCAAATGAAACGGGCCCGAATGGCGTCAGAAGGGACGTAGGAGGGTCGGTCCGGAGGGCTAATGGCCCTGACCTCCAGGCGGGGCAGAGGAGGTTCAGTCCGGAAAGGTGACCGGCCGTGACCTCCAGAAGGGACGGAGGAGGGTCGGTCCGGGGAGGTAACGGCCCTGACCTTCAGGGCTGTCACTAGTCAAAGAGCAGAGCAGTGCAGGGCCGACCCTGCTCTGCTCTTTGAATCCGGCCCTGCTTGCAGTTGCATTTGAATTCTAATGTTAACATTTTGCTTTAGCTTTTTATTCTGTACTCTGTGACTTTTCATTTCACTTTTCCATCTAACCTTCGGCATTTCGTCCCTTGACCTAGTACAATTTATCCCATCCCTCCTGTCATCTTGTCTTTTGACGTTTCCACATGACAGTTCTTGCTCTTTGAACTTGTCTTTTTATATTTTGTCAGCACAACGCTAATATCACATGAATGCGCTAAACCACTTCGCATTTAAGCAAATCACCTGGAATGGTAGAAACAACTGTTTCCTTTTTCACATCTTTTTCTCAAAAGGTGTCTAAAAATATTCCGGATTATATGCTTGCTAAATATTTGAGGAAAAACTACAGATAATAAGAGCCATGCAAATGCTTGCCGGGAAATCTCTTCATAAAACACTTTGATTAGCTTTCGGGACTCGTAGCGACACCTTCGTCAGAGGGCGAATTCTATGTCGTCTGACGACGTGACCGGTACGAGCTTATGACAGCAGTTTTGTCTTCACGGCGCTCTCAGACAACGCATACGTTCTCTGTTCGGCAACTCTTGCCCGTTTTGCGTGCGTTCCTACCAAGTGATGGCACCTCACCTTACCTGGCACTCCGCAGTCCATGCAAGAGCGCTTGGTGACCAAGCCCTTAGGTCACGAACAATACAATTGGCACCACTGCAACTCGCCATCTGTATATCATCAGCAAGCGTCCGACGGTACGCCAGCCGCAGTACATCCTCAGCAGACGTCGGATGGTCTGCCGCCGGCGGTATATCCTGTTGGATGGTCTGCCGCTGGCTGTATATCCTGTTGGACGGTCTGCCGCTGGCTGTATATCCTGTTGGACGGTCTGCCGCTGGCTGTATATCCTGTTGGACGGTCTGCCGCCGGCCGCATCTCCTCAACAGACGTTGGACGGTTTGCCGCCGGCCGTATATCCTGTTGGACGGTCTGCCGCCGGCTGTATATCCTCAGCAGACCTCGGACGGTCTGCTACCGGCCGTATATCCTGTTGGACGTGCGCCCGGTATATCCTGTTCGACGGTCTGCCGCCGGTGGTATATCCTGTTGGACGGTCTGCCGCCGGCGGTATATCCTGTTGGACGGTCTGCCGCCGGCGGTATATCCTGTTGGACGGTCTGCCGCCGGTGGTATATCCTGTTGGACGGTCTGCCGCCGGTGGTATATCCTGTTGGACGGTCTGCCGTCGGCTGTATATCCTGTTGGACGGTCTTCCGCCGGCTGTATATCCTGTTGGACGGTCTGCCGCCGGCCGTATCTCCTCAGCACGCGTCGGGTGGTCTGCCGCTGTATATCCTGTGCTGTATATCCTGTTGGACGGTCTGCCGCCGGCCGTATATCCTGTTGGACGGTCTGCTGCCGGCCGTATCTCCTCAGCACGCGTCGGGTGGTCTGCTGCCGGCCGTATATCCTGTTGGACGGTCTGCCGCCGGCCGTATCTCCTCAGCAGACGCCGGACGGTCTGCCCCCGGCAGTATATCCTGTTGGACGGTTTGCTGCCGGCCGTATCTCCTCAGCACGCGTCGGACCGCCGAGGCGCGGGCGGCACGTTGACGAGTGACCCTGGCCGGGCGGCACGTTAACGAGAGGCGGCGGCCGCGCTCGGCCGGCGGTAATTCCGGCCGCGCGGCGCCGGCGGCGTCGCCGCGGCCACAGCCATTCCAGGGCATCTGCCAGATTTCCCCGGCGTCGCGCCACTCAATGATGCATCAGCACGCCTGTCGGGGCGCCGCAAGGTCGCCGCCGCTTCATACCGCTGCCACAGCATCACTCCCCGAAACCACTAACTCGGTCGCTCGTGGCTGGAGGCTACGCGAATAAATGCACACTGATGTGCTATTTTTCCAGCTCAGCCTGACATTTGGTCATCCCCGATCCGATTTTCAGTTATTTAGCTTGCACTGGCGAAATTACCAGCCAACGCTAAACGTGGAGCATTTTGACGTGAAGTGCCTAGATCTGGGTATGTGCTAACATCAGGAGTAAACCTAGCTTAGACCAACGTCAGCTTAAGCTAAGCGTAGCATGACATGGCTGGCCAGACGATTCGTTGCTTGGTGCCGACACCATCGCATAAGCGGTTGTGCTCATTCGACTTTTTCAAATATGGACAATTATTTGTTCCATATGTTAGTAAATTGCCAGCATAATCGCTATCCCAGTTCAGGCTGACATTGCTACACAATGTGCCATTAATACGTCAGCCTAGGACGGGTTTAGCGAACAGGATGGAAAGTCGCTAGTATGCCCCTGAGCATTGATAACTATGCATTCAATCAATATGCACCACGTGCATTGACACAGCTCCTATCTTCACTTTTGGCCAGGATTCAGCAGAGGCAACGGCCTCGTGCCCTCGTTTGCTCTGTTTTGGTGAAGGGACTTTGGAACACCTTCCACTGTCGGCCATCGGCATCCATCGGTATAGCTGGTGGCTCCTTCCATTGTCGGCCATCGGCATCCATCGGTATAGCTGGTGGCTCCTTCCATTGTCGGCCATCGGCATCCATCGGTATAGCTGGTGGCTCCTTCCATTGTCGGCCATCGGCATCCATCGGTATAGCTGGTGGCTCCTTCCATTGTCGGCCATCGGCATCCATCGGTATAGCTGGTGGCGCCTTCCATTACCGGCCTCGTGGGATGACAAATGAGAAGGTCAGGTCAAATCACTAAGCTAGGATGCCATCAGACAAAATATGTCCGTCTTTACTGTCCTAAATGGCGAATCATAGGCCCACGTGTTGCTGACCAATGGCCAACGCTGGATGTGGCGGGGAGATGGACAACTGAGCCGATGTACATGCATAAGCTATTTACCTTTTCAAGGCTTGAAGGTTATAGTTAAATACTAAACTTTATCGAAAGCCCATGACAGCATCTATTCCCTAAGGTTATACACATCTATAACAAGTGCTTCCATAAGGTTTCGCACATCCTACGAGTGGTCGGTTTTCTATTGCCAGGTCCTCAGAGCCAAGCAATTAGGCTCGACAAGGAGGCACCGGGAAATGGCCGAGACAAAGTAGGGGCTCTGGTTTTGGCTAAGGCCTACCACAACGGCTTGGTGAACCGGCTTCAATTTCACGTGTCGCATAGGCTCACAACATAGTCTTGCGAGAAGCGCCCCGTCGCGGAAAATACCTTCACTTCATTGCTCTTTATTGATAGCATGCTATGTAGAAGGGTTCAGGCCATCCTTGTATCACCAGAGACATCGTGTGTCGGCGAGAGGGTGGCGTGCCGATCAGGGTGGAGTCCTTTTGCCAGCAGTGACGTCCTCTGTCGGTCAGAGTGCCTGCTTTGCCAGTCAGGGTGCCTTCTGTGTTCGTCAGGGTGCCGTCTGTACCGGTCATGGTCATCCTATGGCTGTGAGGAGTCTTCTGTGTTGGTCAGGGGCCCTCCTGTGTGGTTGCGGAGCGTTCTGTATTGGTCTCCTGTGCATCTTACTGACAACACAATTCTCATGGAGGTCAATACGTGTTTTCAGAACTTGAGAGGCAAGATTAATGATCAAGGTCAGTTACTACAGCTTTTGGCACATTCGCTGTGTTAAATGCGGACGAATTGGAAGGTGCGTCCACATTTGCACTTCGAGTTCCTTCAACTCTAACTCAGAATGGATATGGACTGATGCGGGAGGGAGCACCATGAGGTACGGGGCACCAGCATCTGACCTTGAGCCCTTGATTTATTGCATCCTTATCAATACTGAGCATATCGCGGGTATTGCTAGCGTAGGCGAAATTACGAGAAAAACTGATAAAATCAACTTGCGACATATACCGCAATGGTGAAAATCACCCCAGCATTCCTTGGGCCAACCTGATGAATAGGCTTTGCACGTTCAAACGTATGAATATCAATTACTTGTCAGCTGCTGAGGTCTCGCACCTAATGATGCTCCTTGCCATGCCAGTCCAAAGCAGTGCAGTCATCAGGGATGCAAGCAAACGAGGGAGGGATACCGCGGAGTACCTCTGACATTGCTCCACAAGTTTTTTCTCAGCAAACCAGCCTCAAGCTGCTGATTTGCCTGCTGAATGCAACGTGACGTCCAGCGACCGAGTCGACAGTCGATTCGGTCAATTCAGGTCGATGTAATGCATTTCGCCGTGTAGTCCAAGAGCCTAATTCGGTCGAAATGTTCACGTGCTTTCGGAGATCTACGAGATTAACAAGGTAGGAAATAGTATCATTGTGTTATATATTATATAACATTGTTGTATTAATATTATGCACAATGTTATATTAATATTATAACATTGTGTTTGTACCTGGGAATAATTGTTGACGACACACGTAGCGTTCGCCATAGGGAGCATCATGTCCTTTGGTATTGCGGATCTTATGGTGCACTCAGGTGTAATGGGACAATTTGTCGAAAATCACATTGTCCTTACAGAATGTTCGATATGTTCCATTTTTGCGTCATTGTGTAGTGCTCTGAATCGATGAATTACCATTACATCGCATGAAGTCGGCAGAAGGGAGGCTCCGGCAGCCATGCCAAGCGGCTGAGAGCCAACCCGCGCAATTTTTTTTTTATTGTCCACGGTTGAAAAACGAGGTGAAGAGAGCGACACACTCCTGTTCGTTAGCAGGTCGAAATAAAGTGAGCAAAAATTGCGCTACGTGTCGAACGATTTTAAATGATGCATCCTTAACCCTCCCCGTCTTTTCGTTCATATCCTCACACCCCGTCTCGTAGGGGGGGGGATAGGAGCCTCCAATTTAAACTAAGCGTCCCACAAAAGCGAAAGAGTCATCGGAAAGCGCTCGACGAGTAAGGCCAGACACCACCCCGATTTTTCCACAAAGGTAACGTAGCTAGGGGGCCTAGGTTTTCACGACTTACATCATTTTTGGCTCTCGGGAGTTCATTTTGGGGTGGTTTAAAACAACAAAAATTATTTAGAATCAGAAAAGGAAAACGAAATCGAGCAGGACCGTAAAATCCTTGTCTACCCAAAAATACATTTTCTTTGTTGAAATTTCGAAATTTTGAGTTCTCATGTTTTCTTTCATTTTCCTTTCCTAATAGGTAGAGTGAACCGAAAAACGTTGTTCGAAGTCAATCTTCTCAAGAAAAAAAAGTTTACTTCAGACAGAATCTTCGGTTTTAACTCTAATCGGCAAATATGCAAAGCTGATAAGTAATCGAAAACGGGAAAAAAAATAATCTGGTGCATTTTGTTACGTGTATAAAAATAAACGAATGCTGAAAGTTTCGTTCAAATCCGTTAAAGCGTAACGACTGGTTGAACATTTTTTGGACGCGACCCTACTTGATCTTGACTAACTCGTTGATCCTAAACGATCTGACTTCAAAATGTTGACACCACATGCCAAATTGATGTGTAATAAGGTATGCCAAATGTCAGCGCGCTGCCGCGCGCTGTTCTTTCATTATCTGCGGAAACCTTAGGGGCGTCGTTAACGACATCTCTCCCGAGACAACACGGGTTAATCACCGTCTCCCTCGAAAAAGAAAGCAGAAGAAAGAAACGGGCATTAATCCGCCGCCTCTACCGCATCCTGATGAGCTGAAACGAATCGTACGACGCCAATGTGTAGCTATGCATATTGATTCAGCAAAATGTTATCCACACGTGTGGGCATATTTGCAAGCTTCTGTCATCTCAGGCAAAGACTAACCCAGACTGTTGCATTAATCACACGAACGAAACTGTTAGCTTAACCCGCGCCGTCTCTCCGGTCAGATCCTCACACCCCGTCTCGGGAGGGGGTGAATGGTAACCCCCTCTAAAATCCAAACTAAGCGCCGCACGAAAACAAAAGAGGTGTCATCGAAAAACGCTCGACGAGTAGGGTCCGACACCATCTAAGACAACAAATTCCCATAAATCAACGTCACTAGGGGGCCGATGATTTCACTACTTATGTCATGTTTTTAGCTCTGGGAGTTCATTTTCGGGATATTTGAAAAAGTAAAAATTATTTTGTATCAGAAAACGACAGCGAATCAACCAGGACCATAAATTATGGCTACCCCAAAACCAAAATTGTATTTTTTGGAAAAATACAAATGTTCAGTTTTCAAGATTTCTTTAATTTTCCTCTTCTAATGGGTAGAGTGGACCGAACAACGTTGTACGAAGTCAACTTGTTCTAATGAAACAATGCTTACTTCAGCCAGAATGTTCAATTTGAACTCTAATAGGCAAATATGCGAAACTAGTAAATAATCAAACACGAAAAAACTTGAAAAATTCCTCTAATACGTTTTGTTGCATCCCTAAAGATAAGTAAACACCGAAGGTTTCAATAAAATATCTGCAACCGTTAAGGCGTGACGACTGGTTGAACTTGTTTGAAGGTGACCTCACTTGACCTCGACTAACTCGCTGACCATACACGACCTGACTTGAAAAGTTTGATATGATATGCCAAATTGATATGGAAAAAGGTATGCCAAATTTCGGCGAGCTGTCATGCGCCATTCTTTCACAATTCGCGAAGAAACCCGAGGGAGGGGAGGATGAAGACACCCCCCAAGACGGCGCGGATTAAGCACGTCGTCCTAATAGCACGTTGCTTAATAGTGTCCGGTTGAATAGGAAAGCGAATATGCATGAGTTTGTGCTCGGAGTAGAATACACACGACGAAGGCGGATTTCTGACAAGAGATTGTTCGCCGCGGCGTGGCACAGCGTTGTCGCCGTTCGCCCTCGGCTCCGACTGCCACAGCTGCCGGCCATCCATCACCACGGAAGACGAACTTCCCAGCAGTCTGGTGTTTCGGCAATCCCTCACCCTCCCCAGGAAGACAGCTTTGCTCGGTATTTACACGCAAGCCGGCTACAAATCACCGGGCCATGGCAAAGCCGGTGAAGGTTCAAGTTATCAGCAAGGTAATGCCGGTCATGGTGATCATCCATAAGGATTGTGACACGAGGGAATGCCAGTCATGACAGCCATCGGTGGATAGTGTGACACGAGGGAATGTCTGTCATGACAGCCATCAGTGGACATTGTGATGCGAGGGAATGCCAGTTATAACAGCCATCAGTAGGCATTGTGATACGAGGAATGCCAGTCATGACAGCCATCAGTAGAGATTGTGGCACGAGGGAATGCCAGTCATGATAGCCATCAGTAGAGATTGTGGCTCGAGGGAATGCCAGTCATGGTAGCCTTCATGGAGGTACTGGCAAGGGACATAAGTCATGGCAGCTATCAGTAGTGATATTGGAGAGATATACCAGTCAGGATAACTTTCAGGCAGGCACTGACGAGGGACGTCAGGCATGACAACCTTCAGGAAAAGGTATGAGCGAGGGATACCATTCATGGTAGCCTTCAGGAGAATGCATGGGTAAGGGATGCCAGTGATATCTTGGCATTGGTAATCCTGACATGGGAGGTATTGGCAAGGGAGTCAGTCATGACATCTAGATTGTGAGTTGATAGTTTGGTCGAAGCAGTCTTTGAAAGTTTACCAGAACAACCTTGTAAAGAGAGACTGCTGTATGACCGAATCAGTCGAAGCGCCCCTAAGCCCGAATAAACCTCCAACATTGTAAAGAGGAGAATACCAAACACTTGATTACTGACACGTTGTCAACCCTTCCAACGTTTTGCCACAATCCATACCCTAATGGGTGATGACTCTAATGCCCAATGATTCAAATGTTTATTGTCTTGGCACTGTCTCAGAATAGACGCGAGTGCCTGCTCTTAAGAAAACAGAAAGCATCCCATGTACGCGCACACTTGCAGCCTTGGCGATTGTGACCGATACAGCGCCGCTGTGATCACTCCTCTGCCCTTCACTGGATAAGGTGACGACATCTCTCGTCGGCACACTGCAGCCACCGCGGTTTATTCTGATGATCGTGGCCACCCAGTCCGGCCCTGGACATCATTTTCCCGTGTCCATGCAGCACCTGTCCGGCTGTTGCAGCCCGCTTACTTGATGCACTTCTCAGGTGGGGTACGCAGGAGTGAGTGTCGGGCATGGGGACGGAGGTGAAAAGTGACCAGCCTGCAACCTAAAGAATATTGGGCATCACCAGGCTGTCACAGGCTGGAGCATATGCGGTCCCATGTAGCATGCAATATCACTCAATATTGTATTCCTGCAGGGGCAAACACGACTCTCCTCCTGTGATCCGGTGGATAGATAGCCACGTCAGGCCGCCGCAGATCCACCTTCGCCTTACTGGAGGGAGGGGGCTCTTAAAGACCCCTCTTGTACCGATCTAGGTGAGCTAGGATGAAATGCAGAACATCGTTTTACATCTCTAGCCATGTAAAGCCAGAAACATACCTTATAATTGTATTTTGAATGATAATGACGCCACCAGAGGCCGTAATGGGTGACTGTTTGGACTTCGACTGATGTTCCTGCAATTTTTTTTTTTTTGGGGGGGGGAAATGTATAGCGTGCGATCTTTCGACATTGTTGAAAATAAGACACAGGGAAAATGCCACTGGGAAGTCAATATAGCTCAGATGACATATTATGGCTTACACCACATCATATTTATCCATTGTGTTCCATGCCAATGTCGTTAAAGGTAATAATATGTGCACCCAGCGAAATGACGTGTTCCTTTGATAATTGCCTGGCAAATGTGAATATATATATATATATATATATATATATATATGTATGCATTTGAAATTTGCTCAGAATTCTTGCTGGGGGGCTTCATGGACCAGAGCCCTATTGCTCAGCAGAGCTTCTTGCGTGAACGCTAACCCCACCACCTGATCAATGAATTCGCGTTCAACTATATAATTTTGGCCGAGAGTTTAACGAGCTATCAGTGCACCGAGACGGCCGCCCCGATAGCTCGTCCCCTGCCTTATCGGTCCAGTTGCCAATCGACCCACCCAGCCGCGGGCAAAATTGGAACGCGTGAAGCGACGCGAACCTGTCTTGCCAGGTCTGGGCAGACCGACGCAGACCAGAGCTTTAACCAACTGAGCTACCGGGGCGCCAACTTTCCATGGGGCTGGGGGAGGGCATAGCCCAGTGCACTCCCTGCATCCACCCTTGACCATGGCAATCCACACATCCATCGGCCGTGAATGCCACGCCTACTTAGAAGAGAAAATACACGTTATTTCCCCAGACCCAAAAGGCAAACACACGCTGTCTGCGGAATTCTGGATTTATCCGGTGGTTCGATGAGCTGCTACCATATTCCGTCCGATGCAAAAACAAGGCTAAATCTGAAGACAGCACTTCTGTGTCGCCCTGCTTCGGATTTGCATGCATCATCTCGTCGTTAATCTACTTTGTATTGCCGCATCAAATGAATGTGCCTCACTGACCCAAGATTCACGCTCATTTGGTTACACCGTCGTCAGCTGGATGGTGCTTGGCTGAAATGGTTTGCGCCAGAATAGCCGGAACCTGGTAAGCAATCACCCACTGTGCAGGATGGCCGGCCAAGCGTAGGTTGCCATGACACCGCCCTGAGGCTGCCCTGAGGGGCGTGAGCCACACAGCACAATCAGCTGGCACTACATGAAGGAACGCAGACTTCCCTGTTCGCGGGGAGCCTCGGAACGTTCGAAGAATGCACCCAGCTGCTGGCCAGGACCGGATGATGGATTGGAACAAATGTATTTGGGGGAAGTGACGACTTCACACGGTTCACACGGTCAAAACAATTCAATGGTAAACTCGGAATTACAAATAAATCCAGTGGAAAAATATTGCTTTCGACCAAATTAGGAAATATATCATTCTGGACGTATAGACATTATTATCTTCATTAGGGAACCATGTAAAACCAAGCATAGGCCGACACTGGAAATATTTGCAAACATTTATGAACATCATGGTCACGTTGACTTCTATGCCTCCGGCGAAAGCGTTCGTAGAATACATCGCAGACGTTGACCCAATTAATGTGAAATACATGAATTCAGATGCGGTCATGCATGGTGTAAACTGCTTCGTTATTTTGGTTAGAAGATTGCAACGCATTAAAAAGATTCCCTCTTTGGCGTAACTGCCTTGATGTGTTTCCGTGGTTAAGACAACATAGTCGAAACGCCGGGAAATATCTTTGAAGTTCACTCTAGAGTAAAAACGTCCCATTCAATTGAATTGTAATTTCGGGTTTGTTATTCCGATATTGTCATCTGATTTGTGTTTCTGTTCGAAATGCAGTGCTGCTGACCAGCTACGACATTAGTTAAGTGTCTCCAGTTATAGGGAGTCCTTAGCTTGAACCTGACAGCATGAGATCTTGCACACTCCTAGCTATTCCCAGCTCCAAGCTAAGCGAGGCTAACCCGACGTACAGCCAAGCAATGCGGCACAGTCTATCTCGCATGCATGCAGTGATGTATCTTCAGTCGAACTCCTTTCACAAAATTATGCCCATATGTCCACGGCAAGTATATGCAAATTGATAAAAAAAATCCATAGGCTCGCAATGACAGCCTATCAAGCTCTACGCAGTGACAGACTACCATGACAGCTTTGCGCTTCTGAGCGCCCTCCTTACCAGAAGACTGATTCTGGTCGGATATGCGAGTATTATTCAAGTCGCAATAACCTATCGTGACAACACAGCCGAACTTCGCCATATATTTCGCTGATCTCTTTAGCGACCCATCGTGGACGCCGCACGAGCCGCTGATATGCAGCCTCAGAAAGTGCCGTGTAATTTCTCGTCATGCATATCAACGGGCGCCGACGCCAAAAGACAAACTATACGACGGAGTTATTTCAAGAGCCATCACTTCTGTGTAGCGCGACACAAAATTGGTCCGTGCATTGCGGGCAGCCGCCGAGTTTGCCACTCGCTCACATCACAGGCGCCGCGTTCGTGGCGGCTGCGGTGGAAGTGCCGTAGCCGGGTGCAGGTGCACGGACTCACCGAGGCGCTGACGACCGCCTCGAGTCGGAGAAAGGTCGCCCAGGCCTTTGGCGTCGGACGAAATCCGACCATCTCATAGTCTTGAAAGCGATGCGCAGGGCGATTTTGTGATCGGGGAGACAGTCGGGCTGATGCATCGTGTTGGATTGCTGCGAGTCTCTCGTGTTCGCGTGCCTTCGGTCATGTGACTGGGCGTTTACTTCGGTGTCCGTCACTCTATTTGCTTGGCGTGCTATTTAGGTTCCCACTTGGAGCTCCGGTTTCCAAACGTCCGTCCTTCGAAATAACTAGCATCCAACCGTCAGTGGCAAACATTTTACTGTAATTGTTGGGAGGGATGGGGGTGGGGGTGGGGTGGGGGGTGGGGTGGGGGTGATCATTGTGTTAGCCTGAAATGACCAGATACATTAAGCCATGAACTAATCCAAATGGTAAGATTTTCCGTCCAGTACAACATGAAAATTGTGTGATTGTATTGTTGCGACATTGTGAGAATTTTAGCACTAGCCAATGTCAAACACATGCTGGAGGTAGCAGATAATAACTAAGTGTTGCATACGACAGTAACAGTTGGAGCAAACTAAGTACCACGTAAGCATACAATACCAATGGGACAACGTAGCATGTTGTGCTTGCATCCTCAGCTCACTTCTGTAGTATTTGGCGTTGTGAAAGTATACACAATCTCAACGCCAACAACTTCTATTATGTCCCCAGCCTGATTCCAAGGCCACGATTACTGCTGGTTGAAACATGTCGTCAGGTTATGCACCTGCATAATGTCAGACTTGCATCATTTTATTTCCGCGGACAAACGATTCCGAACCGCAACTTTGTCTAGCGCATCCTGGACAGCTAGCATGAAACCCGATGCATCTGGGCAACTGGTATTCCTAGTCATCTCATCGATATTGATAATTTGACGTCAGTACAGGAGTAGTGCGAAGCTCTTGACCGCGGCGATGTCCGATCCCCGAGTCGCCGCACCGTGTGCGCCGAACTGTCCCTGAGCCGGCCGTGCCTACCGCACAAGTCGGCCATACGTATGCCGTCGGCGATGTCGTTGTCTCACTTTACGGCGGCCGATATGCCTGGTCCAAACCGGCGGGAGATCGTGATCCGGGCAGCGCGGATCAGCCCCGCGAACACTCGAGGATTCCTGACTGCAAAACACCTCATTCTCAGATACGGCGATTCATGATGCCTCGCAGGGTACTCGCAGGCAGTCACGATCTTCATTACACGCAACGCTTCTGAAGCTCGTCAAGTGAGAGGCTCCTTGTTTCATCATTTCCGGCTGGACGCCCTCATGGCGGGCTTCCACTAAATGCTGCCAGGCCTAAAGGCGACTGTTCAAATTTGCCGCTCAGATTTAATGGAGGAGGCGTGCATTGACCCGGACAGCCACGGTTGCCGGAAATATTGCAAGCATCTCGTTCTCACTGGATGCTGCCCAGCTTCATTGCCTTGAATTATCAATCAATTATTGAAAACGAATGCAGTGTGGAATACTTAAGTACGTGAATAGTGGGGTAGCGTACTCAACGTCTGCGTGATGTGAGTTTATCATATGTTAAAAAGTGTTTGCATCACTGCGTTGATTAGGAAAGACAAGAATGTCGTTCATTTGAAACGCATCGTCCTCTCGTTAAAGGCTACGAATTTTGAACAACCATTAGGACCAGAAACCATAAAATATTGCATCAGTATCATCCGACGGTTTCCTTGCCGAAGATAACAGCGTAGCGAAAGCATTGCGATAGCCCAACGTGATAACATATCAGACATCCCATCCGAAAACAGTTACAATGCTTACTGTCCGGCAGCAAGGAGGCTGGTCTTGCCTGACCAGGCCCGTCCCTATAGTGTCTGGGTATGCGCCGTCGCCGTCTGACGGCGGTGAGGCTGGTCTTGTGTGTCCGCGCCCCGCGCCTGTTCCGACGGTGCCTGGGTGCCGGCCACCACCTGGCTGGGTTCCCAACTGTGAGCTACGACTGTCGACCGCCGACCCGCTACGGTGGCAGACACACACACACACACACACACACACACACACACACAGGGCGCGGCTCGGCTTCGGCCGTGGGAGCCGACAGGCGGTGACCAGGCGCCTCAGCGGTGTCGCCCGTCGGCCGCGTCCCGCCTCGTCACCGCCGCCGCCACCGTGGGAGCCGACAGACGGCGACGGCGCGCAACCCAGGGGCGTCGCTCGTCGGCGCCCACTCACACCTCACAGCCCACAGTTCAGAGGGCGGCGGCCCGCCCGCGGCGACATTGTCGACTGACCAGCTGTCCGGTCGTCTGTCTGGTCCAGCACTGGGCGGTGTTCGCTGTCTGGCGCTGATCAGCTGTCCGGCTGCCATTAGCCGCTCTGCTGTCCATTTGCTGTCCTGCTGCGGCTGCTCTGGGCGAACACATGCTGCCGGAATTTGACCGGCAGCGGCCAGGCTCAGCGCATCCGTAGTGCCTGCCGCTCGGCTGGCTTCAAGCTGTTTGCCAAGAGTCATGGACTTACCAGAAGGTAATGAACGGAACACAGCGCATTTCCCCGGTGCGTTTCTGGCGCAGAGCTCTAGCGCCGGGCAATACCCCATTGCTCATTTACGCTTAAGCCTACGTCCTGCTCATCTGCCTCAGCATGCTCTTATCTTCATCCCTGCTGTCAACAAGCACGTATTGTGGCATGTTTTTAGAAGGCAAAGTAAGCATATGTATTTATATATGCATATATATATATATATATATATATATATATATATATATATATATATATATATATCCGAGTCAATGTGACTCGATAGCATGAGGAATTAAATCGGACATTCTGTTGGTGAGGAGGAATTTTATTCAGGTAGCATGTCGTCATGGAATGCTGAAGCTGAACTCCACGAACAACCTGTGAAACGCATCCACCACATTTTCCACCATTGACCTGCCACTTCACACCCCCGCCCCCACCGACCCACCCCACCAGAGTCCGATCGTCCCGCGTGACCAGTCACAGGCGCACTCACCTACCACAGAACAGGGCGGCCACCACGGCTGTGCCGCACTAGTGAGGAGTGAGGAGTGGCCACCGGCCGGTGCTGGCAAGTGACACCGGCAGCAGCGCCTTCACTGCCGAGTGACGGGAGCGGCACGGGTCACTGCGTCTCGACCGCTGTCGTCACCGTCTGTCGTCACTGGTGAGCCACATCTGCCGCGGCACCACTGGTGTCCAGATGACGTGCCACTGTGGCACCAGCCGTGGGGCAGAGTCACGAGTAGCCCCCACAACAGTCCGGCCCAGCGCCGAGAGTCACGAGCAGCATGAGAGTCACGTAAAGCATAAGGGTCACATCCAGCACTGAAGTCATGAGCAGCACGGAGAGTCACGTCCGGCACCGAGAGTCTCGAGGAGCCTGGATAGTCACGTTCAGCACCGACAGTCACCAGGCATGGGGCGGAGTCGCGACCAGCCCCGAGGATCAGGCCCAGCGCGAGAGTCACGTCCAGCATCGAGCACCACGAGCAGCACCGAGAGTCACCAGTGACCTTCAGCCACCGGCTCGATGTCTGTGCAGCCTGGCGGTCTGCGGCCACCGCGGCGACCTCGGCAGACTTCAGCGACGTCAGCACACGCGCACGCCACCTCGGCCGAGACGGCGGCCGTCCGCCGTCGTCGCCGCTCCCACGCCCGCCGCCGCCGGCCCGGGCAGGTCGCCAGGTCAGGTCGGACGAGGGCACGAGCCGGGTGACGCTCGCTCTGCCAGAGCCGCGCCGTGAGCGGACCGGGCGGCGCCGGCCGGCCGTCGGTCGGCTCGCCACTACTTGGGGATCATGTAGGGCGCGTGACGCAGTCGGCGCCGCTCCGGAGGTCCGCCCACGCCCAGCCACTGGATGGTGTTGCGGCCTGCAACACAGCGCACGCGCACACTGATCGCGGCCGACCTGCGGGTCATCTGAGCGCCGAGAACCGCAACAAGAACAGGAAACACAGCACATCGTAGCCATTGACTTGTGTAGGGGAGGAGGGCAAACTCGCATCGGCGAGGCTCTCGTGTGAATTCAGATAGGCAGCATGGAAAAAGCGGCTTTGATGCTGGGATTTCAACTCACCCCCGGGCCACATAACCCATCCCGGGCCGCTAAAATACTGACGGTTCAGAATTTAAAAGAATGCAGCCCTCGCATATCCTGAACCGTGCTGCACGTCTATCCCACGATGGGTGTTTTTGATATCCTAGAACATCAAAGATAGAGTTACTGTTATTACCAGCGAAGGCGAAGGCGAAGGCCGACAGAGGCTTCGTTCAACCACCAGAACAAAATAAATTTCAACGTCTTGTTAGCCCGGTCGTGGTAACACATTTGCAATGCTCGCGGCTCAATACGCTTCACATACACTGATTAAATTATTCATTTTCAACAACGTACCCGAGAATCACGGAATCGACACAGACGCTGCATTCGCCTAAGGTTGTACATGTTAACTTTTACTGTTAACTGTTGACTTATGATATTCTGGACCATATATTTTTACTCACGACAGTGTATATCAACCCATGTAGTTGAGCTGTGATAGCTAATAGTCTTAGCCAATGAGGCTGCATAAGGGAGCAGTTCTTTTGTTCAATGATGAACATGAACAACCCGTGTGGTGTTCCGCTACTAATTATTCTGCTAAAGAAAGAAGAGATGAAGATAAAGAAAAGCATACATTACAAGTGTAATGTTTCAGTTCGCAACAGCTCACTGAAATAACAACGGCACACAAAAGAAGCTACACAAGCTACACCCTCTCAGTCAGTTATCCGTCATCCACACTCCCAAGCCCCATATCGACATACGCTGGATCTCCGCCAACTCAACAAACACATCGCACGCGTCAAATTCGACAATTCCCGTTTGCGCCGCGTTCTAAGCTACCACTTGTTCCGGCGTACCGGGTACGCCCCGCACCGGAGACGCCACGTATCGGGTACGCCACGTACGGGGTACACCACGTACTGGGTACGCCACGCACCGGGGACGCCACGTATCGAGTACGCCACGCACCGGGGACGCCACGTATCGGGTACGCCACGTACCGGGAACGCCACGGACCGGGTACGCCACGTACCGGGTGCGCCACGTACCGGATACGCCATGTATCGGGAACGCCACGTACCGGGTACGCCACGTACCGGGTACGCCACGTATCGGGAACGCCACGGACCGGGTACGCCACGTACCGGGAACGCCACGGACCGGGTACGCCACGTACCGGGTACGCCACGTATCGGGAACGCCACGTACCGGGTACGCCACGTACCGGGTACGCCACGTATCGGGAACGCCACGGACAGGGTACGCCACGTACCGGGTACGCCACGTACCGGGAACGCCACGTACCGGGTACGCCACGTACCGGGTACGCCACGTATCGGGAACGCCACGTACCGGGTACGCCACGTACCGGGTACGCCACGTACCGGGTACGCCACGTACCGGGTACGCCACGTATCGGGAACGCCACGGACCGGGTACGCCACGTACCGGGTACGCCACGTACCGGGAACGCCACGTACCGGGTACGTCACGTACCGGGTACGCCACGTATCGGGAACGCCACGTACCGGGTACGCCACGTACCGGGTACACCACGTATCGGGAACGCCACGGACCGGGTACGCCACGTACCGGGAACGCCACGGACCGGGTACGCCACGGACCGGGCACACGAAACATCTGAGAGCCGGCCCGAGCGGCGCTTTCCGAATCTCGGCCGAGCGAACCGCGCTCTGCCGGCGGAGCCCAGCTGTGTGTATTTATCGGTGGCTTTGCAGGGCAGCTCCAATGCTCCACCGCACCGGCCCCATTACAGGGATTCCACAGGCGGCGTGATCTCTGCATTGCAGATGCCGTCGGTGACGTACGATATTCCTCTGAGCCGAGCCGTGCTCAGCGACGCTCTACCCAGCTGACGTCAGCATTACCGGCTGAGGGATCGCTCTCCAGCCAGAGATCAGCGCCCCAGACAGCTCCATGTTTAGCAGGCCATCCTTGCTTCACTGGCGGACCGGTCCCCAGACACTTCTCTGTTTAGCAGGTCACACTTCTTTCACTCGCGTTCCGAACCCTGAGGCACCGAACTCTGTTTAGCAGGACGAGCTTGCTTTACTGGCGGTCCAGGTCCTCAGACGGCGCTCTGTTCAGTAGGCTACGTTTGTTTCCGGTCACAGCGATCCATAAGAATGACAAGCCAAGCCATGGAAAACCAGAAAATTGTGCTATTTTGACCTCATTTGACCTTGAAGATATTGACCTAAGGTCATGAAATTTGCACACAATAGAGTTCACTATCGTGCCCATCCACCCACTGAATTTCGTTGATCTAGTCTTAATAGGAGACAAAATCCTAGGGGGCGGAATCCGCCCCCTCCGGTGCGCGTAATTTTCAGAGGCCCTTCCGGGCGCGTGTCAACATACACCCGAGGTAGATGGGGCGAGTTCGGCACCCATCAATATGTCGGAACTTATTGAACCCGGAAGCTTAAAATTTAGAAGATAGATTATGACTGAGGTGAACTCCTTTCTGTATAAATAACATGATAATGTGGTTCAGGATCATGAAAATGGTGAGTGTGATGAGAGGTGGCGTGATGAGAGTTCGAGTCGGCACACTCATCACGCCGCCGACGAAACCTTTATGACCTTGACAGTTCGGCGATCGGCTAGGAGCCGACCGGCCGGCCAACTAAGCACCCCGCAGCTCCTACATTTGCCAAGGGACTTCAAAAATGATTTTTGCATAGGATGCACGTATTCATTTGTAGCAATGTCCCGACATTTCATAGCAACATCCCGGTTCGTTTATGAGATATCGTAAAAAAACAGGAGGGATGGGAGGATTCCCCCGCCCCATCCCACCTCCGGTATGCGTGATAAGCATTGCCTTGGATGATGTGGTGCCTCCAACCCCCATCAATCCATAACAAGGCACAACTAGAACTATCAACGGCGAACATAGACTCGGTGAGACAGAAAACCTGCTTAGAAACCCTGAGAGATCCCTGAAAATGCAGTTAGTCGTGGCCAAATGAGCAATCCTCGTGACGGGGAAAACGTGGCAAGTATTAGTGCTTATGCAAGTTTATCATCAACGGACTTCCACAGATGTAGTTTTGACTGTTAACATTATTTGGAGACTGATCAATTCGTGTTCATATTCAGCTGACCCAGATTATCCATTTAACCATCGGCATTGATATACAGTCAAACTATGAGCTATACATACTATAAGGGCAGGCGTAGGACCATAGGGGTCAATTACCCCTCTGCTCCCTCCCACACAAACATACATTTCGGGAGCTTAACCATTAACCCTTTCGCATGAAATGAGACTGGCCCCGTCCACTTTCCTGCAGCGCTCCTGCACCTTTAGCAACGGCGGTATATATCAGGCGGGATGTTCGTTGGGTGAAGATACGGTCCTCATGTCTCATGTTGAGTCCTACTGCCACGGTGGCAATCTTTAGTGTGCACATTGGTACCCGGGTGAGGTGGTTCGATGCAGGCGGGTCGGACGGGTGTTCTGAAGCACTTCGTGCGGCCGCTACAAGTGACGTGATAAAGATATCAATAGATTACTACTATCCGACATTACGCGTATATATATATATATATATATATATATATATATATATATATATATATATATATAAGTATATGACTATCGCAGAAGTGTTTGTAGCTCTTCAAACATCAATCGCCAAGCTAATATCAAGTCTGATTACCATAACTGCATCCATCTCACTTCGATATAAAACAAATTATGTATGGCGTATGCAGCAAATATGAACGTATTAAGCGTTTACAGCCCCTGATAGAAACGGTCACATAAATCCGTAGCTTGGATGGAAACCTACTTAGATGCATCAGTACATCTATTTTCAACTACGGCCAGGCTAACTGAAGCATTACTGAAGTGTCCATCTGTTCTCTATCCCATGTAATCGAGTTTCATTCGTTGTCGCCAATTCACTAGGAACTCTACCGACCGACCAATCTCCAGCTGATCTTCCGCTGGAGCCACAGGCGGCAGGCACGATAACACAATTGATTCTGCAAGAGACAAATGGGTCCTGTTTAGACAAAAATGCCCTAGTAGTTCTAGAATGTTCGCGGGCCAAAGACTAGGAGAAGGATTCCGAAAGGAATCCGAGATCGGATCAGATTGCAGCTGTAGATTAAAGATCAAATGTCGAAATCAGCGAACTGTCCCGGCTTTGTGTGAGGACTAGCAAAAAACAGCCTGGGCTTAAGCACATTAATTCCACGATTTGAAACTTTTCTGGATTGATGAGCGTCAAAAGCGGGTGTATATGACTGCGTATATATGCCCATATATGCATATATGCTGCCAAGTGGACCCGTAGCCACTCCAAGCGGAATATTTTGGACATAGGCATACACGAAAACGCTAAAGGGAATTATCAGCAATTCATGAATGCCTATCAAGACAGTAGATGTTCACCAGAATACTATGTTCGTGTTGGTACTGTGAGACGACATATATTTCTACCCGGTGGTTCATACGGAGTTGCGGGATCCGGACCAGCCTGCCAAGGAAGCGTGTCAGGAGATTCAAACCTCAAGTTGGTGCTGCTGAGGAACGGCCTGTACACTGCCAGTACGTCGTCAAAGCGTCTAAGTGCGATTAGGAATTCGATAGTTAATTAATTACCGGGTTCGTCCATTGAGTTAACTTCACAGCTAGCTGGCAAGGCAGGCTGCTCCAAGGGCAGGAACAACAAGAAGTTCTCGAAGAAGATGAACGACGTCTGCATAGCCCGTGACCTGCGCGCCATCCAGGCGTCGCTGACCTCGAGTGTCGCCGGCACCGTAGTGGCGGCTGC
Organism: Imbricaverruca yamaguchii; assembly: GCA_034440575.1. Lineage (NCBI taxonomy): Eukaryota > Metazoa > Arthropoda > Thecostraca > Neoverrucidae > Imbricaverruca > Imbricaverruca yamaguchii. The sequence goes on along the minus strand of JAOTOL010001351.1, from coordinate 443,357 downwards.
GTCCGGCCCGCGCATTGGCGGGCTGGTTCCCAACAACGTGCGACCAGAGTGGGTCCGCGCCGTTTACAACGCACCGAAGAAACTCCCGTGCTCACAGGACGGGCCTCTTTTCAGAGGACTTTGGTGCGCTGCCAGATGGGTGCCCGGTCAGATACGTTCATGTAACTGGTGGCGCGTCTGTGGCTTATCTCGCCGACGATGTGGTTGAAAGCACGATAAGCGCATACGTAGCCATGCTCGGTACAAACCACGCGCTCACCACCAAAACGTTTCACGACAGTTGATCGTGTGGTGACATGACCTTGACGTGGCACATAGACTGGATCACAGAAACGGTGCTGCAAAGAAACCTTTGATTGAACAATTATATCCGCACAGGCATCGCGGAACTGTGGAACTGCAAGGAACTGTGGCTTCCCGCCACAAGTCGTCGATGCACCTTTGTAGTTTAGCAAATCTTAAATCTGTAGAGATATGGCGAAGTGGAAGCAGCTACTTGTGATACCTGGGATGACTACTTGACGCGGCCGCCGCCGCATCCGTGCTGCCACTGACGCGGCTGTGAGACGGCCACTGCCGTGGCTGTGAGACGGCCACCGCCGCGGCTGTGAGACGGCCACTGCCGCGGCTGTGAGACGGCCACCGCCGCGGCTGTGAGACGGCCACCGCCGCGGCTGTGAGACGGCCACTGCCGCGGCTGTGAGACGGCCACTGCCGCGGCTGTGAGGCGGCCACTGCCGCGGCTGTGAGGCGGCCACTGCCGCGGCTGTGAGACGCCCAGCGCGTGAGGCGGCCACCGCCGCGGCTGTGAGACGGCCACCGCCGGCTTAGACGGCCACTGCCGCGGCTGTGAGGCGGCCACTGCAGCGGCTGTGGGACGGCCACTGCAGAGGCTGTGAGGCGGCCACTGCCGCGGCTGTGAGGCGGCCACCGCCGCGGCTGTGAGACGGCCACTGCCGCGGCTGTGAGACGGCCACCGCCGCGGCTGTGAGACGGCCACCGCCGCGGCTGTGAGACGGCCACTGCCGCGGCTGTGAGACGGCCACTGCCGCGGCTGTGAGACGGCCACCGCCGCGGCTGTGAGACGGCCACTGCTGCGGCTGTGAGGCGGGCACCGCCGCGGCTGTGAGGCGGCCACTGCCGCGGCTGTGAGACGGCCACTGCCGCGGCTGTGAGACGGCCACTGCCGCGGCTGTGAGACGACCACTGCCGCGGCTGTGGGGCGGCCACTGCAGCGGCTGTGAGACGGCCACTGCCGCAGCTGTGAGACGGCCACTGCCGCGGCTGTGAGACGACCACTGCCACAGCTATGAGACGGCCACCGCCGCGGCTGTGAGACGGCCACCGCCGCGGCTATGCGATGGCCACCGCTGCGGCTGTGAGGCGGCCACTGCCGCGGCTGTGAGACGGCCACCGCCACAGCTGTGAGACGGCCACTGCTGCGGGTGTTAGACGGCCAATGCTGCATCTGTGAGACGGCCACCGCCGCAGCTGTGAGACGGCCACCGCCACAGCTATGAGATGGCCACTGCCGCGGCTATGAGATGGCCACTGCCGCGGCTGTGAGGCGGCCGTTGCCACGATTGTGAAGCGGCCGTTCCCGCGGCCAAAAATGATCGGCAGTGATATACTTGATATGTCAGTTGTGTGCTATCTCACATGGCCTAGAAGTCATTTTTCCCAAATGATGCTATTTAGATCACTACACCACTGATATTAATAGAAACAAGAATTCCATTCATATATGCATATCCCATATTTAATTCCACAAAATGTATCTAGCTTTTAAGTGTGCTTCAGAAGATAAAAGCGGCAGGGGGACACAGGGGCTCATGGCTGCTAGTTAGCTCTGTTTCTAACTTCCAACTGTGTAAATGTTGCACCTCTCAACAATTCACATTGTTTCGTGGTTTTATGTGTGAAGTGATGCAAGGTAACGGTTAATGGCAATTGTACGTATTCATATGTGACTAGAACTTCCCTTCCATCCGTACATCGTAAAAGATTGCGAGCAACTGATGTGATATTGCCCAATATCGCTTGGAGTTTTTTTTCATCTTTTGTGCCGAACTCCAGATTTTGTCATCCTTAGATCTCTTCGAACGAATTTTTTCTTGCTTCACCGTTTCCGAGCGCCTCTGTTCATCTGCAGAGTCGAGGAAAAGGTGATTTACAGACATTGTCTCTCAGTCCCTTTCCTGAATGCGATGCCGACAGATCTAGGTGTTCCTATGGGAATGGTGACACTGCTTTTGGGGCGCTAAAATTGATCCAGGGCGCTAAGCGATGCCTATTTCTGTGGGAAAATCAAAGAAAGTGTGAATGGACATAATGTCTTAAAAAGGAGCAATGCTGGAAAATAAAACTACGGAATTTCCATGTTATCAAATCCCTGGGAACCGCTCCTATCGCCCTCTCCCCGGGCACATGTTTAGACCGGTATCTGATTGGCGGCCAATTTCCCAGAATTGCATCTCGTTGGCGACGTCCGAAATGTTTTTTTTTAAGCTCCGGTATTGTTAAGCTCATCAGTTATTGAACACGTCGAATGATGGATAAACATTCCTCGTACTCGACCACAACACCTTCGGAACACCATCCCGACAGCCCGCCAAATGAGCTGCTCCAGTCGGCCGGCGAGCAACTGCGGGATGACAGCGCGCGACATGACTAAAGGCGAGGGACAGGCCACGATACAGACGCCGCTTTGAGTAAAGAACGCGAGAACTTCAGAGGAAATATTGTGATTATGAAACTGAACAAAAATTTAAACTTGGAGAGCAGGCTCAATTATAAATGAAGAGAGCGGGAGCAGCATTGGAGATTCGACGACCAAACGTAGCTGAGGCTTCAGAAGTATCACTGTCGAACCAGGTGGGGTAGGGTCGGTTCGTCATACGAACAGATGTTCCTATGACGAACCGACGATATATACGCAGGAGCGAACGTGCCCAGGCTTCGTCTTCTTTCGTGACAACTTCCTATAACGAAGGTGTGAAAGCCACACAGTTCAAAACAGTCCACCATAATTCGCAGCGTCACGAGCAGATACTGGTCACCAACATGCACGTAAACCAATACACAATTCAACCAATAGCTTCATCATCCCATTCATATAGACTTCTTGCTGAGTCGACGCAAAACCGACTAGGTGTCGGATTTCTCACACGTGACATTGACATATCCATCGTTCGTAGCGCTTCACATCCAGCAAATCTCTGCGAATCGCCTTTTGATCATCGGCAGTAGTGAGTTGCCTGTTATTTCCCCCCGCTGCAGTTATAATCACAGTCGACGGGGAGCCGACGAGCCGCCGTCCCGGAGCCGACGAGCCGCTGTGGCGGAGCCGACGAGCCGCCGTCCCGGAGCCGACGAGCCGCTGTGCCGGAGCCGACGAGCCGCCGTCCCGGAGCCGACGAGCCGCTGTGCCGGAGCCGACGAGCCGCTGTCCCGGAGCCGACGAGCCGCTGTCCCGGAGCCGACGAGCCCTGTCCGGACCGGACCCGTGTCCCGGAGCCGACGAGCCGCTGTCCCGGAGCCGACGAGCCGCTGTGCCGGAGCCGACGAGCCGCTGTCCCGGAGCCGACGAGCCGCTGTCCCGGAGCCGACGAGCCGCTGTCGAGCCGACGAGCCGCTGTCGAGCCGACGAGCCGCTGTGCCGGAGCGACCCTCGGTCACCGAGCGGCCTGCGTGGCCGGCGGTCATCACGCTCCGAAGGTGCCGCCGTCCGGCGGCAAAAGTGCCGCCGACCGCAACCGAATCGCTGGTAATTATATATCGGCGCCGACCATCTGGCCGAGCGGAGCAGAGCCGCAGCGACGGATGGTCGTCAGACCACGGCGGGTGGTCGTCAGACCACGACGGGCGGTCGTCAGACCACGACGGGCGGTCATCAGACCACGACGGGTGGTTGTCAGACCACGACGGGTGGTCGTCAGACCACGACGGGCGGTCGTCAGACCATGGCGGGTGGTCGTGTGATCACGACGGGTGGTCATCAGACCACGACGGGTGGTCATCAGACTATGACGGGTGGTCATCAGACTATGACGGGTGGTCATCAGACTATGACAGATGGTCATCAGACTATGACGGGTGGTCATCAGACTATGACAGATGGTCATCAGACCACGACGGTCTCGCCACCAGGACGCAAGTGGCTGAGTCGTCCGCGGCTCCCGCACCGTTGTGGGCTGTGCCCGCAGTGTGCACTTGGTGTGCCCGTGGTGTACCTGTGGCGTGCCTGTGATGTGCCCGTGGTGTACCTGTGGCGTGCCTGTGATGTGCCCGTGGTGTACCTGTGGCGTGCCTGTGGCGTGCCTGTGATGTGCCCGTGGTGTACCTGTGGCGTGCCTGTGATGTGCCCGTGGTGTACCTGTGGCGTGCCTGTGATGTGCCCGTGGTGTACCTGTGGCGTCCTTCCCGTGGTGTCCGTGGGTGCCCGTGCTGTCGCGTGGCGTGCCGTGGCGTGCCTGTGATGTGCCCGTGGTGTACCTGTGGCGTGCCCGTGGCACACTTGTGGCGTGTCCGTGGCGTGCCTGTGATGTGCCCGTGGTGTACCTGTGGCGTGCCCGTGGCACACTTGTGGCGTGTCCGTGGCGTGCCCGTGATGTGCCCGCCGTGTACCTGCACCAGCGGGTGACATTGCTTGACATCGTTTGGAACGAAGCCCCTCGTCATTGCCGTACAAGCTGTCATAGTATTCCAGTCAAGTTCACGCGGTTCTGTGCTAAATTCAACAGCTATGGAGGGGAGGGGAACAAGCACCGAGGGGAAAACGAGTCGCCCAAGATTACAAAGCGCACTGCCTTAAAGTACGCAATCAAAATTTAGCATAACGTCCCCCATCACAAATGCAAATACGGTTTCGCATATTATAGTGTCAGTATTCCCCAGGCTACATGCCTCTTCCAATTTGAGCGTGAACCTAACTACAGCAGAAGGCTTTGGCTTGGAATGGAGACGGTGATGTGTTTTTATGTGACGCTTTTCATGCAACACTATCAGTGTTGTGTCACATGTGTACACTATTCGAGGCATCTATACACAATACACAATAGGTGATTCGTTCGCAGAGCACATCCGTACCGGCCATGACAGCAGCGTTCATGGAAAAGGTGTGCTTCGGCACACCTTTTCCATGTTACTGCATGTTACGCATTGTATGTTACGCATACAATGCGTATTACAATGCGTATCTGCATGTTACGCCATTGTATTCACTTTGCCACGCCACCAGTAACTTAACGGCAGCTACACAGCCCGGGGGATGGTGATCGGCTCTCTTAGTCACATATACTCGAATGAACATGTATTTACCTGTGTTGAATCGTTCATGTATCGCTCATGTATAAGTAATTAGTTACTTTCAAGTATGGGGAAATTACTCATTGGAAGATAGGCTGCAGAAGATACCAAAGTATGATAATATTGGTATGTTATGCATCGAAAAGGAGGAGGCATAATCAGAGTGATGACATGAGATAGCGGTCCTTAACCAGGGGTGCATGCACATGGGAAGAGGACAAGGGGGCAGCTTCGGCCAAGGGCCAGCCAGCCAGCCACCAGTCATGTGGCCATGTCGTCATGCCGCGCCACCTGCGTTTCCCGGTGCAGAGACGACCGCGCGGCTGGTGTCAGTCCGATGAAGGGAGCCACGCCGAACGAGCGCGTGCGGCACACATTGAGGGAGAAGGTACCGTGTGCACCGTGTATCGTGGCATCACATACCGTGAAGGTGCGGGTGGCGAAGATATGTACCAGCACGAACTCGGCATGGCGTGTCACGAATATCCTAACTTGCTGATTCGTCATAGTGCATTCAAGTAGAGATACGTGCACCGTATTCGACAAATGATCGTGATGGTGGCAAACTGCAGCCGACTTCGGCTGAAACGAATTGCTTCTTTAAACACGCGTACGCCTAAAACATGTCTGCCACGTATGGCCGGCCCGGGTGGAGGTGGCATTTTCTTCCACAAAGGCGGAACATTGGCGAGAAGTAGCGCGCCCAAACCCCGCGCAACTTTTCGTGCATCAATTCCGCATGTCTTGAAGAAAGCTGGGGTCAGGCCATTGAAGGTGGGTTAACCTTGCAGCGGGTTAACCTTCGCCAGGATGCGGCATTTTGCCACCTTCGCCAGAGATGGGGAGGCGGGGGGAGATATGTTCGACCCCTGTAGTTTAACAGAAAGGTACAAGAGAGAGACGAAACAAAAAGACGGAGGTGTAAGATGTGAAGACATCCAGCGATTGACGCCCGATATTTTGTACTTCGGGCTGATGGGGAACTCTCCAGGTCAGGCGAAGGGTAAACACTTCGGAAAAATTGTCACTTCTCACAAGCCGGACATTAACGCTTCCTACACCGCAACAGATATACACCCTCATTTGTTATCACGGTGCTCGTCGATGCTTTACGGATGTAAATACATAGCGCAAGCTCTATTTGAAGCATAGATCACGCGCCAGGTCAGGCAAAGAGCCAACCCCGCGCATGAGACCTCGATAAAGTATGTGTTAAATCGACTGTTTCCACCCGCCCGAGGGTAAAAATGAACGGTGAAATAGGGCTATGTAAGCAAATTATGCTATACATTCTGTTAAGCTTAAAACGATCACCCCATATCAACTTATCACTCGCACGTCCAGCCGTCCCCGCCAACTCCACATGTTCGGGGGGCAGATGTTTGCCCCCCATAAGATCTATGGAACTATGCTAGCTAGTGACAAACAAAAAACGGCGTTGGATAGCTGGTGACAGGCTCTATCGAAAGTGTCTCGGTCATTTTTTCGCCCAGGTCAATATCCAGGTCACTGGGTCATCATAAGTCAAATTCGACCAGATCGGGTGGGACTCTCAGATATTGACACATATCTCAGGACCTGTAATAGATAGAAATAAACGCCGAACGCTATTCGACAGTCCTTGAAATGTGCTATCGGCAATAGGTGGTGTGATTTAAGGTCAGGTCAACCGAAACTATGACCTCAGGTCAAGGTCATGAAGTAACCTAGGGAGGGCATGTAATGTATCAGTCGACACGTCTTGGCAATACAAGCACAATGACGGTAATGTGAGCCTTCTAGCCCAATGCAGCGCGATATAATGCGCAGAAGTGTGCTAGTGATCTCAGATGACTTCAGATGACCTTGGTGAAGTCACTGAGCAAAAATGTCAGCGGTAACGTTGAGCATAGCTTCCAACTACACGCCACAACCGTTGTGAGGTCATTCCGAGAGCAAATATGTAACCAGGAAACATTTGTATATTTTACCATAGCCCTATAATGGAGAAGCCATGGCCGCGACCTGACCTCAGCTCAATGCTACGAAAAACCTTAGATATATATTATGGTCCCTGATGAGATCATGACGGGTTATAATTTTGGAATCAATCGCCCAATTATTGTGGAAATTATGCCACCTAAAACTTCGAGGGTTATTGTGTCACTTCGCGTGACCTGGTGACCTGACCTGATATGACCCAGGGTTGAAAATGTATGAAGATATGCGGAAACGACTATGAGAAGCCATGCGAGATTTGACCTTGCTAACCCGATTAGTATGGCGGCAAATCAGGAAAAATTGCAGGGGGCAGATATCTGCCCCCCCCCCGGACGTGCGCGTGTTAAGGCTTCCAAAGATATTTGAATGGTACGGGGACGATGTTCGAATATCAATCCAGTCATCTATTAGCCAAGGGCACACAGCATGTGTTTTTTAGGTTACAATGCCATGTCAAGATGGGATAATCTGATTTTTTATAATAATAAAAAAGTTATTGTTAAATGAACGGCGTTTAAGTTTATGACGGAATGTGAATGCTTTGTGAATGGACGTGACCTACGGAAAAATGGGAACAAAAATATCCGAAAAAAACGCCACAAAGAGTACTTAATCTTCCGCTGGGTTCCTCTCGGCAGTTGGAAAGCCATCCACAAAGAAACCTCACCGGTGTTATATCATCCACAAGCGGGGATTAACCTGCGGGCCATTTCCCGTCCCTCCATCCTACAGTTTCCCCGGGCAATGAAGAAACGGCTCGCGACAGCGAGACGAAATTTTGCATACCTCTTTCAAATCAACTTTACATGCTGCATGCACATTTTGTGGTCGGGTCGTCTAAGGTCACCCATTGATCACCCATTGATTCAAGATCAAGTGAGGTAACCTTAGAAAGTAGTCATGTTATTCTTCGTGCTTTAACAGATAAAGATATTTGAATGAAGCTTTCACGGTTTGCTTCTCTTTAGGGATAAAATAAACGTACCAAAAAGGTTTTTGAATTGTTTAATTTTTGTGTAATTTCTTTCTATTGCATGTTTCCCATTGGGACTAAAATTCAATAATCGGTTTAAAGCAAATACCTTCATAGTGGAAACGTTGAGTTAAAACAACGTTTTCCGTTCCGATCTATCCATTACAAAAAGACAAATTCAAGAAAATTGAACTCATAATTATACAAATTTACGAAATTAAGTTGTCTCTGGTAGGGAAACATTTGAAGCCGTAGTCGATTTCGCCTTCAATTTCTGATTCCATTCATTATTTATAGTCGAGCCCAAACTTAACTCCCCAGAGCCTAAACCATTACGTCAGAAGGGATCCCATACCCCCTAATGACGTCACTTTTTGAAGGGATAACGTTTTGGTGTTGGTTTCGGACCCTACTAATCGAGGGCTTTCCGAGGACACCACCTTCGTTTTCGTGCAACGCTTGGTTAGGATATTCGAGGTGGCCCATATGGCCCATGTGTTGCAGCTCAAAACCAAACCAGTTCATATAATACAGTAGAGGAATCCGAGTTTTGAATGCTGCAATGAAGAACTACTTGGTTGCAAAAGCGAGAGGCATGAATGGACCGGGTCGGGTCAGGTCGGGCTGCTCATACAAACTAATTTCATATTTACACAAGAGTACACTCGCCATCTGGTTGATGCGCCCAAAACTCAAGTAACTAAACGACCAGCCGACCAACCAACACTGGCCACGGCTTCGACCTTGTTCGTAATTAATGAGAAAAAAATGCAGGGCACATATTCTTCCCATATTGCCACTATTAATCACTCATGTATTAAATTCCCGCTGGTCCGGTTTTTCGAGGAGCATACCGATAATTAATAGGGTGCAATATTAATTTGAATAGTCTCCCATAGGATGCATGCATAGGAACCACATGCTTCATTTTTATCTTGTTCTGGGGTAGCGTCAGCTTGGTTCTTCGCAATGCAAAACGACAACAGTGCCAGATCCAAAGCACGTATAATTATCCTGAAATGTGAGTGGCCTCTTCAAAGTGGATCATAGGTGCACAAAATAGATGGAAACTCACACATATATGCTCAAATGTGTTCTAAATATACTCGAGAACGATTACGAGACAGTTACACGGAATGACGTTACATTGTACGGGTAAAAACTTCATTTTTTCCACATGCATGTGCCCGGAAATCGCTAATGCTACACCACCAGTATCACCTTCATTTCGTCCCAAATGTGGGCATTCGGAAAGTCGTCACCAGTACCTTCAACAATCACAGAATAAGCATTAAGGCCTAGACCAGCCGGCGCAGTCGGTGGGGATGTGACGTCAGACCGTTGCACGCGGCTCGGCAGCACACGACCCCGGCGGAGATGTGACGTCAGACCGTTGCACGCGGCTCGGCAGCACACGACCCCGGCGGAGATGTGACGTCAGACCGTTGCACGCGGCTCGGCAGCACACGACCCCGGCGGAGATGTGACGTCAGACCGTTGCACGCGGCTCGGCAGCACACGACCCCGGCGGAGATGTGACGTCAGACCGTTGCACGCGGCTCGGCAGCACACGACCCCGGCGGAGATGTGACGTCAGACCGTTGCACGCGGCTCGGCAGCACACGACCCCGGCGGAGATGTGACGTCAGACCGTTGCACGCGGCTCGGCAGCACACGACCCCGGCGGAGATGTGACGTCAGACCGTTGCACGCGGCTCGGCAGCACACGACCCCGGCGGAGATGTGACGTCAGACCGTTGCACGCGGCTCGGCAGCACACGACCCCGGCGGAGATGTGACGTCAGACCGTTGCACGCGGCTCGGCAGCACAGACCCCGGCGGAGATGTGACGTCAGACCGTTGCACGCGGCTCGGCAGCACACGACCCCGGCGGAGATGTGACGTCAGACCGTTGCACGCGGCTCGGCAGCACACGACCCCGGCGGAGATGTGACGTCAGACCGTTGCACGCGGCTCGGCAGCACACGACCCCGGCGGAGATGTGACGTCAGACCGTTGCACGCGGCTCGGCAGCACACGACCCCGGCGGAGATGTGACGTCAGACCGTTGCACGCGGCTCGGCAGCACACGACCCCGGCGGAGATGTGACGTCAGACCGTTGCACGCGGCTCGGCAGCACACGACCCCGGCGGAGATGTGACGTCAGACCGTTGCACGCGGCTCGGCAGCACACGACCCCCGGCGGAGATGTGACGTCAGACCGTTGCACGCGGCTCGGCAGCACACGACCCCGGCGGAGATGTGACGTCGGACCGTTGCACGCGGCTCGGCAGCACACGACCCCGGCGGAGATGTGACGTCAGACCGTTACACGCGGCTCGGCAGCACACGACCCCGGCGGAGATGTGACGTCAGACCGTTGCACGCGGCTCGGCAGCACACGACCCCGGCGGAGATGTGACGTCAGACCGTTGCACGCGGCTCGGCAGCACACGACCCCGGCGGAGATGTGACGTCAGACCGTTACACGCGGCTCGGCAGCACACGACCCCCGGCGGAGATGTGACGTCAGACCGTTACACGCGGCTCGGCAGCACACGACCCCCGGCGGAGATGTGACGTCAGACCGTTGCACGCGGCTCGGCAGCACACGACCCCGGCGGAGATGTGACGTCAGACCGTTGCACGCGCCCCCGCGTAAGTAACGCGATGTGACATGACCTTCGCGCGCGGCCGTTATTACTTGTTCAGGGTGTCAGGTTTGCGCTAACGAGCGGCCAGGATTACATCGTGCTGACTAATCACTGCACGCGCCGGAAGTTTTGGCAGACAGCGTACGCCCGCGGCGGCGAGTGCAGTTTCAGCAGGTCTGTGCTCAGTGTGGGGCTGTGCTGCAGCATCCCGCCTACATTGGTCTTGGCTGTCGAGTAGAGCGGTGTGGCGCGGCACAAACTCAGACTCGGCAGGAGAGGAATATCGCAGAACAGTGTAGTCGATCGTGTTACGTCCCATATATGCGTGGAGCTGTCATGTACTAGATGAAAAAGACGCTAATTATTGACACTTTAGCTGTGAGAGCATCAGGGAATTGGCAACGCTCGATTCCCCATGTGGCGAGCGCTACACAGCCACCATATTTTCAATTCAGTAGGCGCATGCAAAGAGTCCAGACTGTATTATGCATTCCATTTCACGAGGCGACAATACAAAAGCGATGCTTCCAAAACACAAAGCGTAAAAATAAACTTCCAAATGTGATGTAACCCAGTTAAACATCAAAACTATTCGCATAATTGCACGGCATGTCTCACCTTCTGGTGTAATGAACGCGTCTGGAAGATCAAAGGAGTTGTCTGCACCGAAGCTGGAACAAATGTGTGCATGTGAGCGTCGGCATCAATACACACCATGGCTTCCGCACGTATCTGTTATTAGCTGGTCACAACAAACACCATGGCTTCCATACATAGCCGACAGCAGTTGGGTAGCACGGAACACTATACAGTAGCCTGTGTCGAGAATTGTCAAAGTGGTGTTGTCAAAAACGGCTACTGTTTTTATTTTGCCTTGATATGTGCCTAACAATTCGGCATAAAATTAGATCGCTGGGCCATAGGCATTTTTTCTCAAAATGCGTTTGAAAAGAATCTGTTTTCGGCATTCGGCGCCATATTGGCTGTGAGAACCAATCCAGACAACTGGGTCAAATATTACCGCTTTTTGATCGTCTCGACGAGCTGAGTCGATTAAAACAAAGAAATATTGTCGAAAAATCGATAGGTAAGAAAATATCGACTATCTTGTGTTTTCCAATACACCAGCAATACACAAGCAATACACCATTTCGGTGCATACAAGGAACTCTGAGGTTTAAACAAGTAAAAATCATGATACAGTCGCGGTTTCTGTACTTACTCAATTGAAGACTTCAGCATCACTCACTGGGCATAAAAATATAGACAAAGCTTCATATTTATTCGCTGTTTGAACTACATAGCAGCATGATTGAGGGAGGCTGCTTTGTACGCATGTGCATCACATACCAAATAAAAGGCTATCTGAATGTCTCAACATGCAACAAATAGGTAACTATTCGTTGCACGTTGTGACATTCAGATAGCCTTTCCACATCACGTTGAGACGAAAATCATATGTGTTGGTGATAAAAATGATTAACTCGCGCCGTCTTTCCGGTCAAATCCTCCCACCCCGTCTCAGGGGGGGCGGTTGAAGACCCCCATCTAAAATCCAAACTAAGCATCGCACGAAAACGAAAGAGGTGTCATCGGAAAGCGCTCGATGAGTAGGGCCCGGGCCCACACTCCAAAACACTTTTCCGCCATAAGTGACGTCACCAGGGAGCTATATTTTCACGACCTTTTACGACTTACATTATGTTTTTGACTCTGGGATGTTCATTTTGAGGGATATATAAAAACAAAATGTATTTGGAATGAGAAAAGGACAGCGAAATCGAACAGGGCTATAATGTTTTTTGCCCCACAAAAATAAAATTTTGCTTTATTTTGAAATTTCAAACTTTTGAGTTTTCAAGTTCTCTTTCATTTTCCTTTTCCAAAGGTTAGAGCAGACTGAGAAACGTTGTTGGAAGTCAACTTGCTCTAATAAAAAATGCTTGCATTAGCAAGAATCCTGTATTTGAACTGCAATTTGGCAAATACGCAAAATTTACATGTAGTCAAAAACAAAAAGATGAAAAATTCAACTCGTACGTTTTGTTGCATCCGTAAAGACAAGCAAAAGCTGAAAGTTTCATTAAAGTATCTGTATCCGTTAAAGCGTGACGATTGGTTGAACTTGTATACAGGTGACCTTACTTGACCTTGACTAACTCGTTGACCGTAGATGACCTGACCTAAAATATTTGAATCAGCATGTCAAATTGATGTGGGAACAGGTATGCCAAATTTGGGCGCGCTGCCGCGAGCCGTTCGTTCGCTATCCGCGAAAAACCTGAGGGGGTCGGTTGAAGACACCCCCGGGATGGGACGGGTTAAAATTCGCCGTGATCATTGAAATTCGCCGTGATCAGCCTGGAACCATCGATGCCAACTTGTTTTCCCCAAAGAAACATATGTCAGACATCAATCAATGAACACTGGAATTATCCAAGGCAAACAACGCGCGAAGGTGCGGAGCACAACTGACTGGACAGGATAGAGCACCCTAGTTCTATCTTGCATGGAGCTCACAGTCGTTTTAGCATATTCACCACGTCCCTCTTAGTTGTTAGCACAGACAAAAGCTGCCGGTGCATGTACCCACACTGTACGTATCAGATCATAACCTGGGAGACACTGTATGCAAAAACCTCCGGCGTATCGTTTAATTAATTGCGGGGGTTTACCATCCGATGTGGTCTCGCGCGAAGATGCAGCACTACTGATGCCCCGGATGGGCACGCGGCATGTGCTGCGCCAGCTGCAGCTCACTCGGATGGAGCATGGGGAAATCGTGAGCATCGTGATGCCGTACCGCCACTCCAATGCCTGGTATGCTCACAGCGAAATGGTGCTCCAGACACTTCTCTACAGCGATGACGATCAGGTGCATCCGCGACAAGAATAAGCGTGGAGACCCCAGCGTCCGTCCCAGGAAAATTCCGAGAGAAAATGAGACCGAGAAGAGTCTGCAGGGGTTGATATCCTGGGACGATGCTTTCCAACCGGCCCTCACGTGCCACACGCCAAGCTCCGAACGTGATGGCTATGTGGACATGCCAATGTCAGTTCCACAGTTTCCCTGCACAGTCAGTCAGTTGAACGATGCGTGAAACAGGTGTCGCTAGCTGCCAAAAAATACGTGTACGGGAAGGAGAGGAGGAACGGCTGTATCCCGGCTGGCTACATGCACCGGCAGCTTTTTCCCGTGTTAACAACTAAGAGGGACGTGGAGAATATGTTAAAACGACTGTGTATTCCATGACAGATAGAACTGGGATGTTCTATGCCTTCCAGTCAGTTGTGCTCCGCACCTTCGCGCGATGTTTGCCTTGGATATACCAGTGTTCATTAATTGATGTCCGACATGTGTCCCGTTAGGAAAAAAATAAGCACCGATGATCCCATGATCATCACGGCGAATTCCAATAATGACGGCGAATTTTAATCATTTGTATCACCAACGTATCTGATTTTCGTCTGCACGTGATGTGGAAAGGCTATTTGAATGTCTCAACATGCAGCAAATAGGTAGGTATTTGGTATGTAATACACATGCGCACAAAGCAGCCTCCCTTAATCATGCTGCTATGTAATTCAAACAGCGAATAAATATGAAGCTTTGTCTATATTTATATGCCCAGTGAGTGATGCTGAAGTCTTCAAATGAGTAAGTGCAGAAACCGAGGCTGTATCATGATTTTTACTTGTATAAACCTCAAAATTCCTTGTATGCCCCGAAATGGGCATTTGCTGGTGTATTAGAAGACACAAGATAGCCGATAGTTTCGTACCTATCGATTTTTCGACAATGACACTTTGTTTCAATCGACTCAGCTAGTCGAGACGATTAAAAAGAGGTACTATTTGACCCACTTATCTGGATTGGTTCTCACAGACAATATAGCGCCGAATGCCGAAAACAGAGTATTTTTCAAACGCATTTGGAGAAAAAATGCCGATGGCTCAGCGATGCAATTTTTATGCCAAATTGTTAGGCACACATCAAGGCAAAATAGAAAACAGTAGCCGCTTTTGATAACACCACTTTGACAATTCTCGACAGAAGCTACTATACAGCCTCTACACGTGGACATGTTGAAGCAGGTGGTAGCTTTTGGCCGTTAGGAATTGGCATCAATCGTTTGGAGGCTGAACGGAACCTTTAGTCGCTGACCATGATCAGCAAAAGGTGCCGACGGTTTCTGTACTGCATATTCATAATGCAATCGTGCGTGATGAGATAATTAAAACGCAAGTTACTCGCCGTGTGAGAAGATTGTCTAGGTCAGCTAGCACCAGACACTAGCAGCAGCTATGGCTGGCACTCGGGCAGGATACGGTTTCCGAACACAGACCGATTGCCGCATTTCCTTGGGGACTCCCGGATATAGTAGGCCCGCAGAAACAAAACAAATATGACTGAAGGTGATGAAATAACTCAGGGTGTATTTAGTGTACTTTTGTGATTATTGTTGCATTCGATCGATTAGATGCTTCACGGGGCTTGCGGGTATTGAATATGTTTCTATCGAGTTGTATAACAGCCAACTACCATTTGTGCAAGGAAGAGCCATTCCTCGCGGTATTCATTCCCTTCCATCCTTTATCATTTCATAAACGGATGTGCATCTCAAATCTTGGCTACCCGTCTGGAGAGAGTCCAGCTTCATTTAATTGTCAAAAGCACGACACACGGTCATCCTGACACCGGTTTTCCGTGTGATACTCCCTTTGTAATCCTCTGCGATGAGATGATTCATCCTATTTCGCAGACGTAGACGTTTTGTTTGGAATAATTAGCTTGGGACCTGCAGTCTGATGAACGTCACACAATCCGGCAAAAGAATGAGTATGCGGCACGACATAAGCCTGGAAACTTGAACTGAATTCGTCGCCGTGTCCGGCCTTCCTCGGCTACTGCTGCTGCTGCTGGCCTTGTGGAGGTTGATGTATGTGCGTGCGCGCGCGCGTGTGTGTGTGTGTGTGTGTGTGTGTGTGTGTGTGTGTGTGTGTGTGTGTGTGTGTGTGTGTGTGTGTGTGTGTGTGTGTGTGTGTGTGTGTGTGTGTGTGTGTGTGTGTGTGTGTGTGTGTGTGTGTGTGTGTGTGTGTGTGTGTGTGTGTGTGTGTGTGTGTGTGTGTGTGTGTGTGTGTGTGTGTGTGTGTGTGTGTGTGTGTGTGTGTATGTGCGTGTGGGTGTGTATGTGTGTGTGGGCAACCGATTTTCGAAACGCTACCGCGAGTTGCAAATGCCTTCTCCCGCCACATCCGAACTCATGCGACACACTCATCTGGCTCGACGCTCTCCACGGGGAGGAGTCCTCTCCGTGGAGGAGTGTTGGCTCACCTCACACCTCGCCCATCTGTGTGGTGCTTCTCAAGCTCGTACCAGCGCTGTCGGACTCATCTCCTGGTGTCGATAGCTTTGGCGCGAAAGAGGTGTCGGAGAACAGCCTGGCTCTGTCGCACTTACCTCCTGGTATCGGGAGTGTTGGCGATACGAGAGGTGTCGGAGAACTGTCAAGCTCTGTCGCACTTACCTCCTGGTGTCGGGAGTGTTGGCAACCCGACAGGTGTCGGAGAACTGTCGAGCTCTGCCACACTTACCTCCTGGTGTCGGGAGTGTTGGCGATACGAGAGGTGTCGAAGAACTGTCGAGCTCTGTCGCACTCACCTCCTGGTATCGGGAGTGTTGGCGATACGAGAGGTGTCGGAGAACAGCCTGGCTTTGTCGCACTTACCTCCTGGTATCGGAAGTGTTGGCGATACTAGAGGTGTCGGAGATTATCGAGCTCTGCCACACTTACCTCCTGGTGTTGACGGCTTTGGCGACGCGAGACGTGTCGGAGAGCAGTCGGGCTCTGTCGAGAATGTTGAGCGCGCGGTGACGAGGCGACACCATGAACGGCAGCGGCGCCACGCCGCGCGGCAGCGGTACAACCTCGAACTCGTCAGAGCCCTGCGGCACGCCCCAACTCGTCAGAGCCCTGCGGCACGCCCCAACTCGTCAGAGCCCGATGGCACGCTCCAACTCGTCAGAGCCCTGCGGCACGCCCCAACTCGTCAGGGCCCTGCGGCACGCCCCAACTCGTCAGAGCCCGATGGCACGCCCCAACTCGTCAGAGCCCTGCGGCATGCCCCAACTCGTCGGAGACTGGCCACACAGTCAAAGTTTTCAGAACCCCGCCCCGCACCGAAACTCGTCAGAGTTGTGCCGCGCACTCAGTCATCACACTCATGCTGCACATTGAAATCCTCAACTGCTCCGGTGCACACTCAAGCTCACCAAAAGCTCCCCGCTCACTCACGTCAAAACTCTTCCGATGACGGACGAGTTTTTGACGGACTCTTTGGAAGCAGTCCGTTTCGCAATACACATACAAAGTCGTCAGAACACACTCGTATATCCTTTTACATGAACACAAAATTGCGGAACGATTGAGTCATGTTCTCTTTCACGCCAATGTGCGCTCATGTAGCCGAGCATTTTGTGCTACCAAACCAACGAAAGTTATATAGCAATATCACTGTTGAGCAGTTGGCAGTTTCAAAATATCACAATATTGGCGGTCATTTTCATCATTAAGGCAAGTTTGTTTACGAATAAATACTAGTTGATAAGTACGTTATCAGTAATTGTATCAGGCACTAGCGCTTAGACATGTATTATACTGTTGCGTTATAATTAGAGCTCAAATGCATCTGATATTCAGTCTATGTGCGTCAATGCTACACCACCGGCCCTGGCGCCTATGTCAAGCCAAGGTCAAGGTCAAGGGCAGTCAAGGCCAGGACACGAAAACGCGGTTGATGGTAATTGAATGCAGGCATTATATTAGCTGAATTAGGCCTTGAGCACGAGTCGTGCCCAAACACTGGGATGGTACCGAAATTGCAGGTATGCTGGGAATGCTGCCAGTTCTGCAGATACATGTTGCTATTCATGGAAAAGGCATGTGAATGTTCGAATATGTACTCAGGTACCTATGTATCTATCTAAGTAGGTTCTACCATCTTACGTGCCTGTCAACTTTTAATGCATGTGAATATCGAGGAAGCATGCCAAAAACTGGTGTCTCTGGATAAATGGCAGATTTGGAAATCGGACATCTAACGTAACATTTCTTTTTAGTAGACAACTTGGATGAAGTGTTAATTTTAAAGACCTGCTCCTTGTCTTCCATGTCAAGGACTGTCTATGGATGAGATATCAGTCTCAAAGAAATCAGAATTATGTCTTGAGGAAAATGTGTTTGGTGATATCGGAAACAGCTGGGTAATTTCGGACACGGTTGTTGGATTTAGCCTTGAATGTGTATGACATTAACGTCAAGACATTTGTGTTGTCCAATATTCAAGAAGTAAGTATTTCTGAAACAGTTCAAAATTATTCGTGAATATTTCAATTAGAACTTATATATTTCAGAAAATTTATTGGCAGAATGCATCTCGAAAATCTGCATGCTTCGTCTCTAAGTATCATGTGTACAAGTATGATTTTAATGCTGCTAATAGATTGCGTTGCATGAACCACATTCACAATGCAATCCCTGGTAAAGGAATTGTCAATTATTTGGGCTGTTATGCAATACTAGTGTGTGGCATATACTTCTGTAGTTATAAAAAATGGACCTTCCTTGATGAGGAATCTCAAAGCAAAACAAAGAACAAAACAAAACTTGTACTACGGTACCTTCTTCGGGCACCAAAAATTGTGCTTGATGGATATAAAAGTAACATAATTACATGAAAAATTTCAACATCCTACCGTATTTCTTTCGACATCATTGTTTTAACACCGGCCTGAAGAGTAATAGATGTGGTCAAGTAAACCCATCATGACTAGAATGATATAATCTGTTGAAGTACTGACATGCTGAGAGGTATACCGCCAACTTCGGTTGAATTAGCGCTTAGCAATGCGCACGTGACGTAAATACAGACACTATTGCCGCAATCGGCTGTTCCACCTAGAATGAGGAACACCTACCAAATTTGAGCACGGCTACGTTAAACGCTATTTACCTCTGAAATTCGCATGCTTCCACGAACATTGGACGCAATAGTGTGCATGTCTTGACAGGATGCGAAGACAGTGCGGTTGAGGTCGGCCCACAAGTTTCCTGTCACGGTATGGTGCCTGATTCCATGTCTGGATCATAGGAGAACCACAGCTAGTCTCTTGCCCACGCCCGTCCAGCTTCTCTAATGGAGTCTTGTACCGGCATGCTCTATGTGATGTGGTATGTGTTATGGCGTACTATAATGTGTCTTCATCACGTCGCATTTGATAAGCGTCTCCGCAACAAATTGTCTGCATTTCGTCCTCATTTAGTCAAACAACATCCGGATAGGAATTTGGAAAGCTGTCAGTATTATAATTTCGTCTCGAGGTTGTTGGCGCCCCAGGCATCCTGGCTTCCTGTTGCCACGGCCCGGTGCGCTGGCCTTTGAGTCGTCTTCAGCCAGGCCGGCACAGGTCTCCTGGCAGGAAGAGCTGCCCCGCCGTGGCTCGCTGACCTTTGAGTCGTCCTCAGCCAAGCCGGCGCAGGTCTCCTGGCAGGAAGAGCGGCGCCGCCGTGGCTCGCTGACCTTTGAGTCGTCCTCAGCCAGGCCGGCGCAGGTCTCCTGGCAGGAAGAGCTACCCCGCCGTGGCTCGCTGACCTTTGAGTCGTCCTCGGCCAGGCCGGCGCAGGTCTCCTGGCACGGAGAGCGGCCCGACAGCGGCTCGTCGTCAGCCGCCGCGTCCATCAGGCACGGAGGCACCGCGCGCGCCTCAGTACGCTCCTCCCTCAGACCGAGTCGCTTCATCTCCTGCATCTGCTGCTGGCGAATCTGCCGGCGCGACAACAGGCGAGCTGCATTGCTATGGTGACCCACGAGCCGCATTGGTGAAAGACATCGCAAATATGCCAGCACAATATCTGTTGCCCTGCGCATTGTTGCCATATGTCGTGCCTGCACCGGCTTTTTAGCTCTTCTTCATGTTCGATGATGCGCTGCTATTTTCCCATGCTATTATTATTACCCTCCGATGTCGATGCCATTTATGGTTCTAGGTATGCATGCTGTATTTCCACCAATAAAGGACATACCACTTACCAGCAGCGCACTTTGGGGAGGAGAACAGGAGAAAATATCCCTCCTTCCACATGTGTCATCTTTGTTCCCCTCTCCTATTGCGAGCTGGCGTTTTCCAGATATCGTTTTGCACCCTGCTTTGTGCACCCTGCTCACGCCTGCACCCCATTTTGCACCATAAACACGCATTCCTAACAGCACGATCTAATGCTGTATACCCTAAGCACGCATTCCTAACAGCACGATGAGCACAATTGAATCACATGCAATGTATCATAGCCACTCACTTGCTTCTCCTAAAGCTGATTTAGACGAAACATACATAATGCATAGGTATATTTCTATACTACCAAGTGCAACATAATCTACCAAGCGTAGATTATGCTGCGCAACTAACAAAAGCACCATAATCATGATATGCTAGCTCCTTGCATTCAAACAGACGCTGTGTATAGTAAATTATCAGCTGGTAGCATAAGCGCGCGAGAAGATACAGTCACTCCATACCAGTCACCAACAAAAGCATTCCTAAAGTAAAGTAAATGCTTTCATGAAAAGAGAGGAAACTGAAATGCTAAGGGCTGGTGTTGAAACGGCGTTCCCAATAAGTGGCGTGTCAACACGTGCATTCACGTGCTCGGATGCGAAAACACGCATGCGATGATGAGGTTGATCCGCGTCCGGAATGGACATAAAATGAAAACAACCTTGACTGCCTCAATATATTCCGAGATGTCACAAAATAAAGCTTCCATCAGGCAAAATACAAATGTTGAAAACAGCCAGATATTGTTTAAATGCATGCAAAATACCCCCCTCCCCGACACGGACAGGGTTAATGCGCATCGTTTGTCCTGGCCACAAAAAAAAACATCAGCGGAGGGCTGCATGAGTTGAAACCCTGCCGGAACGGTGCAGGTTTATGTGAAAGACTTCAACTCCAGACTCATTGAGCAAAATGTAAAATACTTGTATGTTTGTTGCAAGCCTAAGCTTTTCGTGGAGACGTACTTCAATATTGACTACCTTGCCAGTCGAGGCATAGTATAGCGGTTCGCCGAAGCAGCTGTATAAGGCTCAGAAGAAAAATCAAACATGGTGGAGGACTTTGGGCCGTCCAAGTGAGCACAACTGCGTAGGAGGAAATAATACACGGTCTCTCGAATCACTGCTGCGATAGATAAAGAATAAGCAGCCAACTTTTCGCCGATGCAAACTCCTTTCAAAGTTCATTAACAACTTACACGTGTGGTATTCCCTCTCACTGTTGGCTCAGCATATTCAAGTTACTCAGCCTCAATACCAGCTGACGTTTCGGTTCAAAGACCATTCGACCGTTGATGAATCAACGAAGTCCAAACCACTGGCTTGAAGACGGCTTGTTTGGCCAGAAATGAGCATCGAGCTCACTTAAAAATCACGATAAGCTTTGATGTTATGAATCACTTTGATGTTATTTATCTGTGATGTCAATTGGTCTCGTATGAACTGAGAAACCCGGCAGTTGCGTGATTTTAGCTAGCAGCTATGCGGATCACAATCAAACGTTCGAACCACTGCCACTAGTAGCGATCATTGTCCTGGGATCGGCAGCTCGCGAATATAATGTCCCAAATGCATCTTCGCTAAACCCTGGGAAACAATTTGTGCCATATATTATGTTAATGAAACCGACCAACCCACTTCATCTCTGGCAAGTTGACGCCTACCAGGAAATCATCCCAAATCCGGGAAATTCAACGCCACGTTTCTTAAATACTTCATGATGTACGCACATTTGTTTCAACTAACTTCATGCTAAACCAGACGACGAACTAGCCCCGATAAGACCCTTTAATCAACAGTAATATCCGCACCGTGTTTACAGTCTCCTGGTGAGTGAACATTAATCTAACTGGATGTCCGGTTGTGTGCTTTAAATATCTCCATTCCATCTTAATATTTACTCTCTGATACCGTGGGGCCGTCAAGCAGAGGTCACCACCAACTCGAGTAGCACTGCTACCTTACAAGCAGAGGTCACCACCAACTCGAGTAGCACTGCTACCTTACAAGCAGAGGTCACCACCAACTCGAGTAGCACTGCTACCTTACACAAATTACACAAACAGAGGTCACCCCCAACTCGAGTAGCACTGCTACCTTACACAAATTACACAAGCAGAGGTCACCACCAACTCGAGTAGCACTGCTACCTTACACAAATTACACAAGCAGAGGTCACCCCCAACTCGAGTAGCACTGCTACCTTACACAAATTACACAAGCAGAGGTCACCACCAACTCGAGTAGCACTGCTACCTTACACAAATTACACAAGCAGAGGTCACCACCAACTCGAGTAGCACTGCTACCTTACACAAATTACACAAGCAGAGGTCACCACCAACTCGAGTAGCACTGCTACCTTACACAAATTACACAAGCAGAGGTCACCACCAACTCGAGTAGCACTGCTACCTTACACAAATTACACAAGCAGAGGTCACCGCCAACTCGAGTAGCAATGCTACCTTACACAAATTACACAAGCAGAGGTCACCACCAACTCGAGTAGCACTGCTACCTTACACAAATTACACAAGCAGAGGTCACCACCAACTCGAGTAGCACTGCTACCTTACACAAATTACACAAGCAGAGGTCACCACCAACTCGAGTAGCACTGCTACCTTACACAAATTACACAAACAGAGGTCACCACCAACTCGAGTAGCACTGCTACCTTACACAAATTACACAAGCAGAGGTCACCACCAACTCGAGTAGCACTGCTACCTTACACAAATTACACAAGCAGAGGTCACCACCAACTCGAGTAGCACTGCTACCTTACACAAATTACACAAATTGCACCGTGGTCAATACCGACAGGCGTAGTCGTCAGTGCCAAGTGAGTGCCAAGTGTCGGCCAAGTGTGTGCTAAGTGTGTGTGCTAAGTGGTAAGTGCTAAGTGTTTAGAGCGCAGCCAACAAGGGCCCTTGTGGCTCATAGTTGCGCTAATCTTTTATTTCTTTATGTCTTTCTGTACCCAAGTAGACAAAGCAGTCATTGCTGGAAACAAAGTATCCTGCACTTTGATTTCCCTCTCTTTTCTTTTCATGTCATTTGCATTCCTGGATGGCATCAGTATATCAATGTGGTTTGCATCATGTTATATATGCATGTATATATGCATATATATATATATATATATATATATATATATATATATATATATATATATATATATATATATATATATATATGTACATATATGCATATATACATATTCGCATGCGAAGTTTGATCAAGCAGATCATGTCATGCGCCTTATTCATTACTATTTTCTCTTATTTCAGAGAAAATAGAAACTTCAATGCATCTTAGCATACCCATATCCAATGCATCTTTATATTAAAATTATTTTACGATAATGATTTTTACAAGTTGCTTCAAGAAGATCTTTGTGGCTCCTATTTGTACTGGTTTTTATGACTTTGGATAAGCAGTGCCATGAACCAGGAAAAATGTTGGAAACCCGTGCAAGCAAATAAAGAAAACCCAGGCTGAATCTATCTTGTCTATAAGATTTCGTTTGATCGCTCGCTTCGTTGACTCACACCGTCTGAATGACCTATTGACCTAATGACCTATTGGCCATGCTAGCATTATCCGGGTATGTCAGCCGCTATGCACAAGAACTCACACTTTTTGACAGTTTCTAAGACAAATACGTAATCTCATTCATAGAAATTGGTACCACCCCTCACTTCTGGCTCCATTGTCACCATTATCCGTCATTTAATGACATCTTTGCATGTCATTTGCATCCATGGATGGCATCATATATATATTCTTATGCGAAGCTTGATCTAACTGATCAAGTCATGTGCCTCATCAATTACTATTTTCTATTATTTCCGGGAAAATAGAGCCACCATCAAACATTAGCTGCTTCCGGCTCAGCTACTCGGTAGAAGTCGATCGTAAATGTCAATAATGGGCCAGCACCTGGGGTGGACGCTGGTAGGACCGAGTACAATGTTTGGCGCCCATGAGGAAGGTAAGCACCATGTGTTCAGCAGTCTACTGGCTGGGACACGGCGCAGATGGCTCCAGCTTCCGGGAGTGTAGAGACAAGCATGTCTGCCTCGGCAAGATTTCTGGATTGCAGTCACTGAGAGCGGCGGACGGTGTGATGGTGGCGGGCGGAAAGGTGAGCCGCGTAGTATGCGCAATGGCCGATTATCTTCCCACGTAGTTCTTAACACGATCCCCGGCTTTATAAGAAAAGCATACATTATTCAGGCATGCCTACTAGGGATTAACCCGGGGTCGTTGACATTAACATTTTTGACATGTTGACATTTTTTTCCACATTAATTTGGGATGTTGTGTCAAAAGTTTAAAGTCAGGTCATCTAGGGTCGACGAGTTAATCAAGGTCAAGTGAGGTCGCCTATGAAAACGTTCAACCAGTCGTCACGCTTTAACGGTAAAGATATTTTGGTGGAATTTTGAGCATTTCTTTATCTTTAGGGATGCAACAAAACGTACCAGAGTATTTTTCCATTTTTCCGTTTCCGAGTATTTATATGTTTTGTATATTTGCCTCTTAGAGGTGAAATCGAAGACTCTGGATGAAGTAAGCATTTTTATTGGAGCAAGTTGGCTTCTAACAACATTGTTTGTCCGCTCCACCCATTAGAAAAGGAAAATTAAAGAAAACTTGAAAACTGGAAATTTGGAAAATTATATTTTAAAATTCTGATTTTTGGGTGACCAAAAATGGCATAGTACTGGTCGATTTCGGTTTCCTTTTCTGATTCCAAATATTTTTTTCCCTTCAAATCTCCCTCAAAATTATCTCCCCAGAGTCACAAACATGATGTAAGTTATGAAAACCTAGGATCCCTAGTGACTTCTTGGGAAACATTTTTTGGGGGTAGCGTCTTGGCCTACTCGTCGAGCGCTTTCCGATGACACCTATTTTGTTTTCGTGCGACTCTTAGTGTCGATATTAGATGGGTCCCTAGCGAACCACCCCCTCCCCCATACCCGGTGTGAGGATCTGGCCGGAGAGACCTGCCATAGATTGTTTGTAAGTACCTGACATTAAAGTCGGCCAAATATTCATAGGTTGTGCATCGCATTTAACACGCGCCCTGGAGGGGGGGGGGGCGAAATCCGCCCATTTCTCCGGTTTTTCGTGGATAACTGCCGATTTTACCGGCTGATATACGCCTGATATACGTTTGTGTACCTGCTTAGAAATGAACGGCACGTTGCTTAAAGAAAGAAAAACGAAAATGGAATGAAAATTTTTCGACTTATGGGGCGGTAAATAAAAAAAATTATCGGCGCCAGAACACAAATATCGGCGCTGATGCGCCTCCCGTATATTGGCAAAAAGGAAGTGTTCTTGGGAACACTAGAGACTTGTTTGATGTATATTGTTATGCTACATTGTTTTAAAGTCATGTCAGGTCACTGAGGTCAAGTCAGGTCAAGTTCATGACAGGCTAACACACGCCCTGGATGGGTGGAGGGCGAAATCCGCCCACCCCTCCGATTTTTCGTGCACGACTCCATATTGTACCGAACGATATACGCCATTTTGTCCATACCTGCTTAGAAATGAATGGCGCATTGGGTGAAGCAAGAAAAATGAAAATCGGCCCAAAAGTTTTGATGTTATGGTCCGTTAAAGTTTCAAACAAATCGCAACGCCAGATCACAGAAATCGGCGCTGATACGCTTCCCGTATATTGGCAAAAGGGAAGTGTTCTTGACAACACTAAGCGACTTGTATGATACATATTGTTATGCTATATAATTTAAAAGTCATGTTAGGTCACCGAGGTCATCACGACAGGCTAATGAAACCAAACTTGGTCAACTGGAATGTTGTCATAAAAGGGTAAATGATTGTCACGCGATTGATGTCACTTGGCATGTTACTCCCTGCACATCCGGAAATCTACTGTGTGTCGTTGTGTGCCTAAGCGTTTCTATACTCCATTCATGTATTTCACTATTTTCTTTGCGAATCCGATTGTGAGAGCCGCCCAACGGAGCAGTCAGGTAGGCAGCCCGGTTCCTGTAACTGGAGCTGGTAATGACCTGATAAAGTGCTCCTATATAGGTTACCAGAGGTTAAATGGCGGATCTGGCATATGTATTGCATCATTTGTAATGTCCAAAGCGTCATTAATGGAAATTTTGGAGCATTTAAACACAATCACAGCGAACCATAACAATGAGAAGCCAAGCCACACAAAACCAGAAAGTTTTGCTATTTTGACCTCATTTGATCTTGAAGATATTGACCTAAGGTCACGAAATTTGCACACAATAGAGTTGACTATCGTACTCATCCACCCTGTGAATTCCGTTGATCTAGCCTCAATGGGAGCCGAGATCTTAGCGGGGGGCGGTTTCTACCCCCCTCCAGTGCGCGCAAGTTTCAGAGACCCTCCAGGGCGCGTGTTAATAATCGGACTTACTTTGAAGCATAACCGTGCCTTATCCCACCAATTCCTTTTTTCGCGATAGGCAATGCCTCTTCGAGAAGTCTTAGAGCAAGTTAGAGGCGTACGATTATCTTTTCGTTTAATTTTGGCTCACATTTGTTATTTCTTGACAAATCATTTGGCAAATCAAATAAATCCAGTCCAATGAATAAATGCATGACAAATCAAATAATCACTGTGTGCATGATGCAGATAAATCCTGATGAGTAGTCGTTAGCCGTTTCTTTCCACGGGGAGAACAAGCATTTGTGTGTTCAGCCGCGGGTCTGACGAAATAGCTCGAATATCCCAAGCCTACTAGAGAAGTGTTCGATGATTCTTGTCCTGTGCATAAAGAGTGAAGTGGTATATCGAAATGTAGTGTCTGCCTGGAAAGGAAACTAACCGTGGCCATATAATGCTATTCTGATGTCATCACCACAGTGCATAGCGTGTTAGTCACGTATGTACATCACGTGTTTTAGACAGCTTTATGTATGCGTTTACCACACGCCGGCAACTCGGTAGCTGTTAGGTTTTTAATGGAAGGCAAACAACATCACGCAGCTGTGATTCGACTTGCAACGCAGAGTTAGTGTGGGAACATACGCAACGCTGGTGTGGGTACACACGCAACGCTGGTGTGGGTTTATCGCCGCACCAACACGCATCATTGATCTCCATGTGTGGAAATGCCGGCGCAAAGCCATTCCTTTAGTCGGATCTGTCACTCGGACCGCGGAGATGGGCATTCGCAGCCAGCTTTGCGCCGTTGCCCTGCCGCAACACCATCGATCACCATCGCCGATGTTCTCGGAGTGAAAAGTCACGTCCGAGTGGAGTGCGAGAGCAGCATCGCTGTTTTTCCTCAGCCGGGTGCATGTCATCGAGAGCGAGGCTGGCAGGCTTGATGCGGGTGTCGACAGGTAATCAGGTTGTTTGCGAACAGTCCACTGGTCGGCCTGAGATGCACACGTACAGAGCCGAGCGTCAGACAGAGCTGTTGTGAGCTCTCTCTCTCTCTCTCTCTCTCTCTCTCTCTCTCTCTCTCTCTCTCTCTCTCTCTTTCTCTGTCTCTCTCCCTCTCTCTCTCTTTCTCTCTCTCCCTCTCTCTCTCTCTTTCTCTCTCTCTCTCTCTCTCTCTCTCTCTCTCTCTCTCTCTCTCTCTCTCTCTCTCTCTATCTCTCTATGATCTACACTCCTCCACCAAATCAGCGCACACTGTAATAATTCCGGGTAAAATGTTGCCACAAATCATCACCAACGAACCTATCCTTGTTACTGGGACCATTTTGGTCTCAATGAGGAATTTACAAAGTACTAAGGCGTATTACCCACTATTGTGTTCATGGTAACAGTGCTACGTTTGCACGTCGAAGCTCCATGCCCAGCGGAGTTGATTTAGGAAAATGATGGGTTGGGTAACCCATGGAGGCGATAGTCAGGTCCAAATTAATTGGAGATGAGCCACACCCGACCGATTCCATGTTCGACATTAAAATTATTTGACGGGTCAAGTAAATGTTGAGGAGAGAATGGTGGGAGGGTCAAGTCCTCTCCAAAGTGTACAAAGCGACAACCATGCATGAGCGTTGTTTTGAATACTTTCCATCGGTCTTCTCCTCCCTCAGTGTGTTTGCCTTTCATGCGTGCTTACCCAATCCACTTCGGCCCGCCCATTGCCATATGCATTGGGCCACTCAATAATTATCATAAATCGATTCCCCTGATAAGGTCTTTAACATCCATACCACCACCAACCTATTTCCACCCCGGCAATCCAGTTCCCATACTCGTCCTGTTTAACACTTTGCAATTGTCCATGTTGTCCATGGTAATGTCATAAAGACGTCGTGAGCGAAGTCCATGATCGCCCATGCAGTTGGAAATTATTATATAAGGCTTGTTGTGAAAGCATTGGGCACTGTGAAGCATTGACCAACGTGAATTAATAATAATCACAAAGAAGAGACTCAAGACCTGCACGTCCTAAATGACTGAAATTACGCCAAAATGTACTCCTGAGATATGGATTACAAGCCGAATCAGTACCTAAATTTCACGAATGACATCACAGTCCTTCAGTCCTCTACGCAACAATACGCATGTGGGAAACCATGCTGGAATGCGTGGGATTTCCTCAGCATACATGCTAAAATGCTGTAGTAGTTCTTAGAAACGAAGGAAGCAAGAGACAAGAACCAAACCCATCACATTACATGCTACAATTTCTTCGTCATTCCTTTCCCACTGCGACTTGGTTTCTTCGCTAGACACCTGTCACACTTCGACGTCCAGGCGGTAAGAAACGTGGAGAAGGCACTCAGCACATTGCATACCGACACGCGCAGTTGGGCGGCCGAGCTGGCATGTGCCCTCGATGGCTGGACAAGTCGTGAGGGCAGACAGATCACTCATCTGACGATATGTGCACCCGCAGAAGATTACTTGTTATGGTGCTGTCGTTTTTCAGGACGTGCGCCGCCTTGCCATCAATTATGGTACTATGGTGAGTTGAAGATCATAAGTCACTCTAGGACTAGCTCCGCCTGTTGCGGTGATGCAGTCGGTCTCAGGAGACTCGCCTCCGATTCAACACTGTCACGCTCTTTCCGAGATGACTCTTCTGTCTCGCGCTTGTACTGGATCCGCAACGGCCGGCAGAAGCGGGTTGAAGACGGCGTTGGGTTGGTCCCCAGACGCAAGTGTCACCCACCGTCAGTTGGAGTCGCACCAGAACGCAACAGAGCAGATTTCGTTCTGCCGCCTCTTCGCCGTCACCCGTTTGCGCACAGATTTCCCGTTGCACCGTCAAATCCCCATTTGACGTGAAGCAGTGTCGAAGCTTAGGTGCAGGACCTCCGCCCTTGAGCCGTCACTGCTGCAGCCCGCACTGGGGTGGTGACGCGGTAATCGTTCCTCGTAGGATCCGCTAATCAACTGACCTTCGCCCTTCAATCGGCACTGAAGCAATAACGCGGCGATTACGCCCCCTATGATCCATCCCCGGTTGCCAATAATCACGATCCAGCCCTCTGAACAGCACGTGCATGATATCGGAAAAGAAGAAATTATATAAAAGAACGTAACCATTACGTCCAACAATGCAATATATCGTTACAAAGCCCGATATAATTCGTGGCATTCAGAAGCATTCATTCACAGACAAGTCCGGTGAGGGGCTTTGCTAATTACGCCACTTGTGTTCGCAACTCCAAATTCTAAATCTTGTAGAGCTACTTTTGTAAGAAACTGTCAGCCGTGATGAACTTAGCAACCACCAAAATTGCCAACTTCAGTGGTCTCGGCTGGCCGGTCTCAGACCAGCCGAAATTCATTAACACAGCGCTTTTGAACTTCTTGGGATAAGTCGGAGCTCGTATCTCAGAAGTTGCCGAACCAGTCTCGGCTGTATGCTGTAGGTGTGTCATGTGATGAATGTATTAATACAGAACCCAGACGACCTAGGGCACGTTAATCTGGTGGGACCGGATTCAATAAATAGACCAACGAAGACACTGTCGCGAACACTAAGCGAGCTTTGGCTTCCTCTGTCTCCATTAGTTCGTGTATGTGACGCGTATTCTCATCCCACACGTCACGTGACCTTCATTATGCCGACCTGGGCCAAGCAAGTGCGATGCGCCGAGGACGCACCAAGACGCCTTCATGTATCCCCATATATTGCCCACTAGTTCCTCATGTAAGGTCTGACAGAGACATCTGGGGCATCACGATGCCCATGGACAGATGGACACGACGACCGTTTTCTGGTGGACCCGGCGGAGCCATCTGATGGCCGTTCGGCCCATGCGGGCCGCCAACCCACCGACCGGCCGCCAGGTCAAAAGACCAGCTTCAACCGACACACCTTAAAAACCGACACACCGACGGCCCCTCGTTGGGAGGGGTTCCCCTACTGCCAGTAGCGGGGAACTCTCGAACTTGAGGCAAAGCTTGGTGACCGTCCGAGCTTGATGACCGTCCGAGCTTGGTGCCCGTCGGTATGAGCTGAAGACTCTGTAAGGATATTTTCTTCGCATGCTATTGCGAAAGAATACGAGACAAGTCAAACCTACCGTCTGACCAATGCCGTCTGACCCAGATCCCATTCACATGCCGTCTGACCAAAATATGGACGGCGGCTCCGAACCAGCGTTCTCCGCCAGACCCCGGCGCATGCGTCCATAGACACGGACAGTGGCGGGCGCGGCCCCCCTCCATAGACACGGACAGTGGCGGGCGCGGACGTCCGTAAACACGGACAGTGGCGGGCGTGGACGTCCGTAAACACGGACAGTGGCGGGCGTGGACGTCCGTAAACACGGACAGTGGCGGGCGTGGACGTCCGTAAACACGGACAGTGGCGGGCGCGGACGTCCGTAAACACGGACAGTGGCGGGCGTCCGTAAACACGGACAGTGGCGGCGTCCGTAAACACGGACAGTGGCGGGCGTCCGTAAACACGGACAGTGGCGGGCGGACGTCCTAAACCGGACGTCCGTAAACACGGACAGTGGCGGGCGCGGACGTCCGTAAACACGGACAGTGGCGGGCGTGGCGTCCTAAACACGGACAGTGGCGGGCGTCCATAGACACGGACAGTGGCGGGCGCGGGCGTCGACAATGGCGGGCGCGTCCATAGACACGGGCAGTGGCGGGTGTCCATAACACGGACGTGGCGGAGTCCATAGACACGGGCAGTGGCGGGCGCGGCGTCCATAGACACGGACAGTGGCGGGTGTGTGCGTCCATAGACACGGACAGTGGCGGGCGCGGGCGTCCATAGACACGGACAGTGGCGGGCGTGGACGTCCGTAAACACGGACAGTGGCGGGCGTGGACGTCCGTAAACACGGACAGTGGCGGGCGTGGACGTCCGTAAACACGGACAGTGGCGGGCGCGGGCGTCCATAGACACGGATAGTGGCTGGCGCTGGCGTCCATAGACACGGGCAGTGGCGGGCGCGGGCGTCCATAGACACGGACAGTGGCGGGTGTGTGCGTCCATAGACACGGGCAGTGGCGGGTGTCCATAGACACGGACAGTGGCGGGAGTCCATAGACACGGGCAGTGGCAGGCGCGGGCGTCCATAGACACGGACAGTGGCGGGCGGGAGCGTCCATAGACACGGAAAGTGGCGGGTGTGTGCGTCCATAGACACGGGCAGTGGCGGGCGCGGGCGTCCATAGACACGGGCAGTGGCAGGCGCGGGCGTCCATAGACACGGACAGTGGCGGGCGGGAGCGTCCATAGACACGGAAAGTGGCGGGCGCTGCGTCCATAGACACAGACAGTGGCGGGTGTGTGCGTCCATAGACACGGACAGTGGCGGGTGTGTGCGTCCATAGACACGGGCAGTGGCGGGCGTCCAAAGACACGGACAGTGGCGGGCGCGAGCGCCAATAGACACGGGTAGTGGCGGGCGTCCATATACACGGATAGTGGCGGGTGTGTGCATCCATAGACACGGACAGTGGCGGGTGTGTGCGTCCATAGACACGGACAGTGGCGGCCACGGGCGACAGACGGTGATCGGCGCACAGTGCGCTGCTGTCGGTATCGATGTTCGATGCGGAGCCAGTCGGGGACCCTTCTACAAACACGGCCTGACAATGTCCTCCCGCAAAACGCGCCGTCTCTTTATTGGCACTAATGAAGCCAGAGCCGGACCTCCGGGCTACCCCCCCCTCCCACACTTCCCCAGCTCCGACCGTCTGCACGGGCACCTGGCGGCCATAACGACCTCGTCGCCTGAGGTCAGGAGGTGCTGGCTGGGGGAGGTGCTGACTGTTGGGGAGGGGGGAGGCGCTGGCGGGGAGGTGATGGCTGGGGAGATGCTGGCTGGGGGAGGCGCTGGCGGGGAGGCGCTGGCGGGGAGGTGATGGCGGGGAGGTGCTGGCTGGGGGACGCGCTGGCGGGGAGGTGCTGGCTGGGGGAGGCGCTGGCGGGGAGGTGCTGGCTGGGGGAGTGCTGGCTTGGGGAGGTACTGGCTGGGGGAGGCGCTGGCGGGGAGGTGATGCTGGGAAGTACTGGTAAGCAGGCGGTGGCGAGGAAGTGGTAGTGGCGGTCGTTATTGGTTTTACGACACGTCGACCGTTGGGTCATATTGCGTCGGAAATCTCTCACGCCGATTGGCCGCGGGCGAAGAGTAGCGACAGGTGAGATTCGAACCAACAACTTTTCGATTGTGAGACTTACCCCTAGACTACTCGCCCTCAAGAGGAAGTAATAGTGGAGGAAAAACGATTGGGAGGGGCGCTTGTGGGAAGGAAGTGGGATGGGAAGGCGGCGTGAAGGCAGAGGTGGTGATAGGTGGCACTGGTGGGGATGAAGTAATGAAGAGGTGCTTGTGGTGAAGAATTGGTGGGAAGACCTTTGTCGGGAGCCGCCATTGAGAAGGTGGTGGTGGATGGCTCGAGTGGGGAGGTGGCTGTTGTAAAGTTGGCGATGTGGAGTTGATAGCGGAGAGTTGGTGGTGGGGAATTGGTGAGTGATGGGTAGGTGGTGGTAGACACCTGGTGATGTGATGGGATGGTGAGAGGCAGCCGGGCAGCCATTGGGAGGCGGTGGAGCGAAGGAGGTGGTGGGAGACAGTGGTGGGAAAGCAGTAGTTAGGAGGTAGTAGTTGGCAGACAGTGGTAAATAGATGGTGGTGTCGGAAGGTGGTGGTGGACAGGTACAAATGGTGAGGTGCCGGCGGGGAATTGGAGGTGTTGATGGGGAAGCGGTGGCGGTAGTGAAGAGGTGATGGTGGGAGGCGGCAGAGGAGTTGCGGTGGTGAGGTACTAGTATGAGATGGTAGTTAGAAGCGGTAGTTAGGAGGCGGTATTTAGGAGGCGGTATTTAGGAGGCGGTAGTTGGGAGGCGGTAGTTAGGAGGGGGTAGTTAGGAGGCGGTAGTTAGGAGGCGGTAGTTAGGAGGCGGTAGTTAGGAGGCGGTAGTTAGGAAGCGGTAGTTAGGAGGCGGTAGTTAGGAGGCGATGCCCGGGAAGTATTGATGTCGGGAAGGAGGTAGTGGAGGTGGAGGGGGAGGCAGGAGACGTTTTGTGTTGAACCACGGTCAGTGCGTTTGGTTGAGATTGGTTTCAATCGGGCCAGTCTTCATGTTGCCATTTTACCAGCATAATAGTCCTCCATTGGCCTTCCCGTACCGGTGATTACGTACACCTTCGGAACGCTTTGAATCGTATCTTCTTTCTTATTTACCTACTCTGGTAAGCTTTTCGATAGGCTTGTTATCTGATGGCACGCTTTTCGACCATGAGAAGGCGGTGGCCCGACACATGTCACACAAGGAAAGCCACCGAGTCGGTGGTGCCGGGTGGAAAACGCCGACCGGGTCGAGTGCCTTAATCCTTCGAAACAAGCTAACTTTTCAGTGCCGCCCTCCAATACCTATTGTGCGATGCAACATCGCAAAAGCGACGGACCTCCCCGGGACGCCAAGTTCCGATATTGCCAAAACATATATCAAACTGAGCGTCGTGAACAGTTTTAATTAGCGGCGAGTGCAGGTCTGGCCGGCGGCCGTCTCCGCACAAAACCGGCCGGGACTAGCTTGATTGGCCTCCCGGACGACAATGCGGGGACCCCAATATGTCCATTGCTGCTGGGCATCACATGCTGGTCTGACCGCTGCTGCTGGGCATCACATGCTGGTCTGACCACTGCTGCTGGGCATCACATGCTGGTCTGACCACTGCTGCTGGGCATCACATGCTGGTCTGACCACTGCTGCTGGGCATCACATGCTGGTCTGACCACTGCTGCTGGGCATCGCATGCTGGTCTGTCCACTGCTGCTGGGCATCACATGCTGGTCTGACCACTGCTGCTGGGCATCACATGCTGGTCTGACCACTGCTGCTGGGCATCACATGCTGGTCTGACCACTGCTGCTGGGCATCACATGCTGGTCTGACCACTGCTGCTGGGCATCACATGCTGGTCTGACCACTGCCTGCTTACGGCCTTATATGGCTGGCGACCACTGCTGCTGGGCATCACATGCTGGTCTGACCACTGCTGCTGGGCATCACATGCTGGTCTGACCACTGCTGCTGGGCATCACATGCTGGTCTGACCACTGCCCGTGCGCGAAGAGGCGGGGCCCCATGCGCGGCCCCGACCCGCCGGCCACAGCGGGACCACGCCGGTACGGCGCAAGGGCGGCGCCCTGCTGCTGGGCATCACATGCTGGTCTGACCACTGCTGCTGGGCATCACATGCTGGTCTGACCACTGCTGCTGGGCATCACATGCTGGTCTGACCACTGCCGTGTGTTACGTGCTGCTGATATGATGGCTGGTGAGTCTCACATTGCTGCTGGGCATCACATGCTGGTCTGACCACTGCTGCTGGCACCCCCCCCCCCCGCCACGGCCGCGAAGAGGCTGGCGAGTCTCACATGCGCTGGGCATCACGCCACGCCGGGCCACAGCTGGTCGACCACTGCCCACGCTGCTGATAGACGGCTGGCGAGCCACGCGCGGGCACGCACGGCGCCACGCCGTGTGACGTGCCGCGATGAGGCGGCGTCCACAGCGCGGGCATCACTGCGGTCGACCACTGCCGCGTGTACGTGCGCGAAGACGGCTGGTGGTCTCACATTGCTGCTGGGCATCATGCTGGTCTGACCGCTGCCGTGTGTTACGCTGCTGATAGACGGCTGGTGAGTCTCACATGCTGCCGGGCATCTTATGCTGGTCTGACCACTGCCGTGTGTTACGTGCTGCTGATATGATGGCTGGTGAGCCTCACATTGCTGCTGGGCATCACATGCTGGTCTGACCACTGCCGCGTGTTACGTGCTGCGATATGATGGCGGCGCCCCGGCCCCGCCCCCCGCCGCGGCCACCCGCCACCGCCCCGCCCGCCGCGGCCCGCGCGGGCCAGCGGCCCCCGACGCGCGCGGCCCGGCCGGCACAGCTGGTCTGACCACTGCCGTGTGCTACGTGCTCTGATATGACGGCTGGTGAGTCTCACATGCTGCTGGGCATCGCATGCTGGTCTGACCACTGCCACGTGTTACGTGCTGCTGATAGATGGCTGGTGAGTCTCACATTGCTGCTGGGACACATGCTGGTCTGACCACTGTCGTGTGTTACGTGCTGCTGATATAATGGCTGGTGAGCCTCACATTGCTGCTGGGCATCCATGCTGGTCTGACCACTGCCGTGTGCTACGTGCTGCTGATATGACGGCTGGTGAGTCTCACATTGCTGCTGGGCATCGCATGCTGGTCTGACCACTGCCACGTGTTACGTGCTGCTGATATGACGGCTGGTGAGTCTCACATTGCTGCTGGGCATCACATGCTGGTCTGACCACTGCCGTGTGTTACGTGCTGCTGATATGATGGCTGGTGAGTCTCACATTGCTGCTGGGCATCACATGCTGGTCTGACCACTGCCGTGTGTTACGTGCTGCTGATATGACGGCTGGTGAGTCTCACATTGCTGCTGGGCATCGCATGCTGGTCTGACCACTGCGTGTGTTACGTGCTGCTGATATGATGGCTGAGAGTCCACATGCTGCTGGGCATCGCAGCTGGCGACCACTGCCACGGTACGTGCTGCTGATATGACGGCTGGTGAGTCTCACATTGCTGCTGGGCATCACATGCTGGTCTGACCACTGCCGCGTGTTACGTGCTGCTGATATGATGGCTGGTGAGTCTCACATTGCTGCTGGGTATCGCATGCTGGTCTGACCACTGCCACGTGTTACGTGCTGCTGATATGATGGCTGGTAAATCTCACATTGCTGCTGGGTATCATATGCTGGTCTGACCACTGCCGTGTGCTACGTGCTGCTGATATGACGGCTGGGAGTCTCACATGCGCGGGCATCGCAGCTGGCTACCACTGCCACGGACGGCAAGGCGCCCCGCCACCCCCTGGTGGTCTCACATGCTGCTGGGCATCACACTGCTGGTCTGACCACTGCCTGGTTACGTGCTGCTGATATGATGGCTGTGAGTCTCACATTGCTGCTGGGCATCACATGCTGGTCTGACCACTGCCGTGTGTTACGTGCTGCTGATATGACGGCTGGTGAGTCTCACATTGCTGCTGGGCATCTACGGCTGGTCCACATTGCTGCTGGGTATCATATGCTGGTCTGACCACTGCCGTGTGTTACGTGCTGCTGATATGATGGCTGGCGAGTCTCACATTGCTGCTGGGCATCACATGCTGATCTGACCACTGCCGTGGGTTACGTGCTGCTGATATGATGGCTGGTGAGCCTCACATTGCTGCTGGGCATCACATGCTGGTCTGACCACTGCCGTGTGTTACGTGCTGCTGATATGATGGCTGGCGAGTCTCACATTGCTGCTGGGCATCATATGCTGGTCTGACCACTGCCGTGTGCTAGGTGCTACTGATCTGATGACTGATGTCACACATCATATGCTACAACCTCGTGTTGCTGCCAAGTAATGAATGCTGAACTGATCGCAGCAGCCAAGCAGCTGGCATTGGCCAGATCGTTGCAGTCAGATAGCTGACAGTGATCTGGTCGTTGCAGTCAGGCAGCTGGCAGTGCCTTAGCTGTTGCCGTCAGGCAGCTGAGAGTGATGTCATCGTTATCGTCAGATGATCAGGATGCTAATGTCAGGCAGCTGTAGCTGACCTGAACGCTGTCGTAAGATACCTGCCACTGATCTGATTGTAACTGTCCGACAGTTGGCACTGATCTGATTTTTACTGCTGTGCAGTTGGCACTGATCTGATTGTTGCTGTCCGACAGTTGGTACTGATCTGATTGTTACCGTCTGACAGTTGGCACTGATCTGATTGTTCCTTTCAGACAGTTAGCACTGATCTGATTGTTGCTGTCCAACGGTTGGCACTAATCTGATTGTTGCTGTCCGACAGTTGGTACTGATCTGATTGTTACTGTCCGACAGTTGGCACTGATCTGATTGTTATTGTCAGACAGTTGGCACTGACCTGGTCGTTGTTGTCCGGCACCAGGTACCGTCGGACTTGGGTCAGAGCGTATGCCATCCGGGCGTAGGCCTCGGCGGGAGGCGCGAACGCCACAATCTCCACGTGCAGCTCCTCGTGCAGATGGGCGGCACGAGGCTGGCTGGACTTTCTCAGCTCCTCCTCCTGTAGACGGCCAGGTCAGGTCAGACGGTACAGGAAAGTGGGTTCGTTTGCGACGGACGCAAGCTTGAGTTGCATCGCGAATTCTAGCTTGGATCACCATCCATGTTTCAAATCGTCGTTTGTGATTTCGACCAAACAGTTTGCACCGCAAAAAGCTGTGCTATGTTGTGCGGTTGCATTTTTGTACATAGCGGGATGAATGAACGCACACTGCTTTCGCTCCAAGGCGCAAATTGGAGCCGGTAAGCGATAAATTGTACATGAATCAAGTGGTTCGAGGTCCATGAAGTGCAAAGAGGAGATCCGTTGTGCCTGGGTGAAATGGCATGACATCCTGCACCAAACAATGCCAGACGTGATTACTGCCGTCTGGCCAGCAGCACCCGTGCGTCATTCACCCGGCTCGCTGTTGGGCCGACCACACCACGCTGGTGTGTTCTGCGTCATTCACCCGGCTCGCTGTTGGGCCGACCACACCACGCTGGTGTGTTCTGCGTTATTCACCCGGCTCGCTGTTGGGCCGACCACCTGCGTCATTCACCCGGCTCGCTGTTGGGCCGACCACCTGCGTCATTCAGCCGGTTCGCTGTTGGGCCGACCACACGTCACTGGTGTGTTCTGCGTCATTCACCCGGCTCGCTGTTGGGCCGACCACACGTCACTGGTGTGTTCTGCGTCATTCAGCCGGCTCGCTGTTGGGCCGACCACACGTCACTGGTGTGCTCTGCGTCATTCAGCCGGCTCGCTGTTGGGCCGACCACACCACGCTGGTGCATTCTGCGTTATTCACCCGGCTCGCTGTTGGGCCGACCATACCGCGCTGGTGCATTCTGCGTCATTCACCCGGCTCGCTGTTGGGCCGACCACACGTCACTGGTGTGTTCTGCGTCATTCACCCGGCTCGCTGTTGGGCCGACCGCACCACGCACTGGTGTGTTCTGCGTTATTCACCCGGCTCGCTGTTGGGCCGACCACACGTCACTGGTGTGTTCTGCGTCATTCACCCGGCTCGCTGTTGGGCCGACCACACCGCGCTGGTGTGTTCTGCGTCATTCAGCCGGCTCGCTGTTGGGCCGACCACACGTCACTGGTGTGTTCTGCGTCATTCACCCGGCTCGCTGTTGGGCCGACCGCACCACGCTGGTGTGTTCTGCGTCATTCAGCCGGCTCGCTGTTGGGCCGACCACACGTCACTGGTGTGCTCTGCGTTATTCACCCGGCTCGCTGTTGGGCCGACCGCACGGCACTGGTGTGTTCTGCGTCATTCAGCCGGCTCGCTGTTGGGCCGACCACACGTCACTGGTGTGTTCTGCGTCATTCACCCGGCTCGCTGTTGGGCCGACCACACGTCACTGGTGTGTTCTGCGTCATTCAGCCGGCTCGCTGTTGGGCCGACCACACGACGCTGGTGTGTTCTGCGTCATTCACCCGGCTCGCTGTTGGGCCGACCACCTGCGTCATTCACCCGGCTCGCTGTTGGGCCGACCACACGGCACTGGTGTGTTCTGCGTCATTCACCCGGCTCGCTGTTGGGCCGACCGCACGGCACTGGTGTGTTCTGCGTCATTCAGCCGGCTCGCTGTTGGGCCGACCGCACGGCACTGGTGTGTTCTGCGTCATTCAGCCGGCTCGCTGTTGGGCCGACCACACCGCGCTGGTGTGTTCTGCGTCATTCAGCCGGCTCGCTGTTGGGCCGACCGCACGGCACTGGTGTGTTCTGCGTCATTCAGCCGGCTCGCTGTTGGGCCGACCACACGGTTGGCCCAACAGCAAGCCAACAGCACAGTTCTCTGCAGCTCGTGGAGGCTGCCAGGCAAAGTGCTCGTGCTGAGGGCATGAAGGACACAGCTTTCGTGCTGCGACAGGTGGGGGCATCACCGAATCGACCCAGCAAGATTCGCCGGGCTCTCAGAAGCTCTGCACTGAGCCAACCCGAGTAGTTGTCAGGAGAACGGGCGCTCGCAATGTGTGTGTCAGCTGACTTGTCTGTACACGGCTACCGTATGGTCCGTCGAGTGACGTATGATGCGGCGAAGACAGACATCCTGCCCGCCTATAGGAATGTGCATTAGGCGAAGGTAGAGTGCCATCCGGCAGTCAGCAGCATGCAATTCACCGAGACGTCAGCTGAGGTGACTCTACAGGCTCTCCTGGATCATACGACGCAGCGGCTGGTGGCATGTCTGCCGTCTGTCGCTCGTACGGACTCAGCATTACCTGCCGACCAGCCGTCGACGTCATCCAGCACCAACATTTCGGCCGTGCTGCACGTCAAATAGGGTTTTGACGGAGCCACAGGGCAATCTGTATACAAACAGATGGGAATCGGTGATGAAGCTGTAAAACAAAATCTGTTTTGTACCACTCTGGTGCCATTGCAACTGATGGTAGGTGGCATGTGCGTCTGGACTAACCAAACGCCGTCTTCTACCCGCTTTTGCCGCCCGTTGCGGATCCAGTACAAGCGCGAGACAGCAGAGGCCTCCCGAAAAGAACGAGACGGTATTGAATCCGAGATACGTCTTCTGAGGCCGACCTACGTCTCCGCAACAGACGGTACCAGTCTCAGAGTGGCGTACAATCTTCAACTCACCATGATTGACGGCAAGGTGGCGAATGCTCTGATCAACACCGGCAGCAACATGACATGCACCATCTGTAGGTGCACACCTCGTCAGATGTATGACTTCTCTGCTGCCGCGGCTTGACCTGCCCGCGAGGGTACATGCCAGCTCGGTCTCTCAACTACGCATGCCTGGATTCGATGCTTGGAGTGCGTTTTCCACATTTCTTACCGCCTGGAAGATCAAAGTGTGGGCGGTTTCTGGCGAAGAAAACAAGAAGAATGTGAAAGAAAGGAAGAAGAAATTACAGCAGCAGTTCGGGGAGAGACTGGGTCTTGTCGTGGATCAGCCCCGTGCGAGTGGTTCGGGTACGTCCAACGACGGGAACACGGCCCAGCGTCCCTTCAGAGACTCAGCTGCATTCAGCGAGATAACTGGGATTGACAAGGGTCTTGTCGCCCGTTTCTCAGTGATTCTGGCTGCTCTGCAAAAATACGAGCCCGTAGATCCCGACCGGTAGGACAAGTACACAATGGGCACTGCTCAGCTGATGGTCCAGCTGTACCCTTGGTTCTACATGCCCGCCTCCGTGCACAAGCTCCTGATCCACGGTGCCACTGTCATATGGTCCCTTCTTCTTCCGATCGGCATGTACACCGAGGAGGTGCAGGAGAGCCGGAATAACCATAACAGGGAGTACCGACTCAGACATGCCCGCAAAACGTCACGAACCGAAACCATCCAGGATTAGCTTCACTAACTACTGGTCACCAGCGACCCGAAGACGACTCGCAGCATCAAAGAAATTGAAAGGCCATTGCGGTCACGAAATGTCCGAGAGGCCGTCAATTCAGCTGACATCAGTCATCTGCTGGTATCATCTGAGTCAGCTAGGGAGAGACGGCCGGAACAACCAGTTTCGGAAGATGAAGAGGAGATAAGTGGGGAAGAGGATGCTACTGAGATTGAAGTTCTGGAAGACACGATATGTCAGTGGATGATAGAATGTTCCCCGTGTACTACGGGCTGTTGAATGAATATCAATATCAGACAGTCTTCCATAGATAGCTAATAGCTAATGCTATCCATGCATGACCATGGACGGGTTTTTTTTTTTTTTTTTTTTTTTTTTTTTTTTTTTTTTTTTTTTTTTTTTTGTTTTATTTTTTTTTTTTTTGTTTCGGGGGTATCTTTTATTTTATTTTTTTTTTTTTTTTTTTTTTTTTTTCTGGGTTGGGGTGGGTGGGTTGTGAGGTCACACGTGACGTTTTATGTACCGATTTTAATTGTGGGTCATATCTTATGTATATCGATCATTTTAAACACTTAGGAAAAAAGTTTTTAATTTTAAAATTTTCTTTTAAAAAAAACCTTATTAAATTTTTTTTTTTTTTTTTCCCCCCCCAACTTTTTTTTTGCCTTTTTTATGTTTTCCCCTTCATTAACCGGGGGTCGTTTTTTTAAACCAAGGTGCACTAGATGCCTATATAGGCGTGTGCACAATTTTAGCTGTTTATCTCGATTGTTTCCCGAAATGTTTCGCGGAAGCAAAATGAGGTGAGCGGAATGCTCCCTTCCCTCTAGCAGGTATGACCTCTGACATTCCTGGGTTGGACAATATTTAAGATCTTCCCCATATGGTCGAAATTTGAAGCTCTTTCGATTGAGACCAAAATCGCCCCAGTAACTAGCATATTGTGTCCGCTATGATTTATGGCCAGTTTTTCCCTCGAGTTACCACAGTGTGCACTGGTGTGCTCTGCGCACCAGAGCACACCAGCGTTACACGACACTGGTGTGCTGGCTCGCGCCGAGCCGTAGCCGCGTCATTACGTCACGTCCACCAGCTGCCTGGCCTCAGCGGCACTCACTCGTAAGGCCCCATCACGGTGGGGATAATGGGCGGCCGCGGCGGCCGGCCGGCCAGCCGGTCCCGCCAGACGCCGGCCCAGTCATTCCGCTCGGGTTTAGTGGCCTCGACCCCGGCGAGCGAGGCGTCACGTGCACTGGCCGTGGAGCGTGCGAAACTGGCCACCGCAAGCCACGTCACAGGGGCGCGACAGTGCGAGTTGTGGCGTGCATAACGTGTGAGCCGCAGCCAACTTTGTCTCCCTCGGACCCAGTCGGCCGCCGGGCCCTGATTGAAGAGCGTCACGTGTAGCGGTGTAGCCTACGAGGTCGTGAAATAATTACTACCAGCAGGCGTTCGGCTGTTCGCGTCGCGCTTCGAGAAGAATGCAAAGAAGGCGGAGCGGGACCGAGACCAGCGTTGATAAATGATGAACTTGAAAGTGGAGCGTTAATAATTCAGACGGACCACTGGAACCGAAAGGCCACCGCATCTTTTTGACAACAGAATATCAGCTGGTCTATGATTAAAAAACAGCATTGCAAACAAGAGAGACATATTGCGGGAACGTGGACGGCGGGGAGAACTGCATTCGGAGCCAAGTAAATAAACACAAAAATGGAATACATTATTTCGGATGATAGAGTTGGTCACCGAATTATGCTCCAGAATACCTTTATTGTGGCTGGGAGAAGTAGCCTGTGGCTCTTCACAGCAGCTATTGGCTGGGAACACCGTGCGGCTGCACAGTTAGGCGCTACGTGACAGCCCACCAGATTCGCCACGGATCAGTGTCCAAGGAGTGAGAAACTCGCATTTGTGATTGTCAGCTGACCATTTGCCATGCAGACACGAAGTGGGAGAGACGGGTCTGCGCCGTTCCTGCTTTACATGCCTCAGTCGGATAAACAATGTACCGGCAGATCAGTGAGCGGGCTACACCACAGCACTACCGTCGACAACACTAATTGAACGCT
The DNA here is from genome assembly GCA_034440575.1 of Imbricaverruca yamaguchii. Taxonomy (NCBI): domain Eukaryota; kingdom Metazoa; phylum Arthropoda; class Thecostraca; family Neoverrucidae; genus Imbricaverruca; species Imbricaverruca yamaguchii. The sequence continues at coordinate 400,368 of JAOTOL010001351.1, read as the reverse complement.
ACGGACTTCAAACGTCGCCAGGCAGTGGCATACCTGGGATTTGCGCTAGTGGAGAGGAAAAGGACTTGGTGGGGCCTGCCTACCCCGTGTTGTTTCAAAGTTCACAGTTTTCGAGCGTTATTTTGTCAAATGGGTCTATTTTTATCTAAAATAAACGAATTAGTGACCAACTTAAATGTCCTGACTTGAAGCATTCCAGTATTCAAGCGCGGTCGCCAACACTTCAACATTCGTGCATGTGCCTTGCGCATTCGGCTCATTCGCCACACTCCGTGCGATTCCCAGGTTTCTGCTAAGCCTCCTACGTTTGCTAATTTCTGCCAAGTGATAGTCTTGTGCCATATTTGACGTTTGGAATGCTTCGTACAGGGGTTTTCTGGGAATATTCGATTAATTCGATTCCATGATTAGTTCTCTTCTTCCTACAGTTTTCGGTGGTTTATAAATCCGGACATCCACTGAGTTTTAAGGTACCTCATCTCTTTGGTTAAATGCGCTCCCAGATTGGCTACAGAACCCAGGCCACAGCTAGGTGTTCTATTTTTGGACCAGTTGTGTTTTTCTTTGTCCACGGATGTATTTCGTGGCTCCAGCCATCTTTTTTTTTGTCCAGGGTCTCAAAGATGGACCCGGTACATCTTTGAGACCCTGGCTTTTTTTAGAGTTGTGTTGCTTTTTTGTCCACCGACGACATGTTTAAGTAACGGTGCCTTTTCGAAGGTCACGATGTGTTCATTTAGTCCTGTTGGTTCATGTTAGAAAAATGCAGCTTTTTGATGGCCACAATCTGTTTCTGATAATCACATGCAGTCTCATGGCCCTGTTGTGCCTTGAAGGCCCCCTTTTGTCGTTTTATAGCTCTCAGTGTGTTCGCGACAGCCCTGAGCCAGCAATGAAACATGCCGAAATACTCTGGACTGCAAACAATAAGGAGATACGATTCTTATTCACCGCTAATGCGTCCTAAAGTTTCATTGTAATGATACCGTTACATCAGTGCACTAATTGGGTGGCTCTAAAATAGGACGCCTGACCGGAGAAATGTGTGCTGAGTACACAGCTGATGAAACAAGGTGGTATGATATTCAGTACATTTTATGGGAATGCAAAATGAAATCAACCTTCGCATCAGAACATATCATTGAAGCAGAAATCGTTCGTGCGAGATTTTTCTGGGCGTTGCTTAGTCTCGCTACTGCTGTCCTCGTGGCACAAGACACTCAAATCCCTTTAAATACGAGGACGTGGGTGGGCTTACCTTCACTTTATCTCGCATTGAGCCGCGACCTAGGATTGCCATTCGGGTCAGCGTCTCCTCCTGCAGGCGTTTCAAAGAGTTTCCTTTGGGACCGAGCAGCTTCCCGACAAAGTTGAACTGAAATAGAAACACGGAGCGTGAACTTGTTACACTTCATATTTCAGAGACTGAGACTTCACACCGGGGGCCGACTATCGGGTAACTAAATGGGATGTGGTGCTGCTACAGCCTTCAATAGATTAACCAAACATTCTGAAGAAGAACTTAGGACCATCTTGATCTTATGCGCATTCCGAAACTGCGTACAAGATCAATGAATCGTTTCCGTCGCTGCATGTAGCCATACCTGTTCGACCGACACTGGATTCAGCGCACTGATATTTGAATTAAGCTGTGCTGCTATTTTGTCCAGCCAAGACCTCACGGACCATTCGCACCAACGGCGAAGACATCTTTCGTTGTCTGATGGCTGTCATCCTACAATCGATTCCCTCGAAATATTAGCTGGGTTGATACCTCGTAATATTATCGCCATTTGAAACTCACCTCACTGCGTTATATTACACAAAATTACCGCACACGACACGCACATTTGTGTGATTGTTTTTCTCCGAAGCCACGACAATATTTCTAAACATATTTGGTTCCATGTAGTCGCCGTTTAGCCTGACTCGTCATCGGCTGGTTGGGTTGGGCTCCACCACTCCGAGCCGTTGTAACAGTCATAATCCTCTTCACAGTTTATACAATATGCTCAGTGATCACTGTGGTCTGTATGCGAATTGAAAGCACCGCTGGTCAGCCCTCGAGAGTTTTGCATCCTGGTGGGTATCTGAGAGTTTTGCATCCTTGTGGGTCTCTGAGAGTTTTGCATCCTGGTGGGTCTCTGAAGGTTGTGCATTCTGGTGGGTCTCTAATGGTTGCGCGTAATGGTGGATCTCTGAGAGTTGTGCATTCTGGTGGGTCTCTGGGGGTTGCGCGTAATGGTGGATCTCTGAGAGTTGTGCATTCTGGTGGGTCTCTGGGGGTTGCGCGCATTGGTGGATCTCAGAGAGTTCCGTGTCCTGGTGGGTCTCTGAGGATTGTGTGTCCTGATGAGGAAGCAGATTTGGCGCTTCATACCGAGGATCATTCAGCTGTTTCGAAGGCAACGTGGAAGAGCCAGTCGTGGCCGTGAACTTGCATACCGAAATATCATGGACCCAGGTAAAATCAGCCCGTATGAATTGAGGTGATTCTATGATAACGCAGCGCTAATGTGATTGCTCATATGCAATAGGATCCCATTTTCAAAATTAATGAGTTAATCCCAGCCAAGTTTGGAGGAAGTTTGGTCCAAGCAAGGAACTGTTATGCATTATGGACTAGTTCCTTAAGCTGGTCAATCGAAGTAAAAGTTCAAAATGAAATATATGCATAAACAAACTAAAGCATGGTATTGGACCGTTGCCTTCGCTTCTCCTCTCAGCCACTGCTGCGCACATGTCAGACATATATTTATTACACATCTCACGTGAGCTGTTAACTTATACTGATCCAGGTCCAGCGACAATGTTTTTTCCACACGATGCACCCCGTTGTTACCTACATATATCCTCACATATCTGACAGTGATATACCGAAATCCGCCAGCACCCACCGGTATTCACACAAAACACGTATTTTTACATCCTGGATTTCGTGCACAGGGAAAATTCTGCTGCCACCTGAGAGAAACTCCCCAAATAAAATATCGAGACATTTGAAACTACACAATTCGTCACATTAACCAGCGCCGTCTTTCCGGTCAGATCCTCACACCCCGTCTCGGGGGGGAGGGGCGGCTAGTAACCCCTCTAAAATCCAAACTAAGCATCGCACGAAAACGAAAGAGGTGTCATCGGAAAGCACTCGACGAGTAGGGTCCGGGTCCACTCCCCAAAACAATTTTTCCCCAAAAGTGACGTCACCAGGTGGCTAGAATTTCCCGACTTTTCCCGACTTACGTTATGTTTTTGCCTTTAGGGAGTTTATTTTGGGGATATATGATAAAAAAATATTTGGAATGAGAAAGGGACAGCGAAATCGACCAGAGCCACAAATTGTTTTGGCCCCCAAAATATGTTTTTTTTAAATATTTTTTTTAAAAGAGTTTTTAAGTTTTCTTTAATTTTCCTTTACCACTGGGTAGAGCAGACTGAGAAACGTTGTTGGAAGTCAACTTGCACTTATAAAAAGTTCTTACTTTAGCCATAATCTTATATTTGAACTGCAATTGACAAATATGCAAAATTTGTATATAGTCAAAAACGAAAAACAATGAAAAATTTCACTTGTACGTTTTGTTGCTTCCCTAGAGGTAAGCAAACGCTTAAAGTTTCATAAAAATATCTGGATCCGTTAAAGCGTGACGACTGGTTGAACTTTTTTGGAGGTGACCTCACTTAACCTTGATTAACTTGTTGACCCTAGATGACCTGACTTCAAAATTTTGAAACAGCATGCCCAATTGATGTGGAAAAAGGTATGCCAAATTTGGGCGTCCTGCCGCGCACTATTCGTCCACTATCCGGGAAAAACATGAGGGGGTGGCTGAAGACCCCACCTCCGAGACGGGACGGGTTATTACTGGCGGTCTCCAAGACCGAACCAACGAGCCGATGCAACAACTGTGCGAAATACAAGAGAAGGGCAGACATGAGGTTCGCGATGAGACAGCCGTGGCCAACGGCGTATCCAAGAGGGGAGGGGGACATTTTCCACTCCCTGAGAGGTGGTGACCCACCATGGATCGATCCGGGCTCTAAAATAGCACAGGGACTGCGAAAAGATCATGCCGGTGCCCCGCAAATGGACTCAGGGGTTCCATTTGCATAGCGGGCTCTGAAAACTCCCACAGTGACCTGCAAAAATTGCGCCAGGTCCCCGAAGTGTTGCCCTGCGGCCCCAAACTTCGCGTTAGGAGTAACACGAATTCGCGTTGGTAGATGAAGTCAACACTGCAGGCCCTAGCATACACTGATATCCCAAAACCGTACGGAGCTCTTCGAATCGCACAAGAATAGCGCGAACGACGACAGGGCTTTAAGATGTGCACCGAGCACCTAAATAAACGGAGTGGGAGCCCTCATAAACAGGCCCGAGGACCTCAAAAATAGCCTGAGGCCCGCAAAAGTGGCGTGGTCTAAGTGATGTACCAGGGGACTAGCAAACGCGACAATTGTCCTCCCCGAGAGATGGTGGAAAACAACCGGAAAAGTGCACGGTGGCTCCGAAAATTGCACTAGAGCCGAAACAAATTGCGCCAGAGCAAAATAAATTCCAACGAGACCCAAACAAAGTCAACCGTAGCTCCAAAAACGAAGAAGGAACCCTTGAAAATTAACCCGGACCCGGAAAACTGATCTAAAGCACAAACACGCGCACCAGAAATCCTAATAGAGCACACAGGATTTCGACAAACGCGTTGGCCCCACAAAGTCCATCAGGAGCCAGTATCGTGCATGGTCCAAAAAATATCGCGCCGGAAGCACACAAATTGACATGTGCCACATCAATCACACCAGGACCGGAGAAAGTCACCATGGCTATGCAACACTAGAAGGGGTCCGCAAAAATTTCGTCCGGACAAGAAAAGTCAGGTCGGGGCCCTACGTGACAGCTCTCATCAGGGACCTGAAGCCTTGCGCCTGGGAATGCCAAATCAAGCTGACTCACCCAAAACTCCCACTGGAGGCTAATAAATATACGGCTAGAAAAAAGTATCGCACCGGGACCTGCCAGCACTGTGATGAATTCTGTAACACATTTCGCCCTGCAGCTTCTGTAACACTCTGGGGAAACCCGCCATCCTGATGGCAGCGGCCGGGTGACCCTCCCCCCGCCCGCGAACAATACTTTTAAAGCTACCCTGCCATTTATATATGTCCAGGGCACCGTGATACCTCTATCCAATTTCCTTGTCCGTTTAGCTCTAGCCTGCCCCGACAATTCTTGTATTTCCCTAGCTGTCCCAGGTGACGGTTGTTGCCAGTCCTTCCTGAAGACACGCTGGGAGACAACACGCCACAAAACATGCGATTTAAACATAATACCAGTCCAGGACATCCACACTGTCCGCTACATTTCCGCACATTAGAACTTCCATTATCCCATTCGGTTAAATGAATTCTTCAACTCCATCCGGTGCAATAATAACCACCAGCTGCGGGGATGTACTTGTAGCTAAAAATAATATATACAACAATACAATACAACATTATATAATACATATGTAGGACGACGCGAATGCCCGTACTAAATGAAGTTCACATGTGTACTGGTGTTCGTGGGCGATTTCTGCGGTGGAGGGATATTTTCTGGCGTGCTTGGTGCAGCCCAAAGTACTTCCTTTGTGGGACGATTGTTCTCGCACAGTTCCATAGGGGCAGCCAGGCTTAATGTTAACTTTCCAGAAGTTTTGGAGACGAGTTGGCCGCGTCGCTGTGTTAGTGACACACATGTGCTGGACGCTGGCAATATTCAAGGAAGCTCAAGCTAATTGTTGCCAGCCTGTAGTTCTTCAGGTCCCTAGGATCGCATAGTGACGCTAGGATACTAGGATCGCAGTATGGCGCCCCATGCAGCTGCTGGAGTCCCAGGAGGAGTGAGGCTCTGCTGGCGGGCTGCCGAGCTCCCAACGAATGTAGAACCCTCTCCAGTGTCGGAGTTCCTTCCTGCTGTATGCTGTATCAAATTCCGACTTCGAGATTCCCTTGCGTTATTCTGGGGCACTTCCGCTATCGGGGATCTGCTTCTGCTGTCGATCCCTCTGTCGTTGGGAGTTGTGTTCATGTGACAGCAGGACTTCCTCTTGGCATGTTAGCGGATGGCAGTTACGGCATTCCGCCCAATCAGTGAACACAATCAAAGACCCGCTCGCCTCGCCAGCTGCGCAGTGATGAATGTTGCACGGTGGTGTTGGTCGCATGGTGATCGGTCATATGGTTCGGTCGCTATGCCGATTTAAGTGGAATATGTATTTGTTTTCGTGCTCCGAATATTCATTTTCATAAAAATCTCTCCCGCGATAGTGTGCCTGCCGCGATAGCGTGCCGGAATTGTTTTTCAATCATTGCATTAGTACTATTGGTGGTGGGAGCTTGGTTGGATGCTCGGATGCCGCTCCCCAGCCGCTAATTGGGACGGACCCAAGCAAAAAAATTCTCAGGAAATGCCATAGCTGCCTAATACTGTTAAGCCCCTAATACTGCCGGCACGGGTGTGGTTTCATGACAACAACTGCAAGGAGGGGCGGGGAGGGCTTCTTGCCCCTCGAAGAAACATTTGGCTTAGCCAGGCAACCATTTATCCTCAGGAAATAGGGCCCTCCAACAATCATTTTGCTTCACAATAGACCTTTCCCGGATAGCACCAGGCTGTTTAGACAGCATGAACCATCAACGATCCAACGGGGCCCGGATTTATCCTAGCCTTTTCATTTTCCCGTAGCTCCTTCCAGCCTTCTGGACTAATTGGCATGCTGAAGGTTCCTTGGAGCTGGAGAGGCCTTACTAATCTTGAGGGGTGGAGTGAAGCATAAGAGTGAAGCTTACTAGGCCCATTGAAACAAGTGAGACCCCTTGGAAGAATTGTATCTGATATATATATATATACATATATATACATATATATATATATATATATATATTTATACATATATATATGCATATATATATATACATATATATACATATATATATATATATATATATATATATATATATATATATATATATATATATATATATATATATACACATAAACATGTATATACATATATATATATATATTTACATATAAGAATATGCACTGTCGATAAGTAACTAGGGGAATTCCTAAGATCTGTCAACTTTGCGAGTAGGGCGGAACCTCGTATGAACCGCCATTCCTTCAGCCAACTCATGGTTCCGCATTAAGCCCTTTGTCACAATGTACCCTTGTTAACTATCGGAGCTATCCTTGTCTGTTGGGATTCATCATGCCGGGGGTTTAGGTGCAGTTCCGGAGCCGCTCCGCGATTCTGGGGTCCTATTGACCTATGCTTGGCCTATATTGGCCCGGGGACCTATGGTGGTCTTCCATTTGGCTTGATTGTGGCTATGGCAGACCCTTTCTTGTTCTTTTTTATTCTGGTCTTGCAGCATATGGGACTGAAGCCTAGAGGAGTGTGGAAGCCAGAGTTCCGAGACATCCTAGTATTGCAGCAATTAACTTGCTTCAACATTGATGATCGGGAATGCTAGGTCGATGGATTTCCCCATCCACATTCTCCGTTCACACACATTGGTATACCCGTTCTCTGGTTGGGATTATGAGCACTCCCATATTTGAACAAGAGACTACATTCAGAATAACGTGTTTTAGTTTCCGGTGATGGTAAGTTAGCCCGTGCCGTCCCCGGGGGATGGACGTTGACGACCCCCTTAAGGTTTCCTGCGGACAGTGAAACAGCAGTGCGGGGTAACGTGCCTGAATTTGGCATACATTTTCCACATCAATTTGGCATGTGGTGTCAAAATTTTGAAGTTAGATCATTTAGGGTAAACGAGTTAGTCAGTCAAGTGAGGTCACCTCCAAGAAAAGTTCAACCAGTCGTCACGCTTTAACCGTCGAAGACATTTTAATGAAACTTTCAGCGTTCACTAATGTTTAGGGATGCAACAAAACGCACCAGATGAATTTTCCATTTTCCCCCGTTTTTTATTACTTATTAATTTAGCAAAGTTGCCCGTTAGAGCTAAAATCGAATATTATGGCTACAATGAACATTTTTTGGTATTGGAGCAAGTTGGCTTCGAACAATATTGTTCGGTCCGCTCTAACCATTGGAAAAGGAAAACTAAAACAAACTTGAAAACTCAAAATTTTTTAATAAAAAAAAGAAGATTTTTGGGTGGCCAAAAATTGTCTCGTCCTGGTCGATTTCGCTTTCCTCTTCTGATTTTAGTTTTTGTGTTAAATCTTCTTCAAAATAAACCCACCAGAGCCACACACATAATGTAAGTCGTACAAACCTAGGGCCCCTAGTGACATCACTTTTTCGGGGAATTTTTTTTTGGGTGGCGTCTGGCCCTACTCTTCGAGCACTTTCCGATGACACCTATTTTACTTTCGTGCGACACCTGCTCTCTATCAACCCCCCCCCCGGGACGGGGTGTGAGGATCTGACCGGAGAGACGGTGTTAATGGAGCCCAGAATCAAGGTATTCCAAAACGTTCCTCGTGGAACCTAACAAGATACATTTATTGAGCAGAGGGTGGGGGAACTTTGGCTTCTTTAGACTCAACTTTGAAGGCACAACATATCACCGAAGGCCTATTTGCCAGTATGAGCGGGGCACGTGAGCGGCATTATACAGCATTGTCTCACTGCCATTATTGACATGACTCAATGGTACACAGACCATAATCTCCCTATTAGGCATGTGCATCGAAAACATGTTTCTGATTTGCTCATACTAATTTTGGGTTCTAGAATTACACTTATTACTCATGATATTTTTTTTTCGCACCATCTGTTGTAGAAAATGACTGATTTTCTCGGATTTTGTACGAAAGCATAACAATTCATTGCTAAACACTCCAACGCAATAAAGTATTATAATGGCTTGTGAACACTATTTGCATATCACTTCGATAACCCTGAAACAAAATTGAATGTGTTTGTTACAAACAGAGATATATTTGTTTTCGGAAATGCAGAAGGTCGTGTTGGTGACAATGACAACCATTGTCATTTTCTTGAGAAATGGTAGTCTGGAAATTGTGATGTCCGGTGGCCAAGCAACACCACGGTTTTACGACCTGCTGGCGAATGGGCATCACATCGAGTTTTTACCGTGCAAGTTCATAGGGAGTGCTTTTAAATTTCAGAAATGTGCCCACTTTACGCCCAAGAGAATGCGACATGTGGGCTGCTTGAAAAGCGTTCCCCTTGCTTCTCTGGGTGCGACGAATCTCTACATGCATTGACCCCTGGGCATTCTCGGTACCGAATTGGCTTGGTGTGCGCTATAAACGCCACCGTATTCGTGTCAGAGCCATTGGTCTAACAGGTTTGCAACTCCCCTAGGTGCACACGTTGTCAACACTGACTCCTACACGTAAATAAGTCGTTCAAATCGTCTCAACAACAATTTCTGGCCTTGGCCGGTAACTTACATGATAATGATAATGCTAACTTAAAGAAACAATGACATAATAATATAATGATGATACAATGATATAATGATATAATAATAATGATAATGATAAATAATGATAACTTACATGATAATATTGGTAGCTTTGGGCACCTCTGGCAATAGTGCCCCATCACACATGTCATGTCACTGCGCCATCACTTGCTCCTGCAATTTTGTTTTCCTGTGCCTAGCTTTCATATACGTGATGCTTCGAAATTATTTCGAAACATTGGATTGAACACCAAACTTTTGAAAAGTTGGCCTACGACCGAAGGATGAAATATATAATACTATTTTGTGTGGGATACTTCTTGACATTCCCGTCGTCGATGCTTCCTCATCATTTGAGAAGTTCAGAGATTCAGCCGGCACTGCCAAAAGCCCTAATGTCGCTCGGGCGTGCACGCATTCGCCTGTGCTCGCTGCATCTTCTCCACCAGTTGCAGACCAGCGCGAAAATTCGCCTCCCTCGTGGAACACAGGCCGGGGCCGACGTGCCAGAGGGGCCATCAGAGCAGGCCGCCAGCGTCCCCAGTCGGCCGAAAATTGCCGGCGCCTCGCTCCCGGCGGACCAGGCGTCTCGGCGGGCCCGCCGCCGCCGCCGCCGGCACCGTCATCGCACCCGGACGCCGGGGTCGCCGCCGGTCGTGCCGTCAATACTGGACGGACGCGCACTAGCCAACTGTCGCTTGGAATCACGCGGCTGGAGCATTATTGATGGCGCGGCCTGGCACTGGTCTCTCCGGCGGGCAGCGGCCGCGCCGCCGGCCGCCGGCTGCGGGATTATCGGCGACGTGTGTCGGCGCCAGCGCGCTGGTGTCACCGACGCTGAGCGGCACTGATGGCCCGGGCACGGCGTCGGCGGCTAAAGTGGCGGCGACCGCGCCGGCACACTCGCCATGGTGACGGCAGCGACGGCGGCCACAGTCGGGTCGATCGCCAGGTGGTAGTGGTGGCGGTCGGGTTGGAACATGAATCCTTTGGGAGACTGCGATGTTGACAACATTATTCAAGCTGTTTTCGCTTCAGCATGCTACGTCATTCCGGCTTGAATGCCGGTGATTTGTGCAGAGTGTAACGGCACTCAACGCTGCAATAACACTGTTTGCATATGGTGCGAGTGCATTGAGTTACGTCGTGATCGTATTCAGTGCTGCGTCAGGCCTTGCATCGAAAATCAAAACGGAGCGGTAGTCGGTGATGGATTTCCCAAAATCCGTCAGGTCGAACAGGACTTCTGGAGCGCAATTAATATCCCACGCACATCGTTTCGGGAAATATCTATTCACAACCCGGCACCGTCGAAATCATATTATGCAAAGTACCATCACGTGTCACTGGTCGAGAGCTGACATTTTTACAAAAATGCATGCTTAGCTACATGCCTGTATGATAGAGCACACACAGCATCATGTTCATCGTCATACTCTGCTCCTCTTGACAGAATTAAAGTTCACCACACGTTCACAGACAGGAATGTTCCGTGTCGGTGAACGTGCCTGAAATCGGCACCAATGCTTAGAATCATCGCAATGATTTGCCAATACCTGCATGCTGATGGAATCCTCAAGTAAGCTACTGCACCCTGTCGGAGTTGGATATCTGTTGTCAGACAACGTGAACAGTCGATGCATGTCTGCATGACACTCGCTACTAACGTCGCGGCCCTCATTGCGTCCACTGGCACTGGGGACGAGTAGCTTAGGGGTAAGTTGCTCGTCTCACAATCGAAAGGTTGTGGGTTCGAGTCTCACCTGTCGCTACTCTTCGCCCGCGACCAATCGGCGTGAGAGATTGGCGACGCTACATGACTCAACGGTCGATGTGTCGTAAAAACCAATGACTGACCAACAACAAGCGCCCACTGGCACTGACACAGGGCCGGTGGCCCACTCGCCAAAGTGTCGGACCATCAAAGCGGAGGACTCGGAGCGACGATGGCGTAGTCACCAACAGACCGGCGGAAACACAGCCGGAGTGGTCCGCTGGCGACTGGGGTACGGCGGGCGGCGGTGGACGGGGAATCGGCGCCGACAGACAGCAAACTGACCGGAAGATTGTCCGGGACAAGCGCTGGGAAGAGTGTGGTGGGAGACACCACGATGTCGGCGGGATTATCGACAAGGAGGTGATTTGGGATAGGGAGCTGGAAATTGTCTGGTGTAAACACTGGGAGAGTTTGGCGGCACGCGCACAATGCTGCTGCGGCTATGGACAACGTGATCTGGGATTGAGAGCATGGAATTTTCGGTGTAGAAACTGGGAGATTATCGGGAACATGAGGGGTGGAGAGGTCGTGTAATGAGCCACAATACAGTGTGATTCAGCTGGTGATTATTTAAGATTTAATGGATACAGAGCTCATGTGACCAGCCGATATGTTTACCAAGTACGGCATCAATTTCAGGGCTCAAAACTGTATAGTCAGATGCACGACATAGGTATACAATACGAATAGCAATACGAAAAATAAACAAATGTAATTTAACTTAATGGCGTATTGGAAAGATAGCCTGATGTAAAACGCAGTTGGTTTGTAAAACACAGCTTATGCGCCGAATAATGTTATCATGAGTGAAATCAATGTGTATCATTGGAAGAAAAACTTGCATGCACAGCACTACATTCTAGACACAGGTATAAATGACTTCCCATGATTTGGGCCGCTATATGCAACGGTCACAGTTATCGGTAGCCTGCGCAAATGGGCTGACAGAATACCCGGCACCCACACGAGGTGCTTTCACAGCGGCGATAGAATGGCGCCCATCAGCACAGCATCGTCACGTGCAACTGAAGGGGCATACGCGCCGATCGCAGCTCGAAAAAAATGTCGGTCTGCGTCAGGTTACTGAGTTGTGACGTCATCAGATGAAGCATGCTAGACCGTTCTTCGTGGAACTCGTGAATTATCGGCAGTAAATTTCTTATTTATATCTCCTAAATAGCGATATGTGTGGGTAGTCAGATGAAGGACAACTCAGGTAACAAGCTCGCATAAGCAATTGCCGTTTCCAAGGCCATTCCAAAGCACTGACGTCGCTCAACCCCAGGAGACCTGTTTCGGTTTCTCAGTAACTCTGGAGTTGAATGGGAACCTGGAGCTGTATTTGGAGTCCGCTGGTACCCATTAATGCAAAACATAGTGTTGTCAGGCAGTAGTCAGATACTTTGCAAAAAGAGACCAACAACTGAATCTCAGCTGACCTTTTGCCTATGCGTTACGACAGCGGGTCAGACTTGCTAACTTGAACCACCATGCATCTTGTCCGCTTTACCAGCTGACCCTGCACATCAGTAAGGAGGGTGTTGAGGGTGGCAGACCGGCAGCCTTGGTATCGAGGATTGCGAGTACAAGTCGGGCCGCCAGAGTTTGTTCTGGCGTAGCTCATCAGCGTGCAATGCAATCGTAGTGAAAACAGGTGTTTCGAATTAAAAAGTGCTGCATGTATTTATTTTTCAAACACAGCTTCCGGAACGTGTAACGAGTCGAATACGCCTGAAGGTGTATCTGTAAGTGGAGCGAGGAATGAAGGCGACCAGCTCAGTTTAGTTCCCGTCGGATGAACATCAAATATATTGCTGCGCCGTACTTGTGGACGTCCAGAAAGGTATTCTGAAGGACATCTTCAGAAATGATCTGTCGACGGGTCAATTAAGGTGCCATTGCTTGAAGTGGCATGCCTCAGACTGCCTGGGGATTGCCAGCGTCCCCGAGCTGGACGGCCGTCAATGCCAGCCTCTCAGAACGGCCGTCCAATCATCGAGACTATATCCTGTGTGAACAGTATAGTCACGCTGATAAAGCAGTGATAAATCGCGGGATGCCGAAGCGCAGACTGCATTCTGCTTGGACAAGAATTATGCTCGTGCCTGAATTTACTAAACGGAATCACCAAGGTACTGACCGTTGTGCATTAAGTCATAGATATTTCCCCATTCGACCACAGTTTCACGAGATAGTTCCAGCATCCCAGAACAAAAACTAGACACAGGCAAAGCCGTATGTTCAGGAGCTACAACCCAGCCACTCCATAGTCCTTTGAATCGAAAGCATAATCTGCTTTGAATACCACTTGAGAGGCTTCCTGGTTACTAACATTTGCGGAGTTTCAGATTGGGCAAGTGCGACGGACACCTCGTCAGTTTCCGTGCGGACTAACGTGACGATTCTCGCCTCAGTTTGCAAGCTTGGCTACTTTTTTCGCCATTCACCAGTGACTACATAGAATGCCCACCAATTTCGTTCACACCAATTGTATCAGTAACTGCGACAGTAAGCGTTTGGTGTTGGAACTGCAACTTAGCAAAGGTAATTTATCAGCGAGCAAGCCTAGTTTCTTCCAACTGAGCTAAGCAAAGGCTCAACCGGAATGCCACACGCCTTGGCCGTGGTGGAAAATTGTGCAGGCATAGTCAGATCGCGCACGATCTCCAGCAACCCAGTCACTTCGCTCATCTTCCCCTGTATCGACGACCGAGGTCGGAGCGACCACGGCCGGGAACGCCGACCTACGCTCGGCGGCTCCGGACCCACCGACGACGACAACAGGTGTCGGTGTGCAGACGACGGCGGCGACGATGGCTGCGGCCAGGCTGCAGGCCGGGCGGCGACTGACTCAGGGTCCCATGGCTAAGGAGGGTTATCGTCACGGTGATTGAACAGCCGCTCTGAGAGGCTGGCATTGACGGCTCTCCAGCTCGGGGACGCTGGCAATCCCCGGGCAGTTTGAGGCATTCCACTCCGAGCAATGGCACCTGAATTGGCCTGGCGGCAGATCAATTCTGAGGATGTGTTTCAGAGCGCATGTCGACAAGCTTGGCGAAGTAATAAATTTGATGCTCATCCAACTGGAACTCAACTAAGCTAATCGTCCTCGTTCCTTGATCCACTTGCAGACACACCTTCAGGCGTGTTCGACTTATTTCGCGTTCCGGAAGCTGTGTTTGAAGAAAAATTACATGCAGGCACTTTTTAGTGAGAAACACCTGTCTTAACTAAGCTTGCATTGGACGCTGATTATCAACGCCAGAACGAATTCTGGCGGCCCGACTTGAACTTGCAATCCATGATACCAAGGCTGCCGGTCTGCCACTCTCAACACGCTACTTATTAGTGTACACACGAAACTGTGTGACTGGACTGGAGACAGTCCGGCGGCGACCAGTCTCGTAACGTGGACGGCACGGTACAGCGACTCGGCGCCCTTATAGACAAAGCCGCGTGTGCAATTGCAAGTTGGAGTTGGTCCTAATGCATAGCTGTGGGTCCTTAAAACCGGGATCACCGGAGCCACGCCGGCGTCAAATCTCACCTGGTGCAATTTCTGATTCGCTGTCAGGCAAGAGGAGGAATGCGAGGAAAGCGATCACTTCGGATGAATGCACAGGATGTGGCGTGCTGAACACGAGAGGGCAGAGGTGCTGTCCATGTACGGGCGCACGTCATCACGAATATTTAACGGCGGGGTACCGTAGAAATTTGGTGCAAGTCCTTCGCATGGAAAGCAACAGACGTTTTGCTTATCTGCGGTATATTTGAGGAACCATACCTTAGTTCCTTCATCGGCTCGGTTCTGCTGGAGGTCCAGCGAGATTGAAAAAGTCGCCTAAATATGTTCACTCCCACCATCAACATTACGAGAATATATACTAAACTACTACTGCAGTCAGTGCACCGGAAGTGAAGAGCAGTGTGATGTCAACAGCTGAACCAATAATACAATCATTACATGCAAGTACTTGACTCTGGAAGTGAGCCAGCCAACTTAAAACGCAAAATGTGTGAATATTCATAACTACAACACCGGAATTAGGCCTCGGAAGCATTTTGCAGTTTCTCGTCCATGTGAGAATGAATGTAACACCCATTTCTGCGTCGGAAAGATCGAGTGAAAAGGCATTCCCAGTTGATACCCACGTCGCTACAATTCCAGTTACCTTAAGCTGATTGCTCAAATACTACATCCTCCGAAGTAATGCTTTAAGATGACATCCCATAGTCGTATCATGCCGTGGTCCATACAAACACTCCAAGCCGATTTCGTTGTGTTGAATGCTTTGATAGTGTTCGGAACTCAGAAAAACAACGCAACACACCTGTCTTCTTTCTCTTCAGTTTATTATGGCATTTCCATTTTCTGTCCTTCATTTTTTTCTCACACGAGCATACATACACACACAAACGCAAACATGCGTGCATTTGCACAAACGCTAACTTACACATACCTACATATACAGAAACATGGGTACAGACATACGCAAGCAAGTACACATACACATGTGCACAGAAATGCATCACGGTCACATCGCCCCACAAACTTCTTCAAGAGAAGGAAAGAAAAATGGAAAGATGGAGAGAGAGAGAGAGAAAGAGAGAGAAAGAATGTGTTTGAGAGATAGACAGAGAAAGAGAGAGAATAGAGACAGAAACAGAGAGAGAGGGGGACGAGAGAGATAAAAAAATAGAGAAAAGAGACCGAGAGAGATAGCTCTCTAACAGCTTATTTGCATCATGGTGATGTCTCGCTACGTTATCCTCGATTATCCCCGGTTATCCTGTTCAGTTATCCTGTTCTGACATGCCATGTTTTCACACTGTTCTTCACCAGCTCTTCTCGATGCTCAGTTTCACGAGCAGTTCCGCAACTTCCAGCCCAGACTGCTTACCTCGACACCTGGTCCCCACACCTCCCCGACACCTGTTCACTCTCACAATCGCCAGCAATGGCCTGCACTGAGCTTGCCTTGAGCAGTGCTGAAGAGCAACCTCACGTCGCAATCTCTTCTCAGCTCGTTCTCACGCCGCAATCTCTTCTCAGCTCTCCCCCGCACAATAACTGCACTTCATCTTTATCTCGGATCGCGCCGCGCAATATAATGCTCTTTGCACCTGTTACCGAGAATCTGTGGAACGTACTCCGAGTGTGACCTTTGCTTTGCTACTTCACGCCAATCAATCCTAAGCACTGTGCTTCACGTCGCAACTAGCCCCGACCTCAAAACTATGCAACTATGCACTCTCGAGTCACATGCAAAAGACTGCACTGCAAGACTGCAATGACTACAAATGGAGAGTATTCAACTTAGCATCTCGCATTAATCTAATGTAGTGTGTGGAAGACGAAGACGTGCATATATATATATATATATATATATATATATATATATATATATATATATATATATATATATATATATATATATATATATATATACATATGATATATATATGCATATAGATATGTGTATGTGTATATATATATATATATATATATATATATATATATATATATATATATATATATATATATATATATAAATATATATGTATAAACATACACGACGTATAAATGCCGGACCGCCGATGACGAGGTTAGGTAGACCTCCGCGAGTGAGCTGGTACTCTATTTACTCTCGCGACAGATTGTGTTTGTGACTGCGGCTGCCGTTCGCTACTGGTAACTGCGCTCCCCTGTGTCAGCGGACTACGCGAGCGAGTACGACCTGACTACCAGCACGGCGCAAGCTTTCACTGCTCGATCTCTGAACAAGAAGCCAGGTGCATTTGCTGAGTGGAGACGGTCAATTTATTTGGCATCCGGTTCGTCTTCTGTGCGTTATATCACGCACGGCTCGTACTGGGACGATGTAGAAACAGCGTCTGAGTTTACAGTGCAGGCACAGTGGTCGGTCGCCAGAGCAGGCCGTCAGGGCTGGGCCGCGCACACTTACACCAGCAGTGGGCGCTACATAACCAGCAGCGGTTGATGCGTCCTTAAGCCCAAATAATCAATCAATCAACCTACACCAGCAGGGCTGAAGCGGCTTCACTGACGGCTACGACTTAACTTTGGGTGGCCTCTGACCGCCATAGCTTAACTTATGGTCCCCGACCGACACCACTTACCTTGGGGTGGTCTCTGACGGGCACCACGATGCGTGCTGTCACGCGAATCGGCTTCTCCCGGATAACGTCCGCATACTTGGATTCCGGCTTGCCTGCTGCCCGGATATCAGCCTGCACCCGCTGTATCTCTGCCAACAGCACAGTGGGAGGGTCATGTCTGCCAACAGCACGGCGCCGGTGTAATGTCTGCCAACAGCACGGCGACGGTGTAATTTCGAGCAACATCACAGCGAGTGAGTAATATCTGAAAATGGCACTGACAGGGTAGCATCTGCCAACAACACGGCAAAAATGTAAAGGTCTGCTTACGGCACAATAGCGAAGCAATATCTTCGAAAAATACAGCTGCAGCATAAGTGCTTGCCGACTGAACGCATCTGTATTGAGCTTCATTATTGAAAGAAAAACAGCCATGATCTAGAAAAGTCGTACTGAACATCAAGTGCCGTAACAAGAGCAAAAAACAATTGATATTGGAATATATAAATGGATCATTATTGCAGAAAACGAGTGGTGGCGCAGTTGCACACGCGTGACAAAGTAAAGCTTGTACCGTAATATGAATACAGAGTAAGAGAAGTGAAGACGAGCGGACGGATACACGCAAGTACAAAAGAAGCGCATTCATTGCAGCAAATGCATTGCATACATTGCATTTGATGTATTCCGACCACGAAACAACGCCGTCTCAGCAATGCATGTGTCTGGTGTGTTTCTCACCGTGTTTCCATACCACGAGTGTAGAATCTATTCAGGGTGGTGCCTATGTCAGACATTTCTGCGTCGTACACAGTGACACGACGTGCCACTGTGTACCACGTGCCACTGTGTACCACGTGCCACTGTGTACCACGTGCCGTTCTGGTGGCACGGGGCGATATGACGAGTAATGGTCCAACAGGTGTAACTTCCCCAGCAAACTGACGTTGACCAGCTCAATCAAATATATTACTAGTTGTTTGGGCTTAAGGTCGTTTTGCCCAGCATTAGGCGGTTTCACGCGCGCGCAAGCGGGAGTTAATCGTCATGACATCCCAATGGCGGAGTCAGGTTATAATAATTACGTTAATCTGAAAACGTTTAATCCGGAGATTCGACCAAATTAATATATACAAACAGAGTATGTTTAGCTACCTAATACGATAAGGTTTTGAGCTAGTAACAGCTTGTTTGTGCACAAACCCAGCAAATGTGCACCTGCATCCGCGTCTGGGACGTCGTTTGGTCCGAAATCTGGAAATCAGATCAAGCAAGACTGACTTCGGAAGTAAACTAGAGGAAAACAGCTGTTTCTCGAATTCAGCAGGTCTTCAAATGTCAAGTTATCTGAGCAGTTGAACGCTCTGGCCAATATCGTCAGCCAGCTTCAACTGTGATAAGTGATTGGCCCCTTATGATAGCTATGACAAATCATAATTCACGTTTCCAAAATTGACGTCAACATTTGTGCTCTGGTTGCATCATTTACGGCGGAAATGTTGGGAAAGCCAGCAAACACGTTTGTCTCAGATGCGCATATTTTGAACGTGTTGCGGTCTTTGGGGTAATGTCAGCAATTCATTCCTGTTTTTTCCTGCGAGTATGATATGCAAAGACAAGGGCCAATTGGCAACCTCTCCCCCAGTAGGGGTGCCGGAACGAATTGGGCGCCAATGCAACGCCGTCCTTAAATACAGACACTTTACATCAGCATAATGGTGTTGACTGACATGAATCCACTGATAAGTGTCTCGCTTCCCACCGCCATCTAAAAGTCACACGTCCGCCATTATCCAATCCCACTCACTGGATCTTATTCAGGTAGGAGCACAGCGACATTTAACAACGGGACATTGCATGGTGCCGCACAGTGGACGACATTAGAGCCAAACAACCCTCTTGCAAAGTTGAGATAATATAATATTTTCGGGAGCGTTGAGATGGAATTGTACCATCTGGGAATTATGTATTTTAATATTTATTCATAATACAGGTACCTACCCGCGCACGTCCGGGGGGGCAGATTACTGCTCCCCCCTCCGGTTCTTCCTCATTTGCCGCCAAACTAATCGGGCTAGCAAGGCCAAACCTCGCATAGCTGTTCGTTGGTCTTTTACTCATATCCCCATACATATTTTCCTTGGGTCTTATCAGGTCAGGTCACCAGGTCAGGCGAAGTGACAACATTCCTCGGAGTTCTAGGTGGCATAACTTCCACAATAATTGGGCGATTGATTCCAAACTTATAACACGTCATGATCTCATCAGGGACCATAATATATATCTAGGGGTTTTCGTAGCATTGAGCTGAGGTCAGGTCGCGGCTATGGCTTCCCCATTATAGGGCTATGGTAAAATATACAAATGTTTCCTGGTTACATATTCGGTCTCGGAATGACCTCACAACGGTCGTGGCGTGTAGATAGAAGCTATGGTCAATGATGCCGCTGATAGTTTTGCTCAATGACCGCACCAAGGTCATCTGAAGTCATCTGAGATCATTAGCACACTTCTGCACATTATCTCGCACTGCATTGAGCTAAAAGGCTCAAATTAACGTCATTGTGCTTGTATTGCCAAGACGTATCGATTGATACATTGCATGCCCTACCTAGGTTACTTCATGACCTTGACCAGAGGGCATAGTTTCGGTTAACCTGACCTTAAATCACACCACCTATTGTTGATAGCACATTTCAAGGACTGTCGAATAGCGTTCGCCGTTTGTTTCTATCTGTTATAGATCCTGATATATGTGTCAATATCTGAGAGTCCCACACGATCTGGTCGAATTTGACTTCTTATGACTGAATAACCTGAATATTGACCTGGGCGAAAACAATGACCGAAACACTTTCGATAGGGCCTGTCACCAGCTATCCAACTCCGTCTTCCATTTGTCGCTAGCTAGCATAGTTCTAGAGATCTTAGGGGGGCAGACATCTGCCCTCCCCCCCCCGGACATGCCAAGTTGGCGCGGACCGCCGGACGTGCGAGTGACAACAAACATAAAATAAAACGTGCAAGGAAACACATCCAATCGCATTATACACACTACCACTTTCTCCCAAATATTGCATATCTCCTGGTAATGATATGGCAAATTCATGTTATATCCCACAACTCTGAACTCCTGTATCATGGTGCCCGGCGTGGCCAGATTGGCTAGTTGTTTCTAAGTCGAGTGCTTTTTTCAAGCAGTGCAGCTATTTGAACATGTTAATTGCATTGGGTTGAGTTTATCATTTCATTGCTAAATATTCTGGAACATTTTATATCTACAGATAAAGTACACATATTTCAATGATATGCCCTTCATACTATACGAAGTTATCGGCATTACATCCAGGTACTTATTAGCCGTCGTGAAACGACTTATTAATCATGCGCGCCAACACATTACCAGGTCACTGCGAGTTGTAAGTACACCGTGGCATGCAAACCGACAATAGCAAACCAAGTGGCGTGCACCTCGTGTTGTTTTCAACTCTGAAAGGTCATCGCGTACGGTAGCGTGCTATTGGCAGGGAGCTACTGCCTTGTCTACTGTTGACGAGCTATAGTCAACAAGGGCTTGGACGGCAGATCTGTGATTCACCAAACGGGTCGTGGGGTATCGTTATCCTGCATCTCCTAGAACGGAACCAACTCACACCGCTGTTCACCCTTGCAACGTCCTAAATCCGAAGTGGTTGTTGGTATATTTGTCCGCACAAATTCACGCAATTCTTGCTCACAATCTATTCTCACTGGGCCACAACCTTCCGGAGGCCACACCGGAGCACGCAGTCAAAATCGCTCGACACACGTCAGCACGGTGCCAGTTCCAACCGCAGTCTACCGTGTCACACCCAAAGCTCCTCTTCCAACCCCTCGGGGAAATGACACCTATGTTACGCATGCGCAGTGAGCGCCACGTCGCACGCACGCACAACCGACCGCAGCAGAAAGCAGTGGTTACAAGGTCCACCATTAGATGGTGGTACGCATCGGACTGCAGGCCAGAAATAGCCGGCCAGGCACCCCGTGCACATAATTCTCAACAGTGAGAGTGACCAATAATGGCTAGGTTACCTGTTTACCAGGTAAGAAACGCTAGAGGGGAGGGGTATTTCAACCTCTGTCGAGTTCCGAAACAATTGGACACATTACAATGATTCAAACACTGTGATGTTCTACAGGCTGCCTCTCACGGAATGTTCGGGGTCGAAATTCCTGTTTATTAGGTGCGGATGACAATTTCCCGTAGCTGTGGGCTGCCATATTCAAGGGAAATACCCAACACCTCCCGCAAGACGCGTGTGAACAAACGAATATAGCAAAACGCAACATAGCATAACAGGAAATAACACACACGCGTCTGAAGTTGCAAAATTGATCACACATAGTGATAGGTGGGCCCGGACCAGCGGACCGTTAATGTGTTCGGTTGTTATGGAAGACGAGTCCCACGTCTCGGCTCGCGGGCAGATGAGTTGGAGCCAGAAGCGCACGCATCACCGTGCGAGTTTCCCTGGACGTCCCTCTCGACCCGCGTCGCCACCTGTTGACTGCCCTGTTGGACGGTTCCGGAGTCACCTCCACTGGCCCTCTGGTGGAGTGCTGTGCTACGGCATCCATCTTGCTGCTCGCTGTGGTGCACGTCGTCAGATTCTCGGCGGCGCTCACCAGGGTCGCTGACGGTGATGGGTGGCCGCGGGGGGCCCAGGTGCCGACGGATTCGCCAGTATATGCGACCGCCGGGCAGTCGGATGAGGTAATCTTGCCGACTGCCGACACCAGTGGCCATGCCGGTGCGGTCCCATTAGCCGGTCCTCTGATCCTGTAGGAGCACCTGCTGACCCATCCGGAGCGACTGATGGCGGCGAGTCGCCACGTCGCGGTGCTCAGTCGCCCGCCGCTGCATCTCTTCGGCCTTGGCGGCGTCGCACGCGTCTGCCGATCTTTGCCAACACTCGGCGAATGCACGGAGATGTGCTGGCACTGTTGACCTTAACTGATCGCCGTATAGGATCTGGGCTGGTGAACGCCCGTGTTCTCGCGGCGTGTTGCGCAGCTCTAGCAATCCTTCGGCGAATGCGTCCGTGTCTAGATCTCTTGCCGTTTTCTGGATGAGTCGCTTCACGGCCTTGACTGCCGTCTCCGCGTGGCCGTTAGATTGCGGATAGTGAGGTGTGAATATTTTATGTTCCGCCCCACATCGGCGCAAAAAGTCGCCGAGTGACTTTTGTCGTAACCTGTGACCCGCCGTCGGTTCGCCAGGTCTTTGACACGCTCGTGGCGGCGAACATGTGTCGCAGGCTGGACACCAGGCCGCGAGGGGTCGCTTCGCTTCTCACGTGTGACATAAACGGCCGTCCAGATAGGAGATCTGCATACACAAGGAATGTGCAGCCAACAGAGATGAAGTAGTCCGCTGACACGGCTTCGAAGACACTTGAAGTCGTCTTCTCCGTCACCGGCGGCTCATTCTGTTGCCTTGGTAGGTGCAGCTGAAACGCTTGGCAAGAACGCTTGGAGAACAGTTCTCCACAGCTTGGTCGATGCCAGGCCAGTACACGGCTTAACGTGCCCGTCTCTTGGTCCGAGCTATACCCTGGTGACTAGCGTGGAGCCGGCGCAAAGTCTCACGCCGCAGGCTCTGTGGCACGACCAATCGATGGCCGCATACTACCAGGCCGTTATCCACTGCCAATCGATCACGCCCCCCGTACGGATGCAAACTTGGGTCCAGCTGCGTCTTGCGCTCCGGAAATCCCGCCAAGACTTCCTCTCACAGTGCGATCATGGTTGGATTTATGTCGGCAGCTGTCCGTACTGCTGACAGCGTCATGTCTTTGAACATCGTGGTTGGGGATCCGTCGTCTTGGTCGCCGGTGATGATGCGAGTGATCATACCTCCGATCTGGTGATTGGTGTCCTTCTCGGCCTCCTCGTCTTCAGACGTTGAGTCGTCTACCGGAGCTCGAGATAGAGCAGAATGGCGTGTAGCTTGCCCTGTCGCCAGACGCCGACCAAGCTGAAAGCTGTCAGCCGTTCTCGCAGGCGCTGGAGCCGAGAGGATTCCCAATGCCAGCTAGCATCTTGTTCAGACTTGGGATCAACGGCTGATGATCGGCGACTACTTCAAATTGCTACATCCCGGTTAGGCATAGAGAACTTTACCGACACGCCCATGCCACGGCCAACAACTCTATCTCGATGATGGCATAACGCGTTTCCATTTCCGTCAGGAAGTGAGAGCCACATTGGGTTAGGTGCCACCTTCCATCGCTGTCCTGCCGTCCGAGACAGAGCCAAAAGCCGTCCTGATGTGCTGCATCGGCCTCTAGGACCGTTCGACGCCGAGGGTCGAGAACAAGTTCAGCATCAGTGTCGTCACGAGCGCCTTCTTCACATCTTTGAAGACCTTGTCCTGCACTGGCGCCCACAGTCATGCGTTCTTGTGACGCAGTAGCTGGCGAAGCGGTTCAGCGGTTGCAGCAATCTCCGTTGAGAATTCGTCCAGCTTGTTTACCAGACCAAGGAATGACCTCAGGTCCGTGATGCACCCCGGTTGCGGGAACTCTGCTATCGCCCGGAGCTTCTTTTCGCCTGCTGCACTGATATTGTATCCACAAAAGATTATGCACAATATCCAATACCCAACTCGATTACCTGGCATTACTTCACCACCAGACACATATTAAGATTCAGGATAAAGCCAACTGACATGTCGAATCCAAGTTCCTGGTATTGCAATGCTCGCTTGGAAATGACAAGGACGGCCACAATCCATCCAAAGTTTGCGGCAATCACACAAATAATTCTTATGCGTCTGGCAGTTCTCTTTATTTCTCTTTGATCGACGCTACAGACCAATGCCTAATAGTGTCAATATGACGTTGGGAAGTGGTCAGATTCGCTTGAGCAGTACGTGCAGAATGAACATCACTTTATAGACGTGTACAATGTGGGCATACCCTAATGAACATACCCTAATGTCGACACGAAATACTGGTTGAATTCAAACAACGCCAATACCATACAATATGAACAAACAGTGACGCTGGAAACGATTACCATAACTTAATTCACGCCGGACAAAACATAATGCCCAAGTTCAGGGCAAGGCAATGTGAAAACATTTCCAACACATGCTGCTCTCATTAATCTCATATATTCATCTGGTATGAGCACAATTTGCTGACAAATGTGTGCTGTACTTGCGAATGTGTCGGCTATAATGTTCCACAGTTATGGCGCTTGATAACGTCTGGTGAGTGACATCCGTGTATGCAATTGTCCGAATCAACACGGATCATTGAATTGTCGTGATGCATTGAAGCTTGCGATGGTCGTTTGTATGCTTGGGACATTTGCTCATAGCCTGCACTCTGATGTATCTACCATTTGACATCCAATGACCGATGTCAGGTGCATTCTTGATTGACCTCCGAGCAGTCATTCAACACCAATAGGGTAAGCCGACAATCATAATAATCACATGGAGCCAGCGAAAGTCATGAAGTTTGCAATACTGTTTTGCTTGAGAATATCTAGAGCCGCTGACCACTCCGCTCTGGCAGTTTTGGCGCGCTTGAATGCTCGGTGAAACAGTTTATTTTGCATTTTCGTGGGTTACACCCGTCGCTCTTTTTCTTCTTCGATTTCTAGTGGGGTGACACCCGTCACTCCACTCGATTTACATCGTCGCGTATTTCCGTTCCCTTTGTTCTGCGTATTTATTTGGGTTCCCGTTGAGTAGGCTTTTTTTCCCCGTGATTGGGGAAAAGAGGAAAAAGGATAATGACCCCAGCGCCAGACTCCGAGTCTGAGTTTCCTCCACTGACCACACCGGATGACCATCGCGCGATCCCGGACTCGGTCCCTGACGCCCAACCTCTGGACACAACCATCGATGCCCCGCGCCGGACGATTCCCCTCGATGACGTCATGGAAGCCCTTCGCGCCTCACCAACCCCTGCTCGCTAATTTTTGGTATTACACTGCCACAAACGATAAATGCTCGGCGTGCGAAGTGTGACAAAAGCAGCCTCGGTTACGGACATTGTGGCGGGTTCGTCCCCCATGAAAAAAAAAATCCTGGATATGTCCCCGTTCTGCAGTCCTGCAGTCCCCTGCAGTCCCTGGATACGTCGCCCCTGCAATCGACCCCTCCTATACACCATGTAATACCCTCCACATGCCTGAGTCATCCCTCCTCCCTCTCCATCCCTCCTCCAATAAATTTACGGCGTCGTCATTGAATCAGTACCTCCATCTACGGTTTGTTCTGTCGACCAAGGCTATCACTAATCGCAGTCGGCCGGTGCCACTGTTGACATCGGAAAGTTTGATCTCATCCCTCCTGCCACTGTGAACTCACCGAACAGACATTGCCGGAGTGCCGCCATCGAGCAGTCGTTCGTGCACTCGGATCACTCAGGGGACGACGGGCTCAGACTCTGTCCACACACCCACTCGCTCCGTGTGCCTCTGATGCGGTGGCTGTGGCGAACTTGCAGCCGAATCCGGACTTGTGCGCCAAGTTCGGTCGCCGTGTAAATCGCAGCAGTGGTTGCCGGCGCGCCGGATGTCGCCAGTGCTGGCGCGCGGCGACGTGAAGCGGCCCATCGACTGCCTATTCATCCGATCAGAACTTGGCTGAACTTGGATACATACTTGTGGAGTCGTGGAAACTCGATGAAACGCAGTAGTGCAGAAGGAAGACATTTACCAGAACATTACACATTGGCATCGACACAGTACGCTATTTGCCAACATATTGCACAGTAGCATCGACACAGTAAGCTAATTATCAACATATTACACAGTATCATCGACACAGTACGTTATTCATCAACAAGTTGCACAGTATCATCGAAAAACTATGATATTTATCAGGATATTACACAGTACGCTATTCATCAACATATTGCACAGTATGATCGACATTATTCGCGCGTGATTGGGGAATGCGCTGTGGGTGGCCGGGTGGGTGATGTCGGCTCTCGTCACCTCCTCCCACACCATTCTCAGCGCACTTCCTCGTCACCTCCTCCCCCACCCGCATTCACAGTGCACTTCCTCGTCACCTCCTGCCCCACCCGCATTCTCAGTGCACTTCCTCGTGACCTCCTCCCACAACATTCTCAGTGACTTCCCGTCACCTCCTCCCACACCATTCTCAGTGCACTTCCTCGTCACCTCCTCCCCCACCCGCACTTACAATGCACTTCTTCGTCACCTCCTCCCCCACCCACATTCTCAGTGCACTTCCTCGTCACCTCCTCCCCCATTCTCAGTGCACTTCCCCGTCACCTCCTCCTACACCATTTTCAGAGCACTTCCTCGTCACAGAGCGCCAACCACGCCGCAAGAATCGCCCGGAGGGGATGCACTCCGAGAGGCAAGCAAAAGGTGTCTGGAATGGTGACTGGACTTGATCATGTAGCAGGAACGTGGGACTTACGCTAGGACCGGGAATGGTTGCCAGTTTGAATTCATCCGCAATTATATGTTGCGATGTTCCTTTTGCAACGACCTAGGACTTCTCGTAGCAGATGTGGATGAAATTCTGCACATATATTTCCACTGCCTACCCTGACTAGGACAGGATAAATCCTGGCATGAATGTAGACGATTAAGTATTATTTTAAACAGGGAAAATATTCTCAAAAGTGTACGTCACATCTTTTTGAAATGACACAAAACGATGACATCATAATGGCCACATCAAAAAGTGTCGAAAGATATGGACTCAATTTGAATTTCGTGTGCTATCAGGTGGGACATGCTCTTGTGTCATTGTAATCAACTAAGTCCTGCCGTTTTGAATTTCTCTATTGCAGCTTATTCGACATCGTGCACTTCTGTATCCATACTTATCATCCTCCCCCAGCATCTCGCTTGCAATTACAAGAGTTTTCGTAGCCAAGCTTCGGGATGCTTGTTAGCCCGTCCCGTCTCGGGGAGTCTTCAACCGCCCCCTCAGGTTTTTCGCGGATAGAGGACGAATGGCGCGCAGCAGTGCGCCCGAATTTGGCATACCTTTTCCCACATCAATTTGGCATGCTGATTCGAAAGTTTTAGGTCAGGTCATCTAAGGTCAACGAGTTAGTCAAGATCAAGTGAGGTCACCTCCAAAAACGTTCAACCAGCCGTCACACTTTAACTGATGCAGATATTCTAATGAATCTTTCAGGGTTTGCTTATCTTTACAGATGCAACAACAAAACGCATCAGTTGAATGTTTCTTTTCTTTTTTCACTTTTCACTACATACAAAGTTTGCGTATTTGCCATATTGCAGTCCAAATGCAGGATTATGGCTAAAGTAAGCATTTTTTGATTAGGGAAAGTTGACTTCCAACAACGGTTCTCGGTCTGTTCTACCCATTGAAAGAGGAAAATTAAAGAAAACTTGAAAACTCGAAAATTTGAAATATCAAAAAATAAAATAATTATTTTGGGGGGCCAAACAAATTGTAGGCCTGGTCAAGTTCGCTGTCCTTTTCTCATTCTAAATAATTTTTGTTTTTTTCATATATTCCCCAAAATGAACTCCCCAGAGTAAAAAAAAAAGAATGTAAGTCGTGAAAAGTCGTGAAAACCTAGCGCCCCTGGTGACGTCACCTTTGGGGGGACTTTTATTGGAGGGTGGACCCGGACCCTACTCCTCGAGCGCTTTCCGATGACACCTCTCGTTTTCGTGCGATGCTTAGTTTGGATTTTAGATGGGGGTCTTCAACCGCCCTCCCCCCCCCCGAGACGGGGTGTGAGAATTTGACCGGAAAGACGGCACGGGTTAACACTCGCACGTCCGGAGGTCCGCGCCAACTTCGCATGTCCGTGGGGACAAATGTCTACCCATAAAATCTCTAGAACTATGCTAGCTAGCGACAAACTGAACACGACGTTGAATAGCTGGTGACGGGCTCCATCGAAAGTGTTTCGGCCATTTTTCGTTCAGGTCAACATTAAGGTCACTGGGTCATCATATGTTAAATTCGACCAGATCAGGTGGGACTCAGGTATTGATACATATATCAGGACCTGCAACAGATAGAAACAAACGATGAACGCTATTCGACAATCCTTCAAATGCGCTACCGACAATAGGCGGTGTTATTTAAGGTCAGGTCAGCCGAAACTATGACCTCAGGTCAAGGTCATGAAGTAGCATGGTGAGGGCATGTGATATATCAATCGACACGCCTTGGCGATACAGGCACAATGACGGTAATTTCACCCTTCTAACTCAATGCAGTGCGATAAATGCACAAAAATGTGTAATGATCTCAGGTGACCTCAGAGACCTTAGTGAGGTCAATGAGAAAAAATGTCAGCAGTAACATTGAGCATAGCTTCCATCTACATCCCACAACCGTTGTGAGATCATTCCGAGCGCAAATATGTAACCAGGAAACATTTGTATATTTTATCATAGCCCTATAATGGCGAAGCCATGGCAGCGACCTGACCTAAGGTCAATGCAACAAAAAGACCCGAAATACATATTATGATCCCTGATGAGATCATGACATGCTATAAGTTTGAAATCAATCGCTAAATTAGTGTGGAACTTATGCCACCTAGAACTCTGAGTGTAGTTGGTTCACTTCGCCTGACCTGGTGACCTGACCTGAGATGACTCAGGATGAAAAATATATGAGGATATGTGGAAAAGACCAATGAACAGATATGCGAGGTTTAGCCTTGCTATCCCGATTAGTTTGGCGGCAAATGAGGAAAAACCGGAGGTGGGGCAGATATCTGCCCCCGTCTAAAGCACGTGCGCGGGTTAATTGACCTTTTCTTTGATTTTGCCACATTTCCTTTGTCAGAGATTCATATATATATATGTATACTAAATATATATATATATATATATATATATATATATATATATATATTTTACCCCATGGTCCGGTCACACCACGTTTTTGGACACTCGAGTATGTATTGGCGCTATAATGCAGAACAATTCAATGCAGATCAAAGCACGTGTGCATGCCTGAGCACAAGGTTTTTTACGTGCCTAGTCCCTTACTGCTGCGTCTGGCACAATTTCAGTAATAGTTCATGCACCTAAGTGCAGAAGCCGTTCG
Source organism: Imbricaverruca yamaguchii (assembly GCA_034440575.1). Classification (NCBI taxonomy): domain Eukaryota; kingdom Metazoa; phylum Arthropoda; class Thecostraca; family Neoverrucidae; genus Imbricaverruca; species Imbricaverruca yamaguchii. The sequence goes on along the minus strand of JAOTOL010001351.1, from coordinate 370,927 downwards.
ATGAAACCGAATCATGGGGTATTGTTATTGCGAAAATGCGAAATTGTGCCTGCTTCCCGTGGCTACACTCATATCTGCATTTTGTATGCTCATTTTATGGAAGACGTTTGCATTTTGTAAACTGACCAGGGGTGGATTTAGGGCAGTCTTATGGGAAGTACCAAGCCTGATTTATGTACGACACTAGACAGATGAATAACAATGCAGACATATGCGAGTTTGCATGGGTGCTGTTTGTTTTCATATTGCAGAGCGTGATTGATGGTTATGCACCCAGTGCGCCTTTATGGAGTGATATTTTTTACCAAGAGCATAAACCACAGGGGCTGTTCATGATGATAAAATTTAGGGGAGGGGAGGTAAATGTGGGTGTGAGGAAGGTGACGGCTATACTTCACTTTAGCAATATTACGGCACATCTTTATTTGGTAAAATCATTTTATCTGACATTTTTTGGTGGTCATGAAACCATGAGCGAAGGACTGATCAGACTCAAGGGAGGCACATGAGCCCATTATTATCACATTAGCAATGCAGATCTGGGGACGTTCGCATGAAGTGGCGATTTTTGGTCGGATTATCGCGTAGGATCATTTAGTGTTAGTGATTGCGTCACTATGCAATGCCTAGGTGTGTTGTGCGTTTGGCCTGAGGCCTGATGCCTGAGGACTTCATAAGTTTGTTGAATGTTCATTTAACTTACTAAAAACGGGCGCTGCTGCCTGCCTTTTCGGACTTTTTCATTGCCGTATGCCAATCGTTGAACTTGTTGCGACCTTCGATGAGGTTGCTAAACGAGTAGAGAAATTCAAACCTCATTCCGACCGAAAACTCGCTGGTAAAAGTTTCACTGATTGGCTTGACTACCTCAAATGTTTACGACCGGTTATCAAAATTGATTCTGCACGCAGACGCCCACTCCGTCCGTCACCGTGGGCTCTCGCGACTGGGAGACTGGATGGGCTCTCGCGACTGGGAGACTAGATGGGCTCTCGCGACTGGAAGACTGGATGTCCAGAAATGAATATTTTGGAATATAGCACAACAGCTGTGTGCACTGCTTGCGAGGGAGCGCCAAGACTGTCACCCCCTGGTCTGGAGCGGAGTGTTGTCTAGATCACCTGGCATCACCTGGCTGTTGTATAGATGAACTATCATCTTGAAGTTCACGTTGCAGAAGTCAATGGTCTGTCTCAATGGTGTTAGTAACCAGTTGTGCAATTCAAACCAAAGGCAACGTCCTTCCTTCGAGTTCCTGAAGGTTGACAGTGGGAAACTTCTGCTGACCAAAGTTGATAGACGGTCGCGCGCGAACGCAGCGCAATGGCAGAAAGCTGGCCGGTTCACGTCGGCCTGCACTTCTACTTGCACTTCAGCCCGCACTTTGGTCTGCACTTTGGCATGCACTTTGGTCTGCATTTCGACCTGCATTTTGACCTGCACTTTGGCCTGCATTTCGACCTGCACTTTGGCCTGCACTTTTGCCTGCACTTTGGTCTGCATTTCGACCTGCACTTTGGCCTGCACTTTGGTCTGCATTTCGACCTGTACTTTGACCTGCACTTTGGTCTGCACTTTTGCCTGCACTTTGTTCTGCATTTCGACCTGCACCTTGACCTGCACTTTGGCCTGCACTTGGACCTGCACTTTGGCCTGCACTTTGACCTGCACTTTGGCCTGCACGTTGAGACCGGCTGGCGGCAGGCATCGATTGCCGGCCGCAGCTCTGCCGTTGTGTCACTGTGGCGGGTAGACTGTCGAGACATGCTCACGAGTCATAAAGTTGGCGGGCGTGAGCCCACGGTTGGCTCGCTGTGTGCCACAGGTGGGACTGATGGGCTGTGTGCAGCAGGTGGAACTGATGGTGGCACTCAGACTGCCGCCCGACAACGCTGCGGCCAGCTGGCTGCTGCATCGAGCGGTGTCAACATCCGCGTCTAGAGCGAGCACTGGAGTGGGTCGAAACCGATCGGAAATGTGGCACACGATTCAACCACACTTGTGACGAAGGAGCGAGGCGATTGAGGTTATTTGCAAGCTGCCTTCAAGAGACCTTTGGTCCTCGACTCGCGTGGTATGCGGACGAGCTGGCTTTCCGAAAGGTTGTGAGGTTTTCCGTGTCGCTACCGCGGTCGAAGTTTTGGAGGGTTCGATAACGAGCGTTAGTTATTTGTCGACAATGCCTCCCACTGACAACATCTTGGAATTTCTCCGACCACATCTCGGCACTCCTCCGACCACCACTCGGCACTCCTCCAACCACATCTCGGCACTCCTCCGACCAACTCTCGGCACTCCTCCGACCACATCTCGACACTCCTCCGACCACATCTCGGCACTCCTCCGACCACCTCTCTGTACTCCTCCGACCACCACTCCACACCCCTCCGACCACATATCGGCACTCCTCCGACCACCTCTCTGTACTCCTCCGACCACCACTCCACACCCCTCCGACCACCTCTCGGTACTCCTCCGACCACCTCTCGGCACTCCTCCGCCCACTTCTCGGCACTCCTCCGATCAGCTTTCGGCACTCCTTCATCCAGTGGAAGACGCCTTCATCCAGCGGAAGAAGCAGCTGTCTAAGAACCCTAGCCTACGTTCAGCAGGACGCCGAGACTCAGCTGGTAGTTGGTGCGTCACCAGTTGGACTTGGAGCTGTTCTGCTGCAGAGACAAACAAATGGGCTGCTACAACCGGTTGAATACACCAGCCGAAGCTTGACTGATGTTGAGCGCCGCTATTCGCAAACCGAGCGTGAGGCTCTCGCTGTTGTACGGGGTTGTGAACGTTTCTATATGTACTTGTACGATATATATTTCGTACTGGTCACTGACCCCACACCACTGCAAGTTATATTTTCGCTCACCTCCAAGCCACCAGTTCGGATTGAAAGGTGGGTACTCCGTCTGCAGCCATACCACTATACCGTTCGACATGTGCTAGGAACACAAAAATCGCTGATTGTCTCAGCAGGCTAACTCAAGATGTGGCACCTTCTAGAGCGCAGAGAAGCGGTGAGGACTACATCCATTTTGTGTGTTGGCACGCGGTTCCAGTAGCACTAAAAATGAAGACTATTCAGGAAGAGACAGGATATGACGATGAGCTGCAGGCCGCGCTGAATTGGCTGCCAGGAGGAAAAGTTTATGACTGCCCAGGTCGTACAAATCCGTAAACACTAACTCTGTGTGCACGATGGCATGGTGCTGCAAGGAAATATACTTGTTATTCCAGCAACCCTGCGCAAGCAAGTCCTACAGCTTGCTCACGAAGGTCATCAGGGAGTCGTGCGCACCGAGCAATGTATGGTGGCCGGGCTTTGATCGAGATGCTGAGATGTTCATCAGATCGTACCATACTTGCCAGTTTGTATCGCCAGAAAATCCGTCAGATCCAGTGGTGACCAGCGAGCTGCCGTCCGGACCATGGGAAGACGTCAGCCTTGATCTCTGTGGACCGTTTCGAACCGGAGAGTCTCTACTCGTAGTTATTGATAAGCACTCGCGTTGGGTGGAGGTTGAAGTGATGCAGTTGACAACGTCAAAGGTGATCGTCCAGCAGCTGGAAATGATTTCCGTACGACTGGGATTTCCGGTAACACTAACTAGGGATAACGCCAGAGGGTTAACCTCGCCGTAATTCGAAGAGTTTTGTGATACACGTCACATCAGTCGTCTGACTCTGTGGCCACAGGCAAATGAGTTGTCGAACGCCAGAACCGCACTCTGCTTAAAGCGATCCGGGCTGCGGTGGTGGAGCGGCGTTGCTGGCGGGAGAGTCTGCAGTCACTCCTGACGGCGTACCGATCCACTCCGCGCTCTTCCACCGGAAGAAGCCCGGCGAAGTTGATCTACGGACGACAGATAAGGACGAAGTTGCCGGACGTCATCAGACCGCCGTCCGCGCCTGGTCGTGCTGATGTGATGTCGCATGAGCGGAACAGTGCACGTGGTAAAAGATACGCGGAAAAACGGCGACGTTTTCGGCCACATAATATTTCTATTGATAGCAAGGTGCTTGTCCGCATACCAAAAAGGCTCAACAAACTTGCTCCAGCTTTCTTCTCTGAGCCTTACACTGTAGTCGACGTAAAGGGATCCCAGCTAACTGTTAGGAGACCGGGTGACTGGAAGCTGTTCAGACGCAACATCAGCCTTTGTAAACAGTTCGTGGAGTATGACGATATGTCTGGTAAAACGAACCTGGTCCTACGCACTGATGGGGCTGCCAGCCAATCAGACAACGGCTGCTGTGGGCGGGGTGGTCGACTGGTATGAGGACCAGACCGATATGGTGTGTGTTTGAATTTTACATTATTGCGTCCTCGAGAGTAGTTTTTTTGTGTAACGTAAAAGGGGACTGTTGTGTATCTTCCGGCTCGGCTGGCTCGGTTGGTCATAGCCTCGGGGCATGTGCGAGGTGGTACCGGCCCGGCCGGGGTCGGCCAAGGCCGGGCATTGTGCAGCGCCGGCGGGGTGCGGACGGTAGTCCTGTGCGTCCGACAAATACAGCGAGTGGTGACCGGATCATCGTTAGAGACGCAACAGGGCCGTTGGTGCAGTTCAACACGGATCTCAGACAGAGCAGAGCATATTGCAATCATGACTGCTACTGAACTGAGAGCTCATGACGTGCTCAATATCCGCCAATGATATCATGCTAGGTTCAGCATCTGCTCGTGTTGCGGCAGTTGTCCATGCTAGACTCGCGGTACTCGTGCCAGAGGCCGGTTTTCGTGCTAGGGGTACGGTGTTTATGCCAGAGACTTAGTTCAGTGACAGTAGTTGGACAATGTGGCAACATAGACTCGGAAATGTGGCGCTGCTGCAGAGGGCCTGACAATACTGTTCCGTGGGCCTGGCATGGTGTGTTAGGGTAGATCCCTGATGAGCATGATATGATGTGTCAGGGTAGATCCCTGATGAGGGTGATATGGTGTGTTAGGGTAGATCCCTGATGAGGGTGATATGATGTGTCAGGGTAGATCCCTGATGAGGGTGATATGGTGTGTCAGGGTAGATCCCTGATGAGGGTGATATGGTGTGTTAGGGTAGATCCCTGATGAGGGTGATATTATGTGTCAGGGTAGACCCCTGATTAGCATGATATGATGTGTCAGGGTAGATCCCTGATGAGGGTGATATGGTGTGTCGGGGTAGATCCCTGATGAGCATGATATGGTGTGTTGGGGTAGATCCCTGATGATCATGATATGGTGTGTCAGGGTAGATCCCTGATGATCACGGTAGATCCCTGGATGAGCCCTGATGGTGCGCCGGGGTACGACTCCCTGTATGAGCATGATATGATGTGTCAGGGTAGATTCCGTGATGAGGGTTATATGATGTGTCTAACAGGTATCGACCTATCTACGCTGGAGGTGCGATATGGTGTGTGTCCGGGGTAGATCCCTCAGGACTGATGAATAGAGGTGAGCTATGGTGTGTCCGGGGTAGATCCCTGATGAGCATGATATGATGTGCCGGGTTAGATCCCTGATGAGCATGATATAGTGTATCTGGATAGCTGCCCGACACTGGACTGGAGCTGACAGTGTACTGAGCGTGAACGTGCACCTACGACTTCCGTGTCACGAGCCTGTTGTCGGCGCCACGGATATGATTACCGTGTCGAGGGCGTGACGCTCTCGTCAGTTCTGTACACAGGTATTGGGTCCGGTGCCCGGTATCCCTGTCAGGACCTGGTGTATACACTAGAGGTGCGGTATTTGTGTCCGGTGCCCGGTATCCCTGTCAGGCCGGTATACAATAGAGGTGCGGTATTTTGTCCTGGTGCCTATCCAGGACCTGGTGATACAATAGAGGTGCGGTATTTGTGTCCGGTGCCCGGTATCCCTGTCAGGGACCTGGTGTATACACTAGAGGTGCGGTATTTGTGTCCGGTGCCCGGTATCCCTGTCAGGGACCTGGTGTATACAATAGAGGTGCGGTATTTGTGTCCGGTGCCCGGTATCCCTGTCAGGGACCTGGTGTATACAATAGAGGTGCGATATTTGTGTCCGGTGCCCGGTATCCCTGTCAGGGACCTGGTGTATACAATAAGGTGGGTATTTGTGTCCGGTGCCCGTATCCCTGTCAGGGACCTGGTGTATACAATAGGGTGCGGTATTTGTGTCCGGTGCCCGTATCCCTGTCAGGGACCTGGTGTATACAATAGAGGTGCGATATTTGTGTCCGGTGCCCCGTATCCCTGTCAGGGACCTGGTGTATACAATAGAGGTGCGATATTTGTGTCCGGTGCCCCGTATCCCTGTCAGGGACCTGGTGTATACAATAGAGGTGCGATATTTGTGTCCGGTGCCCGGTATCCCTGTACAAATAGAGGTGCGATATTTGTGTCCGGTGCCCCTTATCCCGTTAGGGACCTGGTGTATACAATAGAGGTGCGATATCTGTGTCCGGTGCCCCGTATCCCTGTTAGGGACCTGGTGTATACAATAGAGGTGCGATATTTGTGTCCGGTGCCCCGTATCCCTGTCAGGGACCTGGTGTATACAATAGAGGTACGATATTTGTGTGTCCGGTGCCCCGTATCCCTGCCAGGGACCTGGTGTACACACTAGAGGTGCGATATTTGTGTCCGGTGCCCGGTATCCCTGTCAGGGACCTGGTGTGTATACAAGAGGTGCGAGTCAGGTAACGTGGTAATATGTGCCGATAATGTCGTGGCAGAAGTACGAAAACACCGCATCAAGGGCAGAGTATTACGAGCGTGCCATTCCAAATCAGGTAGCGGCATGTATCAAGTGTGATCCTGACGCTAGCCAGTCCGGTGTCACAGGGACCAGGTAAGGTCGTGTCAGGTCGTGCCTGTCGATTGGTTCCGCATTCATCTTATTAATAGCCCAACGTTCGCATTGCAGGCCAGTGATATCTCAAGGCCTGGGCCACTTGAGTTACTTACTGGTCACATTATCGGCTTTTTACAGCCTATCAAGAGGCTGCTATTTCCTCTGATGAGCCATTCGACGGCGCAGGTGGTCCAACGCTTGTGTTTGTGGTTCGATAAATCTGCTTCGGTGGCTATTTGATAACATGGCGCTTTCGATTGGTCCAGGGCGACTGCTAGTCTTAGAAGCATTTCCGGTCCACCCGGAACGTTCTGAGTTTCAAAGTTTCTATTGTCGTCTCGCTGGCCCTCCCGACAAGCGTAAGTTCCCAAAGCTAGTTGCAGAGGCCTCACACCCACTCAGGATTGGCTCGCCTGCTGGGATCAGGAGTACGCTTGACCATCATATGGCTTTCTTTACCCGACCCACTCCTCCCGGTCTCAGGGCAAACTCTGTCAGGTCAAGAAAGACCGTCTGTCCAACGGCACATCCCACGCCTGCGACGGCCCCGGCAAAGTTGGAGAGTTTGACAGTATCTCTAACATCGGTAGCAGCTCATCGGATTTGGGACATGCGCGTGCACTTTGCCTCTAACGCATTCAGCACACACTGTGGCTCGCAAATCGAGCACAATCAACGTTAAAGCGATGATGCTCGTTGACTGTAGGTCAACGAACACCATCGATGTGGTCAACGAACTAAAGCGATGATGTAGGTCGCCTTCCTGTCTTTTCTTAATCTTGTGTGCATCCAATGAGATGCACTCGGCCAATCCTTGTGCCGTGGCGGCTTCGCAGCATCCATGAGATCAAGGGGCATTATTGCTGCTATTGAGTAAGTATTGATGTTGTGTGGCCCACTGGAGATGTGAATCGTAGTTTAGCGTCTCCAGCCCCGTCACATAAAGTATTTTTGAACACATGCATGGCTCAAAAGGTGTCCCTTGTTTGCTCTACGTGCCGAAATTCCACTTCCAGTCCGTCATTCTGCAACTTCCTGCAACGAGCCATGTTTTCATGGAAGTCTCAGCCAAGTTTTCGCTGAAAGGGGAAATGTGGCGAACGGGCCTTCCGGGATCGCGGCGAGACTCCGATGAAACGGGGCGGCCGGCTAGTCCAGGGGATTTGAACTTCCTGCTCGTGAAGAAGTGGATGATGGAGATGTGATCGGCTAGAGGTCTAATGATCCCCACGAAGAGCACCTAAAGCACTTCTGTGTTTCCACGCTTTTATTCGGAACTGCTGTGGTAAACTGATGGAGCAACGATCGCTTACAACGATAGTCGAGTAACGATGGCAGACATCCGCACGCGGCTGGAGCTTCCTGCCGTACTTGCGAGCGTTGCGAGCTTTTCTCCGGGCAGCTTGTCTCCGTACAGTAGTGTGCCCAAGGGGAGGAGTAAGGAGCCTTGCTCCCCTTCAGTGATCGGGCAACCCTTGAGGGCGAATGCTCCAAAAGTAATTCTAATACGCTCGAAGGACGCAAAGTGTCCGCAATCTCATCATACATTAATATTGCAAGACTCAGATCCGTATTGCATAGGCGAAATGGAGACTTTCGAAGGTTTTTTCGGACGCTTTCTTTCGGATTGAGATTTTCTTTCAGCCGTACGAAGGATCCTGAAGCTGGTAGGAAAGGGGATATTTTAGGGACACAAGGTCTCTTTCGTGCCTGTGAGGGTCATTTTGAGTTACGAAAAAGACGCCTTTGCTGACTGCAAGGACTCATTGAAAACTTTGTGGATAATTTGTGCGATTGGTGGACCAATTTGGTGTCTGTGAGAGCCCTCCAAAAGATATGGGAGGGCCATTCGGTTTCGTGGTTCAATTTTGTCCCGGGAGAGGGAGCTATAATGTCTGGAAGGGTATTTTGTGCTACGAGAAGCGAAATTTGAGCGTCTGGCATGGATAGTTTTAGGTCAGTGCATACCGCGCGAAGGACCTTAGTAAATTGCAGCGTAGACCGTTCCATATGAAACGAAGGCAGGAGTGCTTGTTGAGTGCGGGTGCACTCTTTAAAAAAACTTAGACACTTTCTGATCCTGCTCGTAGATGCGCCATTTTTCCAGAAGCATTGCTGAAAACTAGGTATCATGGTGGGCTTGCTTTTACACTGAAGAATTTTGAAATTTCAGGTGAGGACAGGTGGTGGTGAAAATTACAATTTTCACTTTCCCCCGACAAGCGGCGGCTGGTTGCATCTTACCCTAATCCGTTGGTAGCACAATATCTGCCCACACGGCATGTTACTATGCCTCTTTCCCTCTCAGATCCTCGTACCCCGTCTCACGTGTGTGTGTGTGTGGGGAGGGGGAGTGATAAAGATCCTCTAACTTCCAAACTAACCAGTACATGAACGGGAGCAGGATATCATTGCAAAGCCCTTCAACGAGCACTTCCGAAAATTTCCTTAGTTTTCAATGATTAGAAACTGAATATCGTGGTTTTTGTGCAGGACGAATGACTTATAAAATACAATCCATATCGCCACTTATGGTGAAGTCAGAGATAAAGCTGAGGCTATGTGAGAAATAGTTGCACAGCGGATGGTACACAGATAGTTGAATTGGTCCACCATGGGCCAAAATTGCCGGTGACCTTAACCCGCGTACGTTGGGGGGGGCAGATATCTGCCCCCCTCCGGTTTTTCCTCATTTGCCGCCAAACTAATCGGGTTAGCAAGGCCAAACTTCGCATGGCTGCTCATTGGTCTTTTCCACATATCCTCATACATGTTTAACCCTGGGTCATTTTAGGTCAGGTCACCAGGTCAGGGGAAGTGACACAACCACATTCGGAGTGCTAGGTGGCATAACTTCCACAATAATTGGGGGATTGATTTCAAACTTATGGCATGTCATGATCTCATCAGGGTCCATAACATGTATATCGGGGTTTTTCGTAGCATTGACCTTAGGTCAAGTCACTGTCATGGCTTCCCCATTATAGGTCTATGGTAAAATATACAAATGTTTCCTGGTTACATATTTGCGCTCTGAATGATCTCACAATGGTTGTGGTATGTAGATGGAAGCTATGCTCAATGTTGCCGCTGACATTTTTGCTCAGTGACCTCACCAAGGTCTCTGAGGTCACCTGAGATCACTACACATTTCTGCGCATTATATCGCACTGCATTTAGTTAGAAGGCTGAAATTATCGTCATTGTGCTTGTATCGCAAAGACGTGTCGATTGATACAATACATGACCTCCCTAGGCGACTTCATGACCTTGGCCTGAGTTTCGGTTGACCTGACCTTAAATTACACCGCCTATTGTCGATAGCGCATTTCAAGGACGTCGAATAGCGTTCGCCGTTTGTCTCTATCTGTTACAGGTCCTGAGATATGTGTCAATATCTGAGTCCCACCTGATCTGGTCGAATTTGACCTATGATGACCTAGTGACCTGACTGTTGACCTGAGCGGAAAAAATGACCGAAACACTTTCGATAGAGCCCATTACCAGCTATCCAACGCCGTTTTCCGTTTGTCGCTAGCTACCATAGTTCTATAGATCTTAGGGGGCAGACATCTGCCCTCCCCCCGAGACATGCGAAGTTGGCGCGGACCTCCGGACGTGAGGGTTAAATTACTCAAACAAAATTCCAAGTCATACGTGCTGTAACCATAGCCAATTTGTAATCATGCGGTAAGCTTTATTTCAATATATGTATACGTACATAGAACCTTTAAAATATGTTATGTAATCATAGGACAATAACCTAAGATGACCTTAACCATAGCTATGATTCACATTTTTGGTTGCATTTGGTAACACCGGCTGCGCAAGGCAAGTTGGATACTATTTAGACCGTGCAAACTTAAAATAAGCCATACAGACTGAAGTATCTAAATAGGATTTGCCCAATTGCCGCAGATTGTCTTGACCTGGCCTCAGGTTACTCGACGGAGATAAACCATATTGGAAGAGCACATTCTCATATGTCATGCATGCCAAGATACGGAAATCTGTTCGGAGGAACGTGCATATTTTTTTTTTTAATGTTCGCAAATTGTCCATGACCTCAAGTCCCCGACCTAATAGCAAACATGACTACAAGGTAGTCCTATTATAGGCACTGCCAAATTGGGCTTACGTACTGACCTTCACCTGAAAACCTTTTCATGTCGATGAGCTATCGATTTTGAAGCATTATTTGAGGTGGTCAACTAGATCAATGACCCTACATTACCCGAAGTTGAAACTCCCACATCAGTCATAAAAAAATAAAAGAAGTGGTTCTGAGAAATTCGTAGCGCTGTGCGCCGCCGTTTTCTTTAAATCGAGGAGAAACCTGGGGAAGGCGCAAAAATACCCCACCTGAGACTGTTAACCAGCCCCGGCACAATACCACACATAGACATTTGTTGATTTCTCCACAACATTCATTCCATCATCATCACACAAACGTTGCTATTTACCCGTCCTGTATCTGAGGGGGGGGGGTTTCAACCGCCCCCTGACGTTTTTCGCGGATAGCGGACGAATAGCGCTCGGCACCGCGCCCAAATTTAGCATACCTTTTTCCACATCAATTTGGCATGCTATTTCAAAATTTTGAAGTCTGGTCATCTAGGATCAACGAGTTAGTCAAGGTCAAGTGAGGTCACCTCCAAAAAACTTCAACCAGTCGTCAAGCTTTAACGGATACGGATATTTTAATGAAACTTTCAGCGTTTGCTTATCTTTAAGGATGCAACAAAACGTACGAGTGGAATTTCTTTTCTTTCGTTTTTGACTGCATATAAATTTTCGTATTTGCCAAATTACCGTTGAAATAGAGGATTCTGGCTAAAGTAAGCATTTTTATTAGGGCAAGTTGACTTCCAACAACGTTTCTCGGTCTGCTCTATCAATTGGGAAAGGACAATTAACGAAAACCTGAAAATTCAAAATTATGACATTAAAAATTGTTTTGTTTTTATTTTTGGGGTGCCCAAAAACTTATACCCCTGGTCGATTTCGCTGTCCTTTCTCATTCTACATAATTTTTATTTTATTTTAATATATCCCCCAAAATGAACTCCCCAGAGCCAAAAACATAATGTTAGTCGTGAAAAGTCGTGAAAATCTAGCCCCCTGGTGACGTCACTTTTTGGGGAAATTGTTTTGGGGGATGGATCCGTACCCTACTTATCGAGCGCTTTCCGATGACACATCTTTCGTTTTCGTGCGATGCTTAGTTTCGATTTTAGCGGGGGTTACTAACCCCCCCCGAGACGGGGCGTGAGGATCTGACCGGAAAGACGGCGCGGGTTAATCCTATTGCTTATCGGCGCACAACAGATCAAATTGAGGTAAACTGCTTCAGCCCCTCTTTGAATCACATACAAATTCCATCCCTGGTATTTGTGGTGCAGACTCCTGGCTGGTGCTGGTCATTGCTGTTGCGGAAAACCATCCATTCAGTGTTTTCAATTTTCAGTGGCTTCACCTCTGAAATGACGGGACGAGGGTCAATGAAAAGAAGCTGGGTTCTGCATAGATGCATTCGTGGTTGGTCTGTCTCCATCATGTTCGTCCGACCAGCTGCGCCATTCGCTACTTTAACCCGTCCCGTCTCAGGGGGTCTTCAACCGCCCCCTCAGATTTTTCGCGGATAGCGGACGAACGGCGCGCGGCAGCGCGCCCAAATTTGGCATGCCCTTTCCCACATCAATTTGACATGCTGATTCAAAATGTTTAGGTCAGGTCATCTAGGGTCAATGAGTTAGTCGAGGTCAAGTGAGGTCACCTCCAAAAAAGATAAACCAGTCGTCACGCTTTAACGGATACAGATATTTAAATTAAACTTTCAGCGTTTGCTTATCATTACGGATGCAGCAAAACGTACGAGTTGATTTTTTTTTCGTTTTTGACTACATAAATTTTGCGTTTTTGCCATATTGCAGCTCAAACACAGGATTCTGGCTAAAGTAAGCATTTTTTATTAGTGCAAGCTGACTTCCAACAACATTTCCCGATCTGCTCTACCCAATGGTGAGGGAAACTTAAAGAAAACTTCTAAATTCAAAATTATGAAATTAAAAAAATAATTGTTTTATTTTTTATGGCCCAAGAAAATTATAGACCTGGTCGATTTCGCTGTACTTTTCTCATTCAAAATAAATTTTGTTTTTCTTATATCCCAAAATGAACTCCCCAGAGTAAAAAACGCAATGCAAGTCGTGAAAAGTCGTGAAAATCTAGCCCCCCTGGTGACGTCACTTACCGGAATTTTTTTGGGTGGTGGACCCGGACCCTACTCGTCTAGCGCTTTCCGATGACACCTCTCGTTTTCGTGCGATGCTTAGTTTGGATTTTAGATGGGGTCTTCAACCGCCCCCCCCCCCCCGAGACGGGGTAGGAGGATTTGACAGGAAAGACGGCGCGGGTTAAGCTATATTTTACATTCCACATGAGCATGTACATACATTAAGGAGTGGTTCATGAGAAGTACTACCTTGTATGGCTACTACGCACCGAATATTTATGTGTTAATTACATGTACCTATGCTAATGTGTATTTTTGAGCATAACTACTCTCCTGAAATTACTAGGTAACTTCAAAAGGTTCCATTTAGTATCTTCATACATGCCTGTTTTCAAAATATCCCGTTCCGACGCTAAGGTTCCTCTGGACAGGAGATGTCTTCGCGGCATGCGTCTCATAACCCCTTCACTCACAGTCAGCTGTGTTCATTAATTTTTATTTTTACCAATTTGTATCCCAACATTCTTCACGAGTTCCTCTTAGCCCGTGTTCAAAGGAAAATATTCGCTGCGGCATTCCATCACCCGGGAAGCTTTCAGCAGCGCTTTACGCTGTAACGCAGACATTAAGCTTCGTGTTTTCTCACTCAGAGCCAGAGCTGTTCTTTTCAGTTTGGAATTTACTAGCTTGCATCGCAATATCCGTCCTGAAATACTCTCAATCTGTGTTGTTCAAACGAATAGGCTTGTGGCCGGCATTCCCGGACGTTGGCAAATTACCATACACCTCGCATCGCAGCCGGTGTGTTGGCAGATTACCATACACCTCGCACCGCAGCCGGTGTGTTGGCAGATTGCCATACACCTCGCACCGCAGCCGGTGTGTTGGCAGATTGCCATACACCTCGCACCGCAGCCGGTGTGTTGGCAGATTGCCATACACCTCGCACCGCAGCCGGTGTGTTGGCAGATTACCATACACCTCGCACCGCAGCCGGTGTGTTGGCAGATTACCATACACCTCGCACCGCAGCCGGTGTGTTGGCAGATTACCATACACCTCGCACCGCAGCCGGTGTGTTGGCAGATTGCCATACACCTCGCACCGCAGCCGGTGTGTTGGCAGATTACCATACACCTCGCACCGCAGCCGGTGTGTTGGCAGATTACCATACACACCGTGCCACAGCCGGTGTGTTGGCAGATTACCATACACACCGCGCCACAGCCGGTGTGTTGGCAGATTACCATACACACCGCGCCACAGCCGGTGTCTGTCAAATGTAACGGGAAGCAACATGCCTGGTCCGTGCACGGGGCTCTCAAGGTCAGTCTCAGGAGGGATTGTTACTTCCTATTGCTGTATTATATGAATATTATATAAATATAAATATCCTACAAATACAAGTATTCTATAAATATATTATATGAGTATAAATATTATATCAATTTAAATATTCTAAAAAATTAAATATTCTAAAAAATTAAATATTCTAAAAAATTAAATATTCTAAAAAATTAAATATTATATAAATATTAATATTATATCAATTAAAATATTCTGAAAATTTAAAAAGTATATAATATAAATATTATATCAGTATATAACTTAATACATAAATATTATATTCCTATAAGCTTGGCCAATGCATCGCATCTGAAGTCACTTCGGCAATATGCCTGTACACTTGAAGGCGCGTGTCTGCATAAACCCACAGGGCAATGCGCCTATGACGGGCATACATCGAGACTCGACCGTACTGCGCTTCTAGCTATTGCCACTGCTCGGGTGCAGCGCAGGGGCGCCATATATTGATGGGCACTATACTCTTGCGGCGACATGCAATGATGGACGTCATATGCTTATAGATGCAATATTCCGAGGGGCGTCATACACCGTTGGTGCTGTATACAAATAGGTACCATATGCCGGTGAGCGCCATATGCTTACTGGCGCGACATAATTATGGACCCGGCATGCTTATGGGCGCCATGAAATAATGGGCACCATATTCTGGTATGCTTTTCGCGAAGGAAAAAGCCGGCGGGAGACTTCCATCGCAGCCATATTACTTGTTCGCTAATATGTTAACGGTTCCAAACAGGCGGTACAACTGTTGACAAGTTTCGCCAATTTACCGTCACACTCGTGTCATGCTATACTTGCACGCGCCAAAGTCATGCTGCTCGGATCTTCTGGCAGAACAAGCTGGGTCTTTACGCCATCGGCTGATTAAGTCAGCGCACACGATCAACGAACACCGAACACGAATAACGAACACCCCAGCTGAGAGCGGGTACACTCTGGGTGCATTGACATGCACAAGTTATTAGTGGACATAAACTGCATATTAATATGCATAGTCATTGTTGTCACTATTCTGACAACATACACATATAAAGTTGAAACACAGAGAGCACAGCAAACCGAAGTGGCATAGTTGATGGAGTGCGGAAAAAGCTCACGCTCTGCACCATTACGGGTGTTCACGGGGGCGATTTTCCGCTGCCGTCCGCCCCCCCCCCCGGCGGCGCCACCATCGGCTATTACGGCTGTGTGTTTCCAATGAACAAAGCATGGACAAAGCTGGCATTGAGACTCCTTTCGACACACGATTATTGATCAGCCGCTTGCCAGCGAACACTCTATCCCGATCCGGGCATGCCATACAAAGTAAAACTTTGCCACTTCCATCCACTTACTGAACACACATGGACAAAACGCAGGGAAAACAATCGACTTGTAAGCCCTCGCGGACCAAAAATCCGCTTGTAATATCTTGACTGATAATGCAACCGTGGCCATACCGATGCACTTGTATGTATTGGCTGATGATTCAGCCGTGGCCATACCGGTCCACTTGTATTATTTTAACTAATGATGCGGCCCGGCCAATGAGACGCACAGCTCTTTGGTTGTGCGGGCGATACAGGTGGCCTTCTGTGCGAGCGAAGACTATTTTTCTTCGCTAGGATTGCGGCCCTCTGCGCCACTGTCAGGCACGCTCAGGCTTCTTTTGAGCCGGATCGGCCCGCCTGGCACCAGGCGCCCGGACAGACAGCAGTTTATCAGCAGGCGGCTCGGGCAAATGGTCCACACAATCCGAGTTAAGCTCCTGCAGTCATCTAAAATACACCGACAAACGCGACGCAGGCCATCGCATCGGTTTTTCCGCCGTAGCGGAGATACGAGATACGAGGCTCCATGAAATCCACGGACATTTATCTCCGTCATCCAATCGATCGTGGACCGTCCAGATCCCAGCGGATAGTGGATTTGTGGCATAGACGTTATTCACGCCACCCAGTGCATACTTGCGAGGGAAGAAATCCTGTGGGACTGCATGATTGTCTCGCGAATATACAACTAACCTTCTGCCCGGAGAACCACACCAATGCAAACGAAATATATAAGCCTGTTCAGTGTAGCTTCGCGCATATGCATGCCTAACATCGGGGAAAGTTCATTCAGTTTGGAGAGTATGCAGCAAAGTAAGTTCTCTACAGTTGTAATAATACCATGAGGCGAGATCATGGGGCGCTGGATGAGCATGAGGAAGGGACGGACTACCGGATTGTCCTGCTACAGGTGTGTACACGATAAGGCACCTCCCTGCTGCAGGTGTGTACAAGATAAGGCACTTCCATGCTGCAGGTATATACAAGATAAGGCACCTTCCTGCTGCAGGTATATACAAGGTAAGGCACCTCCCTGGTGCAGGTGTATACAAAGTAAGGCACCTCCATGTTGCAGGTGTATACAAGGTAAGGCACCTCCCTACTGCAGGTATATACAAGATAAGGCACCTTCCTGCTGCAGGTATATACAAGGTAAGGCACCTTCCTGCTGCAGGTATATACAAGA
This sequence comes from Imbricaverruca yamaguchii, assembly GCA_034440575.1. NCBI lineage: Eukaryota > Metazoa > Arthropoda > Thecostraca > Neoverrucidae > Imbricaverruca > Imbricaverruca yamaguchii. The sequence goes on along the minus strand of JAOTOL010001351.1, from coordinate 354,011 downwards.
TAAGGCACCTTCCTGCTGCAGGTATATACAAGATAAGGCACCTCCCTGCTGCAGGTATATACAAGATAAGGCACCTTCCTGCTGCAGGTATATACAAGGTAAGGCACCTTCCTGCTGCAGGTATATACAAGATAAGGCACCTCCCTGCTGCAGGTGTATACAAGATAAGGCACCTTCCTGCTGCAGGTATATACAAGGTAAGGCACCTCCCTGCTGCAGGTGTACACAAGATAAGGCACCTTCCTGCTGCAGGTATATACAAGATAAGGCACCTTCCTGCTGCAGGTGTATACAAGATAAGGCACCTTCCTGCTGCAGGTATATACAAGGTAAGGCACCTCTCCACTGCAGGTGTGAATAAGATAAGGCACCTCCCTGCTGCAGGTGTATGCAAAGTAAGGCACCTCCATGTTGCAGGTGTATACAAGGTAAGGCACCTCCCTACTGCAGGTGTACACAAGATAAGGCACCTTCCTGCTGCAGGTGTATACAAGATAAGGCACCTCTCCGCTGCAGGTATATACAAGGTAAGGCACCTCTCCACTGCAGGTGTGAATAAGATAAGGCACCTCCCTGCTGCAGGTATATACAAGGTAAGGCACCTCCCTGCTGCAGGTGTACACAAGATAAGGCACCTTCCTGCTGCAGGTATATACAAGGTAAGGCACCTCCATGCTGCAGGTATATACAAGGTAAGGCACCTTCCTGCTGCGGGTATATACAAGGTAAGTCACCTCCCTGGTGCAGGTACCTACTAGGTAAGACGCCTCTCAGCTGCAGGTATATAAAGGTAAGACACCATACCGCGACAGGAACCATGTAGACCTACCACATGTGCGTTCTCTTGGCGGCCGCAAAAATGTCCACCTTAATACGTGACATTTTCGCGGAAGTGCAATAATTGCAAGTGAATCCGACTGAATTCAACAATTCGACACATTGCGTTCCAAGTTGAGATGCTTGCTGGATATTGACAGATAACTCCGATTACGGAAACAGTGTGCCTCACATCATAATACGACAATGAACAAAATTTGCTTCATGAATTAGCTGCAGCCTCAACATCAGAACCATATCTCGAATATGGTTTGTGTGTGACTTACACACATGAACTGTCTTACACATGTATACCCAATGCTGAATTGTTGAATTAGCACGGGTGACACGTTGTGTCGCCGTCCTTTCCGTCCCACAACCTCCCGGCTGAGTTCATGCGGCACACAAGCTTTCAGCGCGGCGCCATCCATCGGACTGACGCCAGCCAGCCGGTGGGCCGATCTCCGAACACGCAGGTCGCGTGCATGGCGAAATGACCACCTGACCGCGGACGGGCTTGTTGATCTTGTGTCAGAAGCCTTTGGACAGGCTCTGGCTAAGTTCCGCCATAATATCTCTTCGAACGAAGAATGGGCGCACTTCAAAGAAAACATTGAGGTGAAGACTGAATTAAAATGGAAATTAAGGCAACATCAGTATATCTGACTGAAAGTATGAAGTCTTGGTGTTTAGAAATGCTTGTTCGAATTTTAAAAGCGAGCGGTCTGACCGGGTCGGGCGACTCAGGTGACCTCTTGGTGTATGTACATACACGGGCATGAACTCGCTTGATCTTCCCTCCAGCTTGTGGTCGGCACTATTTAACCTGCTGCTGACATCACACAACAATTCCCGGTTCAAAATAGGCGAAGCATGCAGTCGGAAACATTTTACACATATTGAGTGCGACGGGAATAAGGTGCGATGCTGCTGTTCAAACGACGGGATGCAACAACGACTGCATCTTTACTTCCGTCGACGAGGCTGTTATAAATATTGCACGCTAAAATTACGTATACACTTAATTATGCGTCGAACCAAGACAATACCATGTTCGTGCATACCACGCTAGAAATGGTAAATTTGTGCTCAAGCGACACTTCCGTCTGAACATGTTACTGGATGTTGGAGCATGACTTGGTGTCATGCGGGTAGTTCATCTTTAGCATCAGTCTTCAGCTTGCTTGTAGAATCCAGACTCTTGAATGATATGTAAGCGATGGGAACATCGCGGTGGTCATTGGGTCTCTTGGAGAGACCTCAGCTCACTCGCTGTAGTTACATAGTTTGCACCTCACGCGCTCGAAGTGAAATCCCCGTGAACGTGATCTGTACAACGTTGCAGCACCGGTAGCTGCTCTTGTGCAAATGCACGTCTGCTGGATTGCGCCACTTTGTAAGGGAATGAAAAGCACGGGATTCAACATATCGTGCGGGTTTTTAAACTCAATGTTTTGCACGTCAACTGCAACTGCACCGCAGGCACACACATGTGAGTTACGACCGGCAAAATCGGGGCCGACTCCCGTAACTCCCGGCGCGAGTACTGCTCCGGGTGTCACCAACGTCTGGCCAACTAGAGCTGAAGTCGGCCGACCTCGAGCACTGTCGTAAAGCACGACTCTGGCGAGACCACGCAGACGTGGCGGTGTTGGAACACGTGGACGAGGCCCTTGTCGGATCGACAAAGTGGTTTAATTTTACGACGCCGACTACTTTAATAGGCTATGCCTGAATAAACTGGATGCCTCTCCATGAATATGAATGAGATGCAGACGGTACGAAATGTGCGGTATGAAAGCGATTACTGCTGGGCGACACTCACAAGCCGTGCACTGATTTCACAAAGGACATGACGGCCCTGCCCGCATATTTTCACCCTTCACGAGTCTGAGGAATCACCATTGCGTGCTACCCGAAGGCTCATAGCGTCTGCGTATGATTTGTTGTTCCTTGCTTCAGGTTGATTCATGGGCGACGATCATGTTTACACGCTTTGTGATGGAGGATTTCTCCATGTCCCTCTCCATCTCCCTCTCCCTCTCCCTCTCCCTCTCCCTCTCCCTCTCCCTCTCCCTCTCCCTCTTCCTCTCCCTCTCCCTCTCCCTCTCCCTCTCCCTCTCCCTCTCCCTCTCCCTCTCCCTCCCCTCTCCCCTCTCCCTCTCCCTTTCCCTCCCCCTCTCCCTCTCCCTGCTCTTTCCCTCTCCCTCTTCCTCCCTCCCTCTCTCTCTCTCCATATTCCTCTCCCTCCATCTTTCTCTGTCTCTCCCTCCTCCTCCACTCTTTCCCTCCTCCTCCTCTCTCTCTCTCTCTCTCTCTCTCTCTATATCTTTTTATCTCTCTCTCTCTCTCTCTCTCTCTCTCTCTCTCTCTCTCTCTCTCTATATATATATATATATATATATATATATATATATACATATCAGGGTACCACATCATGGCGTTCTGTTATGTCAGTTTTCGTTTCGATAACTGTTGTAGTTCCTGAGTTTAAAAATGATAACAGACAGAAAAACAGACGGACAAACAGACGGACGGTCAGAGTCGTTGTATCAGTTTTCCGCACTAGTGTATAGAACACTAAAAATGAAGTATTATACAGGGTGTAACATGAGTTTATCCAAATATTGATACCGGAGAAATAACGTGTTATTCTAAGTAAAAAATGTTCTATTCACATATCCATCAAAGGGAAAGTTAATGCGGACAGTGCATGTCCGATGACGCTTTCGGAGTAATGGAGCCAGGCTAGCGATAAATTAATTGTCACCATATTCTAATACTCTTCCTTAAGCATACGGCATTGTTTGTAGTTTCTTTATTTCAAATTGATACAAAATAAGTCACAAATGCGCATTTTATGATTTAATCACGCCCATGCATTGTTGCATTAATTTCCCCTTAAACTTACCTCTAAACAAAGCCTCAAAATGGATATGTATATAGAACATTTTCTACTTAGAATAACATGTTCATTCTCCTGCTGCCGTCGGATAAGGATGGGAGGAGTATTGCCAACACTAGCAATGTTTCATTCAGTGAGTTTTTCACTGAGTTCTGAAACGACGTGATGGTTTTGGCAACAAAACATAAAACAGCGGTCTATCTCCCGGGGGCCGTGAACCACAGCATCACAGGAAGCATTCTGTCTACGGGAAAGCAGGCGCTTCAGTACTTTTTCCACCTTCACCTTCACGTCAAGAAGCCAATCAAGGAAGCAGCCGCAGGCAGTGACCGCAGTCAAGGAATTCTGGGAGCTGTCCCGGATTTCTATGCGGAAAGACCAACGCGTAAGGGACAAAGTCCTCCGAATGTACGAGAGGTGGCGGGCTCTGAACAAGAACTCGAAACGGCGCACTGTGACCCACTCGTCAGGCGAACGGATTCCAGTCGCACTCGTCAGGCGAAGCGGTTGGAATTCGGCGATTCACCATCTTCGCCCTGTCCCTCTACGTGACGGCCTGGTACAAAGCGCCGCGTCCGGCAATGGCCCCAGCCGCGGACCTCGCGCTGCTCAAGGCCCTCATCTATTATCAAGGACTCAGCGGTGGCCAAGGCGACGGCGATTGTCTTCGCCAGGCACCTATGGTACTTGAGCGATCGCCTCGTCACTCTGGCCATCTTCGACGATGGTATCGACTTGGCGACAAAGCGGGAGATGATTAAAGTGATGACAGAAGAGGAAGGATCGGAGGATCCCCCGCGGCGTATCAATGTGGACCTGTCCACCGCCTCAATCGCCAACAAGACATTGGCCAATTTCACAACTACATCAAAGAAGTTCTTCAAGGTTCTGGACATCAGCACCGCCATCCTGCTCAAGGATCCGGAGGAGTGGCCGACGGACCCAGCCTTCACCGCCGCATCCCGCCGAGTCCAGGCCCTTCAAGTCGTCAAAGACTTCGCGGAGCGCGGGGTGGCGTTGATGCAGTCTTTTAACCTGGCCCTTACCAGGAGGGAAGACCAAAGGCAGTTCCTCTTACAGGTGGTAGAGAAGCACCGCTGTGACTTCCCAACCTCCCGCAAGTCCACCGTGACCTCTGCGAAGTAGGCAGTAATGAGGTGGGAGATGGGCGCCCATGATATCCCCCCTCTTGAGAGGCTAATACTCGAGTTGATGGGGACCTAGAGTTGAAAGTATGAAGTTCAGTTATATATTTTAGGTAAAGCTTAGTAGTTTGAGCAAACTAGAAGTGATGATTTATTTGCTTGAGGCATATAACATCATGCTCTAAAATTTCTACTTTTCGAGAAAATATGTTAACTTTGACCGTATTGAGGCAGTTCTAAATATTTATTTATTTCAACAATATTGATCACACGATATTTTTTTACGTAATGGAACCCGAAATGAGCCCGTCCCGATAAAAATTCCAACTTTCGAAGACAAGTGTCACCGTAATATATATATATATATATATATATATATATATATATATATATATATATATATATATATATATATATATATATATATATATATACACTAGCCCCTTCTACTTTTATGAAGTATTTGGAAGACCCCCTGGTGGTTTCCCATCGCTGGTGACTCAATAGGAAGCATGCAAAATTTCGGCTTCCTAGCTCAATGTTTGCGTCGGCCTCAAAGGCTCCAAATTTTTCCCCATAGAGTATAATGGAGACTTCAATGCTCATGTTAGTCGCATCATGCTAACATCGGCACAGCGCCGATTCTTGTTACAATATCGCCGCGAATAATCACGATTCAACTGCTGTTTTCTGAAGAAAGTGGACAAAGCGTACTGTTCCCTTCTCGGGTTGAGTTGTATTAACCCGTCCCGTCTCTGGGGGGTCTTCAACCGCTCCACCCCCTCGGGTTTTTCGCTGATAGCGGACGAACGGCTCGCGGCACCGCGCCAAAATTTGGCATACCTTTTTCCACATCAATTTGACATGCTTATTCAATTTTTTTGTGTCAGATCATCTAGGGTCAACGAGTTTGTCAAGGTCAAGTGAGGTCACCTCCAAAAAAGTTAAACCAGTCGTCACACTTTAACGGATGGAGATATTTTAATGAGACTTTCAGCGTTTACTTATCTTTACGGATGCAACAAAACGTATGAGTTCATTTTTTTTTTCGTTTTTAACTACATATAAATTTTGCGTATTTGCTACATTGCAGATCAAAGAGAGGATTCTGGCTACAGCAAGCATTTTTGATTAGGGCAAGTTGACTTCTAACAACGTTTCACTATCAGATCTTCACTATCAGACCGGAAAAAAACGGCGCGGGTTAAGTATGCGTGAAAACAGGCTCCGGTTTCATTAAACCACTCAGTAATATCACTTTGCTCGGTAATAGCCTGAGCATATGAAAAGAACACGGTTTCCCACATGCAGCAGGAAGTAATACAGGCTGGAGTAATACAGTTCTTGTATTGATCAACGTCGTTTACCGCTGCATCCTCAGCCACGGTACTGGTAAGCCACTCCCGGACGTAGTACAGGGTCACGTAGACGGTGAAGCGCCTCAGCTTCTCGGAGAGATCTTCCGTGATGACACCCAGGTTGAGGAGCTGTGATCGGAACATTTTTGATACCGTACAGCACGGTTGCCATCCACCTTGCCTTGTGGCACGCTCCAGGCTTCGAAAAGGCAGCTTTGTGACTTCCGCTTTCTTCGAACACCTTGATGGTCAGATCTGCACACTCTCTGTAGTCTGCCTGCAGATTTGATGAGGCCCCAGACGAGGCTCCAGTGATGTCCTCAAGATCTCGAAGCACATCTTCTCTTTGGTCCTGCAAGAGCTCTTCCTTTAGCTGAAGAGTCTCATATTCCTCCTTGTTTATGTTCGACCAAACAGATTGAAAGTCTTTGAACAGGGTCGTCTCTGGCGAATGATCGGATCCAAACAGATGTGCTTTAGCTGAGAGTTATGGGACGTGATGGCGACAGGACAGATACAAAAGCTTCTTCCAAAGTTTCTGTTCCGGCCTGATCGCTGCCCCTCTTTTGCAGCCGGTATTAGATGCCGTTGTGGCAAGGGACATAGCGCGAACTGTTTCTTCTAGACCCCATTCTTGAAGGCATTTGAACATCTCAACGGCTTGGACTTATCCAGTGCTATTTTCTATCTTTCTCGCTGATAAAAGCTTTCCTTGAACGCACTGCTCCGTATTTACCGATACCATGACTGCCAACCCCTATCGGATTTCCCTCCACCATGTTCATCCAGCAGCTTGCCTTCCCAATGGACAACTGTGTCTGCCGGAGGCGTAAACCCCTGCTTTATCTGGTCTGAGAGGACCTTCCTGCTTGGGCTAGAATGACGCCTGATTGTGCATGCACTGATGCTAACCTCGTCAAGGTCGCCGCCGCCCGACTTCACTTCGGAAGCGACTACATGTGAAGCGGCTTCACTGCTTATGTTACACCGATCCAATGTTGCTGTCACGGCGATTCCTGTGATGTTTCGCGGAACTGTGAGTGTGACTGTGTCGCTACGTGCCGTTTCAGACGGGGCTGTGTAATCAGGATCTTCTTTCGTGTCCGTGTCCTCCTGGTCTGTGTCGTCTTCTGACTCTGTGAGTAGCATTTGTGATTCACTTTCAGTGTTGCAACACATCCTGGATGATGATATTGCACATGGTGGATCGTGTCGCTTCATTTTTCTTTGTGATTTCCGCATGTATTGACGATCAGTCGATCCGACATGCAACTTTCGTCCTCTTCTTTGGTCATGCAAAAACGATATGTCAGATTTTTTGTCCTCTTTAGGGATGCAACAAAACGGACGAGAGGAATTGTTCATTTCTTCCGTTTTTGACTACATATAAATAATGCATATTTGCTTATTGCAGTTCAAATCGAAGATTCTGGCTAAAGTAAGCATTTTTTATCGGTGAAAGTTGACTTCCAACAACGTTTCTCGGCCTGCCCTACTCATTAGAAGAGGAAAATTTACGAAAACCTAAAAACTCAAATTTTGGGGGAATAATTTTTTTTTTTTTTTTGGGGGGGGGACAAACACAGTATGGCCCTGATAGATTTCGCTCTTCTGTTTTGATTGAAAATAATTTGTATCTGAATTATCCCCCGAAATGAACTCCCCAGAGCCAAAAACATAATGCAAGTCGTGGAAAGTCGTGAATATCTGGCCCCCCTAGTGACGCCACTTTGGGGAGGGGATTGTTTCAGGGCTGCATCCAGACCCTACTCATCGAGCTCTTTCCGATGAAACCTCCTTCGTTTTCGTGCGACGCATAGTTTGTATTTTAGAGGGGGTTACCATCCGCCCCCTCCCCCAAAGAGACGGGGACGGGTAGCCTAGGGGTAAGTTGCTTGTCTCACAATCGAAAGGTTGTGAGTTCGAGTCTCACCTGTCGCTACTCTTCGCCCGCGACCAATCGGCGTAAGAGATTGGCGACGCTACATGACTCAACGGTCGATGTGTCGTAAAAACCAATAACCAACCAACCTAATTCCCCAAAGAGACGGGGTGTGAGGATCTGACCGGAGAGACAGCGAGTGTTAATATCACTTTCTCGTGACAATTCGACACAAATTGAAGGTAGCACACACCATGGACCTGTTTCAATTCAGATTCAATTGATCGACAATGAGAGCTCAGATAAACCATCTCCTGGAACCAAATTGTCCACCTAGACATGCAAGTAATTGGAGGACATAAAATGAAATGGAACTCCAAACCCACAGGCAGTGGTTGAAAAACGTTGCTGTTCAGCTGGCAGTGGTTGAAAGGCGTTGTCATGACGATTTGGAACTATTTGCTGAAAAAAATATACAACCTATAACTATATGTTTAATTGATTAATGCAATCGTTCAAGGACTAAGTTGTTATATGATGCTGCTTGTTTGCTATTTTCTTCCCATGCAGTGTTTGATTTTTCATGCTATCCAAAAACAAATTATGAACATAACTCATATACAACTGAAGTATTAGATACTTCTTGGTGAACCATTATGAGACAGTAGTATTTCATTTATGGTACACTTATTGGACCATTATTGACGTGTATTGTTTCATAGCGACGTTTGTGCTCATTTTATTAAACCACTATCATGAACAACCTACAAAACACCCACAATTATATCCAGAACTCTATTAATACTCTATAAAACGGCCAGCGACTAACCCGCGCATGTCTGGGGGTCAGATATCCGCCATCCCCTGCGATTTTTCCTAATTTGTCGCCATATTAATCAAGTTAGCAAGGCCAAACTTCGCATGGCTGCTCATTAGTCTTTTCCGCATATCCTCATACATTTTTAACCCTGGGTCATCTTAGGTCAGGTCACCAGGTCAGGGGAAGTGACCCAACCACATTCGGAGTGCTAGGTGGCATAACTTCCACAATAATTGGGCGATTGATTTCAAACTTATAGCATGTCATGACCTCATCAGGTACCATAATATTTATATCAGGGTTTTTCGTAGCATTGAACTTAGGTCAGGTCGCTGCCTTGGCTTCCCCATTATAGGGCTATGACAAAATATACAAATGTTTCCTAGTTACATATTTGCTCTTGGAATGATCTCACAACGGTTATGGCATGCAGTTGGAAGCTATGCTCAATGTTACCGCTGACAATTTTGCTCAGTGACCTCACCAAGGTCATTTGAGGTCACCTGAGATCACTACACATTTATGCGCGTTATATCGCACTGCATCGAGCTAGAAGGCTGAAATTACCGTCATTATACTTGCATCGCCAAGACGTGTCGATTTATATATTGCATACCCTCACTAGGATACTTCATGACCTTGACCTGCGGTCATAGTTTCGGTCGACCTGACCACAAATCACACCGCCTATTTTCGATAGCACATTTCAAGGACTGTCGAATAGTGTTCGCCGTTTCTTTCTATCTGTTACAGGTCCTGGGATATGTGCCAATATCTGAGAGTTGCACCCGATCTGGTCGAATTTGACCTATGATGGCCCAGTGGCCTGAATATTGATCTGAGCGAAAAATGACAAGTACTTTTGATAGAGCCTGTCACCAGATTTCGAACGTCGTTTTCCGTTTGTCGCTAGCTGGCATAATTCTAGAGATCTTAGGGGGGCAGACATCCGCCCCCCCCCACCCGGACATGCGAAGTTGGCGCGGACCGCCGGACGTGCGAGTGTTAAGTCAAAGGCTCCACGGCAATTTGATGGAGATTACCTTGAACTAAGGCAGCTAATCACTGAGTCGTTTTAGGCGATATTTCATGATTGGCGGCACTGGCTTTATATTAAGTTTGGCGTTTATGGCCACATGAATTCCTCATTTGTAAGCATCACCGATGACCAGAGACGGCAAAAGTCTGCCACGTATTTGACACCACCGCTGGAGGCAGGCTGGACGGCTAATGCGGTCGGCAGGCAATTGTGAATGTAATCCAGATAGGTTCGTTCTCGAACCCAGGGGCGATGTGCCCCGTCAGTCTGGCCAGTGATGCAATTCAGCGGATGTATCGCACCAGAGATTACTTCAGCTCTCAGACACGCTTGAAAACAAGTCGCTACAGAACGACAGCAGCCATTATTGGCGGTTTCATGGTTGGAAATATACAAGACTACATTCGCCAACACTGCGATTTCAGCACAAACGTTGCAACATCTCCGATCGCTCATCTTGCGCCTCCTGTGGTGCCTTGCGCTCGTTCAGATGAAGCAAGCCAGAAAAGCAAGCGAACGAACGCACTATTACAAACGAGACAAATTCAGTTTCGATCTTGTTTGGTCCCTCCTTGACACCTGGGATTGAACCACGGACCCCCTCCCCTAGATCTGCTGGTGTACTCACCAATGAATGTCGACACCATACTTCGCATGTATTTACTAGTGCCAACTGCCGATCACATTATGATGAGGAGGGGTGGTACGTTGAACTGCTTTTTGGGAATGACACTGAATTATCTAGCGCGTTGGTATTCTGATGACGTGCAAGTGCCCAAAATAAAGGGGCGTGGTCGTTTCTGGCACCAACGTACGTCGTTTGAGCGAGCTGGTAGCGAGGCGGCTATGCCGTTGCAACTGCCCCCCCCCCGCCACCCCACCCCACCCCACCCCACCCCCCCCCGGCATGAGCAGAATGTAGCGTCATCAGAAGCAGCCGCAACTCCGGAGGTCACGCCTGAAACAAGGCTAGAAAACCGAAGCCATTTCGTGGCGGACTCCACCAACATTGGAACTGTGACTGCGGCATTACTGCTGCCGCCTGTCTCCGCTGGCATTACCGCTGTCATACTGCTGCTAGAAGGCTCGTGACCGTAACTCGTAACTCGTGACTGCAACTTTATGACTCGTGACCGTGACTGTGACTTAGCAACTGTGTGCCTGTGGCCGCTTCCGTGCAGCGCAATTCATCCAACAAAATCGCTATATTTTACAAACCATTCCAGGCCAATGGCCAACTACGTCGGTGGTTAAAATTGTTAATTGCCTAGCTGAACGAAGAAGCAACATGCATATTGAATGACAGTGGCAATTATTCGGACATCAATCATCAAAGGCTCAGTGCAAGTCTGGAATACATTGCTCCTTGTGAGCGAGAACGAAACCCGAGCAAGTCCGCTTTCCGTGCATACACAGAAGAAGTTCACCGCCAAAGAGAGCTGCCAGGTGACACACCGTGCGACCGTCACGCCTTGCAAGCCAGCAATGCCATTCATGTCACTATGCTTCAGACTTTATTGTTTTCGTTTCCTCAGGACTAGATCTACTCACTTAGCTTCACGCGCTTCCATCATTGTGTGCTCCATGAAGTACCAACTATTGATCCATATCCGGAGAAGGGGCTGCGACTGCACTGCTTAATCAGTGCAAGTGTCCCAACGATTACCCGTGCAGATTCCGTCGGTCGCCGGCTACGTCATGTCACGTGACGCGGCGTGACGTTGTGTGACGTCACGCGGTCTGCGCGTTGCGGGGCCTGTCGGCCGACCTGTTCAGGGACACTGTCACGAGCGGGAGCGGCGCCAGAACGCGCCTGCTGCCAGTGCAAGGTGAACAGTTAATCTTAGCGGACCGGCGCGACAGACATTCACGCTTTTGAAACCACAAGGACTTCGTATTGCGGATTTCAAGTTCTGTCAGAGTCTGATGCATTCTTTTCATTCTGATTTGCACTAATTTGTATCCCAGTCGTCCCGACGAAGTGTGCTGAATATATCATTAGAAGAGGAATGCGACGACTTTCCCACTGATGAGCTTTTTTCCCACAGCGTTCCACGGTGCAATGCAGCATTTCAACGCGGAATTTTTACACTCAGAGACAAGCCTGCTCTTTTCAATTTGATATTTGCCAACCGGCATCACAAGGCTGCTCCTGAAGTGCTCTCAATCTTTGTTGAAAGAACGGGCTTTGCAGCGTCATTCCTCCGCGCAGACTGCTCACAATGCACGTCGGGTCGCATCGGACGTCCGCTGCCCCTCTCAGGCACTGCCAGCTCGCCTTGTAACGTCAGATGTCGCCTTGCAATGGCTGGAGTGGCACGGGCGAGGACGGAACGAGGTTAGTCGATTTATGTGTGTACACAGCACTGTGTGCATCGGCAACCCCAGATGCACCCCAGCCCGACCTTGACGTCATGCTGTCCAAATAGGAATAACCTCCGTACCGCAGCCCTTCAAGACGTAATTTATTTGCCGACAATCGTCCTGTTATTTTGCTAACCTTCGTCCTTTCGTCAGCTGCATACTTCCATGCAGAATGGCACCCAATATGCATGTTCAGAGGGAGGGGTTTGCATGCACACGCCCCTCCTCCACGCAGTGAGTTATGTGGACTCAATACACGGCTGGTCACGTGGTGCATGCAGTCACATGCATGCACTGGTCGCTACGCCACGTGGTCCGCCGCGTGTTAGCCACGCTTCCGATGGAGCGTGGTCGCCGGTCTCAATAGCGGTGTTTACATCTGTCACGATGCACTAACCAGCTCAACACGATTCTGTCTATATTCTACGATTAAATATAACGATCTGTTTCGTTCGAAGTTTAGTATACGTAAAAACGTCCATGACGCCATCAAATATTTGTCGAACTGCGCCTGACCATGCAGTTCGCAGCGTTTCTGCCAAATGGCAGTAAAGATATCTCTTCAAAATATCAGGAAAAGTGATACAATTTTCAGATGCAGGGACCCGGACAAGAGAATCGGAAATTAACATCACCAAAGCAAAGGTATCCAAGTAATAACGTTGCTAAACGACATCATGAGCGGAGATTCAATGATGTTTTCGCTGCTTTTTCTCATTGAAAGTAAATTTGAAGGGACAAAACACTGCCACACATGGAAAATAGCACGGTGTAATCAAATTTGACGCAGTCTGAGACAAACTAAGATGGCTTTGGAAGCATTCGGTACCATGAAGCTCCAGTGAAAATATGAGTTCGAAGAGGGTAATTACGGCCTTACACAGAAAATGTATGCTAGTATAATATATAGCAGAAGTCCGGGACAATCGTTGGGGCGGGGATGGCTGAGTGGTTAAGGTGTCGGGCTATGGGTACCAAAGGTCCCGGGTTCGACTCTAGCGCCATTCAGGACATTTCCCAATCCCGCGGCCCACCGGCGAAACAGTGTGGGCGGCGCCATTAGCCGTGAATGTGCATAAAGTGTGTCGTGAACCAACCAATAAACAAACAAACGGGACAATCGTTATGAGCAATGTCCTTGGCATGTGCTGGTGAAGAAAGATGAGCTCATTTCCATTAATTGGTGGATGTCTGTTCAGGTGTGAGATACCTATTACTTACTAAGTTACCTCAACCTATGGCAGTGATTCGTTGAGGGTGTCACTTCTAAACTGCCTAGATGGGCTCGGCGAGGCATATGCATGCCAATCACACTAAACTGAAATGAACTGCTCACCTTGGGCTGGTGAATATTCGATGTGCTTTGAGGGAACTAGTTGTAAGTCTGGCACGACCATTTGTGGTATTGTGCATAGAGCCTGGTAGTTTTAGCCACTACTAAGTTTATCTTGAACAAATATATATGTTGGTAAAGATAGTGCCCAACATATGCATATGAACAGGGTGTTTTTTTCTTCACTTTCGAAGCTGTTGTTGCTGTTACGTTGTTTGATGCTTTGATATCCGTCCTAGTTCATGTACGATTTGTTCATGTTCATGCACCATGAACTGGCATAGGTTAGATGTCTGCCTAGTATGCACATGTGATCTGAAGTGGAATTGTCATAATTTGGAAAGATATGACGCTGACAAAGAAAATTGTGATCGATAATTCGTGAAATTCGACAATTCGACATGAAATGCTAATTTAACCCGTCCCGTCTCGGGGGGGGAGGGGGTCTTCAACCTCCCCCTCAGGCTTTTCGCGGATAGTGTACGAACGGCGCGCGTCAGCGTGCCCAAATTTGGCACACCTTTTCCCCACATCAATTTGGCATGCTGTTTCAAAATTTTGAAGTTAGTTCGTCTAAGGTCAACGAGTTGGTTAAGGTCAAATGAGGTCACCACCAAAAAAGTTCAGCCAGTCGTCACGCTTTAACGGATTCAGACATTTTAATGAAACTTTCAGCGTTTGCTTATCTTTAGGGATGCAACAAAACGTAGCAGTGGAATTTTTAATTTTTTCGTTTTTGACTACATATAAATTTTCGTATTTGCCAAATTGCTGTTCAAATACAGGATTCTGGCTAAAGTAAGCATTTTGTGTTAGGGCGAGTTGACTTCCAACAACGTTTCTCGGTCTTCTCTACCCATTCGAAAAGGAAAATTAAAGAAAACTTGAAAACTAAAAATTGAGAAATTTGCCCCAAAATAATTTTATTTTTATTTTTTTGGGCCAAAATAATTATAGCCCTGGTCGATTTCGCTGTCATTTTCTCATTCCAAATATTTTTTTCCATATATCCCCTAAAATTAACTCCCCAGAGCCAAAAACATAATGCAAGTCGTGAAAAGCCGTGAAAATATAGCCCCCTGGTGACGTCACTTTTAGGGGAAGTTGTTTTGGGGGTAGACCCGTCAGGCGCTTTCCGATGACACATCTTTCGTTTTTGTGCGATGCTTAGTTTTTATTTTAGAGGGAGTTACTCACCCCCCCCGAGACGGGGTGTGAGGATCTGACCGGAAAATCGGCGCGGGAAAATAGTATTATTTATCTTGGCATCTAAAATATTGGGTATTGTTCATGGTCTATGTGGTATGCGGTAGTGCAACCAGTCATATTTAAACTACTTCGCATTCTTAAAAGAGATTGTGTAGTGGATGCATATCCTCTATCCGGGACAGATTTGGACACGGATTTGATCGGTTCCTCCAGATACGAGTTGAAACGCATTCGAAAATGTCAGCCCGTGTTGTTCTGCATCTGAGAGGCCCGGTGTCATCACCGCGTTCGTGGCTGTACTGAAGCACAGCTTCTCTCCTGTTACACCCTGTCTGACACAAACGGCTGGACAATTAACGCACACACACATACACATACACAAAAAAAAACAGTTCGCTGTATCGTGGTATCTGCCCAGCTGATTCCGGGGCTACCTTTAATGAGCACCATCTTCAAGTGCACGGTCTCGTTATTGCATTCCTAGCGGTGAAAGATATCGGAGTGATTTTCGACCCGAAGGTGATTTTCTTACACCACACTCGCGGCGTACTGCACCGTCTCCGCTGGTTTTCAGCAGGTAATCCACGAATATCAATGTTTCAACCGACTGGAAACAGTCTTGACATCCAGACACCGTGAACCACTCGCCGTTGATCTGTAGCCTAGCGTTGACTGTCGTCACCCGACTCCGAACATCTCCGGAACAGTGCTAAAATAATCGTTATTGGTTAGGTGTGTGATGTCGAAACGAGTACGGTAGGATATCGAAATTCCCCATGGAAACGGTGTCGCCTTGCATAGCTGATAAGTTCTTCAAACACAATTTACTTACTTATAAGAGTAAGTGACCAAGAGCTTACTTATACCTGGACCATTTCTTTTGCTTTCGGATACATAATTTATGGATAACTATTTCAGAGATAGCAATACAAAATGCCCATCCTTATAATCTGATATAGTATCATAGGTAATCATCTTACCTGGAATTGTGCTAAAATATGTTGGCGTGCCTGCGATGGTTACAATGTGGAGCATCAGCATGATATTTATTGACAAGATACTCTAAGAAATTGGATATGAAGACTTCATAGCGACTCATTATGAAACACGATGTCAACACTGTGTTGAGAGGATGTCAATTCAGTGTTGGGAAAATGGTATATCCCACCTGACTTCACCAATAATTTATCACTGTTGGTGAATGCGTTCAACATTATGAAATAAAGTAATGCACGAATTGACACCATTTCAAACACATGGCTCCTTTTGGGATTTGGGATGTGGTACTTGCACATTGAGCCCCCATTCGTTCTCCGTAATTTGAAGCAATAAGGCAGTGGCGTGCCAGTAATTACTGTTGGCCATTTCCCCTGAGTCATGAGGTCATCAGGTCCTATCATGGGACCCTATGTGGTCACCCCGTCCAAGGGATCTAACCAGCGTTCTGCTTCAGAGATATGGCGCCCGAGTTTATATTCCCACAGGTGGCGAGAACGAGCATCTTGCACTCGTTCGCCCAGCGCCCCAACTTCGCCTAACGCCCGACCGTTATCGGGCGGTGCATAAAACGAGCCGTACCTTGACTAGTTCAGTTGTTTGTGGAGTGGGAGCTGATGAGTCTATCGGCAGTGCGCCGATGGTGGCTCCATCTGTGATATCTCCGTGGCAACGGTGTCATATCTCCAGTGAAGGGTGTCACACTGCCTAGGCCCAACAGCTCCCATGCTGAAACACCTGTCGACTGACGGCTGGAAATCTAACACAAAAATGTAACCTCCAAGAAGATGGAACCCTGTTTATCTGTTCACTACCCCTTATCCTCTGCTGGGCTTCCGGTTTAGAGTAGTTGTGCTTAGCCATATGTGTGGCATAGCATACTCGGTCGTCGTTGTCCGTTATCAATGCACAGTAAGATCACGGTCTGTCTGTATTCGCTGTGCACGGTCTGGCCAGACACACTGTTGACTCGAGCCTTGTTCTCACGCGACTGACCCTGTCGGGGCGAGCAGTCGGGAGTGGGTCGCGCGCCTGTGGAGGTCTATGGTGCTCCTACCATAAACGACGGTCCGTTCTCTGCACATGCGGACATGCACAGTGATGTAAACCGCTATGTTGGCCCCAAGGTTCCCAACATTGTTTTTAAGAACAACCAGTTTTTTTAATTAACAAATCGGGAAGAGAGAGAGAGAGAGAGAGAGAGAGAGAGAGAGCAAATATTTCCGAAGTATGCATACACCACCTCCTCAACCTCCCCCACTTATGATGAACATGTTCATAAGAAGTCCACCGCCACCTTCTCACCACCAGATCACCCTGTACTCCCGTCTCCCACCTCACACGGAACGAGTCTACCAATATAACGCAAACGCTGAGCAGCCCTTCATAAAAGGGCAGCATCTGCTATAATGACCTTACCTTTCACCAAAGCCAAGCATTGCCATGTTCTGACGTCACCTCCCGGCCGAACCCTGGCCTGACGCCCATACCACACAGCCCTTGACCTAACAACATCGCCTGGCACCCTTGACCTGACACCACGGCCCAGTGCCATCCTCTAACTGGGCGCCAGCGCACCGCCGCCGATGTGGTACCAGGAAGCAGCCATGACCGGAACCCCCCCCCCCCCAGGAAGCAGCCATGACCGGAAAATCGCCCCCCCCCCACCCGCACCCACCAGGAAGCAGTCATGACCGGAAAATCCCCCCCCCCCACCCACCCCCTTTGACGGCTGGCAGGCGGCCCCTCCGGCATCACGAGCTGCCGGCGGTTCCCAGAGTCCGCCGCCGCCAAATGTGATTATATCCTCGGCGCGGCGGACTAAAAAGTCGACCCCGACTGGCAGCGTTGGCTGCCGGAATCTGCCGGTTGTGTCGACAACTTTGGACGGCGGAGATGGCACGTTTGGGACATACTTTGGGAATGCTTGCGGCATGCAGTATCATCGTACGGTTGCATCGTTTTCTTTGTTAATTTCGAATTCGATATTTCCTTTGTTTATGCTTCAAACAAGCGATGAAGCAAGTGCATGGAAGCCTTCATATTAAGGTGAAACGCATGTTTCAAGGACATTTCTAAATATTCCTTTTTTACCTATGAGACCTTACTTTCAACAAATTGTGGAATATTGGCATAGCGAAACGCAGAAAAAAATCGACCTAAGAGAGCACTGTCTCTTTCCCGAAACGCAACTTCACTTATGTAGTGACCTAACTTCATCAGAGATAAGCAAAATCGGGAAACTGAGCAAACACTCCAAAATGTATACAGTGAAGTCACGACCTTGACTTGATATGGTACCCTCTTCACGTAGCAAAATGCGACACGGATGATACATCACTGAAATGACAAGAAGGAACACTGGTAGAAATTTCGTGCGTAACTGAGCAGAAACTTTGAAAAAAATTGTGAAATTCATCATTTTTCCCAATTACTTTCGTATTTGACCTCACCCAATCTGTTAAGTAATCGCCCCACGGGTACAGTGCTAAGTAGCCACGCACCAGTAGTACCAGTGCCAACCAATTATTGAGATTAAGGCGGCGCAGCTGTTGACACTGATAGGATAGCTGTGGGGCAGCAGCTGGGCAGCTGTGGGGCAGCAGCTGGGCAGCTGTGGGGCAGCAGCTGCTGAGCAGCTGTGGTACAGAAGCTGGGCAGCTGTGGGGCAGCAGCTGGGCAGCTGGGGCGCAGCAGCTGGACAGCTGTGGCGCAGCAGCTGGGCAGCTATAGGGCAGCAGCTGGTCAGCTGTGGGTCAGCTATCGGGAAGTGTGGGGCAGCCGCCGGGCAGCTGGGCAGCCGATGGGGAGCAACTGGACAGCTGTGGGGCAGCCGATGAGCAGCTGTGAGGCAGCAGCTGGGCAGCGGCTGGGCAGCTGTGGGGCAGCAGCGGTCAGCTGAAGCTAAGCGGCTGGGCAGCCGGCACCGCATCAGCTCCATCTCCGTCTGGCGGCGGGCGAGCCGTGCTCCGTCTCAATGGACGTCCAGGCCGACAGGTCATTCGGAGGCTGGAGTGAGAGTCGCCGTCGGGGCAGTGCCGGCGCGCCGCCGCCATGAATGGGTGCCCGACGACCGACCTGCTGGCCTGCCGGCCATCAGGCGGTGCGCTCTTGCGCCGTGAGAATGTCGCGCCACGGCTATCGGCGGGCATTCGTCTCGTTCGGCCGGTGATTGGGTCGGATTCCGAGCTGGTTTGCCGCTGCACTCACGATCGGGAGGAGTTTCCCGGTGCCCTTTTACGGCGCAGGCCACGTTCGGTTATCGCCGAGAAGCTATCACGCAGGATGACTGTGTGGGTCGCCGGGTTCTTCCATGGAGAGATCGCGCTGCGGAACTGCATTTATGCTGGTTCCAGGGAGAAGTGCTCGTACCTGTTAATGTACGTTCGTCTGCCACTAATCCCACATCGTTCTCGAACGAGGCGACTGCAGTACGGCACATAGGAGGACAGTTGCTGTACATATAATCTGGCTGGATTTATTATGATTAAATCCAGCCGGACTCACATCAGCCAAGTCACCAGCAAGTGGGAAATAATGACGTTGTTGATAACTGGTGTGATCATTATAATACTGGTCGTTTGTAAAATGCAATCAGGCTTAAAATCAACCACGTGATACGCTGGGTTCTTAGTTGACCTTACATCGGCATGTTTATCATGTCACGTATATATTTCCTTCCTTCAGTTCACGGTTTCTAGAACACCTTTACGCCTAGCGCGTCATACCTAGCATGCGATACACCAAGTATGTGTGCACTAGAAATGTACGAGAAGGTGTGTTTTACCATCAACCCATCTATCCAGCAACATTCAGATCGAGCATGGTGACATACATAGCAGAAGCTGCCAAAGTCACGCCAGTCGCATTTGAAGCACATTTGATGGCAGCATTTTGACGTTCTGCCAAACATATAGCAGGTTTGACCTGATGACTGAACAATCTAGCTGAGCACACATACACGTAGTTATACGCTGTGTATTGAGATAGGGGTCACAGTCAATTCCAACGTTCCTCTACTGGGTTGTCCCAATTGCACAGCGACCTCAGTCCGCATTCAGTCCCTGGTGGGGCAGACTGAACGCATGTGGAGCAGACCGTCCACATGCGGAGCAGACTGCCCGAATTTGGAGCAGACTGTTCTCATTTGGAACAGACTTTTCACAGGTGGAACAGACATTGCACATGTGGAACAGACTTTTCACATGTGGACCAGACCGTCCGGGTTAGCTGGCGATCGACCCAACCAGGGAGGAGACGGCCCAGACGCATGGTCGTGCCGTAGACACGACAGAGAGACGGCCGTGTCGGAGACGGACAGAGAGACGGCCGTGTCGGAGACGGACAGAGAGACGGCCGTGTCGGGGACGGAGACAGAGAGACGGCCGTGTCGGGGACGGACAGAGAGACGGCCGTGTCGGGGACGGAGACAGAGGTACGGACATGTGGAGACAGAGAGACGGCCGTGTCGGAGACGGACAGAGAGACGGCCGTGTCGGGGATGGACAGAGAGAGACGGCCGCGTCGGGGACGGAGACAGAGGTACGGCCGCGTCGGGGACGGAGACAGAGAGACGGTCGTGTCGTAGACAGAGACAAAGGTACGGACATGTGGAGACAGAGACGGCCATGTCGGGGACGGAGACAGAGGTACGGCTGTGTCGGGGACGGAGACAGAGATACGGCCGTGTCGGAGCATCACCGGCAAGTCCAACTTCCCGTGGAAATTTCGTCGTTAAATAGCACTTCGCGATTGGAATCCCGTCGTAGAGTTACGGCTCCTGGCTGAGTAATGTGCCCGGAGTTGTGCGCAATGGCCTCTGCCTGACTCCGGCTTTGATATTGCAGGCTTACTGCAAACGTCCGAGCAAAGCATCTTGAAAAGAATACATGCACCATATTTGGTCACAATGAACAGCTAAGTATACATTTCAACCAGTATGGCTTTTATTGCACCAAAGGTTCCCAGTGTCAATACAACTGGCATGTTGTATTGACATTGACACTATATACTTCGTCGAAGCGGAGTGCTTCAGTGCCAACATGTGCACATGCCACGAATGTTATAACATGTGGCTTGTGATGCACAGCACAGGATAGTGTCATCGATACGATGGCATAGCGAACGTACACGACGATTGGATGCATTGTATTGTTGTCAGGTGCAAAGGTGAGGAGATTTCCGAGACGACATGCTTAACTCCGCTGCAGCACATGGAACATTCTTTGCAGTATGTCATACATAGGACAGAGTACTAAACGCCATCTCTGATTCAATGTCACACGGTAGTATCGACTGAAAAGTGGCTGCAATTGGCGCTGTCCCAACTTCACGGTTGAATATTAGTCGCCAATCTTCGGCGGTATGTGCCGCCAGAACATGTGGATCGCTTCAGACGGGAAGCTTGGCAGACCAGTTCATAATGTGCAATGGAGGGAGCAGCTCTTGGGTTCAGTACTTTATGATCCTAAAATCTAACAGGGCTTTGCAACGCAACTGACCCCAACAATGGGGGCAGCGCACAGGTGCGTTGCCCCCATTTTTTTGCAGCATGAGACGGCCTTTCTCATGCTAACATTGATGGGCATTAATTGGTCACGCATGAAATTCGCTTGATGCTAATCTTGGCAGGACAGTGTCGGTTATTTTGGAGAAATTTTGACCCGACTACAGTTGACTTAATCTCGGATGATTTGGCCTCCGACGACTTCCATAGTGGATACATTATGTGTGCATAACTTAATCCACATCAGTGCTCCCGAATTTGCAAAGGAGTTCCAAGTTCACATCGCCACAGATACGAGAAAAGCAACACATAAATTTTGATCATCATACAATTCAATCCTTGAGTCTAGATTGTCAAAATTGTCAATGTCAATGTATCGAAATGTTGCATACCACATTTCAACAAGCTTAGAGGCATGTGATGACCCACAAATCAAGAATGCTCCAGAATAGCAGAATTAGCACCAGACGCCATTTCTCATCCCCTGTCTGGCTGGAGAGGCTAGGATCCCTCCACCCTCCTCCTCGTCGCGACATGCAAGATTGTCATTTTCCGATGATTAACTACGCGCCGTCGTCCAGCAACACATGGACCGCAAAATGTCCGAGCACAATGCTATTAAATAATAATGCACGTGATTGTTTTCTCCTCAATTTACCCACTCGAATACAATGCTGCAAGCTTGTATCCTAACCAAAAGCACAAAAATGCGCGACACGTATGACCCGCAGGAAGCCACTTCCGCTGTGACGTGTGCACGCGAGTGTGGTGTGTGCACAGCTGTGGTGTGTGCACAGCTATGGTGTGTGCATAGCTATGGTGTGTGCACAGCTGTTGTATGTGCGCGCAGCTGTGGTATGTGCACAGCTGTGGTGTGTGCACAGCTGTGGTGTGTGCACAGCTATGGTGTGTGCACAGCTATGGTATCTGCACACAGCTATGTTGTCTGCACAGCTGTGGCGTGTGCACAGCTGTGGTATGTGCGCAGCTGTGGTGTGTGCACAGCGTGGCGCCCACCTTGTTCCACCAGCTTGAACGCGAGGGTGTGCTGGGTGCTTTCCAGACTGAGCCGCTCTTGGTACAGAGCCTGCAGGTACTCGGACCAGCGCTCCTCGATCCGGCTGCGTTCCTCCATCACTGCCGCCGGCCGGTCGGCTGACGTCCTGGCACCTCAGGTCAGCCGAGGTCACGGCGGGGTCACACAGCGCCGGCGCCGCACCGGACCCGCCGGCCCCGCCTGGCACCGGCCGCGACGGCCACCCGTCTGTCGCCGGTCCGGGGGAGGGGTGACCACCGCCGCCTGCGCGCTAGTCAGCGGTGGGTGGTGTCTGCGGGTGGCGGCGGGACGGCGGCGGGACGGGCGGCGTGGCCGGGCCGTGGTGCGGTGACAGCGCGGGCCGGACACACTCGGCTCGCCGCTGGCCGACGACCGTCTGACTCAGCGTCGGAAGCCGGACTGGGTCGGCTCCGTCGGGCGGCGGGACTGAGCACTGCGCCGCCGCCGCCGCCGCCGCCGCCGCCGCCGCCGCTGCCGCCGCCGCCGCCGCCGCCGCCGCCGCCGCCGCCGCCGCCGCCGCCGCCGCCGCCGCCGCCGCTGCCGCTGCCGCTGCCACAGCCGGTCCAGTCGGCACCGACATTGCCACCGCTCCCACTGTGCACAGTCGTGATCTGCACTCACGAGCTAAATTGTGGTGAACAGTGGTAGCGTAAGCTACAATGCTGTCGATTATCGTGATCCTGTGAGACATACACCATTGTTTCCCTTGCGGGCTAGACAAAATAGCACCAAAGAAATATGGTTGTATCATCCTACCGCGAGTTAAAGAGTACTGACAAAGTAGGTTGTGGTGTAGTCACGTTTGGCAAATGGGAGATCAGACCAAGTCAATGCATTTGCACTCCTCACCAACGTAACAGAAACGATCGCATGCACCCTGCAGAAGGCTACTGCCGTTTCCTCTAGGGTAAGATGGCTGCTGAATTTAGGCCAGCAAAAGTATAGCCGCCGAACATACGTCGAGGAATATAATTACACACTAAGTCACTGGCTTTACTTCATATTGGAAAGAACTGCACAGAACATGATTGCCGAACTGCACAGAACCGTTGGCTTGCAAAGATTATAAGACAGAACATAAATGATGTGAAAACGTGTGATCCAGTAAAACAACCATAGGCCATCACTTCAGCAACCTGTTTCAGGATGCCTCCCCACCACCAACCAGCACACTCCAATCTCAGGTATAGACCGGTATGGGAGCGATGGAAGAACGGCTTTGAGTATTGAAGCGCAGTCTATTCCAACACGGCTCCGTAGTTATCAGCACTTGACTTTCGTATCTCTCAATAGGGTCCGCTTCAGCTGCATGCACGAGGAGCTAAACAGCCTCACACGCGATGCATCCACTTACCGTCAGCACTAGGGTATTGTCAAAATACGGCCGCTTCGCTGGGCACGAACACAAAGCTGCTGGATGACAATCGTTTCTCTTCACCGGCCGTCGGGCTGGAGCGACCATCAGTTGCAGAGCGAAATCCATGGTCACATGTACGGGGGCGTGGGATACGGTGACCTGTACAGGGGCGACATACGGTGACCTGTACGGTGGTGGGATATGATGACCTGTACAGGGGCGGGGTGCGGTAACCTATACAGGGGTGGGATATGGTGACCTGTACAGGGGTGGGTTACGGTTACCTGTACAGTGGCGGGATACGGTGACCTGTACAGGGGCGACATACAGTGACCTGTACAGGAGTGGAATACTGTAACCTGTACAGGGGTGGGATACGGTGACCTGTACGAGGGCGTGGGATACCTGTGTAGGGACGGCATACTGTGATCTGTACAGTGGGCAGGATATGGTGGCCTGTACAGTGACTGCATACGGTGACCTGCACAGTGACTGCATACGGTGACCTGTACAGTGACGGCATACGGTGACCTGTACAGTGGTGGGTTACGGTTACCTGTAGAGTGGCGGGATACGGTGACCTGTACAGGGGTGGGTTACGGTTACCTGTAGAGTGGCGGGATACGGTGACCTGTACAGAGGCGACATACAGTGGCCTGTACAGGGGCGACATACGGTGACCTGTACGGTGGTGGGATATGATGACCGCACAGTGACGCATACGGTGACCTGTACAGGGGCGGGATACGGTGACCTGTACAGGGGCGGGATACGGTGACCTGTACAGGGGCGGGATACGGTGACCTGTACAGGGGCGGGATAAGGTTACCTGTACAGGGGCGGGATACGGTGACCTGTACAGGGGCGGGATACGGTGACCTGTACAGGGGTGGGATAAGGTGACCTGTACAGGGGTGGGATACGGTGACCTGTACAGGGGCAGGATAGGGCGACCTGCATGGGGGCGGGATGCAGTGACCTGCAAGGGAGCAGGACACGCCGCTGCAGTCTTCATTGAACAATAATCGCAAGTATCCCAAGTAGATATTTCAACGAGGCTGGTAGTAACAAAAAGAAAAGAAAAAACGGGCCTAGTTCTTGATCAGTAAATGGCAACTTGCAATACTGCAGGAAACACACAAGGGTTTCAAAGCATAACGATTGGGTGGTGCCTGTGCAGCTGCCATCTGAAACAATATGTCGTAACCACGCATGAGTGGACTTTCTCGGTCATCGCCCTCGCTCCTGGTAATACATTGATGCGCAGTGTGTCTAAATAATCAATTTCCAGCCACGAATTAGTCACCGCCTGCGCGAAAGGTCGCGCTGCCGACGATGGCAGAACACGCGCGCATTCAAGGTAGATAAATAGCGGTGGTCGATGTGCGAAACACGAAAGATCGACATCCAGACTCAGTTGGAACCCGTTCCAGTGAAAGCTTGCTGCCAACTGTTTTCCGGCGGAAAACAAGCCCGCTGTAGGTGGTGACTATTGTGCCGTGCGGCAGTTCAGGTAGGTGGACGCTTCACAAGCCGCTTTGTGAGGTGACCACGCATCGCTCAGCAGTCCTGCCATCAGCCCCTAGCCAGCCCACCTCGTACGGTCACGAACCATGCCGAACACGAAAGCCGCAGGCGATTGTATTAGTTATGTTCCTTGGTATTGCTCAGCAAAATGTCAACTTAAGCGAACAGCTGTCTGCGCTTCATGTGGGGAAAGGTCACACCGCACTCGACATACTCTGGTCTCTCCGGGGAGACCTTGTCCCAATGGAATGTCACATGATGTCAACCTAGCTGTCTGGAGTGACAGCATGGTCAAAGGCAAGGAGCGAATTTCACTTGTATGTGTTCTTAGGATATACGATTTGCTCCCTAAGCCAACTGGAATCTCAAAAGGAAAATCATTGTTATGGAAACAGACTTAATGGGCTAAAATTAAGCCTTAAAGTGCACAAAACCAAATTGTCCACATAAATTGTGATGGCTACCAGCCCAAGTACGTGGGCCTTTTCAATTAATATTCCACTATTCATATAAATAAATCGCTATCTTATGAAAAAGAATATAGTTGTTATACTCTGCATGACTTCTTGATCCGATCGCCTCTAAGCATCAAGAAATGTGCGAAAAACCATGTGCTCCACTTTGCTACCGCGATAATATTCAATAAGGTGGTGAAGAAAGCAGCATACGAATAGTGGCACATTGCCAGCCAACGCCAGCATACTTTACCATAAAGTCATAAAGTGTTCAGACTTAACCCGCGCCGTCTCTCCGGTCAGATCCTCACACCCCGTCTCGGGGGGGATAGTAACCCCCTCCAAAAGCCAAGCTAAGCGTCGCACGAAAATGAAAGAGGTGTCATCGGAAAGCGCTGGACCTGTAGGGTCCGGATCCACCCCGAAACAATTTCCCTCCAAAAGTGACGTCACCAGGGGGCTAGATTTTCACGATTTTCACGACTTACATTATGTTTTTGGGTCTGGGGAGTTCATTTTGAGGGATATATGAAACAAAAATGTATTTGGAATGAGAAAAGAACAGCGAAATCGACCAGGCCCATACAAATTCCCCCCAAAAAAAAAAAAACGGGGGGAATTTCACAATTTTAAGTTTTCAATTTTCTTTAATTTTCCTGTTCCAGGGGATAGAGCAGACCGAAAAACGTTGTTGGAAGTCAACTTGTCACTAATAAAAAATGCTTACTTTAGCCAGAATCGTCTTTTTGAACTGCAATTGGCAAATATGCAAAATTTATATGTAATCAAAAAACGAAAGAAAAAAAATTCCACTCGTACGTTTTGTTGCATCCCTAAAGATAAGCTCACGCTGAAAGTTTCATTCATAAAATAAAATATCTGTATCCGTTAAAGCGTGACGACTGGTTGAACTTTTTTGGAGGTGACCTCACTTGACCTTGAGTAACTCGTTGACCCTAGATGACCTGACTTCAAAATTGTGAACAGCATGCCAGATTGATGTGGGCAAAGGTATGCCAAATTTGGGCACGCTGCTGCACGCCGTTCGTCCACTATCCGTTAAAAACCTGAGGGGGGCGGTTGAAGACCCTCCCCCGAGACGAGACGGGACGGGTTAATATGAGCCACAAGGGCCTATTCAGGTTAAGTCTGTAAAAGGAAGATACCGTAAGCCTGAACAAAAGAAAAAATTATCACCCCAACTAAAACCACATCCCTAATTCCACCAAAACATACATCCACCGACATACCACACACTCATCCATGCCTATCTGTCTTATCCATCCAGCCTAATTCACTGGATCCTGGGTGACAAATATGGCTTGAGTGAAACATTAATTTTGTAACATTCTAACACGATCTTAGCCTTAGATGAGAACGAATCAACATGATAATTAATTCAAATGTTATCAATTCGACATGGTAGCAAGTTAACATAGTATCAATTCGACATGGTAATAAGTTAACTTGGCGGAAAATCAGCATGGAAGCAAGTTAGCATGGCAGTAAATTGGTGTGATCACCAACCACACTTCTGCATAGGGGTGTGGTTCACCTGATGTGCCTTATAAAGACTTGCTGCGCCGCAATTGCACTTGCGTCATTTGGAGATACTGCGGGAGCATCCACGGTGACAAATTAATCTGCATGACGGTTTTACCCATGGCTGACATTTGTACGGCTGTTTCAAGGTTTTGTCTAACTGGAAAGGTCAGCTGCTGAGGCTCGGTATGAAGTACACGATTTTAAGAAAACGTACTTTTTGGTCTTGTCTTTGAAAATATCGGTTCAATTTGTATCACCACTATTTATATATTGCCACTATTTATATATTACCAGTATTTATAATTAGATGAACAGTTCCCTGTTCCAGACTAGTCACAATGAGTGACCAAAAGGCGGTTCATTACCTACAAAGCTTAGCGTGTGGACTGGGATTCTGGGTCACCCTAGTCAGAACTGGTGACTCAAAACGTTTCCAAAAATGTTTGGTTTCCGATCCGGTTTAAATATCACAAACAGAAGTGACGGGGCAATTATGTCACGAGTCAGCCATTCGTGCCGAATTTATCTCGAACTGCCTGGGAACCAGCTTGAGAGTGGCACCGACATCAGTCACCCACCTTCCCACAGAGCGGTGTGGGAGCTAAGAGTCTTGGTCGGACGGCCCATTAGCGAGTGCACCAGGTGACCGCTGGCCAGGCCGGTTCAACGACTGGCTGGTCGAGTTTGGCAGGCGCTCGACGTCGGGAACAAAAACGCCAACACGCGCATTAGCCGGCATGAAATTCGAATCGATAACAAAGTCGACGCCACGAGCGTTGTGGAGTGTGGCAGATCTGGTGTTGCACGTTGCGGACTGTGGTGGATCTGGTGGATCTGATGGATCTGGTGGATCTGGAGTGTGGGGGTTCTGGTGATGCACGTTGCGGATTGTGGTGGATCTGGTGGATCTGATGGACCTGTTGGATTTGGATTGTGGTGGATCTGGTGATGCGCGTTGCGGAGTGTGGCGGATCTGGTGTTGCACGTTGCGGAGTGTGGTGGATCTGGTGGATCTGATGGACCTGGTGGATCTGGGGTGTGGGGGATCTGGTGATGCACGTTGCGGACTGTGGTGGATCTGGTGATGCACGCTGCGGATTGTGGTGGATCTGGTGATGCACGTTGCGGACTGTGGTGGATCTGGTGATGCACGCTGCGGATTGTGGTGGATCTGGTGATGCACGTTGCGGATTGTGGTGGATCTGGTGATGCACGCTGCGGATTGTGGTGGATCTGGTGATGCACGTTGCGGAGTGTGGCGGATCTGGTGTTGCACGTTGCGGAGTGTGGTGGATCTGGTGGATCTGATGGACCTGGTGGATCTGGGGTGTGGTGGATCTGGTGATGCACGTTGCGGATTGTGGTGGATCTGGTGGATCTGATGGACCTGGTGGATCTGGAGTGTGGTGGATCTGGTGATGCACGTTGCGGATTGTGGTGGATCTGGTGATGCACCGCGCTACGCGTTGCAGGTGCGATCCATTCGTGTCATTCTCAGCCGTCTTGGTAAAAGCTCACATGGGTGCGGGACGGGGTGAGGAAGGGCTTGCCTTCTCACTCATAGGGTCACCGGAGACACTATGCAATTGAGCGAAACTGGTCAGTGCATTCATTGGCTTGAGTGACGTTTGGAACAGAGAAACTGTATTGGGAGCGCTGTAGCATCGGAACAACTTTGAGTGTGAATGATCTTATTCATGGTTGATTTTTCCAATAAAATACATGAACATTGACGGAAAATAATATAAAATCCGCTACTCCACTTCATCATCCGGTTCCAAGATCAAGTATGCCATTTCCCCCGCCCCCTCCTTCATCAGCAGAGAACTGATTGTCTGTTGACCGAAACGTTGCGCATTGCACCAGTAGATATATTTCCACAAAAAATGCAAGCGAGTCGGTATAAATGAAAACACACCCAGATAAAGCCATGAAACAATATCTCCTCAGAAATTAAATGTCAAATGTCAATAAAAATGTTTTGGTATTTTGAAGGTGAAGTCAATCATTCTATGCTACTACAATTTGTTTGATAGCACGGCCATACATTCGGAAGTTGAAATTAACCACAATCGCATGCGTTCCTGTCTGCAATGGCACCATCTGCTTACAACTTATAACGGTCCTGTCAGGATGGAGCTTGGATTCGACATGAAGGTCACTGCACTGCTCTTCAAATACTCACAATGACTGCACTATTCTGCAATAAGCTAGCGCCACCTAACCCAATATATCCCTGACATAAATGCTGAAATCTACATGTACGGATGTTGGATGATGTAAAATTCACAGCCGACAATGTTTATATCTATGCGATGTCTCATGAAAATATAGAAGCTCTTCCTTTTTGTTCGCTGACAAAGATTGGATCAACATAGCTGGACGAATTCCTGGCAACGTTCCCTTAGCAGAGCGAAAACTTGCGGTAACTTCTTGCGCAAGCGCAAATGTTTCAAAGATAATACGCTATAGTATGGATCTTCGTCTACTAAAAACAACAATTGATATTCAATGAATGTGGAAAGAAGGCATTTAAAAAGTATGTAAATAAAATGATGAAATAGCTTCCCTATACCAAACAAGTTTATTCCTGGGCATAACGTCATTCATTCTGTCGTACGCTTCGTCCGGAAAAAGCCGTCGCGCTTCAGAAAATGAAGCACGTTTTCCTTCAGCGTTGAATGTTTGTGACACTCGAAACACTACACTGTGAATATTCCACGCCGTTCATTTAATTTTTCGTCCGTGACGGTATCTTTTGATGAAACTCGCTCTGGTCGTACGAATCGCGGTAAAATAACAAACCGATGCAGGTGTGAAACACAAAATGCAAAAATGTAGCAGTGCATAGGTAAAGCTTTGGCTCAAAGGGAAGTCAAAGCTCGAGCGAGTCTACTATTGTGGGAGCAAAACATCTGAACACTTCGACCCGGCCTGGCCTCATTCTGCCCAACCGACAAGCCTTTTAAACCTTGAATACCTATTGCATTACAGCGTTTGAAGCCCTAATTATCTCACTCAAAATGGCGGCTACTCCTTTAATTTTCATTTCAGCGGGCATTAATAGCAACACTTGTTCACTAAGCCCATTTTTCGGGGTTCAAACACAAGGCCTTATTCTGGGGTGTGGCGTTTCGACTCCGAGTCAAACCAGCCGTCTGTCTACGCATGTCACGTGACCCGCCCGTTCCCCGGGGACGGTCAGCCTGCCAGCCCGCTGACAGCGCTGTAAGAGATGCAGCGGCGTGCGGGTGTGCCGCGCATGCCAAGCAG
This sequence comes from Imbricaverruca yamaguchii, assembly GCA_034440575.1. NCBI lineage: Eukaryota > Metazoa > Arthropoda > Thecostraca > Neoverrucidae > Imbricaverruca > Imbricaverruca yamaguchii. Next base: position 323,424 of record JAOTOL010001351.1, on the reverse strand, counting down.
ACGAGCGGCGAGACCGAATGGACGACGACAGACAGTACGGCCGGCTCTGTTATGCAGCCGCTCGGCGTAATGCAGTCAGGTGTGTGCACGTGCACGACGTTCGTCAGCCGAGTCGAAGTTCGCCAACAATGGAACCAATTCGGCCGGAAGCGGATTGGTTTTTCAGGCGCTCGTGCCGCCATTGAAAGCTCTGCTTCCGATGTCAGGCTGCTATGCCTGGTGTGTTGTGCGTGTTTCGAATTCCAATGCGTTGATGGAATTTCGCTGTGGTTTTTTTCTGAGTGCCAGCACTTCGCAAAAATTGGAGACAGTAGCGTGACGTCTCGATGGGCTACCAAGAGGGTCCAGTTGTAGCAGGGTCGTTTGTTGTCTGTCATAATCATCGGCCCTGCGTCTGGACCCTAGAGCCATACTATCGAACATAATGCCAGATCCTGTGCCTGACGCCCCGGATGTACACCGCACATGCAGACTGAGCTATACTGGTCGTTATAGTCCCAGATCCTGTGCCTGACGCCCCGGATGTACACCGCACATGCAGACTGAGCTATACTGGTCGTTATAGTCCCAGATCCTGTGCCTGAAGCCTGAAGCCTGAAGGTCATATATGCTGCCGTGCATATTTGGGGATCAAGAGGATCGCGTCCATGCGATAATTCCGTTCCATATGCATTCGAAGTTGAATTGGAAGTTTTCGAGTGGAGACGTACGCAAGACAAATCAACATTTACCCAAGAGTCTAGTAAAAGCGGACATTATTCTCAATGGAAGTAAAAAATATTTGCAATGCTTTTCATTTCCAACATGCCTCTCTATTCCCATGGAACCGAAAGCATGAGGTTAGATACGGTTGAAATGTGTGTGAGCTAATGTAACAGTGTTGCTAAACACGTACTGTTTTAATCGTATAATGTCAAACTGTGGGTGCTGTGACCCCATAAGTCAGCCGACCTACCATGTCTCGCATATGTCGCGTCTAGTACTTTTCCGTCCGGCGCCGACAACGCGGTCACCGGCCCTCGTCGGAACCGAGTCAGCGTTTTACGGGACGACGTCCGGCAACCCTGTCTTCCGGTCGTGGCCGAAACCCGGTGAACCACCCCCGGCTGGGAGACATGACCTGACTGTCGAGCCGCGCGGACCTGCCGCTGTCGGTCGCGTGCGTAAATTAATAACTGTATTTCGGCCTACAAATTTACAATTGAAATAAATCGCTGTCGGCTGTCGGCCTGGAACGTCATTGCGAGTGTCACCATATATACGCAATACCTTCTGCACAATATATAGCGCAGAAAACATTTCATTTTTGTACTCGGAGTTATCGCGGCGCGCGGGTCGAGACCCTAGACTATTCACGAGCCTACAAGAACGACTTTCTCTACACTAATGATCATAGGTAGACGCCAAGCCCACCAACATGATGCTACCAAATTTACTTTGTTGTGAGCCTGGTCCAGTTTCTAGTGGACGGGTGGCAACAACTTTCAGCATATTCTCTGTCAATACAGGCAGTTTTGTTCTTGCCAGACTATTGTCTTTATCGAACAGCATGAGGTCCTGCTGCGTTGAACAGAGCACAGACGAAACACTACCGTGAGCTACCGTGCTCGGGACTGAACGTTATACAACTGCTGACAGAGAGCGATGGTTCCACAATTGCGGTTAGTGCCAGTATTGGGCACCGTTGCTAGTGCTTGTGGAGGTTTCCAACACAGTTATGGAAGCCGCTGTCACACCATCGCGCCATGTATATGTCGTGGGAATTCCTATGGTGAAATAATATAATAATGTTCGGCATATACCGATCAAGGTCCGCCTTGGAGGACCAGGTGTCTACATTAAATATTTTCACATACAAGAAATGGTTCATAGCTATTAGAGAGTAGGCAAGCCAGGCTGTTCCTGATGTTCCAGAACGCATCCAGTTTTCGCATGCTGTATGCACTGACTGATCCACAAGATGTTGGCAGGGATAGATCCGGGGTTAACATACATCGCAGCTATCCTATCTTCGTGTACATGGTGTCGCCTACGATATAAATTATTGATTTGCATTGCAACATTCGGTTTACTGCGGCTTTAATATTACCAATATTATTATTCTTATTTTGTTCATATTGTACTTACATTATTTATGTGCAGGTCTAGTGACATGAAGTTGAAACCACGTGAAATGCGGATGGATCCGCAAGACTGCTTGTGGGGCATAATAAGTGAGACGACAAATCCCTCCATTTCAAATACATGGCGAGTGCTTCAAATGTTACATGGGCTCGAATATGGACAATACTTTGGCGACAGCTAGTGCAAATACAAAAAGCATAGCACATGTCAAGTTCTCCTGCCGAGGCTAGAACTTGAAAGGCTGTTGGAAAGCAAACTACCACGGCGGTTCCAAAGTGTGAAGTCAAAATGGAGCTGGTCGTTGCTGGTCGGGTCGAGTCGAGTCGGTCGTTATCTCGGCTTTTTCCGTACATTCACGGAGATAGACTCGCTTGTGGTGTCCGGCGCTCGAATTAAGTCGCCCCGCCCTGGTGTTCCTGTTATGGTCATGCCATGCTTGACACATCCACCACAAACTGACCGGGCATGACACATTCCACCACAAACTGACCGGGCTTGACATATTCCACCACAAACTGACCAGGCATGACACATTCCCCAACAAACTGACCGGGCTTGACACATCCCACCATAAACTGACCGGGCTTGATAAATTCAACCACAAACTGACCGGGCATGACACATTCCACCATAAACTGACCGGGCTTGATACATTCCACCACAAACTGAACCCTTGAAGAGAGAACGCGAGCACGCCATGTGATAAAGTGTGATATAATTTACCTGAGAAAAAAAAGAAATTTTAAAGAGGAAAAACTATTGGTGAAGCAAGTCCGTCCACTTGAAACGTTGCAACATAAATGTGTCTGGGACTTGGAAGCGTTACGATAGGGAAGGGTTCAATCGGACTTAGCCGGCTCGAACCCCCCTCCAGTCATGTGGGTTCTCACCATCATGCTCTCCAGAATCTGCCTTGGATGTAGATGGGTAGCTCAAACCTCGTCCGTACAGGGGATTGACAACAGGGGGATTGCAAACCCCTGGATATTTTTGGCGCGACCACAAGAAAACGGCGATAGCTCGCCGCTGCCTGGTGGAGCCGACTGAGCATTACTCGCCGACGTTATGTTGCGAAATATTTCAGAATGCTGTGTCATGTCAGGGAGCTGTGCTGACATAAATATAATATTTTAGACTGGTTTTCGCCGAGCTTGCAAATTGTTCGCGAATAATCTCACCTATAGCTTATTTGAAATGTGGTACGATGATTGACAACTCAGATGAACTATTTATGTAGGCTTATGTTGAAATAGAACCTCTCCAACGTTATTGGAAGATGTTACCCAACTTAGCCTCACTTTAACTTTTTTGGCGGTTGGCTCATTCTGGGGTTTACTTGGAGGCTTAAAATTAATGCTGCAGCCATGTGTCACGATGTGCAAGAAAGCAATGCTTCCTGATACTACTTCAGGAATTTCTAAAACGAGGTTAACCGGTCCACTGTATCTGTCATTGGCCGATGGGTTGAAATGTGACATGCCACACAATCTTAGTATTCCTCGATAAGAAATGCATTCTATGGTTAAGCATTGCCAAACTCGTATGCTTTCCTTTTCTTCTACGATAGATTAAATGTATCAATTCTCCTGTTTTTTGTCAATATAAAAAATCGGCAATTAAGCTACTACGGATGGACGATCATCACCCTGGAGCATGAGTTTCGGTGCTAATCATGAGAACCACCACGCTCAACACGCTGATCTTCATGTGACTGAAACTCTCTGTTTGGAAGCCATCAGGGTTGTTGCAACAATTCCCACCGAACCTTACTGCACTGGTATGGTGGCGAAATGTCGTGCACGGGCGACAGCAGAAATATTTTAACATAGATTGTATAGATAAGAAGGGTAAATTTTTCACAGCAACGGAATTTGGATGGATTTAGGGATTTATAAAATTTTGGTGGTTGATGCATTCGTTTAAATAAATAAATAAATATATATATATATATATATATATATATATATATATATATATATATATATATATATATATATATATATATATATATATATATATATATATATATATATATATATATATATATATGTATGTATTCACGTATGCATATGGCCTCTAGTAAGTGAAGGCGTCTTGGCTCGTGTGATCTGGCGATGATGGTGATAATGCCACCCATTTGTTTTCTCGTGAGGCATGTGGCGTATGAGCGGGAGGAGGCGTGGGAGGTAAAGGGGTGGGAGGTGAGGGCGAGGGGCTACAGGCAACTTTAGTCCACTCTCTTCCAGACACAGCAGTTGAATCGTGGTTATTCGCGACGATATTATAACAGGAAACGGTACTGTCACGATGTTAACATAATCCGACTAACACCTGCGTTGAAGTCTCCATTGCACCCTGTGGGGCCCTTATTGGAGCCCTTGAGGCAGACGCAAACATTGAACCAGGAAGCTGAAATTTTGCATGCTCCCTATTGGGCTACCAAGAAATGGGAAAACACCAGGGGAGCTGGTCTTCCAAATACTTCATAAATTTTGAAGGGGGCTAATATGTATGCATCACTGTCGGAAAAAAAATGGTATTGGAAACATGTCTAAGTCGGAATCAACGCTCCAATTGAAGAACAAAAAGCCCCGATCCTAAATATACGAGGTGTGGCTCTTTATGAACCTCCATATATGCTGCCCCAAATTCATCAAGGGGAAGAAAATGTTACCGCAAAAGGTTTTGTGGACAAATAGGCCAATCCCTTCAAGTGAATAATTTTGATAAAGTTTGAAAAAGTCACGCCGGATAGGAATATACATTTACGCATTGTAACTGGACGTCAAGGAAGCGGTACTTCAAATGCAGTGACAAAGAAGTTCGCGAAGTTTCAAATGTGTGATCAGGTCGGGTCAGATTAGGTCGAGCTGGGCCGGGTCGTGTCACGCTGAGTCTGACCGGACCATGTCAGGCTGAGTCTAACCGGCCCATGTCAGGCTGAGTTCGACCGGACCATGTCGGGTCATTGATACCAGCTTTGCTGTCGCGTACACATGGTGGTGGTTTGGTTTGAACTTTTCCCTCGATACGAATAGGAAGAATGGTTCGATGGTTTCGTGAATAAACTGTAATTTGAGTTCTTGTATGCAACAACTCGCTGACGGAGAAACCACAAAGGTCGGTAGGGTGTTCTTTTTCACATAAGTGACTGAGACACATGCCTGTTTTGGAGGCAGCGATGTCCGAAGGATCTGTGCACAGGAAGATTCTTTTCTTTTTTAGATGACTGGGCAAGCAGGGTAGGAACTTTCCTGAAGCAAAAACGAGTAAATAATTGTGTGTCTCGTCTTTCATTCCAGCTCGACGCTCCTAGTCCTACTCTCCGGAAGTTGGTACGAAGCAAAATAACTCTGGGCGTAAAACAGCCAAAGCGTATTCGCGACACACATACTCGAACTGGTTTCGCATACTATCTGCATAGTGATGAGGACGACATATCAACGCATTGGTGTGGGAACGAGCTACGGCACCATTTCCAGCTCGTCTAGCGGCTGATCTGATCTGATCCAGCTGATCTGATCTGATCCTGCTGATCTGATACTGCTGGTCTGATCCAGCTGATCTGATCTGATCCGGCTGTTCTGATCTGATCCGTCTGATCTGATCTGATCCGGCCGATCTGATCAGATCCGGATAATCTGATATGATCCGCGCACGGCGGCAGTCACGACCAAGCAGACGCGAACTCCAATAGAAGCTCTGTACGATGTGGAAGCCCAGACGACTAGCATTGCTGACGACATGGTGGTTTGTCAGGTAACAACATCAACATGGGTCATGCAGAAATTCTGCAATTGTGCTCTATGCCTTCGAATGGCCATAACACCGACTAAATGCACGGAAATCGCCATTGAATCTGTGCACGCCTACGTCGAACAGCGTGAAGATGCTCGGGTAATATTTGAAAGGATGACCATGAAACCTTTTATCCTCTCCCGGTGCTTTTACCTTTAAGTCAATTAATCACATCTAATGATTATAATCATTCGATATAAGTATGCTCAGTTTGGGTCTGCTTGGTCGTGACTACCACCGTGTGCAGATCAGATCAGATCAGCCGGATCAGATCAGATCAGAGCACCCGATCAGATCATATCAGCCTGATCAGATCAGATAACACTGGTCTGCGTGATTTATAAGGTCAAGGGTGTCTCAGCTGTTTTTAGGTCAGTTTTTCATGCTGATTCCGAAAATGGCATCCGTTTTGCTCGATTAGCTCGATTTTAAAATATGTTATTTCACCCATATGAACCAAAACATTGCTCTGACTGGTTTACTAGTGAATCCGACAGAAGCATAAATAAAGGTTTAAACTCCAAACAAATTGACCATAAGTGTATTCAGAGCGAATCCCAACAGTACACACTACTGCGGAATAAATGGCCTTTTCGGGGACTTCCGACTGTGTTGAGCAGATGGGACATCCCTCTTCAGGCACCAACAACAGTCCGCCAGAAAGTTCACATCCCACCGACCTTGGTAGCGTTCTTCCATCATTCGTATGTCTTTGTGGAAGCGTTCTCCCTGCTCTTCACTGTAATCTCCACAGATATCTGTGAAAGTATCTAGATGGGACCTAATGAAGTGCATTTTTACCGACATTCGAGCACCAAGTTGCTGAAAACTGTCCATGACGAAAACTGTCCAAGGTCGTCCATCGACGACCTTCACGTATTTCGCACTTCTGTGATTATCCAGGAAGTTGGTGATGATTGACTTCAAGGCCAGCCATGCAGAGAGTTCAGACTGTTCCAGACATTTTTAGAATCGAATATCATTCATGAGCTCCCTTATCTGAGGACCGTCGGATACACCAGCCTTCAGCTTCTCTCTGCTGACATGAGGACATTTTTGTCCCAAAAATGCAAATCCTCTTCCTTCTTTATGCAGTGCTTTCACAATTTTTAAAAAAAATCAAACCGAGTTTGATATGGAGTGGTGGAAGTATGATTTGCTGTGGTTCAACCAGGGGGCGTGACTACACGTTGTGGGAGCCAGGTTCAAGTGCATGCCTGGATGGCCAGTCGCGTTGTACATAGTGCTGTTTGTCAGCCCGACTGTCCCAGAGGCATAGAAAGCATGGATATTTCGTGTAGCCGCCCTGCAGCCCAAGGACGAGACCTACTACCTTGAGGTCACCACAGATCAGCCAACTATGCTTTTTGTAGTTCAAAGCAGACAACAAAAGTTCCATGCTGTTATGCGTTTCCCTCAGTTGCTTGGAGTATCCAACAGGAATCGACGCGACCTTATTGCCGTTGTGCATAAGAACTGCCTCCAGGCTCCTACTCGAAGAGTCTATGAACAGCCTCCATTCTGCCGGGTTGTATTCTGTACCCATTGCCTCTACTAGGACCGCGATGTTGTTGCAATAGACTAGAGAATGTTCTTCGTCAAAGGTAAAGTATTCTCTGAATTCTTTTTCGCGATTCCGATACCAAAAAATGTCGTTTCAGGCGCCAGCAAACGTTTCTCGCGGAGCTGTGAACCCAGCAGCTGAGCAGAGTCCTTGGAAAAGTTCGGGTCCCTCGTTAGGTCATTGAGCTCAGCTTGGTTCAACGATTCCGGTCGATCGTTCTCGGTCGGTTCATATGTACCAGACGCGTCTGCGTCCATTTCATCCCCACTAGAGTCGGAAGATGACTCGATGTCGACATCGGGTTCAGGGATGGGGACATCTGGACCATGAGGGACTGGCTTGATGGCTGATGGCACATCCGGATATTTTACATGCTTCTGTTTCTTTCGATTTACTCCTTTCAGATCTGTCATACAAAAATAGCAGTCGGTGGTATGATCCTTTCCCTCCCGCCACACCATGGGAATGCCGAACGGCATGAATTTCCGGGTCTTGTTCTTCCAGGCTCGTAGGCCTTCCACACATGACTTGCAGCAGATATGAGGGGCAAACGGCTTGTCCTGATCACCAAGTTTCACTCCAAAATATGCGTGGTAACTCTTTTTTACAAAGTCGGTTATGCTTGCCTGGCGATCTGGTAGGGTGACCTTTCCACATATGTAACAGAACCTGTCTGGATGATTTTGACACTGCCGACTCATGACTTCAGATTACACCTGGAAATACACAAAAACGACATTAGAGATGATGCATCCAGTAGGGGAGAGTGGTGAGAATTGGGACAAAAATCGGACCGCAACTTTGACACGCCGTTGCACCCGTGTCATTGCAACGAGCGACATATTCCTGATTTCAAAGTAACCCCCAGACATTTGCGCTCCGCAGACTGAAATTTGAAAATGAAAAGTAATGAATCTACTCTGTTATTCAAGAACAATGAAAAATGCAATTTTAGTGAGAATTGGAACGACGAGTGAGGGAGTATTGGGACTGGTGACAGGGATAAATGGGACTCAAAAGGAGATTTTGGACGTGAATTAATAATAGGTAAAAGTTAGTCTGTGATTATTTCGCCGGTTCACTCAAAATTTTGTCATACGAAGTACTTCTTTATTTCAAGTTGTGGTGCATAAAGTCATCATGGATAAAATTTTGAGTGTCGTCCCTACTTCTTGCTAAACTAGTCCGTTAGTTGCTCTTCGACGGATGCTAAAAACATTTACTAAAATCAAATGCTTTATTGCGATATGACGGGTTAATTACAGGTTCAGTTGACAGTAGCTTCATTGAAGTATTTTACTAAAATGTACTTACATGTACTAAAATCAAATGCTTTTTTGCGATATGATGGGTTAATTACAGGCTCAGTTGACAATAGTTTCATTGAGGTAGTTTACTAAAATTTACTTACATTTACTAAAATCAGATGCCTTTTTGCGATATGACGGGCTAATTACATGCAAACTACATGTAACATTACAATGGGACAGGCTGGGAGAATTGGGACGCTGGTCCCAATTCTCCCACCATCACCATTTTCCATCAATCAGGACCGTATGTCGAACACACACGAGTAAATAGCAAAGACACTTGTCAAATGTTGATAAATTCCATATGTTAGTAATATATTCGTAATTGAACAAAATATTTGATGATACAATCACAAGAAACGAGTTATTGACGCCCAAAATAAGAACCTTTTCCACTTACTGTTCACACAGCCACGTTGCGCATCGAATACGAACACGGCGGTGCTTGCGAACGCTGCCGCGTGTTAATAAGAAAATATTACATAATAAAAAACAGCGTTGGACTTGTACTTTAACACGTGCCTGGAGGGCCTCTGAAAATTACGCGCACTGGAGGGGGGCGTATTCCGCCCCTAAGATCTCGGCTCCTGCTAAGGCTAGAGCAACGAAATGTGGAGGATGGATGGGCACGATAGTTAACTATATTGTGTGTAAATGTCGTGACCTTAGGTCAATATCTTCAAGGTCAAACGAGGTCACAATAGCAAAATTTTCTCGTTTTTCGTGGCTTGACTTGTCATTGTTATGGATTGCTGTCATTGTGTTTAAATGATCAAAAATTGGGATTCATGATGTTTTGGACATTACTAATGATGCAATATATCTGTCAGATCCGCCATTTGACCTTAGGTCACCGATATGGGAGCACTTTATCAGGTCATTTCCTGCTCCAGTTACCGGAACCGGGCTGCCCACCTGACTGCTCCGTTGGGCGGCTCGGCACAATCGGCTTCGCAAAGAAAAAAGGTAAATACATGAATGAAGTATAGAAACGCTTAGGCACACAATGACAAACAGTAGATTTCCGGATGTGCAGGGAGTAACATGCAAAGCGACATCAATCGCATGACAGTCATTTCCATCTACGACAACATTCCATTTGACCAAGTTTGGTTTAATTAGCCTGTCATGATGACCTCGGTGACCCAACATAACTTAAATTATATAGCATAACAATATGCATCAAACAAGTCACTAGTGTTGTCAAGAACACTTCCGTTTTGCCAATATACGGGAAGCGTATCAGCGCCGATTTTTGTGGTCTGGCGCTGTGATAGAAAAAAAACACTTGAACGGCCCATAACTTAAACCCTGTCGGCCGATTTTCATTTTTCTTTCTTTAACCCGCGCCGTCTTTCCTGTCAAATCCTCCCACCCCGTCTCGGGGGGGGGGCTGTTGAAAACCCCCTCTAAAATCCAAACTAAGCATCGCACGAAAATGAAAGAAGTGTCATCGGAAAGCACTCGACGAGTAGGGTCCGGGTCCACCCCCCCCGAAAAAAATCCACAAAAGTGACGTCACCAGGGGGCTAGATTTTCACGACTTTTCACGACTTACGTTATGTTTGTACTCTGGGGAGTTCATTTTGGGTGATACATGAAAAACAAAATTTATTTGGAATGAGAAAAGGACATCGAACTCGACCAGGGCTATAATTTTTTGTTTGCCCCCAAAATACTTTTTTCTCAAAATTTTCAGTTTTCATGTTTTCTTTAATTTTCCTTTTCCAATTGATAGAGCAGACCAAGAAACGTTGTTGGAAGTCAACGTGCACTAATAAAAATGCTTACTTTATCCAGAATCCTGTGTTTGAACTGCAATATGGCAAATACGCAAAATATATATGTAATCAAAAACAGGAGAAAAAATAAAAAATTCAACTCGTACGTTTTGTTGCATCCGTAAAGATAAGCAAACGCTGAAAGTTTCATTAAAATATCTGTATCCGTTAAAGAGCCACGACTGGTTGAATTGTATTGGAGGTGACCTCACTTGACCTTGACTAACTCGTTGACCCTAGATGACCTTATCTAAACATTTTGAATCAACATGTCAAATTGATGTGGAAAAGGGTATGCCAAATTTGGGCGCGCTGCCCCACGCCGTTCGTCTGCTACCCGCGAAAAACTTGAGGGGGGGGGGGCGGTTGAAGACCCCCGAGACGGGACGGGTTAAACAATGCGCCTGTCATTTCTAAGCAGGTAGGAAAAAATGGCGTATATCGGCCTGTACAATATGGAGTTGTGTACGACAAATCGGAGGGGTGAGCGGATTTCGCCCACCACCCCTCCAGGGCGTGTGTTAACCTGTAATGAACTTGACCTGACTTGACCTCGGTGACCTGACATGACTTCAAAACAATGTAGCATAACAACATACATCAAACAAGTCGCTAGTGTTGCCAAGAACACTTCCTTTTTGCCAATATACGGGAAGCGAATCAGCGGGGATATTTGTGGTCTGGCGCTGGGATTTTTTTTTTACTTTACCGACCCCTAACTCGAAAAATGTTCGGTCGATTTTCGTTTTTCTTGCTTTAAACAACGTCCCGTTTATTTTTAGGCAGGTACACAAACAATGGCGTATATCGGCGGGTGAAATCGGGAGCTTTCTACGAAAAACCGGAGGGGTGGGAGGATTTCGCCCCCTCCCTCCAGGGCGCGTGTTAAAAGATAAAGATTTGTCCCTTTTCTCCCACGTCCCATTCACACTTCTCTCCGCTACTGATATATCATACTGCAGTATGCATACTGATACATCAGTGTGTGAAAACTTTAATGTAGTGTGAAAACTTGAGCTAATCGAGACAAATGGATAGTATTTTCGGATTCAGCACAAGAAGCTTGTATTAGAACAGCTGAGAAACTTCCGACCTTTTGTAAAAATAGTTTTGAAACGCAGGCCAGTGTAATCAATGATAAATAATTATTCATCTGTTTTTGCAAGACCATGATAATTCCTTGGCAACTCAACGATCTGAGCTCGATATTTCATCCCATCACGATGGCACAAAAACAGGCGAACTTGGATAATCCGGCTTCTTCAGATTGCATTTAACCTATTAACACATATGCATACACACCTTGTAGCCACCGAGCACATAAGGAAGGCCTCGCGGAGTTTTGAAACTTTGGCCGATGCACCCGAAACCTCTAGCTCCGTTACGTGGAACTCAAACCGTTCCGTTGCCAGGAAATTATCATGGCCTTCCAATGCAGGTAGGCAATTTTGGATGAAATTAGTTAATGTATCAATGGAAAAAGGACCGAGAGTGAAGCCGGCTTGGCGTGTGCTAGCGAGAGCAGAGCGCCGTAAGCCGGCTTGGCGTGTGCTAACGAGAGCGGAGCGCGGCAGGCCGGTGCAGGTAATTCGAGAGTAATGGAACGATCCGAGCGGCAATTCCCGTCTCCAATTAGTTCATCATTGTGCCGTGGCTGGCGGTTCCGTATCTGGTGCAGAACATCAGTCCAGTGGCCTCAGAACGCAAGCCACCGACCATGCGCGGAACGTATCAAAACGTGTGTCAAATACTGACGATGCGGCATCGATAGCTGTTCAGACTCTGAAGATGCGCATCGACAGCGCGACTCTCCGACCGGCAGAGGCGTCGCGTTTCATCTAGTGAGACCTCCCTCAGCCGACAGAGGAGGCGCGTGTCACGTAGTGAGAGCTTTCCCAGCAGACAAAGGTGACAGAGTAGGCGCGTGTCACGTAGTGAGACCTCTCCCAGCCGACAGAGGAGGGCCGTGTCACGTGGTGAGAGCTCTCCCAGCCGACAGAGGAGGCCCGTGTCACGTAGTGAGACCTCTCCCAGCCGACAGAGGTCACGTATAGACCAGCCCGACAGAGGAGGCCCGTGTCACGTAGTGAGACTCTCCCAGCCGACAGAGGAGCCGTGTTGTGAGACTCTCCAGACGAGGAGGCCGTGTCACGTGAGAGCTCTCACCAGAAGGAGGCCCGTGTCACGTAGTGAGAGCTCTTCCAGCCGAGAGAGGAGGCGCGTGTCACGTAGTGAGAGCTCTCCCAGCCGACAGAGGAGGCGCGTGTCACGTAGTGAGACCTCTCCCAGCCGACAGAGGAGGCGCGTGTCACGTAGTGAGAGCTCTCCCAGCCGACAGAGGAGGCGCGTGTCACGTAGTGAGAGCTCTCCCAGCCGACAGAGGAGGCCCGTTCACGTGTGAGAGCTCTCCCAGCCGACAGAGGAGGCCCGTGTCACGTGGTGAGAGCTCTCCCAGCCGACAGAGGCAAGAGGCCCGTGTCACGTGGTGAGAGCTCTCCCAGCCGACAGAGGAGGCCCGTGTCACGTAGTGAGACTTACGGCCTCCCAGCCGACAGAGGAGGCGCGTGTCACGTAGTGAGACTCCCCCAGCCGACAGAGGAGGCCGTGTCAGTGTAGTCTCCAGCCGACAGAGGAGGGTGGTGAGAGCTCTCCCAGCCGACAAAGGAGGCCCGTGTCACGTAGTGAGAGCTTCTCCCAGCCGACAGAGGAGGCCCGTGTCACGTAGTGAGAGCTCTCCCAGCCGACAGAGGAGGCCCGTGTCACGTGGTGAGAGCTCTCCCAGCCGACAGAGGAGGCCCGTGTCACGTGGTGAGAGCTCTCCCAGCCGACAGAGGAGGCCCGTGTCACGTGGTGAGAGCTCTCCCAGCCGACAGAGGAGGCCCGTGTCACGTAGTGAGAGCTCTCCCAGCCGACAGAGGAGGCGCGTGTCACGTGAGAGCCCTCCCAGCCGACAGAGGAGGCCCGTGAGTAGTGTAAGAGCTCTCCCAGCCGACAGAGGAGGCCCGTGTCACGTAGTGAGACCTCTCCCAGCCGACAGAGGAGGCGCGTGTCACGTAGTGAGGGCTCTCCCAGCCGAGAGAGGAGGCGCGTGTCACGTAGTGAGAGCTCTCCCAGCCGACAGAGGAGGCGCGTGTCACGCAGTGCGACCTCTCCCAGCCGCTCGGCTAGCCTCTGACCAGCGGGTCACCAGGATAGGCTCACCGCCGTGGCGGCGCTGCGTATCGAAGGGCGTGCGGTCGTGTTGTTGGCATTGGGATAATGCTGGGATATTGGAACATGCAGTACCAATACAAAGTATTGATAAGTATAATCAGTGCAAAGCATTACAAAGTCTTATCTTCCCCTGTCCCACAAAGCACCCGGATCATACGACTTTTGTCAAGCCGGCCACACATATGGGCAAGTTTTAGAGGAAATTTGATTATGATTGCCATGACGCTCAGGCACAAGCAGCTCTTGCCAAGTAACAAGATCCATTCTGCAATTGCTCAGTCATTATACTTATGCCCAGTGCTAGTGTCCTTCGTCTGCCATGGAAAAGATAAGGCACGCAGGTCTGTCAACTCGCCAGTACACGGTGCTCGAGGTTCGTCTTCATCTAGTGAAGTGCACCCGAAGGGAAGGCTCCTTCATCTTCCGCCAGGGACGCGTTCATTTATCATACAGCAGAGCGCACCTGCACGCTCGCCACCGGCCGAGACATGCAATTGAGCACCGCCCCCGGGAGAAGCAGTCATCCTGACGCACCGCTCCTTACTGCCGGGATGGGATCGGCCGCGTATAATTGCGTCACCTGCGGGAGATGAGACAGGGAGCGCGCGTCTCTCATTAGGTGGGCGACGGCGGCGATCCTCGGGTCAGGTGGGATTGCGACCTCCGGTCGGTCGATGACCGGGCGAGAGGTGGCACACCGCCACACCACTGCAACCGGGCGCCTGCCCCTGGCGGACGACAGCGGAACTATTGGTCATCGCCGGAGCAGTAGTGCATGAGCTCAGTGGCGATTATGCTGCGACAAATACGACTATTGCTTCATAATTGGCTGTATTTTAGTCCCTGGAGCGCCTGCAGTACATGTAGCTTCGGGACGTTTATCGCATCTCAGTGTCCTTACCTGATACTGCTTCGACCTGATACAGTTTGCCGCCAGGTGTCAAGGTGGAAACACGTCGGTGTGGAGCTCCTACCTACCAGAGCAGTCGTTGCAGAGCAGGGCAGTATACTAGGCTAAGCTGTGGATAGGTATTTAGCAATTGCTTTTGCGCATGTATTTGCACAGTTATTATCCAATGAGATATTTTACACAATCAAATTAGAATATCTCTCAACATAGGGACGCTGCCCAGCGCCATTTTTGATAGCTTATTCTTTTTTTTCTGTGACGAAAAGCACAGAAATGCTTTTCGTGTTCTAACCTTTAACCTTAACCCTCTCTTCCGTCAGATCCTCACACCCCGTCCAGGGGGGGGGTCGATAACCCTCTAATCTCCAAACTAAGCGTCACACGAAAACGAAATAGGTGTCATCGGAAAGCGCTCGACGAGTAGGACCAAACGCCACCTCACCAAAAAAAACTTCCATGGAGTGATGTCACTAGGGCTCTAGAGGTTCACGACTTACATCATACTTTTGGTTCGGGGAGTTCATTTTGAGGGAGATTTGAAGACAAAAATATTTGGAATCAGAAAGGAAAAGCGAAATCCACCAGGTACCCTATAATTCCTGGCCACTAAAAAATATTTTTTTAATTTCTTTTTTTTCACGTTTTCTTCCATTTTCTATTTCTAATGGGTAGAGCGGACCGAAAAATGTTGTTCCATGTCATCTTGCCCCAAAAAATTATTACGTTAGCCAAAATCTTCTACTTTAACTTTAAAGGGTAGATATACCAAACTAATAAGTAATCAAAAACGGAATAAAATGTAAACTTCCTCTCGTGCGTTTTACTTCACCCATCAAGATAATCAAACGCTGCAAGTTCCATTCAAGTATCTTTTTGCGTTAAAGCGTGATGACTGGTTGAACTTTTTTGGAGGTGACCTCACTTGACCTTAGCTAACTCGTTGATCCTAGATGACCCAACTTTAAAATTTTGACACAACATGCCAAATTGATGTGGGAAAACGTATACCAAATTTTGTTTGTAAACTTTAATTTTGTTTTCCCAATGGGTAGAGCAGACCGTGAAACGGTGTTGGAAGTCAACTTACCCTAACAAAAAAATGCTTACTATAGCCAGAATCCTGTATTTGAACTGCAAGTTAGCAAATGCGCAAAATTGATATGTAGTCAAAAACGAAAAAAATGAAAGATTAACTCATACGTTTTGTTGCATCCGTAAAGAGAAGCAAACGCTGACAATTTCACTAAAATATCTGTATCCGTTAAAGCGTGACGACTGGTTGAACGTTCTTGGAGGTGACTTCACTTCACCTTGACTAACTCGTTGACCCTAGACGACCAGACTTCAAAATTTTGAAACAGCATGCCAAATTGATGTGGGAAAAGGTATGCCATATTTGGGCGCGCTGCCGCGCGCTGTTCGTCCGTTATCCGCGACAAACCTGAGGGGGCTGTTGAAGACCCCACCTCGAGACGGGACGGATTAAATCAGTGTTGACATAGGAATATATAACCAATCTGCCGGTCGTACCCCATAATTCAGTGACATGTTATCTGAGAAATGATGTTGATTTTATTGATAGTGATGTTGTTGATGTTGGATGTTGATGGTGATGTTGGAAAATAAATCCAAACAAGGCAGCAGGACCTGATGGAATCTACTCTAGAGTATTGCGGGAAGCTGAAAAGTAACTGCCACTTCCACTTAGTATAATATTTTGTAGATTAGTTTCACAAATGAAATTCCAACAGATTAGAAAAGGGCAAATGTAGTTCCTATTTTCAAGTAAGGAGAAAGAGGGACAGTTGAAAACTATAGGCCGGTAAGTCTCACAACCATAATCTGCAAGGTACATGAATCAATTATCAAGGATATAATAGTTAGTTATCTGGAAAGAAACATATTGATTCAAGATACTCAACATGGGTTTAGAGAAGGGCGATCGTGTCTCACAAATCTCTTTTACTTTTTTTTAACCCGTCCCGTCTCGGGGGGTCTTCAACCGCCCCCTCAGGGTTTTCGCGGATAGCGGACGAACGGCGAGGGGCAGCGAGCCCAAATTTGGCATACCTTTTCCCAAATCAATTTGACATGCTGATTCAAAACTTTTAGGTCAGGTCATCTAGGGTCAACGATTTAGTCAAGGTCAAGTGGGTTCACCTCCAAAAAAGTTCAACCAGTCGTCGCGCTTTAACGGATGCAGATATTTTAATGACACTTTCAGCGTTTGCTTATCTTTTCGGATGCAGCAAAACGTACGAGTTAAATTTGTCATTTTTTTCGTTTTTCACTACACATAAATTTTGCATATTTGCCATATTGTAGTTCAAACACAGGATTCTGGCTAAAGTAAGCATTTTTTATTAGGGAAAGTTGATTTCCAACAACGTTTTTCAGTCTGCTCTACCCATTGGAAAAGGAAAATTAAAGAAAACTTGAATACTAAAAATTTTGAAATAAAAAAAAAATTGGGGGGGCCAAAAAAAGTTATAGCCCTGGTCGATTTCGTTGTCCTTTTCTCATTCCAAATAAATTTTGTTTTTTCATATATCCCCAAAAATGAACTCACCAGAGGAAAAAAACATAACGTAAGTTGTGAAAAGTTGTGAAAATCTAGCCCCCCTGGTGACGTCACTTTTGGATATTTTTTTCGGGGGATGGACCCGGACCCTACTCGTCGAGCGCTTTCCGATGGCACCTCTTTTGTTTTCGTGCGATGCTTAGTTCGGATTTTAGAGGGTGGTCTTCAATCGCCCCCCTCCCCCCCGAAACGGGGTTAGGAGGATTTAACAGGAAAGACGGCGCGGGTTAAATTCGCCACAGAACAATTTGATGAGGGAAATCAGATTGATGTAGCGTATCTTGACTTTAGTAAGGCCTTTGACAAGCTACCCCATAAACGGTTAATGATGCAGCTTCAGGTCCATGGCATTGCAGGTAGCATCTTAAAATGAATAGAGTTGTGGCCTTCAGGTACACAGTAAAGAGTGATGCCTAAATGGTACAAAGTCATCATAGCAAAATGTTCGTAGTGGATTCCCCCAGGGGTCAGTACTGGGGCCACTACTGTTCAATGTGTTTGTAAATAAGATTGAAAGTGGCCTAAGCAGTAAGGTTTTGAACCTCGCGGATGATTCGAAGGTGCTTAGGGCAATAACAGGTCACAATGTGCATATTTCGCTGCATAAAGACCTAGACGAACTTATGAAGTGGTCCGAAAAAAATGGCAAATGAAATTTCTTTTCGATAAGTGCAAAATCATGCGTGTAGGTAGGTAGTATATGAAGGCTTCATACTTGATGGGTGACGAAGTGCTAGCAGTGACTCAACAGGAGAATGATTTAGGTGTTACTCTAAACACAACATTGGGGGCATCAGAACAGACCAAGGAAGCCAGAAAGAATGCACTGAGAATGCTTGTGGCAAAAAATAGGAATGTATCATGCAGGAGTGAGGAAATCATCAGGAAGCTGTGCATATGTTACTGTGCATGTACTGTGCATATGTTAGGCCACATTTGGAATACTGCATCCAAGCTTGGTCTCCTAGCTATGAAAAGATGGTTGGCTTTTAGAGAGAGTACAAAAGAGGGCTACAAAAATGGTTAATGGTATGAGCAACCTGGCATACGAGGAAAGATTGAAGAAAGTGAATATGTTTTCACTTAGATATAGCAAGCTGAGATGAGATCTCATCGAGGTCTTTACAATTGTCCATGGTCTGGAGGAGGGATATCTTGGGGAAGTGTTTGAATTTAACAGAAATGATGCAATTAGAGGTCATCAATTCAAAAGTGAAGGTAACCACAGCAGGACAAGGTTAGGACATTCTGTCTTTACCAACAGGGTGATTGAACACTGGAACCAGCTGTTAGAAACCATTGCCAGTAGCAGTACACTGAATATCTTAAATACAGCATGCACAATCACTATAAGAATAGATGGGTTGCTTTTCAGTATTCCAGGGAGGGCTGATCGACGGATTTGGTGGGCAACTGGTTCAGTGTCCAGTGTGTAACCAAGATGGGCCCTTGTGGGCCATAGTTGCACTGATCTCTTTATGTCTTTAGGTCTTGATGGCTTTATGCTTTGAAACCTGGCACAATGATCGATAGTGTAATTTTATTACACCTGGTCCGAGGTAGTTTAATATTTTGAGTTTGTTTTTGGTCATTTGTCTATGCCCTCATGTTATGCCGTTGAATGTATATTCCATGTTTGTATGCGAATGTTCGAGGTGACACACGTGGAGGTGACCTGACGGATCCGCCATTGTTGTACGACTTCGAAGGTCTATTGTCTATAAAAAAAAATTTAAATTGTACACAATTGCCAGGAATGTAATCTTGTACGCTTAGCACGAACCGCTGAGACATGCCGCCGGACAGTCTGAGCCCAGAGAGATGAGAGGGCTGGTAGCAGCGACCGACCGAGCCGGAACATCTCCGGCGGCGCACGCTGCACGTGGCGCACGCTGCGTACGTCGCTGGTCTGTCCCGAGCTGCATCCAGCTCGAGCTGCCGCAGCGCTCGCCAGCTCGTATTCCTTCCAGGGATACGGAGCCGGAGCCGGAGCCGGAGCCGCCTGGATAAAGTCATAAAGTCATAAAGTGTTAAGGCTTAATAAGGGCCACAAGGGCCCATCTGGGTCAAGCCTGTCTAGAAGATATTAGAAAGTACATGTTCACACCTATCAATTCCAAACCCATGCAATCCCTCCACCTGTGCCACCACAGCCAATCTCATCAGTATGACATCGCAAAGGAAGTTGCCAAATCCACTGCTAGGTACACCCCATATAGTACAACATAATACTAGCATAATGTTATACCCTATATGGCTAGTGAAAATACTCAATATCCCATGCATCACAAGTTAGAATTCAAAAACAACATTTTCCTGTCTAAAAAATTTATCCACCCTACTTTTAAAGACATTCAATGAGGGACTCCCCACTGCATCAGCAGGCAGCCTATTCCATTGGTCAACAACCCTTTGACTGAAGACCTGTTGTCGTTTAACTGTCCTGCACCTCATTTTGTCTAACCTGAATTGATGACCCCTATGGGATACTCTAAACTGCAGAGCATCATTCAAATTGACCTGATCTAGCCCTCTAACAATTTTGTACATTTCAATCATGTCTCCCCTTAATCTCCTATACTTGAGTGAGTACATATCTAATGCATTAAGCCGTTCTCCATATTCTAAGTTACTTAATCCACTGACGAGTCTAGTGGCTTTGCGCTGGACTCTTTCTAACATATCTATATCCTTTTCTAGGTAGGGGCTCCATGCTTGTACAGAGTACTCCAAGTGGGGCCGCACATATGCTAAGTACAGCTTTTTCATGACTTCCCTGCTCTTATATTTCACACTTCTATTAATGAGTCCCAGCATTCTGAGTGCCCTATTTCTAGCTGAGATACATTGTTTTTCTGCTTTAAGGTCTTTTGAGACCAACACACCTAAGTCCCTTTCCTCTTCAATAACATCCAGTTCCCTCCCTCCCATTTTATTTGGATATTTTATTTGGATATTTTACTCGGAGCCGGAGTCGGACCCGGAGCCGTCAAAAGCGAGGCGGCTCACGTTTGGGATGTATGGAGCCGGAGCCGGTGCATTTTGCCCGGAGCCGGAGCCGGAGCCGGAGCCGGGACACTTCCCCGGAGCCGGAGTTGGAGCCGGAACCGTCCAAAATTGTCCCGGCTCCGCATCCCTGCTTCCTTCACCACCGTCCGCCGTGTCCGCGTTACTGAGCCGGCCCCCTGCCGTGTCGCACGGCGTGGTGATCAGTCCAGCCCGCCGGCCTCCTGCTGTGTCGCACGGCGTGGTGATCAGTCCAGCCCGCCGGTCTCCTGCTGTGTCGCACGGGGTGGTGACCAGTCGAGCCCGCCGGCCTCCCGCTGTGTCGCACGGCGTGGTGATCAGTCGAGCCCGCCGGCCTCCCGCTGTGTCGCACGGCGTGGTGATCAGTCGAGCTCGCCGGCCCCCTGCTGTGTCGCACGGCGTGGTGATCAGTCGAGCCCGCGAGTCCAGGGCCGCCGGCTCTCTGCCGCTGTCCGTCCATGGTTGTTTGGTGTGACTCGCGGCGGCAGGCGCGGTCGAGCCGCCGCGTCGGAACGCGGCCGTAAACTGTGCGTGGCGGTGGTACACCGTGTTTACGCGACGCCGGCGCCGTTGGCCGACGAGCGAGCCGGAAGCGGCCGCCGCTGAGCGACGCGAAACGACGCGAAACGTGGCGAAACGACTGCCGAGTCGACTGAAAACGGCCGCGCTCAGCCGACAGAGGTCGGCTGGCGGCGGGACTCGTGTCAGATGTGGCTGGCGACACCGCTAATAAAAACAAAGAATGATGCACGCAACTGATGGTGGCGCGCCGACTGCGAAACATCCATGCAACTCACAACTTGTCTCATCAAATTGAATTTGCAGAAAGCTTGGGTCAGCATCCAGTGGACGGCCGGTCCACGCTGCAATACTGCTTAGCACTAGTTCGTCTTCGGGAAACGGGACAATCTGGTGCTAAAGCCTTTGTCTAGCGTATGTGGAAAATAGAACCAGGCTGCGCATTAACTGAATGTCTCAAGCAAATGGAACAGCTTTATAGTATTGCCACGAATGACGTGGCAATACTTTGCCACCATGATCTTATGGAACCGAATAAGCATGTGGCAGCATCCATGGATATATGATAGATGAGCTTCAGATGTGCCTTTTATTCAATACTTTGCGCATGAGCATGCTCATCCTAATTTGATTGATTGATTATTTACGTTTTAAAAGCAGATCAAGAACATTCTGAGCATTTGCTTATCACAGTTCATTCTTGCAACTTCGAGAGCTAATGCTGTTTCCGTGGGTTACAAGATTTGGCGGCGCCGCATATTTCTTTCAGGGAGTAAACAATCAGATCTGGGGTGTTATCATCAGCTCTAGGTAAGCACTCAGTTCGAGGTGGTAGCGTCAACTCTAGGCTGGGACACATCCAGAAGCTGTTCAATGGGGTTCGGGCCAAGGTACCTTTACTTTGAAGGTTCACCTATGTCTTCTTTCACGTCGTCATGACAATACGGTCTTTATGCTAATAGGATAGCTTTGGGGAAACACTTGGAATTTTTCAATTTTGCTGTCTGCAAGACATACGTAAGCTTGCGTATGTGCAACATACCGACGGTGTTTATTGCAATGATAACATTGTGTTTGCTCCCACGGTATTATATTGAGTTCCATTTGATGTGTAGGTAAGCATTGCTTACCTACACATCAAATGGAACTGAATATAATATCGTGGGAGTAATGCAATGCTATGATTACAGCATTGTATGATTACAGCATTCAGCCATGCATCTTGTTGACAATCCTGTACGTACGTGGCTGGCAGACTACCTTAGGAGTGGCATCCATCTCTCCCCAGTCCAAGGGACAGTCTTTTCTATGAAATTGTTAGATTTATTACATTACTGTTCACAATTTTGTTTCAGCAGGGCAATGACAGCATGTCGAGTTCTTTTATTTCAGCAATTATTTCAGCATGCAAATAATTGCTAGATGCTCATTGCTTAGCTACTGAAATATATCACTATCACAGCCGGCCCTGCTGGCACCGTTGCGCTAACGAGCTGCTCACCGCCCACTTTGCACTCAACAGTTCGTTAAGGCGAAGGTTCGGCTAGTGGATGAAACCAAAGTGGTGTTGCGGAGGCTGTATTAAATTTCGGGAAATTGAAAACCACAAAGAAACAGTTGCCGGAGTTACGGTGACTTACACTCGCCCACCACTAGCAACATGGCGCCGTGTATTTAGCTACAAGCGAGCGAAATCCTAGGGCCTGCGTCGGAGCCGTGCGCTCATTCCTTGAAGCCTTTTGGATGACTAAGATGTCAATCGTGTGGCAGACACATTTTATGGCCAACTGGAGTCTGCTATCGCAGATCATGCACCTGTGGTGACACTGAGGCTCGCAACTCCCCAGTGGTTCGACGCATCAGTGTTGCGGCGCCCCGGCTGATGGAGACAGCAACTCGCCGCTGGCGCTGCAGCCCGTCGAATGAAAATGGAGTTGATTTCCGTACAAAAAAACAAACAATTATTTACATATGTTTGTAGCACAATTTCCTTCACATATTTGCGCAGCTTGACTGAAGGCTTTAAAACTAACCCCGAAGACATTGGTCCTTCTCAAAATGCGTCTCTAGTACATCATGGGCAACAGTGCATTACATCTTAGGGTTTCCTCGAAATCGGAAAGCCATGAAACCTAGGCTACTTGAGCTACAACACAACCTTAGTTCTTACTGTCTAGACGTAGTTGTGGAGGGGAGACATGGCACACCCTAGCACACCCACTCGCCTCTTCAATTTCCCGGATTACCAGGAATACGCGCGAACCTAGTGGCAGTTGCCTCTAGTGGTTACGGTGGGATGACAATTATCGCCAAGTCAGCGTTGACTTTTAGATAAGTGCATCATTCTGGCAATATATTGGCCTCCACTATTTCTGGATTAAATGACGACTTCGCTGAGCCCGAAAGACCGGCTCAATTGGCGACACCGAACTTTGCCGGCATTTTCTACCTCACAAGTGATCTAAATTCAATCTCCTCGAGACGGCTAAGACCCCCAGCAAAATACGAAAGTTTGAATTAATTAGCAACTATTATTTTTTCCGTGATAGTGAAGAGCTCCACATTCGTCACAGGTTCTTTGTTGGATGTCACCATGACTAACTCGCCCATCTCTACCGGCAAAACCAGAGTGAGTTTCTACCCCTACAGTCCCCACAAGTGCATCAGATGTTCCATTAAAATAAACAGACTTGCCTCAGTTAACACCGTGATAAAGTCACGTTCTTTCGGATGAGTAGATACCTCGGAAATGACCATTGACCTTGGTGAGATCGATTTGGCTCGGGTCACTGGTCCATCTCAGTAACGGATAAATGGGACACTTTGCTGAGCTATCTGACGCCTACTCCCGACAAGGATCTGCCACACAAACATTCACATTTGACCCAACAGCATCACATTTACCAAAGCTAACACACAGCTCATGCATCTGCGAAATATATATTAGACTTGCAAGACAGAAACACATGCAAAGTGCTTAACAGAGAAGTTCGCTCAGCTTTTAGTGTCCCCCAATAGATGCACTTCATCAGGCAAGGAATTATGGAAGTTGCACCACACCAGATCGTTCTTTTTCGTGCGCTTCACGCTCTGAAATCATTGTCCCTCAAAACATTTTTTTTCCGTATCGTATCCTTCTTCAGAACATTCTTGCTGCACCACTGCTCAGACCGAGCGTCAGTCACTGATGCGTGATGTCGCATGTGAGCTGCGCCACTCATTGTGTTGTTTGCTGTTTGTATGCATTTTACAATATATGCACGCATGGTGTGTACTGACACGTACTTGCAATGTTTTCATGTAAAATGTAGGGCATTGATATCACTATAACTGCAGATTTTACAAGATCGCAAGTCCCAGAGCTGTCGAATGTCGTTTTGGTCATAGAAATCTGCCCACTAGTTTTCGAACTATGCATTTTTGACATTTAACAAGGTTAGTCTCCTACGACCTGGACCTTCCTGCCCCTCCCCTTCAGCTTATCAGGTGACATCTGTAAATCTGCCCGCATAGCAGATGCCGGTAGCCAGTGTGAATAACATAATAACATGTGCAAGTTGGATAGCCTGGCTTGCCATTAAAACCGATGATAGTGCCTCCATCCGCTTTTTGATCACCGAAGTCATCCATTTGACTTTGACCTTGCATGACTTATGAGTACACAACGTCGCTTGCTCACGTGTCTGATACTCGAAGTGACGGATAAGCACTCCCACTTCACATTTCGGTGGTTCAAATAGGAGAAACAATGGCTGAGATTTCAGCAGCCCTTTAGACTGCACTTGACCTTGACCTGCGATCTGATGCGGCACTCTTGACATCGGGTTCCTCCTTATGCAGCATGCTTAATTAGTGTGCAATTATTTCACGCCAGGAGAACTTTGGGAGCCAATACTATGACAAGGGAGACATTTCATTATATTTTCCTTCTATTACATAACTTCATTATAATACTCCACATCTTAAAGTTTGAACTTCACCTGTGACTATCCGACGAACTTCAAGCACAATTTCTTAGGTGTCGTGATATCGCACGTCACGGCGCTATCGATTGTCATTTGCATATGTAAAATCGGCTTAGCCGTTCTTGAATTCAGCAGTGGAAAATATAGTCAACCCGCACCTTCCCCGGTCAATGGCGTGCAGCTCAGAAGCCCGGTCAATGCCAGGTTAACTGCTCAAGATGTCTGCGGTTCCGATCAATTTTGGACACGTGTTATTGAGGAAATGTGATATAAGCTCATCATTATCACCATCGCCCGAAGAGAGTCAGCCGCTGGAGCCACACACGCTTGCGTGCATCAGCTGGCGCTCGAAGCAAGCACTGGTGGCGTATCGAACGCGTCGTAGGCTGTAGCGCCTCGCCCATGCAATGTGATGACCGCTCCTCCCCAGAGGCAGACCATAGTGGCTGAACAGCGCCATTATCGCCGCACCGTGCCGTTATCGTCCTGCTGCGCCGCTATTGCCGCACATCTCGGCGGAATTTCCTCGGCTGACGTTCGGTCGTGTGCATCGCCGCGCTGGCCAGCCGGCACCAGCCGGCACGAGCCGGCACCAGCCGGCACTAGTCGGCACCAGCCGGCACCAGCCGGCACTATTCGGCACTAGTCGGCACCAGCCGGCACCAGCCGGCACCAGTCGGCACCAGGCGGCACCTGCCAGCACCAGCCGCCACCAGCCGGCATGAGCCAGCACCAGCAGGCATCAGCCGGTACCTGCCAGCACCAACACGCACTAGTCGGCACCGACACACACCAGCAGACACCACCACACACCAGCCGGCATCAGCTGGCATCAGCCGGTATCAGCCGACACCAGCAGACACCAGCAAACACAAGCCGGAATCAGCCTGTCCCTGCCGGCACCAGCCGACACCAGCAGACACCAGCGGACAAGTAGTGGATATTGCCATCGTCGATGGACGCGGCCGATGGCATCGCCACGTGCGGAACCACTCTGAGCGACTCCGTCGGCCAGAGGCGTGCTACCGCCGACCGATGAGTGGCCCGGCCGGAGTGTGATTGGAGCGCCGCGTTGGCCGCAGTCGGGGGCGCGCTCGATACGCGCGGCTGGTGTGAGATGGGCGTGCAGGTGTGCGCCAGGCGGACGAAGTCGGGTGTGCACGCGCTGGACGTGCCCGGCTGGACAGGTTTACCGGCCGGCAGCGGGCGGGTGGGCGAGCTGGTGGGCGACTTCTGGAAGTGCTCGCAGCCGTGGAGGACGGAGGGCCTGGCAGCCGATGCTTTGGCTGTGACTGAGCCACCTGTTGCTACCGTGGTCGGACGGAGTGTACTGGCACTTGCGATGAAGAGCATCGTGTGTGTTGTGGGGAGGCTTTGAAAGGGTTGACTCTTCAGTGTTGACTTGTGCCCCTCCAAACTAAGGTGGCCCAACCAAACTTGAAGAGAAAAGTGCATTGCGCACCCCCTTCCCTGCACGCTCTGTTCATTTGTCCCGCAGCACCAGTATCTTCAAATTCCTGGATTCAGTTTTTTTCTTGCATTGCACCTGATGAGTCCACCCGACCATTTTCATAGCACGACATCCCATTCTGTGACCGAACCGGTAGTCAGACTATCAGCGGGCCGGTTACCACACTCAGAGCTGATAGGCTGTCCCGTACTACTCTAGTGTGCTGCGGCTCACCGCAAGGCTGTTGACAATTTGCACATTCGGCGATTGCTGAAGTAGACCCTGAATTAGACGTTGACTAGTATACCATTTCCCATAACCTTGGGGCATTAACAATATCTGATGAATGTGTATCCTTCTTTTGCGTAGAAGGCTTGGACAACATTTTTATTCCGAACCCATTTGCAATAATTGTATGATCCGACAGCTCCATGCTTTGTAGTAGACTAGGTCCGGTTGAACTCGTACGAACCGGACGCCAGATATCGCTTCTGTCTTGTCTACCGAGAACGCATGTTTGCAAGCTTATTTGACGGACCCTAAATTGTAATGCCACTGACTAGTGTCGGAAAAAGCGCATTTCGACTAAAGCTATTTCTTCTACAACCACATTAGGATTTTCCTTCCGTAACCTTACATTTGTGGTGACGAACTTTGTTATAAATGAGGTCTTATCGAAGGTAATTAAGAAGGTTGAATGCGTCCCTGGTGACACATTACTGTCTTTAATTAGTAAGAATATTAAAGTTCAAGAAGTTAAAGCCACCAAATCACTCTTGTGTCAGCATGCTGATGAGGAAGTTAGAGACTGTGAAAGTCGCAGTCAGAACAAGAAGAAGCTGATTATGAGTTATATCATGAAGATGACAATTTAAGAGGACAAAAATGAACTGCGTACTTTTGCGGCGTCGAGGTTGAGCGTATTATCCCCGATTGCGATTCATGACATTCACATGAGCGCTTTGCCGATGAAGCAATGGCGATAGAGATGGAAACCAGGAAGGTCAAGGCCATGATCCAACGTATGATGTCGGTAGCAGCGACACCTCCTCACAAGGTCGAGACTGTTACTCAGAGGAATCCAGAGCCAGATTATGAACGCTTATGAGGTACTTCAACAACAGGCAATATAGAAGCTATTAAGTAGTTGGTCTACTTGATGAATGTGTCTACATGTGTCCCTGCTACATGTGTCTAGCAGAAGCAAGCATACCGAAGTTCTACCTTTCAGCAACAATGTTTCGAAACAAATGTCAAAGAAAAATCAAGCCATTATTGGCAAAAACATCACTGATCCAAAGAAATATGTTGCAATTACGAAAAGTAGCTGTATTGGTGCCCAAGGTATATTAGCTATATTAAATGTTGTTGGATATACAACGCTATGTTGTCGAAAACGAGCCATAGACAACATGAAAAACCAAAGATTCCTCACCACGAAGTCCAGCGCGGCCACCGGACAAACAGTTCTGAGCGGGAAGGAAGAGTTCTGGCGGAAAGCTTCCTATGTGTGGCGCATGAGCAGAAGCAATCAGCGACACGGCCCCGACGCACTTTGGAAAAACAGCCGGATTACGATTTCTGATCATAGCTTTTTCGGGTTTCGCACGCCTCCACTGGATAACAGACGCAAAAGCCACGGATAGAACTGCTTGGAGACCACTAGAGCTTGGTCGACAAGAGTTCGACGAGGAGGAGGAGTTGTAGATCTCGGCCGAGGGCTTCTGGACCGAAGTTGGAGGAGACGCTGCCTGCCACCTACCACCTACCACCTGCCACCTGCCACTCCACCTACACAAATATATATACGTATACCTAAACACAACGCACACAAATACCAACCAAACTCTACCCTACACCTACCAACACTACCTTCCCACCCCGCTAACCTATCTTCAGCCGTCTTCAACTTTAAGCTTCTAGACCGACTCTTCAGTATCTTCTCTACCACATCGCCTCTACATCAGCTTCGACGAGCTACCACATCTCCATCTATGTGTTCTTACCACAGCCTCTACATCTCCAAGACCGATCTTCTGTGCCACAGTGTAGTGCGCCTTCGTCTTCACTTCACCCTCATCTCCCAACAGGCCAGTAATTAACTACAAGGTAAATCCGGCGGTGCTGTCACTTCCCCCCCACCCCACCCCCACCCAGGACCCCCAAACCCCCACCGGATCTCCCCTCTAGTGCCCTCTGCACGATCTTTATCTGATCTGTCTATCCGTGCTCTCTTCAAGCACAGTTTCTGATTTATTTGTGTATTCTTCGTCTTTCTCTGCCCCCACTGTTACACCTGTCGGTCTTCATTGATGCCCTTCTGAATCCCTCTGCCAAAATTTGTAATTACTGTACTCTGTTCACTGTGTCACACTACGCTACACACCTGCCATACCATTCTTTAAGCAACGCCACCAGCAAACCAAACGCTCACAACATCACAAACATGAACACCGCACCTCACCCAACTGGCGAGTTCTTCCTCTGCCGCCGGGGGGACGGAGAGCCTATAGGCTCCCTCGACCACTGGTTGGTGGAGGGGGAAATCACCAGGTACACAGGGGTTCCCCTGATCGCGAAGCAGCTAAGATCGGGGGCTCTCCTAATACAAGCACACTCTGATATAGACGACATGATTCTATCCACTATACACAAAATCCACAACACACCTATCTCGATCACCCCAGCCACAAAACTTAACACATCACAGGGAACCATACACGCACGGGAGCTGGCCGATATCACGGTGGAGACCCTTGTCTCCAGGATGGAGAAGCAGGGTGTCTCCGCCGCATACAGGCCGGCTCCCAGACCAGGGCAACCACCATCACACATTATAATTCTGACTTTCTGCACCCGAACACCACCAAAACACATCAAAGCGGGGTATCTCCGCTACACCGTCACTCCACGCGCACCCCTTCCGCGGCGCTGTAGGAAGTGCCAACGCTACGGCCACTCCGCGGGGGGTGCCACTCCAACACACATATGCGGCCGATGCACACAACAACACGACACCGACACATGCCAAAGCGGGGAGGCCTGCTGCGCCGCCTGTGGGGGGGGAGCACGAGGCTGGGGACAGGACCTGCCCCCGGTGGATGGCGGAGAAATAAATTATCCACCTGGTCCACCTGGAGGGCATGGATCTGTCCCTGGCCAGGATGGCGGTGTCCGACCCGCTGGAGGCGTGGCCGACCCACCGGGCAGAGCAGGGGCAATACAGACCGCCACCACCACCACGAGACTACACAGAATATCCGGCTCTGCCAATACCCACAACCACGCGACACAAACACACCACGGACACCTACCAAAAAACTCCCACCAACAGCAGACGTAGAGCACGAGCACCAACACCAGCAAACCTTACAGGCCAGCGACCGGTACACCAAGCACCACCACCACCACCACGAACCCGCCAACCGACACCATCCCACCCTCCGAACACCCACCGCCACCACCCCAGCACCCAACTACCTCCCCCTACCCACAGACCTTACCCTCAACAAACGAGTCACAAACAAACACAATTCGCACGTACACCTACCGGGACACAGACATAGAGGAACACACTGATACCGGACACTCACCAACAGACACATACCGGACCATCTCCCCACACCAACTACAACCCCCCGCCCATCAACCGCCCATCATTCACCAACAACAAAGGCCAAGGAAAAGCTAAAAAAGACCCAACTCACCGAAAAGACCGCACACGCGCGCCAACACCCAAAAACAATTAACACAATCTTACAATGGAACACACACGGATTCATTAAACACTGGCCTGAATTCAAACCTAATGCACTAGAAACAAATCACATAGCATCATGCATTTAAGAAACACACTTCAAATCTAACGACCCATATCAATTTCACATCCCTCACTACACACTGCACAGACACGACACACACAGATCAAGCGGTGTATGCACATACATTAGGAACACGACCCCTCACCGCATGATACATTTCGACACCACGGCAGACACACTACTAACTGAAATTCATGTACACAACATAGCTTAGACACTCATCAATATTTACGATCCACCCTCGCGAAACACAGAAACACTCTCGGAATTAAATAAAGCACTTGACCAAATTCGCACACTTATCATTCTCACCGGATATTTCAATTCGCACCACCCCATATGGGACACCCGCACAACACAACCAGATCACAGAGCACACACACTCATCACAATAGCCACACAGCATAATCTCACAATACTCAACACCGGCTCACCAACCTATCTCGTACCAATCAGCTCCCACCTCCCTACGACTCCAGATGTCACCCTTGCTTCCTCACGTGTAACCCTCGCCCTGTCCTGGACATTCGACTCCGATCCACACTTTAGCAACCACGCACCCATCATCATTACCTTCACCAAATCCCGACCACTGGCCCACCCATCCCAGAGCCAGGGCGGTGGAATCTCAAAAAAGCATCCTGGGTCCCCTTTTCAGATCCCTTAGCCACACAAAGAGCACACACTCCACAACACACACCAGAACAGCTTGCAGACATGCTCCTCACCACAGCACACGAACACATACCGCGAACAAAACCAAGACATCAACACAAATCTCTCGCGGCTCCCTTGTGGAGCGAAGAGTGATCACAAACCGGGCAATCCGCGCGAGGAACCACGCACGTCACATATATGAGAGACACCACACACCAGAAACACTCACAGCATACAAACGACAAAGAACATTATGCAAACGCACCATTACACAAGCCAAAAAAAGACTTCCTGGAATAAATTGTGCACACAATTTAAGAGATTCACACCTTTCGGCGAAATTTAACACACCTTAGAACCTTTCAACACAGACAAGGACCGCCATGCAAAGCAGTCACACTAAGACACAACAACAACACTGTCACAGACCCACAAACAATAGCAAACATATTCGCACACCACTACCATCTCAGATCGTCTACACTTCCACGAACACCCCCACCTACAATCAGACACACACGCCCACACCTATACAACACTAGATTTACACTTACAGAACTACAATTAGCAATCACACAGACAGGCAACACAAGTGTAGGACCAGACAATGCTCATTATGCCTTCTTCAAACACCTACCACCATCAGCACTCAAAACATTACTCGACACTTACAACTCCGCATGGACCACACATACATATCCACAATCCTGGTTACACGCGTTTCTCATACCTATACCCAAACCAAACACGGATTCAACTCTTTGCACTTCCTATCGCCCTATCGCCCTCACTAGCTGCTTCCAGAAACTATTCGAACGTCTTGTCAAGAAATGCCTTCTCTATGTCATCCAAACACAAAAACCAATCTCTCCTATTAAATCAGGTTTTCTTCCTAATCGTTCATGCCTAGATAACCTCACTTACCTTGTCACACACATCCAGGAAGCGGCGGCAGGGAAACGCTCCACTGTCGCCGTCTTCCTGGACCTCAAACAAGCCTACAACACCATCGACATAACAACACTACTACAACACCTATACAACATAGATATACAGGGCAGACTACTACACTATCTTCACTTCTATCTTCTAAATTGCTCATTCCAAGTCAAAATTGGACCGCATATCTCAGACACAAAATTCCCCACAAAAGGCCTGATGCAAGGTTCCGTACTCAGCCCCCTACTCTTTATCTTATGTCTAAATTCAGTTATCACAGACAACCTTCCGGCCAAAATGGCAATATACGCTGACGACATAGCCATATGGACATCACACGAAACACCAAATAACGCACTAGGATACTATAAACCACATTAATACAACTACATAGCAAGCTCGCCTCCTTAAACCTACACATTGCACCACACAAGCCAAAATGCATGATTTTAGACTACCACAAATACACAGATTTGCCACCACTAAAAATAGACTACACTCCAATCCCATTCGTTACCACAACAAAATGTATAGGCATCACTTTAGATCAAAAACTCACTTTCCGGCTACATATCTTAGACATCCAAAAACGCACATCAAAAAGAATAAACATACTTCGAGCACTATCCGGCACAAACTGGGGATCCGACAGAAACACACTTCTAGCTCTTTACAAATTAATCATTCGGCCAATTTTGGAATAGGGATCCCCACTCTTCGAAAATACAACTAAATCAAACCTCAAAATTCTAGATTCTCTTCAACGCCAATGTTTACAAATAGCCACAGGAGCCATATCACTTCATCTTCTTTTGCTCTTCACATATATAACCACATACCAGAGCTGAAACACAGACACCCAGAAACAACATTAAGATATCATTAAAAAACACAACTCATCACACAACACCCATGCACTCAGGCATTAAAAATCCGCACCAAACGCATACACCAACTCATGAACGCAACACGACTCAAAACTACAATGGGCTGCCGCGTCCACCAACACGCAAAGAGACGACACATCACACTCCTCACAGCAAAAGCACTCCCACCACCCACTGCATGGTGGAAACACCAATCACCAAAAACACACCTCCTCATAGATAAACCAAGGCACACCTACACAGACGCAGAAATACACCAACTATTCCTCCACTTCAAAGCACAATATCCAAATCACAAAATCATCTACACTGACGGCTCAAAATCACGGTGCTGTACCCCAGCGCAGCACCGCCGCGGGTCATCCTTCGTGCCCGTTTGCATGACACAGCATCCACTACACAGCAGAACTCTTCGCAATTTTGGTGGCATACTCCACCATTTACAACACACAAATCGAACACAACATCATAACCACAGACGCAAAATCAGTAGTAGAAAGCATCACACCCTTCACCAAAAACAAACACCCACTTATCCCCAAAATACTCTACATTCACAAACAACTCAACGTCAGACAACGCCCACTTCTTCTATGGATCCCAAGCCACACGAACATTCTAGGCAACGAACACGCAGACACCGAAGCCAACATAGCCACAACACTACAACAAACCACACCATGCCCGCTTTCGCAATCCGACTAGCACCCCACAATACACCAGACAATCAGCAGACATTCAGCAAACAATTACGCAACTACACGAAATACACCCAAAACACGAACTCTGGCACACCGTCAACCAAAACACCAGACAAAAAGAACGCACACTAACACGATTACGTCTCGGACACACTGCACTCACGCACTCCTACCTCTTACAACAACACCCACGACCACAATGCATAACATGTCAACGAAAACTCACAATTAAACACGTACTCATCTACTGTACCAAATAAACACAGAAAGACAACCTATCACAAATTACTGCAACATGAACAACACCCCAC
This sequence comes from Imbricaverruca yamaguchii, assembly GCA_034440575.1. Lineage (NCBI taxonomy): Eukaryota > Metazoa > Arthropoda > Thecostraca > Neoverrucidae > Imbricaverruca > Imbricaverruca yamaguchii. Next base: position 289,866 of record JAOTOL010001351.1, on the reverse strand, counting down.
TAAACATCACGACGCTTCTCAACGCTGACCATCCAACATTACACGAGCACCTCTTCCACTTTCTCGCTATCACGCGCCTAAGCCATGAACTGTGAGAAAAAAAGAAAAAGGAAATAAAAAAATCAAAAGATGTATTAAAAGAGAAAAACATAAAATCAACCAGAATAAAAAGAAGAAGAAAAAAACTAACCCCACGTGAAACTAACTAACTACTAACGTTCTTGCAATGTACATTAATTACTGGCGATGACCCGACCCCAACCCCTCAACTACACCCCACCCCGTGGCACCGACCGGACTGGTAAATCTTGTCTTCTGCACCAGCTCAGCTTCGGCCATCATCTCATCTGCCTGCAACTCGACTCAACTTCTACTCCCTCTACGCTCCATATCTCAAGACGTTTCATCTCTCTCACGACTCACCTCTACAAGCCAGCTTTACTTTTCTCTTGCTCCCTCTTATCCCCACCATGTTACTGCTCATACCCTTTCACCACTACCAAAAAAAAACACATACAAAACACTAACACCACAAACACCCACCCGGAAATAGCCGACATCACCAAGCGGTGGCAGGATGGCCAAACACAGACACATACACACACACACACACACACACACACACACACACACACACACACACACACACACACACACACACGAAAAAGTCACATGAGCTCACCATAACATTCTCCACATGAAAAATAAGCGCCACCTATTGAGATGTCCGATGCGACACTAGCGCCACAAGTGAAGGTCATCTACAACACAACAGTTGATCGGCCGAAGTCATGAGTCAACACGCGGACCGCATACAAACGTACTGAAAACACACGGCCAATTTTCGGCGAAACAATTACTACAACAGAGATTCCAACACTACAACAAAAGCTACAACTCCAAACGCTGTACAGATCGTACTTGTCCTCCACTTCGAGTAGGATACGGCGATATCTCCACAGCTATACGCTCATACCCCCCCCCCCCTCTCCCAAGGTATCGGACGGGCCCATCACAGGATCAGCCGGTGACTGGACAACACACGGAGACAAGGCATCACGGTCACCTATCGCATCACGCGCTCTCAATGCTTCACCACTAGGTAGGCGCCTTTTGTTGTGCGGACGATGGGCCTTGATGTATGTCATTGTATATCAAGGGTCGGGCCCGCTCACTGTCAATGTGTCTCTCCTTCCTTAAAAAGAACCGGCTTCGTTCCACCCGTGGACCCGGCTTTAGCCTTTTAATCCCTGTCCAGGTCGCAATAGCCCAGAGCAGTGGGCTTCTCACCGTTAGGTTTTCTCCGGTGGGGAGGGGGGTAACGGTTAAGCAGAGAGAAGTTGATGATTTGGTAGTCTTGGTTTTCCTTCTCGAGTCGCAGGAGTGCTCGTCCTAGATGCCTGGAGCTCTTGGTTCTCGTTGCCTTATTGCACTGCGTCTTAATCCTAATATATTCTTCTTGTCTTCGCTTCTTCGTCTGTCGCAGGTTCGTCTTATTTCCAAACCTTGGGCTTTCCTGGAGCTGTCCGTGCTTCGGACAGCCTTCCGACGGAAGGGCCCGCTGGTGTTGATCGTAATAGTTCTGATGGGAGCATGGATGTCAGTGATGGATGGCCAGAGAGCGATGCCAGTCGAGCGTGACGGAGGGAGAGTTAAAAATAGAACTTCAGTCAGCCAGAAAATAGATGATGAATACAACATTCGGATCTGCACGGCGAAAGCATCGGAAATCAACATTGGCTGCATTGCTCCATCTATAATTAGGCATATCGATAGAAACTCGGACATATGCATATATATATATATATATATATATATATATATATATATATATATATATATATATATAATATATATATATATGCGGACTAAGGTTACAATTTGTACGACAGTGCTTCACAATGGCACGACCGACAGTGATGACCACGTGGAGAAGAGAACCAGCCGAATTGTTCGGCGAGGTCACACAATGATATGGCGATCATCGAATATATAATTTGATAGCACACGTCTGCCTGGGTTTGAGTCCGGTTGGCGCCAGTCACAATTCAAACATCCGCAATTAAACAGCTTTGACCTGGGATAGTCCACAATCGCACGTTGAAACTGCACCTTCAAGTCTGCAAAGTCCTCTCTTTCAGGTCGGTCGCATTCCTTCTGGGTGAACGGCATGCGGTGCAATTAGTGAACTGGCGCTTACTGCCTGGTTTGACCAACGTCCACGACGTCTCCAGCTTGCTGTTTGGGCAGTTGGTAGCCGTGGAGATCTTCAGAGGTGACGGGTTGATGCCGTCCCTGGCGGCAGGCACCACTCCGCCGGACCCTCACTTGTCGGGGCGATTGGCCCGGTAGAGCCGGTACCCAAGCGGCAGCAGTAGTCTGCTGGGCGCCACGGGCTTCAGCCAGGCTTCAGTCAAGCGTATTGCTGCCGACAGACACTGCATGTCGCGCTGTGGTCTGCCGTTCGCGGGCAGCCGCGACATCGGGCTGGACGTAACAAGTCCAGCGACGACGTGTTTGCCTGACCGGCGGGACGGCCCGGTCGCCTCGTTCGCACTTGCTCCGCGTATTTGCTGAACACGCGCTGCGACGCATGTGCGGGATGTTTATGCGACCCGTTGACCCCTTTCTCTCCTTGTCTCAGCTGGCCCTTACCTTCATATATAAGCGGCGCGTCAACACCTCTCTCTCTATCTCTCTCTCTCTCTCTCTCTCTCTCTCTCTCTCTCTCTCTTCTTTTGTCGTCTTCGTCAAGTGCACTGCACCTCTGCCATCTCCCCGTCGCCAATAAAGAAATGGGTGCTTTGGGCGAGTGTTGGAGTGATGAGTGATACAGTGAGTGACCGGTGGAAGTGAATTTGTGAACCACGCGCAGCACTGCTCGTCACAGCTTGATCACCGTGCCTGACTCTGTTTTCCCGCTTTCGTACTCCTTCATTTCCTGATGCCACTGCTCTCTTGAATTGGATGGTCTCCTTTTGCACTCTTGAATAAGCGTGCTCCTGACTAGGCCCTTGCTCTCTTGAATTGGAGGGTTCCTTCACTCTTTAATTGGAGTGTTCTTGATTAGATCCTTGCTCTCTTGAATTGGAGAGTTCCTTTGAATTGTGGAGCTCTAACCTACAACCTTTATTCTTACGTCCACCTATATTTAGATTGCTTCGATTATTACTTTGCATTTTCCCAGCTTATATCTTGCCGACCCCTCACATTGCAGTTTTTTGTTCCTTTTCCAATTGTCATTCACATAATTTCTTTTCACATGCTATTTGCGCTTACTTATCTCCCGCTCGTCTTTCTATACCATTTTCTTTAGGCCCCTTAAGCCCGGTTCACACTTGGCAATTCGGAGCGTCAATCATTCGTAAAACGAACGGATATCGAACGTCAAACAGAAGATAGACGTCGTAAAACGAACCGAAATACACCGGGAATAACATACGCTGTTTCCCCGAATGAAAACGTTCGTTTTACGGTTCCCTGCGCATCAATTATGACGCCAATGAGACCATTCTGACGCGACTGCCGCCGATTCAAGTTGTGTGGTAACCGTAAATGCTTGTACCAATGCAAGCTGAGGTATATCGCGCGTTACAGTGTCACATTAAAAAGTTATCGACAACTGATTTTCCTGTCAGAGAACCATGAAAGACGAAGATTTCCTCATGGTTTTGCTCATGGGGTCCAGCCCTGACCCACCGCTGCGCCGTGTTTGGATGAGAGAGTCCCTGCAATTGAGACCTGTGCAGGGAGAGCATGCAACATTCATGCGAGAGTCAAGAGATGACCCCGAAAATTTTCATGCCAACTACCGCATGAGTCCTGCGAGGTTTGATGAACTTCTGGACATAGTTGGACCAAGAATTAGAAGAGAAGAAACGCATCTGAGGGAGCCTGTTCCAGAGGAGGCTCGTCTCGCCATGACCATAAAGTAAGCAAATGGTGATGCTGAGTGCATCATATATGCACTATATATATATATATATATATATATATATATATATTGTGTGTGTGTGTGTGTGTGTGTGTGTGTTTGTGTGTGTGTGTGTGTGTGATTGACGAAACTTAATACACCTGATTTTAATCTGAAGAATTCATGGCTTCCACCAGTTGGCTTAAACTAATTTAAAGCATCTGGTGGCTTTATCATGCTACAGTTATTTAATAGTGCCAGTTGTACGACGTGTCATAATTTCACTGGCCTTGGCTTTTGCCGAATAATTAAAAGAAGCATCATTCTTAGACTTGGGATTAAAAATACAGCAACATCAATGAAATAGTCAAATTTATCAATCACCACACCCAGTTGCATGGATAAATGCATACATATCAAATAATCTGTCATTATTTCACTTCACTTGGCTTCTGCTGAATAATTTCAAGAAGCATTCATACATTTGTGATTGAAAATACCGCAATATCAATGCAATAATCAAATTGACCAGTCTTCACGCTCAGTGGCATGTATAATTGTATGGACAAAGCATATTCTTCTGTCATATTTTCACTAAACTTAGCTTCTGCTGAATAAGTCCAAGAAGCATCACCTTTACACTTAGGATTGAAAATACAATATCATTGTAATAGTCAAAATTGGTCAATCAGTGCACACAGTGGCCAGGATAAATGCATGCAGACAATACTCTTGGAAATCATATATGCATACTCCAATTTTTTTCAGGTATCTCGCATCTGGCATGAACCAAAAAGATGTGGCCCGCTATTTCCGAGTGGGAAACTCCACCATAAGTGGCATAATACCTGACGTGTGCAATGCACTGTGGGAGGAGCTAGCTCCGGTGGAGATGAAGCTACCAACAACAGAATGAAACAACAACAACAACAACAACAACAGAGACAAATGAAATGTAATTTTGATTAGTGTGAGATCATGCATGTAATGTAATGTATTTTCGGATCCTCCCGAGCAGGGTTTTTCAGTATCCGTTACAGGTGCACCAATGTGCCGCACACACCATCATCACGATCATACACTCATAACACGGAAACACTAGCAATATGAGCATACACGAAAATTAGAGCCTTGACATGCGCAGCATGACCGAAAGCCTCCTCCTGAAAACATTGTAGCCGCCTGAATTCCTCACATCTGGGGGCAGATTGTTCCACATTCGGCAAACTCTCGGTATGAAGGAGCGGCGCGCGAATTCTGTGCGGCATCGTGGTACCTGGAGCTCCCCGTTAGCCGTGGCTCTGGTGCTCTGTTGCGACACAGTTGAGCGACAGTTAAGTTGCCCGCGAATGAGTTCTGAGCCAGTGAACTCGTTCATAATTTTGAAAACTGAGTGAGCATCTGCTTCGGATATGATGTCGTCCAATTTCAGCCATCCTAGTTCTTTCAACGTTGGCGACACATGATCCCGGTAGCGTAAGCCGGCGACAATCCTTGCACCAAAGTTTATGCATTTTTGAATGCGTCGTTTCTGGGCCTTGCTACAACTTCCCCAGACAGACACACAGTATCTTATGTGGGGGAACATGAGTGCCTCAATTAGCACCCGTCTCGTATTGCGAGTAAACTTATGACGCAGTCTAGCGAGTCCCGATGAGTATGCAGTTACATCGACGCACAACAGAAGATACATGCACATCCCAGGACAGGTGTGAGTCAATTTTCACACCAAGTAACTTCACAGACTTCGTGGGTACTATTTCCAACTGCCCCATCCGAACAGATAATTCCACAGGCGTATGCTGTCTAGAAGATTGGAGAACAATCATCTCAGTTTTGGAGGGATTTACTTTTAGTCGATTCTGTATGAACCAGTTCAGGGCGACTGACAGTGATATATTCAATCGTTGGCTAATGGCTGTGATTTCGTTTCGCTTCCCGGAATCGATGAACTGTACATCATCGGCATACATTACAATCTTGCCGTGTGGGATATGTTGCGGGAGGTCATTGGAGAATATTAGGAACATAACCGGGCCCAGGATCGAGCCCTGCACCACACCATGTGTTACCGACAGTGGGGTAGAATCTTTCACCGTTTGCGTACGACCCTCAAGCCACGCTCGAAACCATGCGGAGTTGACGCCGTACCATCCGAGCTTGTCCATGAGGCGATTGTGCTCCACGCTGTCGAACGCCTTTGAGGTGTCAGCTGCAACTAGTGCGGTGATCTCGCCTTGGTCGATTTTAAGGGTGGCGTGGGTGACCGTGTCAAGCAGAGCCATCTCGGTAGACAGGCCGGGCCGGAAGCCGTACTGTTCTGGACACAGCAAATGACGACTAGTCAGATAGTCTATCAGTTGTGTACACACGACACGCTCACAAAGTTTTTCGACCACTGGCAATATCGATATTGGCCTGTAGTTGTGTGGGTCGTCTGCGTCACCAGTTTTGTGCAGGGGTATTACCATCGCCGTTTTCCATGACGGTGGCAGTTCACAACTTGTGATGCATGAGTTAAGGATGTTTAGCAGGTTAATGGAGTTAATGTAGGTAGACAGTATACCAGGGATGCATACTTGATGGGTGACCAATTGTGAGTTGTGACTGAGCAAACAAAGGATTTGGGTGTTGTTGCGGAATATGCCAGACATACAGACCAGACACAGAAGTGCAACATTGAACCACAAGTATGCTCTTCCTGGTTGCATTTTATGGATATCATCATCTAGTTGCCCATTCTGAACCACAAGTCCCAACATGCCAAACCATGAGTCTGCAGATTAAACAGATCAGTTAACTTTGCAACCTACCTTGGGACATCAACTTAAGTGTACCTTGACAGCATGTACATATTTAAATATGCATATCATGTACACATCAGAAGAGATAGCATGTGTAGTCAGCACCGGAAATGCACAACCAATGCTTTTGGCTCTGAAAATTCCAATGAATTGGCATTTACAGCAATGGAAATTATGGATGTTTTTCACCATCATGCATAACCTGGCAGTGACAAGCTCTGCTTGGAGTGTCAGAAATTGTCAAGGGATTTTCATTGCTTATAATAGGCACTTAGAACTCACTGGGCCAATGACTTTCTGCATAGCTATGTTCCTCAGAGATACTTGCAAGATTTTGTTGGGGCTGTGTGCACAACCCCAAAATATTCTTTTCCATTTTGGGTGAACAACAAACAGATGGGTTCTTCATGCCAATGAAACACATTTGATTGAGTGTGCCATCATATGCCAACTGAACAAATAATGTTAAATGCTGTAATAGATAGCTTCCACAGCTGAGCTGGATAGCACAACTTGCTGAATATTACATGTTTCACATATTTGTTATTTTAACATGAAGACTCCCAAGAAAAATGGTTGGATAAGCATGTGAAGTGGTCAAAAAGTGGCAAATGAAATGTAATTTTGATTAGTGTGAGATCATGCATGTAGGTAGACAGTATACCAGGGATGCATACTTGATGGGTGAACAATTGTGAGTTGTGACTGAGCAAACAAAGGATTTGGGTGTTGTTGCGGAATATGCCAGACATAAAGACCCACCACAGAAGTGCAACATTGATCCACAGGGGCTCTTCCTGGTTGCATTTTATGGATATCATCATCTAGTTGCCCATTCTGAACCACAAGTCCCAACATGCCAAACCATGAGTCTTCAAATGAAACAGATGGGTTAACTTTGCAGTCTACCTTGGAACATGAACTTATGTGTACCTTGACAGAGTAAGGATCAAAATAAGCATGTACATATTTCAATATGCACATCATGCACACATCAGAAAAGAGAGCATGTGTAGTTGGCACTGGATGTACAGAAGCAATGCTTTTTGCTCTGAAAATTCCAATGAATTTGGATTTACACCAATGGAAATTATGAATATGTTTTTTATCATAATGCATAACCTGGCAGTGTCAAGTTGTGTTTGGAGTATAAGAAATTGTCAAGGTTTTCTATTGCTTACAATAGGTACTTATAACTCACCGGGCCAATGATTTTCTGCATGGCTATGTTCTTCAGGGATACTTGCAAGATTTTGTCAGGGCTGCATGCCGCAACCCCAAAATATTACTTCCCACCTTTCCATCTTGGGTGAACAACCATGCTTTTTTCAGTGCCAATGAAACACAAACACAACACAACATTGCATACAATTCCGCCTGCGACTATTTTCCAGTGCTACCTTTCTACCACGTGGTCAAGAAGTGTGCCAGGAAATACAATATCCTATCCACAAGCAAATAAATGCTTCTCACCTGGTTTTAGACAGCCAACACAACTTCAAATATCTCGCGGCCACGCAATCACGCAAACAGAACGTTAAACGCTGAATCGGCGTTGAAAAGATAAAGTAAATCTATCTTTTGGGCGCCAGATTCACGTTCATTACCCGGCCTTGACATTCCCCGGTGCACACTGTGCGACGCTCCGATCGCGTTAAACGTTCGTAAAACGCAGTTTTGACGTGCGTCTGAAATACGTTCGATTGCCGTTTGTTTGACGAAACAGTCTAAAAACGACGAATAAACGCTGGGAAAGCGTCAAAAGACCGTAGTGTGAACCGGGCTTTAGCCGTTCTACCCCATGCTGCAGGGTGCCACCCACACACACATACAGTCCACTACCAGCGGATGAACACGTATGATGCTGCACATTGTGTGATTCACCATGACAGAAAGTTTCAGTAAACTGGGCTTAATGTTTTGGAGAGTAAGGACACAAATGACGAGTCCGGAAACGGCAGCGGACCGCAGGCGGCCATCTCAGCTCGGCGCTTCCGTACGCCTGGTGCGCGTCTGCCGCGCCTGCTCCAGCGCAGGTGCCTGCTGGAGCTGGCTGATGGGCCGCCCGGCAGCGCTGACCCATCCAGCGCAGGCGCCCGCTGGAGCTGGCTGATGGGCCGCCCGGCAGCGCTGACCCAGTGTCGGCGGGCACGCAGTCGACCAACCACCGGCACCCGCTCCTAAGGTCACTCAGACCGGCGAAGGTCGAGCCCCAAGGTGACGCAGACAGGCGCGTGTCAAGTGCTGGGTGTAGGCAGGCAGGGGCGGGCGGACAGCAGGGGCGGTAACCACCACGAGCGCGCGCACAACAGCCAGCAGCACAGCGAGCTGCAGCAAGTCGCACAACAGCCAGAAGCACAGCGAGCTGCAGCAAGTCGCACAACAGCCAGCAGCACAGCGAGCTGCAGCAAGTCGCACAACAGCCAGCAGTACAGCGACCTGCAGCAAGTCGCACAACAGCCAGCAGCACAGTTAGCTGCAGCAAGTCGCACAACAGCCAGCAGCACAGCGAGCTGCAGCAAGTCGCACAACAGCCAGCAGCACAGCGAGCTGCAGCAAGTCGCGGTGACTGGGAATACGCAGCAGCCTCTTGATGAGATCGAAGACATATAACACGATGTAGGCACAGTTAACATCCGTCGGAATCGGTAGGAAGGACGGGCTGGTCGTCGTCCACGGGCAGAGCCGGATTGACATTGCTCGAACTCCCTCTCGCTCGACGTCATACACGTCACACGGCTTCACACGCCGGACCAGGAGCCAGTGCTACGGGTGCGACGAGGAGCCCGGCGTCGTGACTCGAGCCCAGGAGTGGCGGGCAAGTCACTGACCACCAACGCCGGAGTACATTGTGGTCATATCCAATAATGATGATGATTCACGGTTCATATTTGAGATAGGTTGATATTTTGCGGAATTGGTCTTTTTTACAATCCTTGGTTTCACTTTCGTGTTTCAGATTTTCAGCTCTGTCAGAACATACTTTGTTATAGAGATAACAATTTGTTTAATGCTACTTCTTTTGGCCACAATTGATTTCCTTTTTAAAAAAGTTGCAATAATTCAGAAACTAATGGAAAGATTTTGAGCTATATGGTATCGTTATATTCAGGGCGGCTGCGCAAAGTCGTGCTTTCCATTTTTACGGAAGTTTTTAATGCTTTGTTCACACGAGACCTTCTTGCCATAGTTCTGCTTAGTCTGTGCCTTTTGATACTTTAACACGCGCACGTCCGGGGGGCAGGTATCTGCCCCCCTGCGGTTTTCCTAATTGTATGCCATACTAATCGGGTTAAGAAGGCCAAACCTCGCATGGCTGCTCATTAGTCTTTCCCCCTCATACATTTTTTACCCTGTGTCATCTTAGGTCAGGTCACCAGGTCAGGTGAAGTGACCCAACATCCTTCTGAATTCTAGGTGGCATAACATCCACAATAATTTGGCGATTGATTTCAAACTTATAACACGTCATGATCTCATTAGGGACCATCACATAAATATCGGGTTTTTTCGTAGCGTTGATCTGAGGTCAGGTTGCGGCCATGGCTTCCCCATTATATGGCTATGGCAAATATATACAAATGTTTCCTGGTTACATATTTGCTTTCGGAATGACCTCACAACGGTTGTGGCGTGTAGTTGGAAGCTATGCTCAATGTTACCGCTGATATTTTTGCTCAGTGACCTCACCAAGGTCAACTGAGGTCACCTGAGATCACTACCACATTTCTGCGCATTATATCGCACTTCATTGAGCTAGAAGACTGAAATGACCGTCACTGTGCTTGTATCGCCAAGACGTGTCGATTGACACTTTACGTGCCCTCCCTAGGCTACTCCATGACCTTGACCTGAGGTCATAGTTTCGGCTGACCTGACCTTAAATCACACCGCCTATTGTCGATAGTACATTTCAAGGACTGTTGGATAGCGTTCACCGTTTGTTTCTATCTGTTACAGGTCCTGAGATATGTGTCAATAACTGAGAGTCGCACCCGATCTGGTCGAATTTTACCTATGATGACCCACAGTGACCTGAATATTGACCTGAGCGAGAAAAAAATGAACAAAACACTTTCGATAGAGCCTGTCACCAGCTATCCAACTCCGTTTTCCGTTTGTCGACAGCTAGCATAATTCTAGAGATCTTAGGGGGGCAGACATCTGCCCTTCCCCTGGACATGCGAAGTTGGCGCGGACCGCCGGACGTGCGAGTGTTAATGTCATTCATGCTTTATCATGAACACTCTGTGTTTGGCGCGGTCGAGTGATGCGCCTTATATGTCAGCAACGCATGCCAGCGACGGACTCTGAAGGTTTAGTGGGGGATGGGAACTCGCCGGAGTTCCCTCCGAGGAGCGCCACTGCGTGAGTCTCTGGAGCAAGCCTCGGCTGGAAATCCGTCGAGTGGGAGGTGGAGCTTACTGAAGGGGCATCTCTTCCTCTCAAGGGGTGCCTTTAGCTGAAAAATTCGTTCAGCGACACAAAGACCCCCCATACACACACAAAGGGGACCATTTCCGGACCATTTCCGGGCAGAGCGGCGTCACCTTAACATCGGACAAAGGGAGCACATGTCCCCAGTGCCTTCCTTCTGTAACCGCTCCTGACGCATGCAGACATGTTCCGTGACTATGTGCTCAGTGCGCGATATATAGTCGGGCATTTGAGCCTGCAAAACTATTTTCATGAAACGACACCCATATTCTATGGACTCAAAAGCATGACAAAAATATCACTGAAATGACGTGCTGTTTCCAACTATGATGTGGGGTATACAGGTTGTAGATGTTCTCTTCCAGAAATTCCTTGCTGACATCACAAGATGAGATTGAAAACTTTAGGTCTTTACTTCCACTCCCCTAATCCAAGTTTGTCAACTCCTTGGAGTTGCAAGGCTCCTTGATCTGTTATGATTTGGTCCCGGTGGATGTCCCACCTGGTAAAGCTCCGTGGCGGCGCAACTGACTTTGGAACACATTATTTTCAGCATACATTCTTTGAAGCGCGTGAAGTTTGTGTTGAAATAATAAATAATATGCTGCCAGTAGCAGCACGATTTGGACTGTTGAGGCTGATGTCGGCAATACTGAAGTGAACCGCAGGCAAAATGCATCATTCTTATGCATGTCTGTAGACATTGGGAGATACTATTTCAGCCATATGGATCTTCTGGCGGGCTGTCAACTACCGGCAGCCTGACAACTACAAGCATACTGACAACTACTGGCAGACTGACAGTTACTGGCAGACTGACAGCTACTAGCAGACTGACAACCACAGCCTGACAACCACCGGCAGACTGACAACAACAGCCTGACCACCACTAGCAGACTGACAACTACAGCCTGGAAACTACTGGCAAACTGACAACTGCAATCTGTAAACTGCTGGCGGACTGGCAACTATGCCATATCGACCGGCCCGACAGGCGAGGGCTCGGCGGGCTGGCACTGGCCGCAATGGAAGGGATGTGCGTCACATCGCCGAACGTCAACGACGAACGCCGCGTCCAACAGCAAGATCGAGAAGCTGTTGACTCTGAGGAGGTCCTCCAGAAGGCGGCAGTTTGTCATGTGCGCCGTGCATGGGTCTCTCAGACCTCACATGGTCGACTTAAAGGTGGACTTTAGCGACCTGAATGAGCAGTACAATAATGTGCTATTAGATCAAGCTCGGAGTAGAGTGATGACATCATAAGTGCGGCTTTATGAAATCGGACTCATACCCGACGAAAGAGTGTCGGTGTCAGTTTATGTCTGACTATTCCTCGCTTATGTGTCACTACTGGTACGTGGTCTTCTGATTCCGTCCTCCATATTTTTGTGGAAACTGTGCTCATCTTGTGATACCCTGTGGCTCCATATTTTTGGTGGTTCATTCCTCACTTTTGTCTGCACATACTCGGTTGTGTCCAGCTCTCATTCGCTGGGTACTGTTGTTCTTTTTATATACGCTGTGTCCGAAGTCGACCCATGTGCTTTACTCTGTTATCTAGCTACTGATTGGAGTGTTGCATTTCACTTGCCTGTTGCCACTCATCAGTTGAATAGCTTTATCACGTTCCACCAATCGTTGACACTCAGTCTCGCTTCTCTCCGAACCGGGCTGCACTGAGACTGCTATACTCTTCTGCGACCAGACTGCCAACCCCTAGCGCAGCAGTGGTGTCCGCTAATACTAGTGTGTTGATTTCCCGCCGCCGGGCGGCGCTGACGTCATAGTTGTCGCCGGCCGACAGATCACCTTGATCCGAGCCGTGCCGTATGGCCAGTCATTAGGCGGGCGCGACGCTCGTCGAAACCTAGCTAGCACACCACACCTGGGGGGAGGGGGGGCGGTCCGTGTAGGCTGGAGGCATATCAGTGTCGTCGTGGGAAGCGGCAAGATCAGCGGCAACCAATCCGGTGCGACGCCAGATCAGTTCATGACTTCCTGGTGGGCGCAAGCCACTTCTCAAGGGGGGATTTGCCCCTTCGATTCCCCCTCCCCACACGTCGATGCGCTACTGCGGCCTCTTAACGAGTCCTTCAGCCGATGGCGTCCTTCAGGGTAGAAAGAGCCCCCTCCTCCACACTGGGGGGTTTTCTTTCGGTACCTCTTCTAAATTTTCAGAAGCTCGGGTCGACTTTTAAGCCTAGCAGAGTTCTTTTTGGTGGTAGGGGTGGGGGGGGGGGGGGTGGAGCGATCTAGATATTTGGAGCCCCGGCCCAGGTGTGATATTTCCGGGTCTTGGTATGATTATTTGGGCCTCCAGCGTTTTTGTTTGTTTTCTTAGGTGCTACGGAACATTTGTGTTTACCCGCATGCGTCTTTTGTTGTTGCAGAATTCGATTCGATTTTGAGGGTCGCAGAGACTTTCCGGGATACAATTGCCTTTCAGGATCACAACGTCACATTTGTATATGGCAAGATGCGGCTTTTGGTAGCCAGTCTAGGCTTTCTTGTCCTCGGTGCAAATATTATCACTGCGGCGAGATTTGTGGGAACCTGAACGTGTTTTTTTTAGCGGCATTGGCACGTTCCTCTGTTGACCGTACGCGATTTTGTACTGGTAGGTAGGATGGGGATTTTGGTGCGATTTTTGGGATCCCAGTTATTTTCTGGTGCGGATTGATTTGTCGCGGCCCCGGCTTCATTTGCTGTCGGGTTTCAGTACGACCTTTAGGCATGACAACGCGACTTTTCAGGCTGGCAGTGTGATTTTCAGATGCCCGACTCCACTTTTGGGGCCCATATGACCCATGGTGAATTCCAGAGGTCCCGACTCAACTTTGTTCAGCCAGGCATGATTTTCAGGAGTTCTTGCTGGACTTTCTGTCACCCCAAATGCAATTTGCATGGGCCCAATGCAATTTTGTTTGGTGGTCACAAGCTCCCAGGTGAAATTTCCCCCTTCCCTCGTCTTCTCCTCATTTTGGTGCACCAGTGCTCCTCACGTCCGAGCTACGACATTCCTACACCGCTATCAGACAATTGTCACTGGGTTTTCATAAATGCTCCTAGCAGCAAAATGCAAACGCCAACTCTGTCGCAGCGCCGATCTAACCGTCAATCGCAGCTGGAAGAGCTGTCGGTTGGTGGTGTGATACTTGAGACACTCTAGAATATCACATAAATGTCATTAGGACCAACAAACCGTTAGAACATGACAGACAACGGACACACCTGCTATCTGCTGACGAGAAGTGCAGGCAGATATGCAATATTCCTCTGTCAGTGAGGGTCTCCGTTATATTATTTTTTTTTACTGTGAGGCCAATATTGGTAGCTACAGGATCACCATCCGAGCCAGCTAGACTCCGCCTCCCCCCTCACACCCACCCAAGCAATGCTAAGGAAATGGGGAAAGGGCACTGACTGTGGGCGCGGGGAGGGGCGGCACGCACTCCTCACCGTCTAACATGTTAGAGGAGGTTGAACGCTCCGGAAAATATCACCCGACGTGTAGAAGGTAATCTTCCATGGTGTATCACAGGTTGACGGCATCCTACTCATTTGCATGTTAGTGGTGCAATTCATTGCTGAAATATTTTGCAGGAAATATTGAGCAACATCAGATGCTATTCTATAAACAAATAACCACGAACTTATTGTTGAATGCGAGGGAGACACAAATAGGGATGAAGACATGGAGGGGTGGAGAGATGGAGAGATAAAGAGATGAAGAGAGGAAGAGATGGAGAGAAGGAGAGATGGAGAGAGGAGAGATGGAGAGATGGAGATATATCCCAGGTAATTTGTGAATAAGGAAAGAACCCAATCAAATTCAAAATTGCGTGATGTAGGTCCGTTTTCGCATATAAACATGCATTCTACTACTACCGAAGTAAAAACCCGGGTCTAAGTAGATGCCAACGGTCTCCATCATTTCCTTAAAATTCATATAGGATGCATGATTTGATTGGAAACAAATTAAGCTTTCAGTATATATTTAGATTGCCATTGATAATATTTCTATAATTACATTTATCTACACTTGGTGTTTGCGATATCCAACACGCACGTCAAACCATTGGAATCCCATTAAGGGATTAAAAGTAGCCGAACGTAACTTAATGCATGCATCTCACTGAAAATAACTGTTCTGGCGTCCTATGCCAGACCGTCAGTGTGACCGTCAGTGAGTGCATCTGCCGCCATCGGCGTGCCTTTGTGTGCGGACGTCGTACCGTACGACCATGGAATTTGCTTGACGACTGTTCAAAACCACCATGTCAACCGTATACGATTGGATGCCGAACTGTACACCATCTGCACGTGGGGCAGGCGTTGCACCCGGCGCAACAAGATATGACCAAAGCCCGAACCGAAAACTGAATGATACGTTAGGTCAGTAAAGACGTGCGGCTGGTAAGTAACCGTCCGCACTTCTGTCGGTGGTCAGGTTAGGTCAGGTCAGGTCAGTTGTCACGGTGCGGAGTGTGACGGTCAGGCGACTCAAGCTACTGGCACACCACGGGCAGCACACCCAGCCATTCCACGGGTGGCCGCAGGCAGCACACCCAGCCATTCCACGGGTGGCCGCGAGCAGCACACCCAGCCATTCCACGGGTGGCCGCGGGCAGCACACCCAGCCATTCCACGGGTGGCCGCGGGCAGCACACCCAGCCATTCCACGGGTGGCCGCGGGCAGCACACCCAGCCATTCCACGGGTGGCCGCGGGCAGCACACCCAGCCATTCCACGGGTGGCCGCGGGCAGCACACCCAGCCATTCCACGGGTGGCCGCGGGCAGCACATCCAGCCATTCCACGGGTGACCGCGAGCAGCACACCCAGGCATTCCACGGGTGACCGCGGGCAGCACACCCAGCCCTTCCACGGGTGGCCGCGGGCGGCACACCCAGCCCTTCCACGGGTGGCCGCGGGCGGCACACCCAGCCCTTCCACGAGTGGCCGCGGGGAGCACACCCAGGCATTCCATGGGTGGCCGTGGGCAGCACACCCAGCCATTCCACGGGTGGCCGCGGGCAGCAGACCCAGCCCTTGGACGGCCGGGTGCCGACAGTGCGCGGGTGAGGAGAAAGTCGCCTGGGCACGCAGCCGCGCCGGACCGGCCGACTCCTTCGTGACGACGATAATGCCGCACATTCCCGTAATTGCAGCCCGGCCAGCGATCTGGCCGCCGATCGGGTGGCGGCGGAGTGGAGCGGCCCACTTTCGAAACACTCGGCCGGCGCTCCACCGGACTTGCGTGAACTTTCTCTGCGGTACCGATCGCAGGGTACAGCTCGGCGGTATAGCTTTCAGCAGGCATAGGCACCTCATTGTTTGTACAGCACGC
The DNA here is from genome assembly GCA_034440575.1 of Imbricaverruca yamaguchii. Lineage (NCBI taxonomy): Eukaryota > Metazoa > Arthropoda > Thecostraca > Neoverrucidae > Imbricaverruca > Imbricaverruca yamaguchii. The sequence continues at coordinate 273,363 of JAOTOL010001351.1, read as the reverse complement.
AGGTGACTGGGTCTCCGAGGTGTGACGTCAGCGATGCGGCGCCAGGCGCCCCGGTTGCCCTGCGAGTGGCACGTCTTCGCGGCCTGTCACTGCTGACGACCTTGTGACGGTTCGTGACGTTAAAATGAGTGCACAAAGGCACACAGGGTACAACACGGCGCCAAGCTCATCGACATCGTGGTAGGACTGACTCTCCATTCTTGCTCGCTTCATTCACGTTGTCTGCGCCGGTGCGGATCGTTCGTTTTCTGTCTCACTTCCAGGTGTTCTATCCACCCGTTTGTGCTGCAAGGGATGCACATTTGCAAGTATGCCTCGAGCAGTGGACGAATACCGCGAACTGTGACGGAATATCTTCTGACTAGCAATATTGACTCCTCACATTCGTTGTATGGAAATATAATGTATATATATAATATATATATATATATATATATATATATATATATATATATATATATATATATATATATATATATATATATATATATATATATATATATATATGCATATATATATAAACAAAATATAAATAACATACATATATATACATATATGTATGTATGTATATATATATATATATATATATATATATATATATATATATATATATATATATCTGTATGCATTTATTCCTGACTTGGTCTATGATAGGCATAGTCAGTTGATGATGAAACCATGTGAAATGTAAAATGACACTACCAGACTAGCGACACAGTGCGGAGACTAACCACACGTGCCAGTATGCATCGGCCCGAATCGACCCAAATGTTATCGCCACCGGCATGTTTGAGTTCTGTTCCGCACGCATGCCGAGCGAGTGCACAGACGTGTCGTTCACTACTTGTAATGGCCACTTTGTTAAGAACCCGATATGTATCGAAGATGGGTAATCATAGAGATGGGACGATATTTTCCAATTGGTGTGCTAGTAACTCATGGGGGATGCTATACAGTGATACAGTGATACGCTTTCCTGCAGCTCTTGCAACGCGTTCAGCATTTACTGCATTTGGCTATATGATAGCGGGTATAACTGCTACAGATGTTCCTTAGTAGGCAGCATACCTAAGTTACCATTTGCTTGAAGTGGAATATCATCGAGACCATTTTATATTTGAAACATAGTTGCGAATCTTGTTTTAAGATGAGGTGGCGCATCTTAAAACAAGATTCTTTTTGTTTGATGTTAACGAACTCCCCGGGAACCGAGTTCGTTTACATAAAACAAAAAGACATAAACCAAACATCCGCCGCAATCACCAATCGCTTCTGGTCGGCTGCCAGAACAATCAAATGTATATCGAGCCACTACTCGTTCAGGCCGAGAAACCCGGCCATCGTAGCGACCTACGACACGGCGCATAACACATCATATAAGATGGTGATCACTTCCCAAATTCGAAAATAGATGTGAAAGAAAGTGCACAAGACCACACAGGATGATTTCATCAATGCAAAGTGCATGAAGTACGTTTAATTGTCTAACGTTAGATTGAACAATGCTAAATTCAGACCGTTCTAACTCTGCGGACCCTCTGCGGAATGGCGAACACCGTAGGTTACGGTTGCGAGCCGTCTCTTTGAAAGACGCGGGCTTCCCGACCACGGCAGCGCGACAGGCACGTACCCTCCCGTGTATCATTTAAGGGGTTTTACACACCGTTCAAGTGGGGGGTTCCATTGTATTCATAAATGATGCTGGGGTAAAAACGAATGTGTAACAAACAAACAAAATTGTGGCGAATAAAATCAAGAGATTTAGTTTTCCCAACTCGAAATTTGATACCTTTTGCTGCAAAAAAGAAATTTAAATGCACACCCATCATTCATGCTATGTGAATTAAAGTATTGTGTATATCTATTATTTATATTTAAGTATCGTATCTATTCACCCAGTAACTGCTTTGGTATCCAAGCACTATTTTACAATTCCAGTGATACAGTATAAAATCAAGAGTGTCGTGGCATGGGCGAGAAACTCTGCGTTCTTTCGTGATCATGCAAGAAAAACGATAGTCAGAGGGAGACCTACAAGTCTCGACGTCGTGTCTGGGACCTACGTCAATCTCATTAACATAATATAAGCAAACTCTGAGGTCGTGGACTGTTGAAATATACTCGCGCCGGTTCGGTCGGCATGGCATGTCCCAGTATTAATTTTGATCTATGTCTTATGGATTTATGGCTTTATGGGTCAGGCTCCCATCACAAGCATGGACCTTGCTGCGTGAATCCTGGTTCCACCACTTGTTCCGTTAATTCCAGTTTAGCAGCACAATTTTCATTCGAATTGGGGAGCAAAAGGGAAAAGGCAAGCAAAATGTCTTTACACCACTGCGAGATGGAGGATGCCATGAATGAGGATGGCTCCAGGCGCTAGTGAAAACCATGTTTCATTACGTGATTTGGAGCAAAAGTTTGAGGGATAAAATTTTCCCCTTTCTGGCAGAAGCAGAAGTAGGGTCTGTTAATGACACTTCACGGGTTGAAGCAGCAATGGCTGATACATCGTCACTACATTTTGTGTGCGCCAGCAGCTTTTAGTGGAATTTTTACACTCTAAATTTAACGTTGCTCCTGGATGTGTACGAATCATCACGCCTGGGCCTACTGCCATGCTTGAAGTCGATAAACCGTCCGTAAGTCATTGATTTTTCCCAGCCACCCCTGCTACGATGTGTGCGTGCCTCTCGATGGTAGGCCAGGTCGAGGTCACCGGTCGCCGGGCGGTCTCCGGCCAGCGGTGCCGCCACTCACATCTGGAGGGTCAGGGCCGAGCGGGCGTCACTGGGCGCGCGCCACTACACGCCGCGCGGTGAAACTCTCAAGGCCGTCCCGAAGACATGGACGGTCGCCGCCGCCGCCGCAGACATCCACGTCTGGCCGGCCGTGTCGCCGCCGTGACTGCGCCGCCGCGCGACGTTTTGACGCCACGTGACGCGGCGTGCGGGGGGGGGAGGGGCGCGGTCGGCGGCTCCTCGGCGGAGATCAGTCGGCTGGCGGCCGTCACTCCGGTAGGGTGTGCCGAGCGCTCAGTGGGGCCGCGTCCGATCGATACTGGCGAGCGGCGCGCTGGAGCACCGGGGCACGGGAGCGCGCCTGTGGGTGTGTGGCTGAGAGTGCGTGCGTGTGTGTGACCACGGCGGTCGCGCCTCGCAGTCGAGATGTGGCCTGTCGGCGGAGCCTGGCCGACACAGACACGGCCGGAAGCCGAGCTTGGTGGGTTGTCTGCAGTGTGACCAGCGACCCCGCGGACTGCACTGCAGCCGGTTACCGCACTGCAGCTGGCTACTGCACTGCAGCCAGCTAACGCACTGCAGCCGGCTACCTCACTGCAGCCGGATACTGCACTGCAGCCGGCTACCGCTCGGCGTCTGGCGCTGCATTGGAGGCATACATCGGCTGCCGAGGTGTCGGCCTGACGGGGCCCGTGACACAGCCCGCGGCGGTTGACGCCCGTCCGCTGCCGTGATGCCGTTCGACACCGATGACCCGGACGACTCCAACAATGGCGACGAGGGCGTGGTGATGGACGAAACGCCCGAGGCGCTCGACGAGGCCGGCGGCAAGTCGGCGCCGGAGTCGGCGTCGGCGTCGCCGTCGGCGTCGGCGTCGGCGTCGGCGCCGGCGTCGGAGTCTGGGTCGGGGTCGGGGTCGGCGCCGGGATCGGCGCCGGTCCGTCGCCGCATCAGCCGGCAGGCGGCCGACCACAGGGGGCCGAGCACACTCTGGGAGGACGACCAGCAGTGGATTCTCGTCTTCGACCGGCTGCTCAACGGCGCCGGCGACCTGGACCGCCAGCCGGCCGAGCTGCACCATCCCGCCCGTGAGTCACGTGAGGTCGGCCGGCTGACCTGACCCGGTCAGGTGGAGGCATGGTAGCGGCGGCCAGTCATGACCACGCAGTATACTTTTCGTTGGCGGTTGTCTATACTCTAATAATGTTTATAAAGTATCCTAGCCTATATTTGGGGCCTATGGGTCGCGGGCCATTATCTACTCATCCACAACTGCCTTACACCTCCACAGTCGTATCCTGCAGAGGCGTCTTAATGAAGTCTCCACTTCATGGTTCTGCCTTGTTTCGTTCCTTCCCATTCCGTCACATCTCTTCTATCCCATACAGTCACGTTCCATTCCGTCTGTTCCGTCCCGTCCCGTCCCAGCCAGTCCCGTTTCGTGTCGACTCACCACGAGCGGTCTCGTCCCGAGCCGTTCCGTTCATGCGCAGGTAAATCCCGGCTCGTCGGCTGCGGCCGTCGGCGCTTTGAACCATTGTCAGTGACCATTGTCACTGACCGACCATTGTCCCTGGCTGACCATTGTCACTGACCGACCATTGTCACTGACCGACCATTGTCCCTGGCTGACCATTGTCACTGACCAACCATTGCCACCAGACCGACCATTGTCACTGGCCGACCGAGTCGGGGTCGTGCCGTTATCGCGGTGGGTGAGGCAAGACGCGGTGCGGTCAGCGCCTGGCTGTCCGGCGGGGGCGGCGGTGACACGCCCCGTCGGTCGGTCAGCCTGCAGACTTGCAGCCCATCAAATGTTTACATGACAGGCTCTGCCGAACCCTCCCCCTCCCCTTTCTGATGGACCGCGCCACGTCACGTGGCCACGGTCCACACTGTGCCACCGCGCCACGTCACCGGTGCATATTCACTGTGTTTGGGCTTGTCTCCTGATACTAGCTCGGTTATGATATCAGCATATATCTCCGAACGTAGCGTAACGAAAAAGTTTTGTTCCTAAGTTGCTGGATGAATGCAAAGCCTTCCTTGATATTTGGGGTCCTGAGAACTAATTTTGCCAGGGACTGAACAGCAACATCATTATTCACCTTGTTTCATTACAAAGATGTGCAAGATATGCCACTCCAAACCAAAGAAAAAAAGCGCCAAATTTCCTGCTGGGCCAGCGATTTGTGCGTTCACAGGAAATAAGAGGAAAATGGCTGTGCTGTTTAAATGCCGAAACCACTAAGCGTATAGTTGTGAATGGCAAGCGTCGGTTACCTGCCTGTTCTTGTGGTAACTGGCGAACCAGCGAGGTGGTGATGTAGGGTTTCAATAATGTTTTCACCTGTGGGTGAAGGGTGGGTCTGTAACGGTCGGCATGGTGGTGACGATCAGACGTTCTGGGCGAAGGTCGGGTGGTGACAATCTGATGGTCGGGGTAACGGTCGGAAGGTCTGGTGGTTAGGGTGACGGTCGGATGGTCGGATGGTTAGGGTGAAGATCGGATGGTCGGATGGTTAGGGTGAAGATCGGATGGTTAGGGTGACGATCTGATGGTTGGGGTGACGGTCGGGGTGACGGTCGAGGGACGGTGGGGGGGGGGGGGGGGGGGGGGGGAAGGGGGGGGGGGGGGGGAAGGGGGTGTGGGGGAAGCGGAAGCGGGGTGAGGGGGTGACGGTCGGATATGGTGGGTGACGGTCGGATGGTGGGAGTGACGGTCGGATGGTGGGGGTGACGGTCGAACGGTGGGTGTGATAGTCGGGGTGACAGTCGGATAGTCGGGGTGACGGTCAGACGGTGGGGGTGACGGTCGGGGTGACGGTCTCATGGTGGGGTGACGGTCGGATGGTGGGAGTGACGGTCGGATGGTGGGGGTGACGGTCGAACGGTGGGTGTGATAGTCGGGGTGACAGTCGGATAGTCGGGGTGACGGTCGGATAGTCGGGGTGACGGTCGGACGGTGGGGGTGACGGTCGGGGTGACGGTCTCATGGTGGGGTGACGGTCGGATGGTGGGGGTGACGGTCGGATGGTGGGGGTGACGATCGGACGGTGGGGGTGACGGTCGGATGGTGGGGGTGACGGTCGGATGGTGGGGGTGACGGTCGGATGGTGGGAGTGACGATCGGACGGAGGGCGGGGTGACGGTCGGCCAGTGCGGTCAGCCATATGGGACGCGCGCTTCGGTCGAAACTCAGCGCCACCTCCACTACCAGCGCCACCATTCAGCGCCACCTCCACCACCAGCGCCACCATTCAGCGCCACCTCCACCACCAGCGCCACCATTCAGCGCCACCTCCAGTCCTCGTGTTCGCGTCGGTCTGAATGGTGGCGAGTGGTTCGCTTTGACCTCGAGAATACCTTTCTTTCATGTGGCGTTTATTAATGCGTATGACAATGCTGGGCACTGAACAATCAGAAAGAGATACCAACCTGTGGGCTTGGAAAACCCCACATCCAGTGTGCCAAGGTGCGTGCTGATAAAACACAGACGGCTCACCTTGCTGTATTAGTTCAGCCGATTTTATAGATGTCAAGTGGAGATATGAATGATATGAAAAAGTACGCTACTAATCCTTTCTATCGTGTGCTGAGAATGTCATGTTCTATATATGAAGTACATATTTAGTGGATGGTACAGGAATTTTGATCCGCGTCAGGGCAAGTGTTTTGGAGGAGCGCGCTTTCACCGGACGAAAGTGCGCTGTCTATTATGATACTCTGTGGGGTGCCATCGGCTGAAAAACTCGCTGAGCAGGGGAGGGGAGGAGAGGGCTGCACCGAACTTCCTGGAGGGGCGCTTTTTGTGGTCGGAGAGGTGCCACATCTATATCGGTTGGCATGTGCATTTCCTCGGTTTCCCTCCCCCGCCTTCACTCCTACAGGAGCTATGGATACATCACCCTAGCTTAACACTTCATGGTGGATGGAAGGGGTTTTTGAAGGGTTGTTGATGCAACGCTCTAAGGTTTGTCGTGGATAGCTTCCTATATTATCGTGGATAGCTTTGTGGATGTTAGTGGATAGATCTGCTGCACGGAACTCAGTGAAATTTTCAATATTCAGTTTTGTCAATATTTTTAGTTGTTTTTTTGTTAGGTGATGTGCCATATGGCAGGTCATCGAGATACATCAAAAAGAGAACAATTCCGACCATTTTTTTTTACGAAATCGTGAAAAATCGCATCTTGACAGGACATTGTGGCTTAGGGCACCAGAGCACCACGTTGTGTGCGGTTTAGGCTGTTCACGACTATATTGATATTCGGGCATGGTACCTGTACTATTCCAAAGTCTTGAGCTTGTATGTCACATTGTATGTCTGTACTATTGAGCTTGTATGTCACAGTGCCCGAACACCGTGGCCACCACACCCGTCAGGATCTGGACCTGTACCTCCCCAGGTCGCGGATGGAGATGGGCAGACCACGTTTTTTTCTTCTCGATACCCTGTCGTGTACAACGAGCTGAAGCAACTGCCAGTCCCCCTGTTCATTCGCTGCCTTAGACAAGCATTTGTGCGGGGTTTGGAATGACTGCTCTGATCGGACTTGCTGGCTTCTCATCGCACTTGCTAACTCTTTCCGTGCCGCTGGTGTGCACAATTGCCATATGCGTTCGTATGCGCCTATGACTGCCCATATTTACGAATGACCTTTGTTTGACACTCGACAATAGGCTGCAATATCCACGAGTGGAGACACCGCTCACTGATGGGAAATATTCACCGCAGTAAGCACGTTAGAATGGGTCCTCAGTGTCGGACGTCCTCGTGCTGTGGCCGCGGCGTTTTGAGGGGTCAGCCTTGCTCGCGTGGTCGGTTCATTAATATTGCTCTGTTCGTAGCGCGTGCTACCTCTACGCCAATCGATGTAGGCCGGACCAGACGTGGGTACAGGAGCTTGTCTCCGGAGCTGCCACCGGACGGTGGAGCAGTCGAGTGGGCCAGACCAGATGTGGTCAGGAGCTTGTCTCCGGAGCTGCCACTGGACGGTGGAGCAGTCGAAGTGGGCCAGACCAGATGTGTGTTCAGGAGCTTGTCTCCGGAGTTGCCACTGGACGGTGGAGCAGTCGATGTGGGCCAGACCAGATGTGTGTCAGGAGCTTGTCTCCGGAGCTGCCACCGGACGGTGGAGCAGTCGATGTGGGCCGGACCAGACGTGGGTACAGGAGCTTGTCTCCGGAGTTGCCACTGGACGGTGGAGCAGTCGATGTGGGCCAGACCAGATGTGTGTGTCAGGAGCTTGTCTCCGGAGTTGCCACCGGACGGTGGAGCAGTCGATGTGGGCCAGACCAGATTGTGTTGGTTTTTTCTCGGGGTTGCCACTGGACGGTGGAGGGGTGGTGTGGGCCAGACCAGATGTGTGTCAGGAGCTTGTCTCCGGAGCTGCCACTGGACGGTGGAGCAGTCGATGTGGGCCAGACCAGATGTGTGTTCAGGAGCTTGTCTCCGGAGCTGCCACTGGACGGTGGAGCAGTCGATGTGGGCCAGACCAGATGTGTGTTCAGGAGCTTGTCTCCGGAGTTGCCACTGGACGGTGGAGCAGTCGATGTGGGCCAGACCAGATGTGTGTTCAGGAGCTTGTCTCCGGAGTTGCCACTGGACGGTGGAGCAGTCGATGTGGGCCAGACCAGATGTGTGTCAGGAGCTTGTCTCCGGAGCTGCCACTGGACGGTGGAGCAGTCGATGTGGGCCAGACCAGATGTGTGTCAGGAGCTTGTCTCCGGAGTTGCCACTGGACGGTGGAGCAGTCGATGTGGGCCAGACCAGATGTGTGTTCAGGAGCTTGTCTCCGGAGCTGCCACTGGACGGTGGAGCAGTCATGAACTTTTTGCTTCTCCTCCACTACGGTGGAGCAGTCGAAGTGGGCCAGACCAGATGTGTGTGTCAGGAGCTTGTCTCCGGAGTTGCCACCGGACGGTGGAGCAGTCGATGTGGGCCAGACCAGATGTGTGTTCAGGAGCTTGTCTCCGGAGCTGCCACCGGACGGTGGAGCAGTCGATGTGGGCCAGACCAGATGTGTGTTCAGGAGCTTGTCTCCGGAGTTGCCACTGGACGGTGGAGCAGTCGATGTGGGCCAGACCAGATGTGTGTTCAGGAGCTTGTCTCCGGAGCTGCCACCGGACGGTGGAGCAGTCGATGTGGGCCAGACCAGATGTGTGTGTCAGGAGCTTGTCTCCGGAGTTGCCACTGGACGGTGGAGCAGTCGATGTGGGCCAGACCAGATGTGTGTTCAGGAGCTTGTCTCCGGAGCTGCCACTGGACGGTGGAGCAGTCGATGTGGGCCAGACCAGATGTGTGTTCAGGAGCTTGTCTCCGGAGCTGCCACTGGACGGTGGAGCAGTCGATGTGGGCCAGACCAGATGTGTGTTCAGGAGCTTGTCTCCGGAGCTGCCACTGGACGGTGGAGCAGTCGATGTGGGCCAGACCAGATGTGTGTTCAGGAGCTTGTCTCCGGAGCTGCCACTGGACGGTGGAGCAGTCGATGTGGGCCAGACCAGATGTGTGTGTCAGGAGCTTGTCTCCGGAGCTGCCACTGGACGGTGGAGCAGTCGATGTGGGCCAGACCAGACGTGTGTTCAGGAGCTTGTCTCCGGAGTTGCCACTGGACGGTGGAGCAGTCGATGTGGGCCAGACCAGATGTGTGTTCAGGAGCTTGTCTCCGGAGCTGCCACTGGACGGTGGAGCAGTCGATGTGGGCCAGACCAGATGTGTGTGTCAGGAGCTTGTCTCCGGAGTTGCCACTGGACGGTGGAGCAGTCGATGTGGGCCAGACCAGATGTGTGTTCAGGAGCTTGTCTCCGGAGTTGCCACTGGACGGTGGAGCAGTCGATGTGGGCCAGACCAGATGTGTGTTCAGGAGCTTGTCTCCGGAGCTGCCACTTGACGGTGGAGCAGTCGATGTGGGCATATCTCCGAACACGGTGTGTCGCATTGTTCTGCCAGCAGGCCGCTGTTGCGTGCCGCCGATCAGATGGGCTCCGCCGCTACTCCACGCCAAGAACAAACGCGCTTCTCTATTGTGGAGACGAGTCGTGCAATTCGTCCTGGAGCCGTGTAGATCAAAATATAGTCTTCCCACGTCCCAGACGGCCAATGTTTGTACGATATTTCAGAATTCAGTACGCCGTCAGTTGTATCCTCAGAACTCCATACGGGGTCAACGAAACCGTTTCAATTGTGGTGCCAGATGCTCTGTGACATATATATTTTTTATTTAAGTAAATATATGTGCATATGTCTGTATGTATCATGAACGATGTAGCTTATTTTATGATTATAGTCGTGCATTTTAGCTACTCATGTTGGACAGAGAATGAGAATAGTTGTCACAAATACAGCTATTCTAACTCTAACTGCATTGCTCCGAAGTTCCGAATGACTTCATATATAATAGCACGTTTGTGTTGAGTTTTGTCTTATTTCAATATCTCTCTCCCTCTCTTGTACTCACACATTCACTTATTCGCTCACTCACTCACTCACTCACTCACTCATTCACTCTCCAACCCACTCACATAGACACAAAGTTGTGTAATTTGACATCTACGTGGATAACGACATTTCATAAGAACTTATTTTGACTTGTGTGCGGAGCTTTGACTTCCTGAATTGACTTCCATAAAACTTCACAGCATACAACAAATCTGTACAAATCCATGCAACTGTATTTATGGCTACATTTTTACCATAGTTGATTGTTGACATTTGCTCCATCGCAATCTTGCCAAGGTACAAGGTGGTCATCTGGCAACATCGAATTTGCCGGCGCTTTTTCCTATCATATTGTCAAATTGTTTGAACGTCATCAGGGCTTCTGACGTCTTCGCCTGCCACCCTCCACTCCACGAAAGCATAAATTCCAACACACTGCATGTACGGAACACCGGCACGTCCAATCTCCACAATCCGGGCACTTCGTGTGATTTTTCCAAGGCGAGTACCGTATCTTATATCGTGCTGTAGCTGGTCAGTCTTAGCTTGTGCAGATGCAGCGCATCGGAAGATGTGATGAAAAACACGAGCCCAGTTAGTCCTCAATTCCCCACCGAATGCCATGTCAATGGAGGCATCTGAAAGTCACCTGCACTACCGACCTAGATGGGAGCGAAGCATTCGATCGACTCCTGCCTACATCGACTTCGACACCGCCTCCTGCATCGGCTCCTGCCTCGATAGCGATTGCATTGTCATTGTCGTCGCCGTATCAGCGTCACGCCATACCGACGCCATTCCCGCCGAATTCACACCGTGTGTGTGTGTGTGTGTGTGTGTGTGTGTGTGTGTGTGTGTGTGTGTGTGTGTGTGTGTGTGTGTGTGTGTGTGTGTGTGTGTGTGTGTGTGTGTGTGTGTGTGTGTGTGTGTGTGTGTGTGTGTGTGTGTGTGTGTGTGTGTGTGTGTGTGTGTGTGTGTGTGTGTGTGTGTGTGTGTGTGTGTGTGTGTGTGTGTGTGTGTGTGTGTGTTGTGTGTGTGTGCTCGGTATCACCAACCCGCCAACTTCTTTCTGAAGTGCACTTGTCTGATGGCCCACTTAGCTTTCACGATGCGACATGCCGTGTTGCATGTTGTCGAAAGTGCACCTCTCACTTCCCGCCGACCCGTGACGCTGCGCCGCCGCCAATGTCACTGCATCTGCCGTCGACTGCGCGGCGACCACAAGTGTCGCCGCTGCGTCACGCAGCGCGCGCGGCGGCGGCGGCGTGTTGCGCAATGGTGCGCCACCGCGCCGCCCTGTGTCCGCTGTTGCCTCGACTGGTCCACCCTATAATGACGTACGTACACCTGGTGCGCCACCGCCACCGCCCGGTGTCCGCTGTTGCCTCGACTGGCCCACCCTATAATGACGTATCTACACCTGGTGCGCCTCCTCCACCGCCTTCTGACTATTGTTGCCCCGACTGGTCCACCCTATAATGACGTATCTACACCTGGTGCGCCACCGCCACCGCCCGGTCCCCCGTGCCCCCTAAAGACGTATCACGGTGCGCCACTTCTGCCGCCGCCCGCCCGGTGTTGCCTCGACTGGCCCACCCTATAATGACGTACGTACACCTGGTGCGCCACCGCCACCGCCCGGTGTCCGCTGTTGCCTCGACTGGCCCACCCTATAATGACGTATCTACACCTGGTGCGCCTCCTCCACCGCCTTCTGACTATTGTTGCCCCGACTGGTCCACCCAATGATGACGCATCTACACCTGGTGCGCCTCCACCACTAGCTAGTGGCCGTTGTTTGCCCCGACTGGTCCACCCTGTCCTGACGTACCTACAACTGGTGTATCCGCTCACCTCTGCAAAAGGAAAGATGAAACTGAAACTAACTCGGAGGAAGTCCGCAAGGTTACAGAAAGGAAAACTAATATATTTCCTTCCTGCCACAACCAGCCTTATTCCGGATTCGTACATGACACTCATTTGCACGCGCCGGTTGTACCCTCACACTGCACTAATATTGACCCACGCATCCAGTGCACTCTCACACAGCACCAGTGGTGATACACGCAACCAGTGTACCCTCACACTGCACCAGTATTGGCGCACGACCCAGTGTACCCTCACACTGCACCAGTATTGGCGCACGACCCAGTGTACCCTCACACTGCACCAGTATTGGCGCACGACCCAGTGTACCCTCACACTGCACCAGTATTGGCGCACGACCAAGTGTACCATCACACTGCACCAGTATTCGCGCACGCACCCAGTGCACTCTCATACTGCACCAGTATTGGCGCGCGCACCCAGTGTACCATCACACTGCACCAGTATTGGCGCACGCACCAAGTGTACCCTCACACTGCACCAGTATTGGCGCACGACCCAGTGTACCCTCACACTGCACCAGTATTGGCGCACGCACCCAGTGTACCCTCACACTGCACCAGTATTGGCGCACGACCCAGTGTACCCTCACACTGCACCAGTATTGGCGCACGCACCCAGTGCACTCTCATACTGCACCAGTATCGGCACACGACCCAGTATACCTTCACACTGCACCAGTATTGGCGCACGCACCCAGTGCACTCTCAAGCGGCGCCAGCAATAGCCATTGGATTCAATGCAGCATAGGCATGAATTATGCATGCTGCTGTATTTGCATGCATGATCACTGCTCGCAGTCATTGTTTTGTCTGCCGTTGCGTCTTACTTGCTGTCGCTGAATAAGCAATAGCCAGGGGTGACCTAGACCGGAACCTGGGTAATCATGTGGGTGTCAAAAAGCGAAATAAACTACGGAATGTGCAATGCTGTCTTGATCGATAATAAATAATAACCGAGAGTAACATTTCCAGCAGTCGTGGTAGTCCGACCGCCGTGGACCCGGCGGTCTAACTCCCTCCTCATCTCTCCCTCCCTCTCTCTCTCTCTCTCTCTCTCTCTCCATCTCTATATCTATCTCTCTCTATCTCTCTCCCTCTTTCTCTTTCCCTCTCTCTCTCTCCATCACTGTTCTCTCGCCGTATTTGACCGGCTGCCTGCTTGAGCAGCACGTGCAGACAGGACGTGTCTAATATCAGCAGGATGTTGTTGGTGGACAGGAGGTGCACCACGGAGGCCGAGTCGCAACATCTGGGAACCACGGGCGGTGTCAGAGTGGGTGGGGAATGTGTCTTCCTCCTTCCGAACATCGTGAAGTCTAATGTTGTGCCTATGGGCGTCGCATTGAAAGAAAGAACTCCAAACACTATTGTATCGTCCACCCCCATATCCCATCTCATCGCAACTCCGCTGCTATTGGCCGCAGATTGGCTGCGAGCTGTGCAACTGTGATGTCTGTCTACATCACATACAGCCAACTGTGATGTCTGACTACGTCACATACAGCCAACTGTGATGTCTGACTACGTCACATACAGCCAACTGTGATGTCTGACTACGTCACATGCAGCCAACTGTGATGTATGTCTACATCACGTGCAGCCAACCATGATGCCCGCCCGGCCACAGTCGCCATGTCGTGACATAACATACAAGGCCATACCGATGCCAAGAAATGCGACTCCGCTGCGTGTGGTTTTCCACCGCCGTGGTATTCCCAACAGCCTGTGTTGTCGCCTGTGTCAGGCACTCGGGTGCTGCAGCACGCCGTCCGATCGTGATCGCTGGCATTATACCGGCTGTAGTACCTCACGCGCCAGTGCTCACTGCACCCCTGTCTGGGGAGCAATGAGCACTGGTACTATACCGGCTGTAGTACCTCACGCGCTGGTATTGTACCCTGTCTGGGGTGCAGTGAGCACTGGCATTATCCCCGGCCTGAGGTTGCCGTGGGTGTGGACATTATGACTGGCCTGAGGTTGCTGTGGGTGTGGACATTATGACTGGCCTGAGGTTGCTGTGGGTGTGTACATTATGACTGGCCTGAGGTTGCTGCGGGTGTGGAAATTATGACTGGCCTGAGGTTGCTGTGGGTGTGGACATTATGACTGGCCTGAGGTTGCTGTGGGTGTGGACATTATGACTGGCCTGAGGTTGCTGTGGGTGTGGACATTATGACTGGCCTGAGGTTGCTGTGGGTGTGGACATTATGACTGGCCTGAGGTTGCTGTGGGTGTGGACATTATGCCCTGTCTGGTGTGGACATTGTGCCCTGTCTGGTGTGGACATTATGCCCGGTATGTGGTTGCCGTGGGTGTGGACATTGTTCCCGCCTTGAGGTTGCCGTGGGCGTGGACATTATGCCCGGTCTGGAGCCGTGGTACCGTGACGGCAGTGTCGCTATTACCGGCTGGGCAATGGGCATTTCCGCCGCGGTGCCACACACTCGATGGCGTCATTGTGCGGCCGGACTGTTGATTGCATGACGCCATCGTGGTGGACATGACGCCACCGCGTCGTTTGCGGACGGTCGTCGTGCGGTCGTTGTGACAGATGGCGCCGAGTCTCGGCGTGATGTGGACGGGACGCTGTGACAGATGGCGCCGAGTCTCGGCAGGCTGAGGACGGGGCGCTGTGACAGATGGCGCCGAGTCTCGGCGTGATGTGGACGGGACGCTGTGACAGATGGCGCCGAGTCTCGGCAGGCTGAGGACGGGGCGCTGTGACAGATGGCGCCGAGTCTCGGCGTGATGTGGACGGGACGCTGTGACAGATGGCGCCGAGTCTCGGCGTGATGTGGACGGGACGCTGTGACAGATGGCGCCGAGTCTCGGCGAGCTGAGGACGGGACGCTGTGACAGATGGCGCCGAGTCTCGGCGTGATGTGGACGGGACGCTGTGACAGATGGCGCCGAGTCTCGGCGTGATGTGGACGGGACGCTGTGACAGATGGCGCCGAGTCTCGGCGTGATGTGGACGGGACGCTGTGACAGATGGCGCCGAGTCTCGGCGAGCTGAGGACGGGACGCTGTGACAGATGGCGCCGAGTCTCGGCGTGATGAGGACGGGACGCTGTGACAGATGGCGCCGAGTCTCGGCGAGCTGAGGACGGGACGCTGTGCCATGGCGAGCGGGCGCACCGGCCCTACAGTGGCGTCGCTGCGTCGACGGTTCTCAGTGTGCAGCAGTGCACGGCTTGCACACCTCTCCGTGCTCTCAGGCTGACGCCGAGCAACAATGGGAATCGTGCGTGGTGTCGGCGAGTCCAACGGCTCGTTTGTTGCTGAGCTCCGTTGTTGGACGGTAGCACCGGTTTAGTTGTTGCCGAGCTCCGTTGTTGGACGGTAGCACCGGCTTGGTTGCTGTTGAGCTCCGTTGTTGGACGGTAGCACCGGTTTAGTTGTTGCCGAGCTCCGTTGTTGGACGGTAGCACCGGCTTGGTTGCTGTTGAGCTCTGTTGTTGGACGGTAGCGCCGGTTTGGTTGTTGCTGAGCTCCGTTGTTGGTCGGTAGCGCCGGTTTTGTTGTTGCTGAGCTCTGTTGTTGGATGGTATCGCCCGTTCTTTCGAGCTAGCCGCGTTCAGTCGGCGTGCGAGACTGGCAACCTTGTACCACCCAGCAGTTGATCGTATCGTACAGGAATTCATGGCTGTGTGCCTCCTCCCTTCCATAGCGTGAGAATGCGCGGGGTGGATAGCGTGGTTGGCATATATTTCCAAGCAAGTCACATACCTTCCCATAAAACACATCTTCAGTGTTGTCCCCTGTACATTATTGCCACCCGTACCGACTCGTTGAACCAGACAGTTGTGGATGCAGAGTGGTACTGGAGACACGACTCCGCCTCGCCCTCGTGATCGAATGACATGGTACCGATCTAACTGCTTTGAAGCCGGAAAATCATAAATTGTTCCACTGGAAACGCCCTCCGGCACCACGACACCACCCTCGACTTCTCGGTTGATATCCCACCTGAAGTGCCTATCGGAGAGAAACCGACGCCCATCAGAATGGGAAGCGACGCTCCCTGGACGTGTATGGCTCTTGTTCGGAGTTGTTGGATTCGTCGCTGAACTCAGACTAGGTTCAAGCCGTACTGGAAATCGAAGAGGCCAAAGCGTTTAATCTTTTGCTTGCTGCCGTTCATGGTGTGGTTGCTTCTCTTATACACCAATACATGTCCAATTATGTTCCACCAGGACGGAACGAAACTCTTCCTGTCCATTGGCATTGGTGTTTTAGTTACATTGAGTCTCCCACTATGTCTCTGTCTGAATATGGGCTGGTGGCAGTTCCTTTGTCGCTGCTTGTCCGCCGTATATGACGCCATCAGCATTGCCTCCGAGCGAGCTCAGTCGTCATTCGTATGACGTCATCAGCACAGCCTCCGGACAGGCTCAGTTGTCATTCGTATGACGTCATCAGCACCGCCTGCGGGCAGGCTCAGCTGTCAGTCGTATGACATCATCAGCACTGCGTTCAGGTTGCCCGGAAACAGAGAAGCAGAGGTAGATAGAGGAAGAGCTCTCTATCTCTCCATCTCTTTCTCTCTCCCTCTCTCTCTCCCTCTCTCACTCTCTCACTCTGCCTCCTTATCTCTCCCTCTCTCTCCCCCCTCTCTCTCTCTTTCTCTCTCGCCCTCTCTCCCCCCCCTCTCTCTCTCTTTCTCTCTCTCTCTTTCTCTCAGCACCGAGTTCAGTCTGTCATAGCGGTGACGAAGTCTTCGTGAAATACCACTTTGTGTGCACTCAATCGACATCTTTCCCAAGGAAGCATTGAAATCGGGCTTCGTGATGCGTGCCGACGATGACTGTTGTCATTATCTGTTAACTGTTAACATTATCTGGGTTACAAGTAGCATGCTTACGCTCACAGAAAAGGTTCGTCCTACACAATGCACGGAGATGCACAAACAACTGTCCAGATGAAATGTGGTCCTGGGTAAATGAATTACCTGTGTGTTGGCCTATTGTACAATAACATCTTATGGCATTGGCATTTGCATGATATAAATATAGATGCACTGAGCTGCATACCACAAACTACCACCACAAGAAAGCGACAAAGGTAGTCATTAGTATATTAAGGGCTCACAATTGAGCTGGATGGACTTTCAAATTATCGGAAATGAAATTATTTTCCGATAAAAGTTTTACATCATACCCTACTCACTTGGACATCTCACGCCTATAGAAAAACTACGATTATTTTATAACTAAGGCATAGCTGTGCGCCATATTTCACTAGCAGCTCCTCCTTCAGACAGGAGACTCTGCTTGTTTGCTTATTGGGTGATTCACGACGCACTTTACGCACGTTCGCGGCTAACGGCGCCGACCACACTGCTTCGCTGATGGGCTGCGGGATTTAGAAATGTCCAGGGCGGTGTGAGTGTCGAACCCGGGACCTTTGGTACCCAGAGCCCAGCAACTTCACCACTCGGCCACCCCCGCCCCACAGGCGACCCTGCGCGTGGCTCCAGATTAGAACCATCTCGAGGGCTGCGCTTCCGCCCCCCGCCGAGATCCCATACATAGCGAACATTTCGTTTATGTTAATAAAAAATCAACACCCTCCCCGGTCCGAAAGCCCAGCCACAGTTTGCGCCCGGACGTGGCGCACGTGTCGGTCGGTACACGTGCCGCACGTGTCGGTCAGTACACCTGCTGCACGTGTCGGTCGGTACACGTGCCGCACGTGTCGGTCGGTACACGTGCCGCACGTGTCGGTCGGCACACGTGCTGCACGTGTCGGTCGGTACACGTGCCGCACGTGTCGGTCGGTACACGTGCCGCACGGGCCGATGTGTGGCCGTACGCCGGGACGTATTGTGATGCAGAGTGGGGGCGGCGGACGGCCGCGCCAGAGTGGTGACCCCCAGCCAGGCCCGGCCCGACCCAGCACGACCGACCGCGTCCATTGAGTCGACACGTGACTCGGACACCGGCTCCTTTGTGTCCGGCCCGGCGCGGCCTGGCCCGCCCGCGGTAGGTGGAGCGGCGGGGGGCGCGGCAGCTTCCGGGGAGCTGCTGTGTGACGCCGGCCGCAGTCAGCGCTGTGTCTTCTGACTCAGCTGTGTGGCGCCGGCCGCAGTCAGCGCTGTGTCTTCTGACTCAGCTGAGTGACACCGGCCACAGTCAGCGCTGTGCCTTCTGACTCAGCTAAGAGACACCGTCCACAGTCAGCGCTGTGCCTTCTGACTCAGCTGAGTGACACCGGCCACAGTCAGCGCTGTGTCTTCTGACTCAGCTGAGTGACACCGGCCACAGCCCTCGCTGTGTCTTCTGACTCAGCGTGGGAAAAGTGGTTTCCTAACCCGGGTGCGGAAAAAAAAAAACTGTATCGGAGCCCTCCAAGAAAAAGAAGATATTCCTGCCCATGGAGTCGGAGAATAAAAAAAAATGGCCTCAGACCCCACCCCCCCGCCCTAAAAAAACAGAAAGCTACTGGTGTCGGAGCCCCCCCAAAAAGATAATTGCTGAAAAGCGTACAAGCCGCTTACTTACAAGCATACTTACACCCCTTTACTGGACCCTAAGTCACTTCAATTACGCCCACTTAATTCACTCGCACTTACTAGGTTTTTTCTCCAGAAAGCTCTCAAAACTTTGTCTCAACCCGAGTATACCCAACCAATCGAGACAAAGATCTTCGCGCAAAGGGAAGGGGACAAAGCAGCGAGGCGAAACGCGCGGTCAAAGTGTGGTCGCTGTGTAAACATGACTGCAATATTTACACAATTTCAAGACCGCTGCTTGACCTCAATTCCTGTAGCCTTTAATAGGAATTCATACGTCAATACGGTGTTACCTTTTTCTTCAGTTATATAGGAATCAATACACTGAAGATATATGTTCCTAATCATGAAATTACGTTGTCTTTATCCTAGATCAAAACATGAATCGGGCGAGACCGTCCCAATAATTTTTTAATTCTCCTACTCTAGTATGGATATTGTCCTGTCCTAACGGCGACGTATCCAAGAGTGGTCAAATGATGAAATGATAGATTTTTCGTAACTATTTTAAATGACGTCTAATTGTGACCATAAATGGCCCGGAGAACGTAATAACTCCGTACATGCACAGTTACTGCAGTTGCTGAAGTGATAAAACTACTATTCAGATGCTTTTCTCTTGATGGGTTACTGTAGTTTTGCGAATTGAGGTGGAATTCATACCAAAGTAACCCAAGGTCTTTTGCATTTCTTTAAGCATTTACATGGCTCCCAAAAATAGGTCTTCTGCCATCAATGAAGTTCGCTAGCTGGTGCTATTTTATGCATTTCAATTCGAAATTGAATGCTCTATTTCATGAAATTAACAGAATTACTGAAAACTGTCTGAGATGTCCAGAATTACGTTCTCCGGTAGTCTCCGATTGGAATGCGGCTGGAGAACAGGACCTCGGGTCCGATATGCGAGTATATGACGTCGTTGTGCATATTTCGAGTTCCACTATGGTCGCAAGATATGGCAGCAAGACGAGAGGTTTCGTAATGGAGATTTTTGGTGTAACGCCAGTATTTCCCGGAATTATGAAGAAGAATCGTGGTATATTCCAATATTTCCTTCTGAAGCGTCATTTCGACAGAATTCTGAAGACATACGAAAACCTAATCCCTCATATCTTTGTTATTTAGAATGAGACGAGATTGGCGCAAGCCGAATGACGATTCATCTGTGGTTACAGAGTGATTGTGCTGGGCCGCCGTCCTGCCAGTGTGAAAATATCCTGGAGAGTAATTGGCTGAGGTAATAACTAGTTCCGAAATTTACATTATTTTGTTCTCTATTGTTTCTATGCTATGTTGATGCTTTTGTTTCGTTCGAATTTGGAGGCATCGTGTAAACAAAAAAAAAAAAAAATTTAATAAAAAAAAAAAAAACAAAAAAACACAAAAAATATATAAAAAATTTTTTTTTTTTTTTTTTATTATTAAAATTAAAACTTAATTATTTTTTTTAAAAAAAAAATAAAAATTTTTCAAAAATGAAAAAAAAATCTCTCAATCCAGACAAAATCCACCCCTTCTGACTCAGCTATAGTGACACCGTCCACAGTCAGCGCTGTGTCTTCTGACTCAGCTGAGTGACACCGGCCACAGTCAGCGCTGTGCCTTCTGACTCAGCTAAGAGACACCGTCCACAGTCAGCGCTGTGCCTTCTGACTCAGCTGAGTGACACCGGCCACAGTCAGCGCTGTGTCTTCTGACTCAGCTGAGTGACACCGGCCACAGTCAGCGCTGTGTCTTCTGACTCAGCTGAGTGACACCGGCCACAGTCAGCGCTGTGTCTTCTGACTCAGCTGAGTGGCACCGGGTACTGTCAGCGCTAGGTCGGCCCAACTCTGTACAGGACACATACCAAGTCATTCGCCGTCAAATTCGGTGCTTTCAGGTACCATTGTGTTTTAGGACAGATTCTATTTCAGGATTTCGTTGGAACTATCGAACACTACCATTATAAATGCAAATCACCTTCAAGGAGCAATCTTTTTCTTCTTTTGTTGTAAATGTGTATAAACTACGTGTTTAAATTACTAGTTATTTAAGTTTTCACCACGCATTGAACATATGTATCTGGTTTCGGCCATGTCCTAATATTCGTTGGGAGGCAGAATCCATTGAAACATTTCCTGGTTTTGCAAAATGTGTGTTAGTTATATATTTGAGTTCTTAACCAATATAATCATTTCTCTGTCCTTTTTGACAATTAACGATCAAGCTATTTAAGACAACTACAACTGTAGCTATTTATGACGTATTATAAAATTGCTGAATGCATATAAAATAACTGCACATTTCATGTTGGTGCATATAACGACGGAACTGCGGAAGATCGGCAAATAGCCGATCCTATTTCACAAAGAGCGGCCAAGAAGCCCGCCAGTCCGACCAGACTTTTGGTCATTACATTTGCCACCTCTCGCAATCACACATTCTGTATCGGGACGTCTTGCCGCGGTCGGATCCGTGAGTGGTGTACATAGCCTTTTACTGGAACAACGCGGGGAAATGAGCACACACCTGGCTTGTTATCGTATCGTGGGAACGGGGCGGCTGCGCTTCCCGTGTGGTGCCTGCCTTCCCTGTGGCGACAGAACCCACCGCGTGGTGGGGACCGTTCCTACTTCCCTGGGGCGACCGGACCTACCGTGGGGTGGGGATCGTTACTACTTCTATGGGGCGACCGGGCATACCGTGTGCTGGGGACCATTCCTACTTCCCTGGAGCGGCTGGGCCTACCGTGTGGTGGGGACCGTTACTACCTCCCTGGGGCGGCTGGACCTACCGTGTGGTTGCGGCCATCCTTGCTTCCCTGGGGCGGCTGACATCCCAGATTCCCAGCTCGGTTAACTGTGTCTCCCTCTGACAGCATCGCTGGGACGTATGGCTTGGATTTGCCGCTGTAGTTCCTCCTCTGACAGCGTTACTGGGACGTGCGGCTGCGATTCCGTGCTGTAGTTCCCTGTCGGCGGTGCTTATCCGCGTGTCTGAGGATTGATGACATTCGCAGGCAGCATCTGCTTCTTCCATTTGGCAGCCCCCGTTGCGTCGTTGTCGACTGCGTCAGCCCCCCCCCCTAGCCCGTGCTGCAGTGGTGCCTACTGTCGCACCGCCGGCGAGTCTGAAGACACGTTCAGTTGCTATAGGGCACCACTGCCAAAGACGCGATGGCGGGCATTTAGAACGTGGAACAGAGAGTTGCAATCGGAAGCCCGGCCCCAGTCAGACACTGGAGTCGCAGTCCTCTCACCTCACGGGAAACCTGTGTTCGGTCAGACATTAAACTCGCATTCCCCTCACCGCAGGAACCTGTATTCAGTCAAGCATTGAAATGGCAGCCTCCCACTGCACATCATGACCGGAACCTCCATCCCCCACTGCACGTCAGTAGAGGAACCCCCACTGCGTGTGAGGACCGGAGCATTCCCACCACTGCGCATCAGTGCCGGAGCCCTCCACAGCACGGTAGTCCAGAGCCCCACACCGCACGTTGGTTTCGATGACCTCCACTGCACATCAGGAACAGTGGAACGACACTGCAAATTGTGGCCAGAGGAACCCCACTGCACATCATGACCGGGGAACTTCACTCCACATCAAGACCAGAGGAACCACGTCAGGATGCACAGCACGTCAGGACAGGATACTCCCCACTGCGGATGCTGAAATTGTATTCGGATAATATATATTTTGCATATGAATCCAGATTCTAGGGAATAAGGGGGACATGGCCCTTTCCTCCTCCCAATCCTATGTGTTGCTTACAATGCGATTCCAGTGGCGATCCAGGGGCCCATGGATCATGCTCCTCCACTAGGGACCCGAAGGGGCCCAATAAGCTGTTGCACACATGTTTCAACATTATTCCGACGAAGCCCACAAGAACATTGGCGCTCCAGTGGGTCTCTGACAACCCGTGAGGGCCCCAGGACCAACATGATTGGCCTCTGTGTTGACGAAATGGGCCAGGGCTAATGGAGAGTGTCCCGACCAGACGAAGTGAGCCCACGAGTCCACGGAGAGTTCCTGTGGGCGAATGCTGAGGGTCCCGATCCTCCAGACCTCCAGGCGGACGGAGAGCCTCGGGTCGTTGGAAGAACCCTGGGCTGAAGGAGAGCGGAACCCAACCAATAAATGGGCCCTGGGCCAACACAGAGGGGCATTGAGGCAGCGGTAAGGGCCCCTAGCGGTGGAGAGGGTATCGAGTCGATATGAAGGGTCCCTTGATCCAGGGGCGCAGTGCGAAAACAGGATTTTCGTAGGGGGACGCACACGTTCCTTAAGGCCCTCGGTACACTGGGTCCTTTTTAGTGAAGCACACGCCACCACAGCATGTCAGATCAGCACCAGATATGGTGCAGTGCTTCCTACATTACAGCTAGGCCAGCCTTAGAGTGCACCCGTTCCTCCTGGCCATGACAAATGATCATGATAGGGACACTATAGTCCACGAGCACCAAGGTTATGTATGCCCTTTTGGTCAGATCGTAGATGCACCACTGTGTGCAAGCAACAACTAGCGCCCTGTCTTTCTGAGGCAGGACAGATCAATGCACGCGGATGAACCATCAAGTTACCTATCTGGACAGCCAACCTGACATACCGAGGCTTCGGCAAGCTAAGCTGCTCACAAAAAGTATTCAACATCAGCGCCACCGGTTCCTTGTTTACTAGATTGTGCCAGCAACACCTGTGTTTTGATGTTAATTCGCTGCTCGTCAAAATATTGACACTAGAGCCTGGTGAGGAGGCAGCAAGTCTCCATTTCCACTGCTTTGTCCGAAAAATAGCGAACCAGGTAAGCACCATGAGCGGATCGAGGAATTCGGAAGGGTGCGCTTCCTCTGAGGGACGCCTTCGGCGGAGACATTCACTGAGTGTGGGAGAAAGGTAGGCGCACACTCGAGCCTTCCAAGCCTTCCCCGGCCAGAGGCACAACCTTTTCAGGGGGTGTGGCGCATGCCCCCAGTTCTCTCGCCCCCCCCCCCCCACACACGCACACCTGTAACCGTCCTGGTAGCCCCAGCTTCAAAAGCAAAATTTCATCTCACTTCCGATTGAGGAATGTTCATGTGCCTATCAAGCGCACGTGTGGATAAGTGAGTGGTGATTTCGTCCTCTGGTTGGATAACTTGTCGCTCTTTACTATGTCATGAGCCAGTCTAATCTGATCAGTGTATTATTTCGCTTCGCCTGACATTAGCTGAATGTTATCGTTGCTGACCTTGTGACCTTTACAGGTGTTCGGAGAGATGCCAATCATGAAGTGGACCACAGACCGACGGTAAGTGGTTCTGTATGACAGGTGGATTCATCGTAGGCATGGACGAATTTTCGACTTTGCGTATATATCAAAACGTACATCCGGACGCAGCGAACCAGAACGGGCAGAACGTCTACATATATAGATACAGAGATAAATATGTATAGATATAAATGCATAGAGGGATTCAGAGATACGGGGTTAGAGGTAGAGAGAAAGGTATATAGAGGGATAGAGGGAAAGAGGAATTGAATGAGAGAGAAAGAGAGGGAGAGAGATAGGGAGAGGGAGAGAGGGAGGGAGATAGAAAGAGAAAACGATCCTAATTACTGATATTGATGTATGCTTTGCAAAAACTGGTAAACTAGAGAATGAAAAATACAGATCAGAAACGATAGCTTACATGACCAGATGCCATTCACCATGAAATCTTGAAATTGCTATAAATATGTTAGTGTGACTGGTACGGGCTGGGCACGTGCTTCATCTGCCGCAACTTCAACGGACTGGCCTCATGGGCATGGGCGGGGCTGGGCTCAGAAAAGCTGGCCGGCTGCCAACTGGCCGAGGTCGGGCCACTTTGTGATACTGTCCGGAAGTGGAGCCGAATTGGACTGGAGCGGCGACACGGGCATCCGTTTGGAGCGGGCGCCGAGCATTGTGCAGCGCATCGATCGAGTGGCGCTCGCCGCCGCTCTACTGAAAACCGCCAGCTGGGGAGGGAGACCTGCTGACCCGGAGAGAGACGGCTGCTGACCTGGAGAGGGACGGCTGCTGAGCACCGCCAGCTGGGGAGGGAGACCTGCTGACCCGGAGAGAGACGGCTGCTGACCTGGAGAGGGACGGCTGCTGAGCACCGTCAGCTGGGGAGGGACGGCCGCTGAGTACCGCCAGCTGGGGCGGGAGACCTGCTGACCCGGAGAGGGAGGATGGCTGCTGAGTACCGCCAGCTGGGGCGGGAGACCTGCTGACCCGGAGAGAGACGGCTGCTGACCTGGAGACGGACGGCTGCTGAGCACCGTCAACTGGAGAGGGAGACCTGCCGACCTGGAGAGAGACGGCTGCTGACCTGGAGAGGGACGGCTGCTGAGCACCGTCAACTGGAGAGGGAAACCTGCTGACCTGGGGAGGGACGGCTGTTGACCTGGAGAGGGACGGCTGCTGAGCACCGCCAGCTGGGGAGGGAGACCTGCTGACCCGGAGAGAGACGGCTGCTGACCTGGAGAGGGACGGCTGCTGAGCACCGTCAACTGGAGAGGGAAACCTGCTGACCTGGGGAGGGACGGCTGTTGACCTGGAGAGGGACGGCTGCTGAGCACCGTCAACTAGAGAGGGAAACCTGCCGACCTGGGGAGGGACGGCTGTTGATCTGGAGAGAGAGAGTGCTGGTGAGTGCCGTCAGCTGGGGAGGGAATCCTGCTGACCTGGAGAGGGAGGATGGCCGCTGAGTACCGTCAGCTGGAGAGGGACGGCTGCTGAGTACCATCAGCTGGAGAGGGACGGCTGCTGAGTGCCGTCAGCTGTGGAGGGATGGCCGCTGAGTACCGTCAGCTGGAGAGGGACGGCTGCTGAGTACCGTCAGCTGGGGAGGGACGGCTGCTGAACACTGTCAGCTGGAGAGGGACGGTCGCTGAGTACCGTCAGCTGTGGATGGATGGCTGCTGAGCCCCGTCAGCTGGGGAGGGACGGTCGCTGAGTACCGTCAGGTGTGGAGGGATGGCCGCTGAGTACCGTCAGCTGGGGAGGGACGGCTGCTGAGTACCGTCAGCTTAGGAGGGACGGTCACTGAGTACCGTCAGCTGGGGAGGGACGGCTGCTGAGTACCGTCAGCTGGGGAGGGACGGCTACCGCCCCGGGCGACACTCCAATCAGCTGAGCGCCGGCACGATGACGTCACTGCCAGTGTCACCTGATCCCGCTGGGGTGATGAAGCTGTGGCAGTGTCTGTCGCGCCTCCGACCCGCTCACAAGTGGTGATTGGTCGGCGGGTTGGCGGGGTTCGAAGCGTTCCAGGGGTCAAAGGCGCTAGTGGAGGATGCCAAGTTCTCGCTGTGCTGACCTGGACGTCGCAGCCACAGCCGTCGTGAAACCCCACAGTCACATTCGGATGTATCATTTCATGGGCTGAATTCACTGAATTCCACTGTCACATTCCACATTCCACCGTCATTCGACGTTGTCACATTCCACCGTCCGTTTGAGCAACGGTGACTTGCATGTCGTATGCTTCCACACATTCATCAGTTGCCTTGCTACGTGATGCTGATTTTCATTTCGAGCTCTGTTTCGGATGTAATAACCTATCCTATTTGGCTGCACGCGCTATTACAGGTTTGATTTATGTTGGATTTTCTAACGGATAGCCGTCCAAGCATCAGAACATTGGTTCAGGAAATCCTCGCTCCTCTTTTTGCAGATAGGCCACCACGAAGTATTAATAGTAGTAGTAGTTGCAGGTATTAGTTACAGTAAAGGGCCAGGCATTATATCCTCTGCCTCCGCCGCAGTACAGAGTCAGCAACCGCACCTTTGGCCTTCGCCACAGTACAGGGTCAGACACTGCACATTCTGCCTCCGCCGCAGTACAGGGTCAGACACCGCACCTTCGACCTCCGCCATAGTACAGAGTCAGACTCTGCACCTTCGACCTCCGCCATAGTACAGAGTCAGACTCTGCACCTTCGACCTCCGCCATAGTACAGAGTCAGACACTGCACCTTCGACCTCCGCTGCAGTACAGTCAGCTACCGCACCTTTGGCCTTCGCCACAGTACAGAGTCAGACACTGCACATTCGGCCTCCTCCACAGTGCAGTCAGCTACCGCACCTTTGGCCTTCGCCACAGTACAGAGTCAGACACTGCACATTCGGCCTCCTCCACAGTGCAGTCAGCTACCGCACCTTTGGCTTTCGCCACAGTACAGAGTCAGACACTGCGCATTCGGCCTCCTCCACAGTGCAGTCAGCTACCGCACCTTTGGCTTTCGCCACAGTACAGAGTCAGACACTGCACATTCGGCCTCCTCCACAGTGCAGTCAGCTACCGCACCTTTGGCCTTCGCCACAGTACAGAGTCAGACACTGCACATTCGGCCTCCTCCACAGTGCAGTCAGCTACCGCACCTTTGGCTTTCGCCACAGTACAGAGTCAGACACTGCACATTCGGCCTCCTCCACAGTGCATGGTCAGACACTGCACATTCGGCCTCCTCCACAGTGCATGGTCAGACACTGCACATTCGGCCTCCGCCGCAGTACAGAGTCAGATGCTACAACCTCGGCCTTCGCCACAGTACAGTGTAGGACTCTCTACCTTCGGCCCTCGCCACAGTACAAGGTAGGACGCTCCACCTTCGGCCAAAGACCGGAAGGGCTTTTCACACCATTCAGTGGCGACAACCAGGATGTGATCAGGTTGTCTCGTATTCCTCATTTTCCTCAGAAGCGGAACTGAACGGTCCTTTGGCCACCGAATGAGTCACATACAATGGCAAGAAGCACAGCCTGGTGAGGGGGTGCGCCTCGTGTGCAGTCCACAGGACAGTGGTGCACCGAGGTCGCACCGTCGCAGCAGGCTCGTTATCGTGCCGAGCGATAGCCAACTGATGTCATCGGATGGTGGTGTGCATAACGGATCACCCGGCATGATCAACCGTGGCCAGCTCAGTGCGATTTGGGCCGCGCCGCCGCCGCCGCCCCCACTGCCGCCGTCCCCACCGTAACCGCCATCCCCACCGCCGCCGCCACCGATACCACCACCGCCGCCGCCGATACCATCACCGCCGCCGCCACCGATACCACCACCACCGCCGCCGCCGATACCACCACCGTCGCCGCCGACCGCCGCCGCCGATACCACACCGACCGCCGCCCCCGCCGCCGCCGCCATCCCGCCGCCGCCGCCCCCACCACCGCCGCCGCCGATACCACCGCCGCCGCCGCCCCCGCCGCCATCACCACCGCCGCCACCGATACCACCACCGCCGCCGCCGATACCATCACCACCGTCACCGCCGTCCCCACCGTCACCGCCGTCCCCACCGTCACCGCCGTCCCCACCGCCGCCGCCGCCGACACCACCACCGCCGCCGCCGATACCATCACCGCCGCCGCCACCGATACCACCACCGCCGCCGCCGATACCATCACCGACGCCGCCGCCGATACCACCAC
This sequence comes from Imbricaverruca yamaguchii, assembly GCA_034440575.1. Lineage (NCBI taxonomy): Eukaryota > Metazoa > Arthropoda > Thecostraca > Neoverrucidae > Imbricaverruca > Imbricaverruca yamaguchii. The sequence goes on along the minus strand of JAOTOL010001351.1, from coordinate 245,351 downwards.
CGCCGCCGCCGACCGCCGCCGCCACCGATACCACCACCGCCGCCGCCGATACCACCACCGCCGCCGCCGATACCACCACCGCCGCCGCCGATACCACCACCGCCGCCGCCGATACCACCACCGCCGCCGCCGATACCACCACCGCCGCCGCCGATACCACCACCGCCGCCGCCGATACCACCACCGCCGCCGCCGATACCACCACCACCGTCCCATCACCGCACCGCCCGCCGTACCACCACCGCCGCCGCCGTCCCCACCGCCGCCGCCACCGTCACCGCCGTCCGCACCGCCGCCGACACCACCGCCGCCGCCGCCGATACCATCACCGCCGTTCCCACCGCCGCCGTCGCCGCCGATACCACCACCGCCGTCATCGCCGCCCCGCACCACCACTTCACGCCATGCTGTGTCGTCACTCTGCTGGTATGTCCAAGCTCGGTAGGAGCTGTTTATTCGGACTAGAAAGTGCAAATTCGATGATAATGCTGCCGCGTTTGGAGGTTTGAGCGGTGGTGTGAGGAGTATGAGTGAATGGTGCGTTATGCACAATTGGTGCCGGCCGCCGTACCACCATTTATGCATCTATCGTTAACTTTAATGTGCGAATGTCACAAGTCGAGTTTTACAAGCGATATTTGAACCAAGTCCACATTTCAGTTTTCAATCGAATTTTTATCGCGGTAAAGCTGATGCCGTGCACGGTACTGACAGTGGCACCCGCTGGCAGTGCAAGGGTGCTTGCACTGCAACGCGACGCTTCCAGGACAGTTAGTAATCAGTTCAGCAGTTCAGCGATGACGTCACGGTCCTACATCGAGGCCGACGCACGAGACCAACACATGAGGCGTCGGCTTATCCATTTGCGGTGGCCAGGACACTTCATCGGCCAATGTTTTAAAGACACCGAGCAATGTCTTCAGAAGCTTTGTACAAATGCAATCGGTGTGCTATGCATTCATATTAGACGATTCGACAAAGTGGGTGTGGCTCACGAGATTCGGGACCATTTTTTACCATGAATAATGCGTGGGTTTTAATGGTCATATCATTCCCAGGATGGAGCCATTTGCATTCGTGATGACTAAGCAAATGGCTCACATAACAAAAGTATAACATCAATATCGAATGTTTTACACACAAGCTGATACTTAGGAGAACCTATATATAGAAGTAGGTATTCAGTTTCAGTTATAAATGGGGCAAAGCCCGAGCGAGCCCACTCCAGTACGCATACGAGCCCACTCCCTCGTGTACGCGGCTGAAGTTCATCCTACTGACCCGACCCGGCTCAGTCTGTGGAGCTTCAGCAGATAGCTCTTCTGCTACAGCGTTTACTGATCCAAATTATTAACTGAGAGTTAGACCTGGCCTGTTGGGGTGTTTTCGGAGTGACCCAGACGACACAGATTCTATGCCGTGTACGTCACAAACGACGTCATACCAGAACTATTCTGGTCGTTTTAGTGTTCGCGGGAACTCGGACGCCGTATTTGTGGCGTAACATAGAACCTAGGGCGGACTCATAAATTATTTGTTCGTACTTGGTCCAGGTTAGACAGAAGTGGCGCGATTGTTCTGAATGTGAACTTTGTCAAATTGCGTGAGAAGCCAACATATTTCTCGATGACATTCCTGGGTACATGTCAATCGTCAATGACTGAATGGTTGTGGGCTATCTGTGAATAAACAGAAGCCTGGCGTACCTGGGTAGGGCTAAATGAACACTCTAGAATGGGGAGTACCCGTGTATTACAATGTATGTAAGCCAGCATCCTAGCATGAAGCTCTGTGACAAATTGACCGCAGACCGTCGCACCAGTTGCAGTATGGTGGCCGTTCCCCTAGCGATAAGCTCTCTCCGGATGGCTCATGGTTAGTAGGGCTTAGTGACGCATCAACTGCGTCGGTCATGATCTCGTCGAAGGTGCCACACTTTTCCATCGGACTAGGCAGGCTGCATGGTATGGTGGACTCGGTATATAATTAAATATCCCAAATTGGGGTCTGGCACTACCGTATTAAAAGAGGATTTTTGGATGCGAGGGTGGAAAGCGTTGACCCAATATACTGGGGACCAACGTAGTCCATTTTTGTCTATGTAATCATTATAGTATTTTTGGTTGTATAATTGTGTAATTTGCCTTGTCTGCGGAGTTGTTACCGACAATCTATCGCGATGGTAAACAAACAGATAGGCTTGCCGTGAACACACTGAGAAAATATTCTGCACGACGCCACGAAGAATAGATTATTCTGCGTCCACTACGAAAACGCCCTTCATGCTAATTTTTAGCAGCTTCCGCAACAATTGTCCCTTGAAGCAAGCAGGGATATTTGAGATTTCTGGACAGTGCAATCATCTTTTTCGAAGGCTGCCTAGACCACGCAGAATGCTTTGGGGGTCTCAAACCATAATGGGAGTGTTATTCTTCCAGCGGTCACATCCTAGATTGTCTGCATTACTGACCATCGGCACGTTTTTGACCACCCAAAAATCTTTTCTTTTTTATTTAAATATTTTGAATTTTCAAGTTTTCTTTAATTTACCTTTTTTAATTGGTAGAGCTGACCGAAGGATGTTGTTCGAAGACAACTTCCTCCAATAAAAATGCTTACTTTAGCCAGAATCTTCGATTTGAACTCTGATAGGCAAATGTGCAAAAATATGAAGTAATAAAAAACCGGGAAAAATTATAACTTCCTCTAGTATGTTTTCTTGCATCACTAAAGATAAGCAAACGCTACAAGTTTCATTAAGATATCTGTATCCGTTAAAGCGTGACGACTGGTTGAACTTTTTGGGGAGTGGCCTCACTTGACCTAGACTAACTCGTGGACCCTAAATGACTTGACCTCAATAGTTTGACATAACATGTCAAAGTGGTGTTAGAAAAGGTATGCCAAATTTCGACGCGCTGCCTCGCGCCGTTCTTTCACTATCCGCGAAAACCCTGAGGGGGCGGTTGAAGACCCCCTCCTCCCTTGAGGCGGCGCGGGTTAATACTTTGGGGGCTTGGAGCCATACCGACAGGGTTATGCTCCCAGCAGGCCGTCTCGTTTCCAGATCGGCTGGGTTCCTGACTATATGCAAAGCGGATACAACTGTCAACTATCTCAACACTCTGAAGTCGTGTATACAATTCTAGCTGTAATGTTCGCATTCGCCATTGGTTTTGACGAAGTTTGACGCCAGATGTTGAACATTTCCTCGTGGATGCACATTCATCTACCTTTGGCTTAGTGCATTCCCAGTCACAGTACAGATTATGTCCGCATAGTGGAATTTTTGCAACTTTTCCGCTCAGAATTAGCACGGAATGCGCTATTAACAGCTGCAGCCCTAGGAAGCCTAAGTCCGTGAATTGCCGTCTTGATTTTGTCACCGTTTTGGTTTCTGCTCACAGCTTAGAGTGAGTTTGACTTATAGAATATTCCAACATGCAATAACTATGGCTGCACTGCTGAATATGTCGAGATGAAATACACAGAATCAAGCGACAAACGACCAAAGAAACTAAAGCATGCGGATTAGTAGTGCTGAAAATGAAACCGTGCAACGTGCACTCACAACAATAATGAGAAAATTAGGCTTGTGTTTGACTTGGTGTCTACTCCGTACCCCACAAGGTTCCATCGATGCCTTCTTGACACTCAAGTTACAAAACGAACTGATCATTCATACCAAAATGCTCAAACATGGTCTAAGTTTTGATAAACATAAAACTTGTGAGACACCAGTCCTAAGAAAGATGCACTGGATTCAATGTGCTTCCACGAAGGCATGTGGGAATCGTATGCCTACATTGGGTAACGCACCGCATAGTGCCCTCATTTTCGGTCGTGACGCGAGCTACGCTGCCCTACACGGCCGGCGGAACTTGGACCGAATGCTGGCGCCGGGCGGCACCACCGCTCGTGATGACAACCTGACGTGTCCGTCGTCCATGTCTTCACCCATTGCATTTCTCAGTCCGCCTCTCACCTTGCCCAGTGACTGGCACGACCGCCTCGCCGCCGCCGACCGTTCGTCACCATTGCCGTCTGGCATTGCTCGAGGTTCTGGCGCGTCGAGGCGTCCGACAGTCGCCGTTTATTGCTCCGTCGGCCCGCCCGCCTCGTCGCCGGCCACGGCCGGCTGCTTTTTCCGCCGCCGACTGCGTCACGCGCCGGTCACGTGACGTGTGACGTCACGCACCAGTCAGTTGACGTGTGACCAGACGTCGAGTCAACCGTGATGCGATGCGGGAGCATCGGTCGGTCTCGGGTCCGGACGGGACTCGCACAGAGTCGTGAGGCTGCTGTGGATACAAATTATACATGTTTGATTTATTTCATTAAACACACGGCAGCTTGCCTTATAATGTTCTGTTGGATCGTTTCAATTTTCGGATGACATTGTTCTGGATTGCATGCATGCATGCGTGTTTGCAATTGCCTTTCAAGTCACATCGGATTGTCAGATAGCTTGCCATTCAGAGACAACAAAACTTGACTTGCTTGCTTTCAGATAGCTTGCATTCAGAGACAACAAAACTTGCTTGACAATTAAAAGTGATATGAATGCAATGCGATAATTCGGGTGAGAACAGACATATCAAAGACTAAGGAATATATGACAATAAAATAGACCGTGTGAGAACATACACTATATTGCAGTCAATGAAACACGTATGCGGCACTCGCCTTTATTCAGTCACGCATAAACTGGGGAGGCTCGTGGGTTAATCACGCATGACCTGGACAGGCCCATTGGGTTAGTCATGCACGAACTGTGCAGGCTCGTGGGTTCCCATTGGGAACCCACACAGCACAGTTCATGCACGAACTGTGCTGGTTCGTGGGTTCCCAGTGTCTATAGACCCCGATTTGTTCATGCCGGAGCACATACACACCGGTTGCACTATGTACCGTCCTCGCACCATCGTTACGGATCCGGTGAGTGGTGTTTTAGTGTGCCATTGATACGGGACGACGCGAGCGATCAGGGCCGCCGCGGCCGCGGCCGCCGCTATCATGGCCGATCACGTGACGTTACGTCACGTGACGTCACGTGGCTCCCGGCCGCCACCTTCACACTCGGCGCGTGCGGCTGTGCTTTCGCTCGCTGACAGGCGTGCGGTATCCCGTCCATTGGGCGATTAGCAGCGTGGAAGCCACGTGCCGAGCGGACGCGTGTGCTGGTGGCCACGGCCGCGGTGCTGCTGCCATACCAGAGGCGGATCCAGATAGGGAGGGGAGGGCACTGCAAGCATGCGCCCTTCGTCATGGAAAGGTGGCGTCAATCTGCCAGGGAAAAGGCGCCCCTCCGTGGAGGCTCTGGTGTATCCCCCTAAACGAAGTTTTCAGCGAAAGGCACCGCCTCGAGACGAAAGGGCCAGCTCCTGCAACCTGCAAACCTGCAAACTAATAATGAGAGCTCTATTATAACTCTATCAGAACTCACTAATACCTCCATAAGGGCTATTAATTCACATTGACGCGCATCGGCTATGCTGGGCCATGAATTTTCAGCCGAAGGCCTCCAGAGACTTTCGCCGTGACTCTCCTCCAGACGAATGCCCCCTCATCAAGATCCATGGATCCGCCGCTGTGCCTTGCCAGCGACAGACGCGTTCGGCTATGTATACAGGGCATGCCTTGGATATGGGTCATGAGGAAGACCGGCCCTGGCTGGCTCAGTCGTCGAACTCAGCGGTGCCCGAGTCTCGGCCGATGGCGCCACACACACAGTGTCTCAAGGCGGCGTGTGCCCCGCTACTTTTGTCCCACACAATCTGTGTTGCTTATGTAATTGGTGAGCGTGCTTCATTCAATCACGCATTATGTACAATTGCGTCAGGCACGGAGAAGCTTCGTTGGTGTGATCGTGATTAAAAGTGATCCAATTCAATTGCTGGTGTTGTTCACATGCACTAAGAACGAGGTCATGACCGGAAAAAACCTGCAAACTAATAATAAGAGCTCTATTAAAACTCTATCAGAACTCTCTAATACCTCCATAATGGCTATTCATACACATTGACACGCATCGGCTATGCTGCGCCGAACGACCTTGAGTGATAAAATTGTGCACTGGACAGGGACGGATCTAGGAATTCTGAATTCTGATTCAATGGCACTTGCCTGGAAGAGCGCCACCGATTTTGAGGACAATTTGTCAGGCTGAGTTTGCACTGGAGCACCCTCCAAGGGCGCGCTTTCTATTCTGATATTCACCATCGGCTGACAAAAAAAAAACTCACTGAGCAGGGACGCGGACGGGTGTACTCGAGTGCCATGGAGTGTTCTCGGGTGCCTTTTCTATTCAGGAGGGCTCCACATCTACATCAGGGGAGGTGACACATGCCCACAGTTTCCGTCTCAATCTGCCAGTGGTGTCGGGGTAGGAAAAGAGCAGGAGTGGTTTGACAGTTGGAGTGGAATTGAAGCATTCCTTGCGTCACCTATTGAGAGGCGCTGTCTCCCAGCCCCCACCCTGACCCTGTAAGCAGCTGGGAGCAGGAGCAACTCTCGCATCTTCGTTTGTTAAAAGGGCTGTACTCGGTCCTCTACGGCTGTGAACGGTGCCTACCTTTCCGAGGATCCTCATCGGAGACTCCCTCCTTCTTCAGCCGTCTCTCCACCTTCATATAGTTGTGTGTCCTCCCCCCCCCCATCCCTCCAGAATGGTGAAAATATCTGCTGTCGCTAAGGTTGGCAAAGGGCTAACACATCAAGTTTTATCCAGAATAGTGGATTCAACTGTTCTAGCTGGTTAAAGCCGCAAATAATTCTGGACACAACTCGATCCACAAACCTTCGAATCTTGAAGCTTTCAATCATAGCCAATACATGCAGACAATTTGCGTACCAATCACAACGTAATTTCCTACCTAACTTTATGATGTACGTGCTCATGTATTCTACACGTGTTTGCCTGGTACTACAATGTCAAATTGTGGTGGGACTTTTATGAGAAACCCATCTCCGTTTAATTCTTATATCAGTTAACTATGCTGTCTTTTACATTTGAGCTGGCAACTCTCTTGCTGAATATGATGACAGCTTTCATCCAGTAGCCTGTAGAATGTAGGCAGTGAAGGAGCATTGATAACATCGAGAAGGAGAGTCATTTCAACACAGCTCAGACACATCGTCCATGTTATTCTAGAGTGGACCCCAGCTATTATCAGGTCGTCTATGTTCCTTGCTGATGTCACATATGCAGTATATGGAGTCAACGCTCTTTGCTGTATCCTGACAGCTATTAAACAGCTCAGATGTACAAATCTGTTTACATTTCAGGAATGAGTGAGCTCAACTGCAAACTACCTTAACCCTCGCCAGTATTCGGCATTTTACCACCTTCGGTCGTATGGGTGTGGGGGAGGTACGACCCCCCCCCTGGCGATTCGAAACCGTGCATGTTACGAAAACGAACCAAAGACCAAAGTTATAGATCTGGCCGAGATCTCGCGATATGAATTCAGTATGAACTCTTCTAAGGTCAAAGGTTGACCTTCCAGGTCAGGTCAAAGGTCTAAAATTGATTTTTTTTTCTTCGTCAGAAAATCGTCATCGAAACTATTGTCTAAATATGCACGAAATGGCCAGAAATATGTTTATTGGTACCTTGCGAACATAGCGACATGTCACACGATGTGATCGGACCAATATGTCATGAACCAAATGAGGTCAGAGCCATGGCCCCAAATATCCAACTTTTCGAGAAGTAGTTTCAATTTCGAAGTTTAACGTTCCCTAGGGTAGAAATAGACGCAGAATTCGAATTCAGAACGGAAAATTACCATAGTTTAGCTAAAAAGGTCTAAAGGTCAAACGAGGTCAACCGAGGTTAACCGAGGTCGCCGATTCTTGGAACAATATTTATCAATGCGAACCCATCTGGGCATCTGTATTTTTCATTATTTGCCCATAATTACGCTAAGTACGTAAAAAATGCGTGCGATAATCACGTATTTGTTGAAAACTGGTCGGAGGTGCTCCCCTTCATGACCTCATAACTTCGTGACCTGATATGATCTCCCAAAACAATTTCACCAAAAGTCGTCAAAAGGTTGCCCCAGGGGGTACTGAAAGTCTCAGAGCGATCTGTTCATCGGTTTGGAAGGAATACACAAAAACCTGAGGGGGTTGCACCCCCCCCCCCCTATACGGGCGAGGGTTAACACGCGCCGTATTTCCTCTCAAATCCTGCCACCCAGTCTCGGGGGGGGGGTTGAAGACCCCCCTCTAAAATCCAAACTAAGCATCGCACGAAAACGAAAGAGGTGTCATCGGAAAGCGCTCGAAGAGTAGGGTCCGGGTCCACCCCCGAAAAAAATTTTTTTCCAAAAAGTGACGTAACCAGGAGGGCTAGATTTCCACGACTTTTCACGACTTACATTATGTTTTTTACTCTGGGGAGTTCATTTTGGGGGACATATGAAAAAAAAAATTATTTGGAATGAGAAAAGGACAGCGAAATCCACCAGGACTAATAAGGTTTCGGAGGGAGAGGATGACAGAAGATTATCTGGCGATAAGGACATGGTGAGTGCGGTAGCCAGCCTGCCGCATGGCTCACATCTTGCGACAGTGTCGATACGTGTAAGATATATAATGACACGTCCATTTCACAACCAGTCGCTCAAAATAAATATAAATTGTATTATTGCTTGCATTGGTGTCACCTCCACTGCAATTGCATTTCTTATTATCATGAATGTTTTGTCGATATCATATACGAATATTGCATCATACATCTTTTATATCATATTTCCATATCGATATGAATCATGCATCCAAATGTTTTATCATATGTCGTATCATCTTTCTTGGTATCATTTACGAAGTATATTATTATTCATGGGTGTCGGATCTGGTAGCCACAAATCCCAGAGTGGCGCCGGAGAAGCTCAGCGACCGCCCCACGGCCCCGCCCCTCTCTCCAGCCGCTGTCGGTCGTTTCAGGCCCACACGGCCCCGCCCCTCTCTCCAGCCGCTGTCGGTCGTTTCAGGCCCACACGGCCCCGCCCCTCTCTCCAGCCGCTGTCGGTCGTTTCAGGCCCACACGGCCCCGCCCCTCTCTCCAGCCGCTGTCGGTCGTTTCAGGCCCACACGGCTGTGCCGCGATCCACCAGCACGCCGCAGATCCGGCGAGCAGCGGCGCAGAGGGCGAACAGCAGCGCCACCAGCGGCGACGCGGCGAACTCAGCCGGTGAGTCCGTGCAGGCGAGTCCGGTGCAGGTGGGTCAGGTGCAGACGAGTCCAGTGCAGATGAGTCTGGTGCAGGTGAGTATGGTGCAGGTGAGTCCATATAACCCAGTCCCAACTAAGTGAGCCCATCAGTCCTGCGGCCCAAGATTCCCTCTGCGACCCGATTGCCGGGTCGGCTGATTCTCGGTGTCCTTCACTGAACGTGCTGGCGATGCAGCGGCTAGCGACGCAGTGGCATTAGTCGGAGTGTATCGATATTCCGTCGCGTCGCAGATGACGGGGCGGATGACATCACTGATGACGTCAATGGTAACTCGAGCAGACGCGGTTCCGCACCGGCCTGGCGGAGGCACGTCTAATGACCCGAGCAGACGCGGTTCCCCGCCGGCGGAATAATAAACAGCCATTAGTTTGTTCCTCCGTCGCAGAGGAGCAAACTTATTGCTCGAGCAGTTGGTGATAACCTGACCATGTTTGTGTCTGCCCGACCCCAAACCCCAATGCAGGGACATTTGATCAAACACACAAACGCGCTCAAACGTCGACCTACAGGAATCCACATAATACTGAAGAGGCGAAGCTCACTCACTGTCCACCAGCCAAATTTTATTGCAGGTCTGAACACTGAAAGATATGTCAAATGCATGCATTCGCTGCCAACGTTGCACACCACAACAAACTGATTCAGCCGATGACACCAAGTGAAGCCACAGGCCTGTGGTGAGTGAAGCCATTTGACAATGGTGAACCGCAATGAATCATGCCTCAGCTTGCGGGTCATCTGAACGTCCGCTGTCCGGTGTTCGGTCAGTGTGGCACACTGTCGGGCGTCCGGCATCGGTATGATCTCCACATCCGACTTCACTGCACAGCAGTTAGTCTGCCCTCTATATGCTTCCGCCGCCAGCCCTCCACACCAGTCGGCCTGCCCCACACACCAGTCGGCCTGTCCCACACACCAGTCGGCCTGCCCCACACACCAGTCGGCCTGTCCCACACACCAGTCGGCCTGCCCCACACACCAGTCGGCCTGTCCCACACACCAGTCGGCCTGCCCCACACACCAGTCGGCCTGCCCCACACACCAGTCGGCCTGCCGTCCACACCAGTCGGCCTGCCTCGCCTCCTCACACACAGTCGGCCTGCCTACCACACCAGTCGGCCTGCCCCACACACCAGTCGGCCTGCCCCACACACCAGTCGGCCTGCCCCACACACCAGTCGGCCTGCCCCACACACCAGTCGGCCTGCCCCACACACCAGTCGGCCTGCCCCACACACCAGTCGGCCTGCCCCACACACCAGTCGGCCTGCCTACCACACCAGTCGGCCTGCCCCCCACACCAGTCGGCCTTCCTCACACACCAGTCGGCCTGCCTACCACACCAGTCGGCCTTCCCCATCCACACACCAGTCGGCCTGCCGTCCACACCAGTCGACCTGCCTACCACACCAGTCGGCCTTCCGTCCACACCAGTCGGCCTGTCCCACCACACCAGTCGGCCTGCCCCACACACCAGTCGGCCTGCCCCCCACACACCACTCCCACAGTCGGCCTGCCCCACACACCAGTCGGCCTGCCCCACACACCAGTCGGCCTTCCCTACACACCAGTCGGCCTGCCCTCCGCACCAGTCGGCCTTCCTCACACACCAGTCGCCCTTCCGTCCACACCAGTCGGCCTGCCCCACACACCAGTCGGCCTGCCCCACACACCAGTCGGCCTGCCCCACACACCAGTCGGCCTGCCCCGCGCTGCCCCACCAGTCGGCCTGCCCCACCCCAGTCGGCCTGCCCCACACCAGTCGGCCTTCCCCACACACCAGTCGGCCTGCCCCACACACCAGTCGGCCTGCCCCACACACCAGTCGGCCTGCCCCCCACACCAGTCGGCCTGCCCCACACACCAGTCGGCCTTCCGTCCACACCAGTCGGCCTGCCCCACACACCAGTCGGCCTGCCCCACACACCAGTCGGCCTGCCCCACACACCAGTCGGCCTGCCCCACACACCAGTCGGCCTGCCCTCCGCACCAGTCGGCCTGCCCTCCACACCAGTCGGCCTTCCCCTCCACACCAGTCGGCCTGCCGTCCACACCAGTCGGCCTTCCGTCCACACCAGTCGGCCTGCCCCACACACCAGTCGGCCTGCCCCACACACCAGTCGGCCTGCCCCACCCCACCCCTCCACACACACACTTAGTCGGCCTCATCAGCAATGGTTGGCCTTTACCGTTAGCCGAATGGTAGATATGTCGAGGCTTTACGAAATGTTGTGTGCAACAAGAGTACATATGGCATTCAAGGAAGGACCATAATATCCAGCGACCATTATGTGTGAACATTACGTGAGTAGCATGTATGTCCTGTTGACGTTCGTCACCTTTTCCTTCCGTCGGCCGTGTTCTGTCGCACCATCTCGGTGTGTATGTGTCGGAGTGTATGTATGCCCGTGTCATATGTCTCTCGTCAGCGGCGACCCTGCACAGCGATGGGTGGTCCTGACTTGGCGCCACGTGGACAGCCGCTGACGCATGCGCACTCAGCTGCTCTTCAGCGGCTCTTCGTGCGTGTGTTGCACATGTCGCGGAAGGATATTCATAAACACAAGATTATTCACCGTCTTGTATATTGTTCGTGACGATGGCGATGATGTCACTGAGCTGAATACGGTTAACCCGTCCCGTCTCGTGGGGTCTTAAACCCCCACCCCCTCCGTCAGGTTTTTCGCAGATAGTGAACGAACGGCGCGCGGCAGCGCGCTAAAATTTGGCATACCTTTTCCCACATCACTTTGGCATGCTGTTTCAAAATTTCGAAGTCAGTTCACCTGGGGTCAATGGGTCAGTCAAAGTCGTGAGGTCCCCTCCAAAAAAGTTCAACCAGTCGTCACGCTTTAACGGATGCATATATGTTAATGAAACTATTAGCGTTTGCTTATCTTTATGGATGCAACAAAACGTACCAGAGGAATGTTTCATTTTTACGTTTTTTGACTACTTATTAATTTGAGATATTTGCCTATTAGAGTTCAACTCGAAGATTCTGGCTAAAAGAAGCATTTTTTATTAGACTAACTTGACTTCCAACAACGTTTCTCGGTCTACTCTACCCATTGCAAAAGGAAAATTAAAGAAAACTTGAGAACTCAACATTTTGGCATTTCATTTTTGTTTTTGTTGGGGGGTGAGGGGGAACGCCAGAAACTGTATGGCCCTGGTCGATTTCGCTGTCCTTTTCTGAGTCCAATTTTTTTCTTCATTTATCCCCCAAAATGAACTCCCCAGAGCAAAAAACATAATGTATGTCGTGAAAAGTCGTAAAAATCAAGCCTCCCTAGTGTCGTCACTTTTGGGGGGAAATTGTTTTGCGGGTGGATCCCAATCCTGCTCGTCGACGTCGACCTCTTTCCGATGACGCCTCTTCCGTTTTCATGCGACGCTTAGTTTGGATTTGAGAGGGGGTACTATCTTCTCCCCCCCCCCCCCGAGACGGGGTGTGAGGACCTGGTCGGAGACACGGCGCTGGTTAATGCAATATGTGACTTGTCATGCCATTGGGCTGATCACGGTTTGTGTAATAAGTGACTTGTGCTGTCAGTGGGCTGACCATGGTTTGTGTAATATACGCGAAAAAGCTGACCACGGTTTGTGTAATAAGTGTCTTATGATGTCAGTGGGCTCACCACGGTGCGTGTAATAAGCGACAAGAGCTGGCTACGGTTTGTGTAATAAGTGTCTTATGATGTCAGTGGGCTCACCACGGTGCATAAAGACATAAAGACATAAAATATTAGTGCAACTATGAGCCACAAGGGCCCTTCTTGAATGCACTCTGTACACTGAACCAGTTGCCCACCAAATCTGTCAATCAGCCCTCCCTGTAATACTGAAAAGCAAGCCCTTTATTCTTATAGTGATCGTCTATGCTGCTTTTAAAGATGTTCAATGTGCTGCTACTGACAATATTTTCTGGCAGCTGGTTCTTGTGTTCTACTACCCTGCTGGTGAGGAAAGTCTGCCTTAACCTTGTTCTGCTGTGGTTAACTTTAATTTTGAATTTATGACCTCTAATTTGTAATAAGCGTGTTAGAAGCGGGCTTGTAATAATTGACAAGTGATACGGTAATACGGTGCGTGTAATAAGCGACAAGTGAGAACGCCATGCAGATCGCTCGACGTTGTGATCGAGGCGCGGTCAGCACGTGGCGGCGCGGCCAAGCTGGGCTGAGTCAACTCGGGTTGGATCAGTTCGGAATATATCAGACGGATGCTTGACTGGAATTGGGTGATGCGTGATGGAGTGCACGTGCGACTGCACGTGGTGATGTACCCTGGCTGTCTGTGTGTGTACTCTGCGGTCCTCTGTGTGTCCTCGTTGTGCATGTGTTATGCGGCCCTCTATGCGTCCCGGCTGCGTATGTGTACTATGCGGCCCTCTATGTGCCCTTTCTGTGTATGTGTACTGTACGGTCCTCTCTGTATTCCGGTTGTGTATGTGTAATGTGCGGTCCTCTGTGTCCCGGCTGTATATGTGTAATGTGTAGGCTTTTTGTGTTCCGGCTGTGAATTTGTACTGTGTGGTCCTCTAGGTGTCCTGGCCGCGTATCTGTACTGTGCGTTCTTCAATGCATCCAGGCTGTGTATGTGTACTATGCGACCCTCTTTTTGTCCCGGTTGTGTATGTGTACTGTTCGGTCCCCTCTGTGTCCCGGCAGTGAATGTGTACTGTGTGATCCTCTCTATGTCTCGGTTGTGTATGTGTACTATGCGGTCCTCTCTTTGTCCCGGCTGTGTATGTGCGATGTGCGGTCCTCTCTTTGGCCTCATTTGTGTGTGTGTTTACTGCGCGGTCATCTCTTTGTCCTGATCTGCGTATCTGCTGTGCGGCCCATTCAGTGTACTGTCCGTGCATGTATATTGTGCGATCCTCTCTGTGTACCGGCTGTGTGTGTGTAATATGCGGTCCTATCCGTGTCCCGACTGTGTATGTGTACTAAGCGGTCCTCTCTGTGTTCCGACTGCATATGTGTACTGTGCGGTCTTCGTCTGCGCATCTGTACCGTGCGGTCCTCTCTGTGTCCCACCTGTGTATGTGTACTATGCGGTCCTCTCTTTATCCCGGCTGTGTATGTGTACAGTGCGGTCCTCTCTGTGTCCCAGCTGTGTATGTGTACTGTGCGGTCCTCTCTGTGTCCCAGCTGTGTATGTGTACAGTGCGGTCCTCTCTGTGTCCCAGCTGTGTATGTGTACTGTGCGGTCCTCTCTGTGTCCCAGCTGTGTATGTGTACTGTGCGGTCCTCTCTGTGTCCCGGCTGTGTATGTGTACTGTGCGGTCCTCTCTGTGTCCCTTTTTTTTTTTTGGGCTCCTGTGTCCCAGCTGTGTATGTGTACTGTGCGGTCCTCTCTGTGTCCCAGCTAGGTATTGCACTGTGCGGGCTTTTACGTGCCTGTATAGTGTAGTGGGTATGTCAGCCTGTGTAGTGGGTACGTGTCACCCGACCCCTCGGTGACAGTCTGGTTGTGACAGTCGGGCTATGACAGCCGGGCTGTGACGGCCAGTCTGCTCTCAGGCGTCCGCCACCGTCCGAGGTCAGCGCCGTGGGACGTCCACGGGGTGCGGTCTTTGGCACGCTGCCCCCGTCAGATCGATGTCCGTCAAAGTTCCCCATCGACCTGCAGTGACTCAGTGTTCCGGGTCTGAGTGTCCAGTGTGAGGGCTGGGTGTAGTATGCGGCCCCGCTCCAGCATAACGCCTTCGCTAGCCATGAGAGGCGGTGACGTCACTGCTCACTCAGCAGCTTCTCATCGAATACCACGACCACGTGGCTGCCTAATAAATGCCTAGCATCAACGCGTGGATCCCGATCAGCAGGTCTTGGCAATACAAGACCTCAGGGCTGCCGCACCTCAAACTCAAACGACCAATCGGGGCTATATGTTGGTGCCCTTCCCCCCACCCCCTATAGTAGGGCCTCCCATTGCTCCTCGGCTGAACACGAATGAGCATCCACCTCTAGCACGCTTCAACGGAGCAAACCACCTGGTCACACCGCAACGCATCTATTTTCTGCAAGCATCCACTGCATTGCAGAGTAACAATTCAGAATACATTGCCCTGTATCGGCGGCGCCGTACACTTCTGGGTAGCAATGGGTGAATTATATTAGTTATTTGGGCTTTGGGGCCCACCGACCATGTTGGTCAAATTGGTTAATTACGATTTTGGGCCCATTTTTCCATGTAGCCGTAATGTTAAAATGCATGGTGTATGTGTCTCTTGTCGCCGTCCCCGCCATACTGTGCCGCACTCATTTGGATGGAAATGAGTCGAAGCTAAGCAACCCTCATTCAGTATACCGGGAGGAAGGCCTACCATTAGCTACTATTCACCCGCTATGCACCCCACTATCCACCCTCCATACTTCGCGAGGTCTTCGCGGGGGGGGGGCGGCAATTGACATCGACATTGTCTAACAATGCGAAGCACCACTTGAGGCCGGGCCACACATGTCTGTCCTCATAATGTGGGAGTCATAACGCTTCATGTGGCCATTGTCTAGATGCTAGACTGCACCGATATTCCCTCCCTTGTCCGCACTGTTCTGATGCTTTCCCGGCACTACCCCTTTACGCTCCTGGTACTGTTCTGGTATTGTCCCAGTGCTTCCACAGTACCGCCTCGGTGCTTTCCCAGTACTGCCTCGGCACTTCCCCCAGTACTGCCTCGGTACTTACCCGATACTTCTCCGGTACTGTCTCGGTACTGTCTTTACTCTGTCCTGGTACTGTTCTGGTGCTGTCCTAATACTGCTGTGGTACTACTTTAGTCCAGAGGCTCATCCAACGATCCTCTTGAATTGATAATTTTACCTTCTGCCATGCAAAGTAAAGACGTAAAGTGCTCGTAAAGTTCAGGGTTTATAATGGTACCTTAAGCGGAGGGTCAGGTTTACATCGCCTCCCTTTCCGATCATCGATGCGATCTCTCAATTGCAATTACAACACCTGTGCGATGTTCACGATTTGCACGCTAAGTCTTCGAGAACATATAATTGACCTTGTCATTGACCCCGCCCTGACCAGCACGATGCGGTTCTGCCCCGATCAGTCACCCTGCCCTTGACCCAACCCTGATCAGCACGGTCGGTCCTGCCCCGGCCAGTGACCCAGCGTTGACCCTACTTTCCCACGGTCAGAACGGTGCCGATCCTGTTCCGACCAGTGACCCAGCGTTGACCCTACTTTTCCACGGTCAGAACGGTGCCGATCCTGTCCCGGCCAGTGACCCAGCGTTGACCCTACTTGTCCCCGGTCAGAACGGTGCCGATCCTGTCCCGGCCAGTGACCCAGCGTTGACCCTACTTTCCCCGGTCAGAACGGTGCCGATCCTGTCCCGGCCAGTGACCCTGTCCTGGCGTGTTCCGCTCCGACCCACTTTGAGCCCACTCTGGCCGGCCACTGCCCTGTGCCGGGCCGGTTGGTACGGGCGGTTTTGCCGGCTGACGCCGGTCCAATGCTGAGCGACGTCGAACACGGCCGTCACGGCTCCTAATTGGCCTAATCAGCATGCGATTAAGTGGTGCGCCGCGTTTTTACCGACGGTCCGCCGAATATCGGCGGATCGATGCCGCCGGCTAGCAGACGAATCGACAGTCGGAAGGTCGTCATGTGTTAATTCGCCCTATCTCGGTGGAGGGAAGGACAGTTTTGCTAAAGGAAGTACAGTTTGGTTAAAGGAAGCACAGTTTGGTTAAAGGAATTACAGTTTGGTTAAAGGAAGCACAGTGTGGTTAAAGGACGCACAGTCTGGTTGAAGAGTATTGTTTCAAGTGCGGATTTGAGCTGTATGATGTGTATGTGACAGTCTGCAGCTGAACTCGCAGCTGTTCGCCTTGTGTGGTGGCCAGCCGGAGCACCCCAGCGTGTCGCTGATTACTGATGCCGATGCCGATGCCGATGCCGTTGACTCCGCGACGGTCTGTTGCAGCCGCCGGCGCCATCGACCAGGCGGCGTTTATCGCTGCCTTTGAGCAGGTGCCGCGCGTAGACGTGTTCTCGGCGCGCGACGTGGTGTGTCTGCTGTCGGACATCGACGCGACGCTCGGCCGGCCCGACAGCGCCTGGGACGCCCGTGTCGACGCCGTGAGTCGACTGGTCCGCATGGAGCCGACCCTGGCTGCTCCCCGCTGAACGGCACGTCTAATGAGAGCCCACGCTGCCGTTGCACTCACACACTGCTATCGAGCGAATGTGCTTAGCCATCAGCCGGCACTGCTGTATAGATCAGCACGTGACTTTCGGGTCTGGTCGTCAACAACGTGTCCGCTGCAATTCGCATGCTTCCCTGGCCTCCCCGCCGGGTGCTCTCAAACCCGGCAGTGACACGAGTTCTACCCTCTCCTAACAATGCTCTTAGTGTACGAGCGCTGACGCGGCAGCGTTGTATGTGGCGCCATGTCCGACCATCGATCCGATCACCGATCTGATCACCGATCCTATAACCGATCCGATCACCGCTCCTGTCACCGACCCGATCACCGACCCGATCACCGATCCTATAACCGACCCGATCACCGATCCGATCACCGATCCGATCACCGATCCGATCACCGATCCGATCACCGATCCGATCACCGATCCGATCACCGATCCTATCACCGATCCGATCACCAGCGGTCCGATCCGATCCGATCGCCAGGACACTCAGCCTTGGCTCCAGAGCGCCGCAAGGAGTCGCTCTCCTTCGCGACACCCGCGGAGGGGACCAACTGCGCGACTGGGTGAAAGGGCCTGCGTGCACCACTTCCTTGATCGCCTTCGTCCCGTGTTTGGGCTGTTTGGGGTTTGGGGCTGAATACAATTGAGCTATGCATGCACTTTGTAATGCATGTGCGGACTTAGCCACTGGGGAAGGGGAGGAAGCCAGCACGTCTGGTCACGTTTTACTGAATATTTGTGTTCTTTCTCCATGTCCACTTTTTACACGATCTCTTAAAACGTATGTATTGGCACACAATCGAGTTATGCATGTATCCACCCACTGATACAGGTACGCTAATTCGTGATGCACGTACTCACCCACTGATTCAGGAGCGCTGACGCGTTATGCACGTATCCATACACTGATACAGGCACGCCAATGCGTAACGCGGGAATTCATCCACTGATACATGTGCATGAACACGTGATGTAGGTTTTCATCCGTTCATCTGCTGACAGTGCACGTTTGCATCACATTCATTCCTAGCCGGGGTATGTCGCTATTGAGGCATGTGATGGGCCGTATTTGGCAGTTTGTTTGTTTTCACACGTGACGAGGCAGCTCCAGCCAGCCCAGAGCTCGCTGTGCCATTTGCGACGCTCGTGGTGACAGGTGTGGCGCAATTCGTGGTAGGTACAGTCTCTGACACCTCCCCCACGAACATGAGGAAGCTCCGTGCGAAAAATAATATGTCAGACATGCATGTGGAAGCGAAAGGCATTGGAAACCGTATGCCTCCCCATTTTATAACCTTCGCTTTACTAGATGATATCGTGCAGATAAAGCCTCCTCGGTTTTCCGAAAAAAAACCCTGAATCAGTCGCGCTAGCTTTTACACAGCTAAGTTCCATCAATATGATATGTTTGAGCGAAAACGAAAGGAAGAGAGATCAGGTCACCTGAAAAGGTTATTGGGCATTTTCCGGGTTCATGTTATGATTACGGAATGTGTTTGTCCAATATTCTAAGCAATTTTGGTGGTAAATGCTAATTTTCTGGCCCGGCTGGGTTCGGTGCGCCCTTGCCAATGGCGTCAAACATGGATTTGTCACGTTCAACAGCATCCAACGACATACCAACTCATCTTAGTTCACTGACCTTTGATTACTTCATATGCGGTGGATTTTCATACACATCTTATGACGTAGTCATGCAAAATTATGTAGCGCAACATTATAGGCTAGTTTAGTTGCTAGGTGAATTGGAGATTAGCAACCATCAATAGCAATCTAAGCTGTGTTGCTGGGATATGATCCAGATGGCATTTCATAATGCTGATTTATGCTTGTATTTCATAGAGTTCTTCCAAGCCTTGCCATCCAAAACCGAAATAAATGTTCAAAGGATGAGACGTTGCGTACTTACTATCGTCGCTTCATGCCGCACCAAACTGCACTGGGACTTTAACGAAGTATATCAATCCGTTACATACACACGGTTTAGCAAGTGTTCTGCAGTTCAACTTCATTCAGATTTGCTTCCCACTCCAAAACCCGCCCAATCTTTACTTCATGGTTACGCCCGTGAATGCAGTGAATGCTTACGTGATCACTTCCCTACGGTCTGAGGCGCAGCACGAAAAATCTCTCAAATGTATTGTATGAGTATTGACGGGAATTGCAACTCCCAGCGTCGCGTTAAACCGCGCCGTCTTTCCAGTCAAATCCTCACGCCCCGTCTCGGGGAGGGGGGGCGGATAGTAACCCCCCTCTAAAATCCAAACTAAGCGTCGCACGAAAACGAAAAAGGTGTCATCGAAAAGCGCTCGACGAGTAGGGTCCAGATCCACCCCTTAAAAAATGCCCAAAGTGACGGCACTAGGGGGCTAGATTTTCACGACTTTTCACGACTTATATTATGTTTTTGGCTCTGGGGAGTTCATTTTTGGGGATATTTGAGAGATAAAAATATTTGGAATCAGAAATGGACAACGAAGTCGACCAGGGCCATGAAATTTGTCGCCTCCCTCCCCCTCCGCCCCCAAAAAAAAAAAACCTTTTTTAATTTAGAAATTTTGAGTCTTCAAGTTGTCTTTCATTTTCATTTTCTAATGGGTAGAGCAGACCGTGAAACGTTGTTGGAAGTCAACTTGCCCTAAAAATGCTTTCTTTAGCCAGAACCTTCCATTTGAACTGCAATGGGGAAATATGCTAAATGTATATGTCGTCAAAACCTTTTAAAAATATTCCCCTCGTACGTGCTATTGCACCCATAAAGATAAGCAAACGCTGAAAGTTTCATTAAAATATCTGTATGCGTTAAAGCGTGACGACTGGTTGAACTTTTTTGGAGGTGACCGCACTTGACCTTGACTAACTCGTTGACCCTAGATGACCTGACTTCAAAATTTTGATACAGCGTGCCAATTTTTTTGTGGGAAAAGATATGCCAATTTTTGGCGCTCTGCCGTTCGCCGTTCGTTCACTATCCACGAAAAAAAACCTTAGGGGGCGGTTCAAGACCCCCCTTCCGAGACGGGACGGGCTAATATATACTGAATGAAAGAGGAATGCGACGGCTTTCCCACTGATGACCATTTTTTCGACAGCGTTCTACGGTGCAATGCAGCATTTCAAGGTGGATTTTTTTGCACTCAGAAACAAGCCTGTTCTTTTCAATTTGATATTTTCCAACCGGCATCGCAAGGCTGCTCCTGAATTGCTCCCAACCTCTTGCAATCCTTTTCTCGACTTGTCACCATCTGTCGCTCGATTTGCTGTGTTCTCGTGTTGGGAATGCTGCTCTTGCTCTTGTTCGCACAGTCTCTGCATGCTGGATTTGCTGTCCTATCAGACCGAGTGTAGTTATCCGCCAACTGCCGACGTAGCGAACTAGGCCAACGGAAACATAACATTTTGTTTTAAGTCATAGAGCAAAGCCAACACCAGATACAAAGTCGCCCAGCAAAAGATGAGCAAACCAGTTGCAAGCTAATACGCAAAGTTCATATAGCAAAGCGGATCGCCGGATAAGATAAAGGCGATATTAAATGATACGTTTGCTAGGTTGTTTTTTAGATACTCATAACTAAAGAAATTCAAGCTTCATGACTATGAGCTTGGTGCCAGGTTGCGACTACCCAATCCCAGATGTATGCTCCAGTAATGGAACAAGTCAAAATCGACTCGCATTCAACCAACATTTTGGTACTCAAACCTGCTAAAGCATGGTAAGATAGGAGTGGAAAATTACTTGTAACATCAGAAAAGAAGGAGAATGCATTCGGACATGTCGATCAATCGTTTAATGCCCACTGCATATCCCAGAGCTTATCACCCCTCACGTCATCTCTGAACGTGCAGCAACTGATCGTTGGTGTGGGGAGGAGGTTTGTTGGTAGGACGGTACTGCCTGGGGACGTCACTTCACGTGCTGACCGGCAGCTGGGAAGGGACGGTGTTGCCTGGGGACACGCCACTTCACGTGCTGACCAGCAGCTGGGAAGGGACGGTGTTCGGACGCACACGTCACTTCAGCGCTGGGAAGGACGGTGTTGCCTGGGGACACGCCATCCGTGCTGACCAGCAGCTGGGAAGGGACGGTGTTGCCTGGGGACACGCCACTTCACGTGCTGACCAGCAGCTGGGAAGGGACGGTGTTGCCTGGGGACACGCCACTTCACGTGCTGACCAGCAGCTGGGAAGGGACGGTGTTGCCTGGGGACACGCCACTTCACGTGCTGACCAGCAGCTGGGAAGGGACGGTGTTGCCTGGGGACACGCCACTTCACGTGCTGACCAGCAGCTGGGAAGGGACGGTGTTGCCAAGGGACACGCCACTTCACGTGCTGACCAGCAGCTGGGAAGGGACGGTGTTGCCTGGGGACACGCCACTTCACGTGCTGACCAGCAGCTGGGAAGGGACGGTGTTGCCTGGGGACACGCCACTTCACGTGCTGACCAGCAGCTGGGAAGGGACGGTGTTGCCTGGGGACACGCCACTTCACGTGCTGACCAGCAGCTGGGAAGGGACGGTGTTGCCTGGGGACACGCCACTTCACGTGCTGACCAGCAGCTGGGAAGGGACGGTGTTGCCGGGACGCACTTCACGCAGCTGGGAAGGGGACACGCCACTTCACGTGCTGACCAGCAGCTGGGAAGGGACGGTGTTGCCTGGGGACACGCCACTTCACGTGCTGACCAGCAGCTGGGAAGGGACGGTGTTGTCTGGGGACACGCCACTTCACGTGCTGACCAGCAGCTGGGAAGGGACGGTGTTGCCTGGGGACACGCCACTTCACGTGCTGACCAGCAGCTGGGAAGGGACGGTGTTGTCTGGGGACACGCCACTTCACGTGCTGACCAGCAGCTGGGAAGGGACGGTGTTGTCTGGGGACACGCCACTTCACGTGCTGACCAGCAGCTGGGAAGGGACGGTGTTGCCTGGGGACACGCCACTTCACGTGCTGACCAGCAGTGAGGATTTTCCTGGGGAACGCCACTTCACGTGCTGACCGGCAGCTGGGAAGGGACGGTGTTGCCTGGGGACACGCCACTTCACGTGCTGACCAGCAGCTGGGAAGGGACGGTGTTGTCCTGGGGACACGCCACTTCACGTGCTGACCAGCAGCTGGGAAGGGACGGTGTTGCCTGGGGACACGCCACTTCACGTGCTGACCAGCAGCTGGGAAGGGACGGTGTTGCCTGGGGACACGCCACTTCACGTGCTGACCAGCAGCTGGGAAGGGACGGTGTTGTCCTGGGGACACGCCACTTCACGTGCTGACCAGCAGCTGGGAAGGGACGGTGTTGCCTGGGGACACGCCACTTCACGTGCTGACCAGCAGCTGGGAAGGGACGGTGTTGCCTGGGGACACGCCACTTCACGTGCTGACCAGCAGCTGGGAAGGGACGGTGTTGCCTGGGGACACGCCACTTCACGTGCTGACCAGCAGCTGGGAAGGGACGGTGTTGTCTGGGGACACGCCACTTCACGTGCTGACCAGCAGCTGGGAAGGGACGGTGTTGCCTGGGGACACGCCACTTCACGTGCTGACCAGCAGCTGGGAAGGGACGGTGTTGCCTGGGGACACGCCACTTCACGTGCTGACCAGCAGCTGGGAAGGGACGGTGTTGCCTGGGGACACGCCACTTCACGTGCTGACCAGCAGCTGGGAAGGGACGGTGTTGCCTAAGGACACGCCACTTCACGTGCTGACCAGCAGCTGGGAAGGGACGGTGTTGTCTGGGGACACGTCACTTCACGTGCTGACCAGCAGCTGGGAAGGGACGGTGTTGTCTGGGGACACGCCACTTCACGTGCTGACCAGCAGCTGGGAAGGGACGGTGTTGCCTAAGGACACGCCACTTCACGTGCTGACCAGCAGCTGGGAAGGGACGGTGTTGCCTGGGGACACGCCACTTCACGTGCTGACCAGCAGCTGGGAAGGGACGGTGTTGCCTGGGGACACGCCACTTCACGTGCTGACCAGCAGTTGGGAAGGGACGGTGTTGCCTGGGGACACGCCACTTCACGTGCTGACCAGCAGCTGGGAAGGGACGGTGTTGCCTGGGGACACGCCACTTCACGTGCTGACCAGCAGTTGCACCCGACAGCTGAAGAGGCTGCGAGCTGTGCTGATTGCTGGCGGTACCAGATACGAGGAGCTGCACCATCACCTTCGCCAGATGGAGCCTTCCCTTCAGCTGACTCTGCGTGATCTCAGGTCAGATCACGCGTGGTAATATCAGCTGACATTCTGCATGATGACCTCAGGTGAAGGTCATCGTATTGTGTTGACATTGAGGTCACATCGGTTCGTCTGCGGATGTTGACTGTGCTATGCCACGTGGTGCGTGTGCCGACGTGTTAGCTGTGATGGATTCTCGCTCGAAATCACCACGTGTACAAAACCGAAACATGAACGAAATCTGTTCACCAACATCGTGGCCGCAGCCGCGCGGCCGTAAAACCATCTGCATGACCGTGACCTCAGCTGCCCTGACAAAGCCGATCTTGCCACTAGGGCTTGCTTCGCTGCGCTGGTGACATGCCTGGTGACATGCCTGGTGACATGGGCGGTGATAAAGCTGGTGGCGTTTGCTTGCGTCTCCGTCGTTTTGGCGCCTGTCAGCATCTTCTGTTGCGATGTTCGTCAGTTTCATTAAATGACGGTCTCAACCGCTCGCAGATCCCAGGTGCTGGTGGATGCCCATGTTTCGGTCTCAACCACTGGCAGATCCCTAGGTGATGGTGAAATTTCCCACGTGATGACCTGAACAGCTGGTGGTGGTGTCAGGTGATGGTGGTGGCCCCGGCTGTGCCCAACGTGATGACTGGTCCCGCTGGTGGTGGTGCCAGGTGGTAGTGACAGGTGGTATTGCTAGGTGATAGTGGCAATTGGTAGTTTTAAGTAGCAGTTACATGTGGTAGTGACCGGTGGAAGTGTCAGGTGGTAATGTCAAGTGGTAGTGTCAGGTGGCAGTGTCAGGTTGGAGTGCCAGGTGGAATATGAGGTAGTAATGTCAGATGGTAGTGCCATGTGGTAGTGACAGGTGGTAATGACAGGTGGTAGAACAGGTAGTAGTATCATGTGGTAGTGGCAGGTGGTAGTGACAGATGGCAGTCAGGTGGCAGTGTTAGGCGGCAGTGTCAGATGGTAGTTCCAGGTGGTATTGCCAGATGGTAATGTCAGATGGTATTATCAGATGGTAGTATCAGGTGGTAATGTCAGGTGGTAGTATCAAGTGGCAGTGTTAGGCGGCAGTGTCAGGTGGTAGTGCCAGGCGGTATTGCCAGGTGGTGGTGTCAGATGGTAGTATCAGGTGGTAATGCCAGGTGGTAGTGGCAGATGGTAGTATCAGGTGGTAGTGCCAGGTAGTAGTGTCAGGTGGTGGCGCCGGCTGTACCTAACGTGATGGCCTGGCTCGTTGGCAGGTCGCAGGTGGTGCGTGAGGTGTGCGTCACCATAGCGTTCCTGTCGCAGCAGCTGGGACATCGAGTGGATCACGTCTGCCTGTCGCTGCTGCCTCACCTCATCGAGCTGATCCCCAACAGCGCCAAGGTAGGGCGGCCGACCCTGGCCGCTGATAAGATAGGCCCTAGCCCGCTCCTCAAGCAGCCAGTTCAACGAGGAGATCATCTGAGGTGGCAAATCAGTGTAGTGCCTGCTGAAAATTGATATATTAGGACAGGGCTATGAACGCAGTCCTGCGTACATTCCAGGGTGTTCAATTCAGCTGAAGTGTGGTGGGCGAAGATGCTACTGATACTGATTGAATGTGTTTGGATGGTAGAGAAACAAGACGGAAAATACGTTCTTCTATGCTGATATTCAGACTCTTAACAGAGCTGTTAACATGAGAAACAGCTCTGTTTCTCATCTGGAGCTCAGGTAGTTCGCACGTCAACAAGCCCTGACAGCGTTGAATGGTGTTTGCCCTCTACTGAATGGGCTCACGTCTGGTTTGGATTCGGAGATTAGGTGTGAGGGAGCTATGTTTAGCTTTGAATCCGGTCTAGAACAACCTACAAAGGAATGTGATTTCCTCGACTGTGAAAACACGCATATTAATCATGAGCTGCTGGGACGCCATGGTATAAACACAAACTTGTTGCGAACATCGGTCGCGTGATTCCATGCTTAAGGAGCCCGTCCACACAGCTGGTGACTGAGTGTGGGACGCTGAACCAGTGGAACACCTACCTTTTTGGTGCCGTTCTGATTTGCACAACTGACATTCTTCTGAACATTCCCTCACGTGCAAATGTCTTCGATTCGAGGATAACACTGGTCTGCGTGATTTATAAGGTCAACGGTGTCTCAGCTGTTTTTAGGTCAGTTTTGCATGCTGATTCCGAAAATGGCATCCGTTTTGCTCGATTAGCTCGATTTTTCAAAAACATGTTATTTCAGTCATATGAACCAAAACATTGCTCTAACTGGTTTACTAGTGAATCCGACAGAAGCATAAATAAAGGTTTAAACTCCAAACAGATGGACCATAGGTGTATTCAGAGCGTATCCCAACAGTACACACTACTGCGGAATAAATGGCCTTTTCAGGGACTTCCGACTGTGTTCAGCAGATGTGTCCCTCTTCAGGCACCAACAACAGTCCGCCAGAAAGTTCACATCCCACCGACCTTGGTAGCGTTCTTCCATCACCCGCATGTCTTTGTGGAAGCGTTCTCCCTGCTCTTCACTGTAATTTCCACAGTTATCTGGGAAATAATATAGATGGGACCTAAGGAAGTGCATTTTTACCGACATTCGAGCACCAAGTTGCTGAAAACTGTCCATCAACTCATCGACGACCTTCACGTATTCCGCACTTCTCTGATTACCCAGGAAGTTGGTGATGATTGACTTCAAGGCCAGCCATGCAGAGGGCTCAGACTGTTCCAGACATTCTTCGAATCGAGTATCCTTCATGAGCTCCCTTATCTGAGGACCGTCGAATACACCAGCCTTCAGATTCTCTCGGCTTACATGAGGAAATTTCTGTCCCAAAAAATGCAAATCCTCGTCCTTCTTTATCCAGTGCTTTCACAAAATTGTCATCAAACCGAGTTTGATATGGAGTGGTGGAAGTAGGATTCTCTGTGGTTCAACCAGGGGGCGTGAATGCACGTTGTGGGAGCCAGGTTCAAGTGCATGCCTTGATGGCCAGTCGCGTTGTTCATAGTACTGTTTGTCAGCCCGACTGTCCCAGAGGCATAGAAAGCATGGATATTTCGTGTCGCTGCCCTGCAGCCCAAGGACGAGACCTACTACCTTGAGGTCACCACAGATCAGCCAACCATGCTCTTTGTATTTCAAAGCAGACAACAAAAGTTTCATGCTCTTATGCGTTTCCCCCAGTTGCACGGAGTGTCCAACAGGAATCGACGCGAACTTATTGCCGTTGTTCCGAAGAACTGCCTTCAGGCTCCTACTCGAGGAGTCTATGAACAGCCTTCATTCTACAGGGTTGTACTCTGTACCCATTACTTCTACTAGGCCCGCGTCCCAATTCTCACTTCTCTCCGCTACTGATATACCATACCGCAGTATGCATACTGATATATCAGTGTGTGAGTTGTTATCTTTGACGTAGTGTGAAAACGTGAGCTAATCGAGAAAAATGGATAGTATTTTCGGTTTCAGCACACGAAATTTGTATTAGAACAACTGAGAAACTTTAGACCTTTTGAAAAAGTTTTGAAACGCAGGCCAGTGTAATTTAAAGCAATTTGTCATCTTCTAGCCACCGGAGACTGGTGGCTCCGCCTATAACAGCAAGCAGCTAACCGGTGGCGCCACCTGTTCCGACATCGCCAGGTGATGTCCACGTCGGGCATAGTGGCGGTACGGTTCGTGATCCAGCACACGCAGCACGGCAGACTGGTGCCCGTCATCGCCGGCTACGTGGACAACAAGTCGCGCGACATTCGCCGCGCCTGCTGCGAGTTCCTCGAGCAGCTGATCAAGAGCTGGCCGTCGCACGTGCTAGGGCGACACGTCGGCGCGCTACAGGAGGCCATCCGACACGGTGTGGCCGACGCCGACTCTGAGACGCGAGCCACCAGCAGAAGGTACGGCCGCAGCGCCACCGGTGTAGCGGTGAGGGTGCAGTACAGCGGTGAGGGTGCAGTAGTATAGTGCGGGTGTACGGGCGCAGCACCGCAGCACAGGGTGCATCAGTATGGTGCCGATGTGTGGGTACAGTGGAGCGGGTTCAGCGGGTACGAGTGGACAAGTTCAGTGGTAGGGGAGACGGAATGCAGTCGTAATCAGAATACTTTCGGCCTATCGTAGAAAGTAGCGGGTAAGCCTGGCACCACCTTGCCGTTGTAGACGGCAGAACGTATCGATGATTCACAGCATTAGCGCCGACGTGAGATCTGAACAAGTACACGATCCAAGTATTGACAAATTTGGGAGTAGAGGTAGAGTAGGTAGAGGTAGATAAGTAGGTAGAGGGAGAATCTCATTTACGTCTAGCGTATCCTGCTCAGTTTTCGTTCGCTATTCTGGACACTTCACTGCTCCTCTCCTGATGGCTATGCTGTCACTTCACTGTTCAACACCTCGAAGTTATCTTGTACACATTACTGCTCCTCACCTGCTGGCTATGTTGTGCATCTCACTGTTCATCACTTGGCGATTATCATTTGTATTGTACAGTGTGCGGTTATACTGTACACCGTTCACTCTGACCTCTGACCCAAAGCACACCCATCGCAGGTCCTACTGGGGTTTCGCCGCACTCTTCCCTGAGCGAGCCACGTCACTACTTAACTCGCTGGACGTGCAGCACAAGCGCACCTTGGCCGGGGAGAGACCTGGAACTGGCGGCACCCGTCCGGCGACAAGATCAGGTCAGTGGGGGGCATCATACTCATGACAAGACCAGGTCAGTGGCGGCACCAGTCCCGCGACAAGACCAGGTCAGTGGCGGCACCAGTCCCACGACAAGACCAGGTCAGTGGCGACACCAGCCCTATGATAAGACCAAGTCAGTGGCGGCACCAGTCCCACGACAAGACCAGGTCAGTAGCGGCACCAGCTCTATGATAAGACCAGGTCAGTGGCGGCACCAGTCACACGACAAGACCAGGTCCTGCGACAAGTTGAGGTCAGCAGCGATGCCAGACGATCTCAATGGTGCGGTGCGTCACCGATGGTGTCTCCACACCATCGGTGACGCTGCAGCGGAGATGCGCTCGCGGAGGTCACGACCTCTGCTGACCCGGGGCGGTCACATCATTTGCTTACTCAGGGCGGTCACATCATGTGCAGACCATGACAGTCACACGCCATGCACACCTACCGCTGGCACACCCTCTGCGGACTCGAGGCCATCTCCGTCTGCAGACTCGAGGCCATCACACGATTTCCTGGATCGGGGCGGTCGCACCCTCTGCAGACTCGGCGAGCGCTTTGCGGCGCAGCATGTGGTCGATACTCTACACAACGGTTCCTGACGGCTCCGCCACGCCCATTATCGTCATATTTGCCCCGTGTTACCCTCCTTGTGATTAGCATCTCGGTTCATGCATTCAACCAATTGTATTCATACTCGGTAAGTTCGGTTGAGGCGAACAAACCACTTGCACAACAGCTGAACCCTAATTATGCGGCTTGAATACATTGTCCGTCCGATGAATCCATCTGGAAGACTCAAAATTAGCAACATCATATTCCAACGCTGAGATTCGACGTGTTAAAATCAGGACGGTTTCTTTGTGTGTTACTACCTGCGTTCGCCTTCGTGTACTGCAGTGTCATGTCGTTCTGTATTAGAGCAGAGAGCAAGGGTGCAACTGCTACTCCAACTATTCATAGTTACTACTGCTGTGCCTTTCATAGCATGGCAAGCAACACACAGACTGAAATACATTTGGCACGTTGATGTTTTGTGGTTACCGGTGCGAGCCCACAAATTCAAGTGTGCCACTCATCTGCTCGCGTGACCTTTCACCTCGACCCTTGTCGGGTCACGTGTCACTCCAGGCTCCCGGCCGCAACTGACCGCGTTTGCCCCGCCGCAGTCACACGAAGTCACAGCTCGTTGGGCTGCCGCTCCGGCTCGTCTTCGCGCTCCGTGAGTCGGGAGAACCTGCAGCGGACCGGCTCCCAGCTGCGGCGGCCAGCGTTGGCCTTGAACAGCCCCGGCTGCCGAGAGTCGGGTGAGTGGTGACCCGGCGTCTGTCACACGTCCGCCGAGAGTCGGGTGAGTGGTGACCCGGCGTCTCTCACACGTCCGCCGAGAGTCGGGTGAGTGGTGACTCGGCGTCTGTCACACGTCCGCCGAGAGTCGGGTGAGTGGTGACCCGGCGTCTCTCACACGACCCTCTGGGCATCAGGCACGTGTCACGAGCATCTCCGGGTATCGAGTGTTTGTCACACACTCCCCCGGGAGCCGGATCTCTGTCATACGACCCTCCGGACATCAGGCACGTGTCACGGCCTCCGCCGGGTATCGAGTGTTTGTTGCACACTCCCTCGGGAGCAAGATGTTTGTCACACGTTACTCTGGGCATCAGGCACGTGTTACGGGCATCTCCGGGTATCGAGTGTTTTTCTCACTCTCCTCCGGTAGCCAGGTACGTCTTGCACGAGTTTCAGATACGTTTGGCAGGTAGGCAGGTACCTCACGTATGTGTCATATGGCCCTCCGCGAATCGGGTGCACGTTGTACGGCCTTCAGAGAATCTGGTGCATGCCATAGTATGAAACGTACGTAAATAGCAGCCTGGCTCGGCACTCCGAACAACAGGTTTAATATTGAAGCGCCTAACAAATGAACTTGAGGGCTGGGTGGGGTCGGAATCCGTTTATCCCCCTGTTTTCTGACGATGTCTCATAAATTGGCAGGTATATAGTGCTGACGATTGGACTATGAGTACACAAGTCGTCTAAAGCTACATTTATTTAGAGTGTTGGGGTGGCGATTGCGCTTGTTCACAATAAAAACGAGTTGCTAGATTACGAAGCATGTCGGTTATTTAGATGACACGACTGAAGGAATGAGGCATCTGATTCTTAATTGTTGAGCTTCTTGTATTGATCTCGCATACGTACCTACATGCATAGTGTCTGGTATGCTTTGATATTCAAGTAGTGTCCTACATACATGCAGCATGCATTGTGTTTGATAGCTGCTTTCCTCGAAATGTTCCTGTTTGCCCGCTTGCACTTGTCTGGCAGCCCGAATAACTGTCCACCTTACAGTTTGCACATGTCTGGTAGCCCCAACGTCTGACCGTCTGCACGTGTCTGGCAGCCCAATATCCGACCGTTTGTTTGTTGTTGGTTTTACGACACATCGACTATTGAGTCATGCAGCGTCGCCAATCTATCACGCCGATTGGTCGCGGGCGAAGAGTAGCGACAAGTGAGACTCGAACTCACAGCCTTTCGATTGTGAGACGAGCAACTTACCCCTAGGCTACTCGTCCCCAATATCCGATCGTCTGCACGTGTCTGGTAACCTCAATGTCTGACCGTCTGCATGTGTCTGGTAACCTCAATGTCTGACCGTCTGCACGTGTCTGGCAGCGCCACGTCTGACCGTCTGCACGTGTCTGGCAGCCCACGTCTGACCGTCTGCACGTGTCTGGCATCCCCACGTCTGACCGTCTGCACGTGTCTGTCAGCGCCACGTCTGACCGTCTGCACGTGTCTGTCAGCCCCACATCTGACCGTCTGCACGTGTCTGGCAGCCCCACGTCTGACCGTCTGCACGTGTCTGGCAGCACCACGTCTGACCGTCTGCACGTGTCTGGCAGCTCGTGTCCGTCGCCTGTCGGACGCTGCCCAGGACCTGACCAGCCGGCAGGCAGCACTGGGTCAGCCGCCAGATCGGCCGACCCGCACCCTCGTCTCGGCTCGTGAGCGGCGTGTGTGAGACTCGCGGCGCCCGGCTGGCGTGCTTCCTGTCGGATACAGCCGCCACGCGTGATGACTGCATGCGCGCGTGACCGTTCGGCAATCGGCAGAATGTCCGCCGGTGTTTAGTTGGCGGAGGGTAGTGTTCCTTTTGGCTGGTTTTCTATTGATGTGAGGGATTGTGGTAGGTAGGGATTTTCCTTAGGTCGCACACACGGCGACCGGCATCACGGCTGAGGAGACGTGGCGCCATCGGTAAACCTGCACGTGCGCGGTTTGTGCTGACGCTGAGGTATTGGTGACATCCCCTGTTTGTTGTGTTGATAAGCGTATGTGCTGACGACCCGTTGACTGAATCTGTCTGCATGATCTCGTCATGTGGTGCTCACCATGCGGCCCCATAGTTCGTCGTAGTCGCAGTGCGTTGCCATTGAACATCGAATAATTATGTGCACGAGTGCACGAGCCGACACGGCGTTGTAGCACGGATCCTGTTGACCTGACCTGACCTGACCCAACAGCCTGCAGCAGGAGCGGCTCGCCGCCGACCCGGCTGGGCTACGTGGCGCCAGCGCGGGCGGCCGAGGTCAGAGTCGAGTCGCACACGCTGGGCAGGCGCCGGCGGCAGTCGGGCACGCCCAGCTCAGTCGGCTCCTCCCGCGACCCGTCCCCACATCGTGCGATGTCGACGGCTCCAGCCCGTGTCAGGTCAGTCCTGCCACACGTCAGGCCAGTGCCACCCTGTGTCAGGTCAGCCCGTCCCAGTGTTGTCAGTGCAGCCCTGTGTTAGATCAATATCGCGCAGTGTCGAATCAGTCCCGCTACGTGCCAGGTCAGTCCCGCCCCGTGTCAGGTCAGCCCCACCCCATATCAGATTAGTCTCCTTCAGTGTCAGGTCAGGTCCACTTTTAATCGTGTCGGCCCATCTACACTTACGACGGTGATCCTGTGTTCGCTCTGACCTCAAAACATCGGCAGTGATGCGTGACGGCACCGACTGACCTGATGGCGCCTGCTCGCTGCAGGGCTAGGTCGGGCAGTGGCGTCACCGACCTAATCTCCCGCGGTCGGTCCGTCTGCTCAGACCAGCCGCTCAGCCTGGGCCGGCAACCCGAGTCAACAGTATCAGCCACCAGGGTGAGCACGTCGGCATCCCTAGCTGACCTCAGTGCATGACCTGTAGCCTCAGAGCACGACTGGTCTGACCTCGGATTGCGATCAGTTCAGCCGAATGCTAGTTCAGCTTGCTAGTTCAGCTAGTAGCTAGTTTAACGCTGCATGACCAGACAGCAAGGAGAGCCTACCCGTTTTGACGTTGGGTTATAACTTGTGCCATGCTAATTGACGACCCACCCTCCAACAAGTAACGCCCTACCTGAATTCGGGCCACGAGCAGTCTGATATCTGGTCATTAACTGTGACCTCAGATAATTAACTATCTGACTTCATGCCATTAACCGTCTGACCTCAGGCCATTAATTGTGTAACCTCAGATCATGTTCGGCTTCATTTTGGCCCCTGGTCTGCTTGATATCATGTCTCGACTTTTTTGCATGACCTGGTAGTGACATGTATGTATAGCCGCTGTCAATATTTTTACCTCCGATGATCACGCTTCTATCCGTCCTTCACGGGCTATGCTACCTTGGGTGGTGACCACTCTCAGAGATGCACAACACGTCAAGAATATCACCTGCAAGCATTGAAACCCATAAATCTTTCACATTTCGAAATCGCTAAACTGTGTGTCTGACCTGGCCTGACTCAGCCTGACCTGTCAGCAGACGCTGGGCAGTCGCACGGCCCCTCCTGTGCGTCTGACCTGGCCTGACTCAGCCTGACCTGTCAGCAGACGCTGGGCAGTCGCGCCGCCCGGTCGTTGGAGTGCCGCTCAGAAGGCAGCGAGACGAGCAGCGGCGGCTCAGACTGGCCGCCTCGCTCGCCGGCCCGTCTCGACGTGAGTCCTCGACTCTGGCCGTTACACGTCGTCACGTGTCACACAACGTCACGCGTCACACAACGTAACGCGTCACACAACGTCACTCGTCACACAACGTCGCGCGTCACACATTGTCACGCGTTCCACACCGCCACGCGTCACACATCATCACTCGTCACACATCGTCACGCGTCACACGTCGTCACGCGTCACACGTCGTCACGCGGCGGCAGGCCGCGTCCCTCATCCTTACGCACCGTCACAATTCCACCGCGGTCACATTTTCGGTCAGTGCTTGGCATGTCATTGCCCTCGGGCCGCCAGACTGTGTGCGTCGGCGCTGGTGATTCTTGTGTAACACAGGCTGCTTGGGATGCTCGTCGTAATGTCGTCGTAAGACATGTGTCATGGGGCGGTACTCCCGTAACACGACCACCGCTGCCGACAGGACGTGGATCAGGTGGTGGACCAGCTTGCCGCACAGTTGTGGTCCGACCGCAAGGAGGGCCTGCTCCGGCTGCGGCACCTGCTGCACTCTGAGTGCTCGCTCACCGCCTCCCAGCTTCGGCGAATAGCCGACACCCTCGCCAAGATGTTCACGGATACCAAGGTAGCGACTGGCGGTGGTGTCGGCCCCACTGCTGTCTGACGTCGATACCAAGGTAGCGACTGACGCCAGTGTCAGCCCCACTGCTGTCTGACGTCGATACCAAGGTAGCGACTGGCGGCAGTGTCGGCCCCACTGCTGTCTGACGTCGATACCAAGGTAGCAACTGGCGGCAGTGTCAGCCCCACTGCTGTCTGACGTTGCTACCAAGGTAGCGACTGGCGGTGGTGTCAGGCCCACTGCTGTCTGACGTCCATACCAAGGTAGTGACTGGCAACAGTGTCAGCCCCACTGCTGTCTGACATCGATACCAAAGTAGCGACTGGCGGCAGTGTCAGCCCCACTGCTGTCTGTCGTTGGTGAAAGTGCTGTTCTCACTACCGTCTCCCTCCATCTCACTGCGTCTAGAGATGATACCGTCTCCATCCGGTGGCAGTGTTACGTGACAAGCACCAACTCGTTAGCTAGGATACATGGCATAATTGTGTCCATGGTGACGGAACAATTAGTCTGGAACACTTTCACATACAATAGTTCAGTGTTATTTACTGCTTGGTATTATTTTACGATCAGTATGACACAGCTTGTTTAAGGTTGGACGCAATCCGGTAACTGATCTATGGTGCAGTTGAAGTTGATAAAACGTTTTTGGGAAAGGCCAATTTTATGAGAAACGAAACGAAATTCCAAGTTAGCTTAAATCCAAAGTGATGATAACTATCCCACGTGCTCCGCGCAGATCCGACTGGGTAAAGTGATGGTAGATATCCATTGTGCTCTGTACAGATATCCTGTGTAAGGTGATGGTAGCTGTCCCACTTGCTCTGCGCAGATGCACCGTGTTAGGTGATGGCAACTATCCCACATGCACTGTGCAGATGTACCGTGTATACCTGGATTCTTTGCAATATCTCATGTGTTCAGGCATTTAGCACCATCTTCGTCTTCGCCAGGTGTTCCGTGTGTTCCTGGAAACCCTGCAGGATCTGGTGCGAGAGTACCACAACGACTTGGGCGACTGGCTGTACATCCTGCTGGCGCGGCTGCTGAACAAGCTGGGCACCGACCTGCTCGGCTCGGTGGCGCAGAAGGTCGAGGAGACTCTGGACCTTATCAGGTGAGCTGGTCAGGTCAGATTCGGCTGGTGGTGGCCTGCACGTTAGGCGCGATTTCATTGACCGTTGTCGATGAGGGTTGTGGAGTGTTGATGCCGCTCTGGGCTTCTGCAACATCTGGCGCAATACGGTGAAAAGCACTAAAGTTTCGGTCGGATTTTGTCGGAAATTTTCGTCACTTAGGAAATTTGGAGTTCTGGTCGCTTGTGCAGCTTTGGTCGAGTCAGGGAGTTCGGTTTTCAAGAAAGCTTAAGCTTTGACAAGCTTAACCCTCCGGTCTCTCCGGTCTCGGGGCGGGGGGGGGGGGGCGGAAGTTAACCCTTCTAAAATCCAAACTAAGCGTCGCACGAAAACGAAAGAGGTCTCACCAGAACGCGCTCGACGAGTAGGGTCCTGATCCACCCCCAAATCATTTTTTCCCCTGAAAGTGACGTCACCAGGGGGATAGATTTTCATGACGTTTCACAACTTACATTCTGTTTTTGGCTCTGGAGAGTTAATTTTGTGGATACATGAAAAAACCAAAATTGATTTGGAATGAGAAAAGGACAGCGAAATCGACCACGGCAATACAATTTTTTGGCCCCAAAAAAATCATTTTGATTTTTTTAATTCAAAATTTTGAGTTTCAAGTTTTATTTAATTTTCCTTTTCCAATAGGTAAAGTAGACTGAGAAACGTTGTTGGAAGTCAACTTACCCTAATAAAAAATGCTTACTGTAAGCAAAATCTTATATTTGAACTGTAATTGTTAAATATGCAAAATTTATATACAGTCAAAAACGAAAGAAATGAAAAATTACACTCATACGTTTTGTTGCATCCCTAAAGATAAGTAAACGCTGAAAGTTTGATTAAAATATCTGCATCCGTTAAAGCGTGACGACTGGTTGAACGTTTTTGGAGGTGACTCCACTTGACCTTGACTAACTCGTTGACCCTAGATGACCTGACTTCAAAATTTTGAAACAACACGCCAAATTGATGTGGGAAAAGGTATGCCAAATTTGGGCCCGCTACCCGCGCAGTTGTCCACTATCCTCGAAAAACCTGAGGGTTGGCGTTTGAAGACACCCCCCGGGACGAGATGGGTTAATTTCAAGCATGCCGGTGTCAGTCAGTAACAGAGATGTCAATTTATAAAGGCCCTTTGCAGGACCAAATACATGGAACCATTTGGAGGCCGATATCGATTTGGGGCCCGCCTATAGAAGCCCACGAATATGGAATTTTTGGAAGGGGCGAACCAACATTGGTGGCGGAACAAGGTCCCCTGACAAGTATAGATAGCGACAGTTACTCAGCACAAATATCCCCCCAGTGATGATCCCCAATTTCTCTGCATTATTTTTAATGGGTTGGCATGTCTTCTTCAAGCCGTCCACAGATAATGAGTGCCAATATGTTCCTGTGGTATTCCTTCCCAGGTTACATCTTGAAACGATTTAAGATTAATGTCAGCAAAGTGGGAGTATGTGTGCTGAATCATGAATGCATTTGATTGCTTTGATACTTCTTTAAGACCATGCTTCGGTTTTCATAATGTGTTCATCCAAACAAGCTATGTTTTTTTTGTTGGAGCACGACAGCGAAGAGCATGATTGTCTACAGTAAAAAGTAAGGCACTTAGTTCACATGTTCTTCGATCTTATGAGTAGTAGTTCTTTAACCATTCATGGCAATGCGAACGTTCAAACTTGTTCGCTTCCCATTGATCTGATGGGACTGCAGACAATCTGATGTGGTCGGAGTGGTTGTGGGGAGCAGGACAGACTGTTCAGCATCATCCGATCCACTCTTCACTTGGACCGCTCGGCCCACTATCCACCCACCCACCCCCGTCCTCCTGGCCAGCCGACCGACCGTTAGTGTTCGGGAGGTGCTGGTTCCCGGTCGGTCTGCAGACCACTGACCGGTCGAGACCGAACACCGACCGTTAGTGTTCGGGAGGTGCTCGTTGCCGGTCGGTCCGCAGACCACTGACCGCCGGCCGACCGTTGGTGTTCGGCAGGTGTTCGTTCCCGGTCGGGCACCAGATGCGCTGCATCTGCCGGCTGCTGACCGACCAGACGCAGACGCCAAACGCCCGGGTCAAGGTGGCCACACTGCGACACCTGCGCTCCCTGCTGCACGCCATGGAGCCCGCCCAACTGACGGCCGACGACGCGCTCTCTCAGGCCATCACCAAGGTAGCCGGGCCGCCACGGTAACCAATGTAGCCGGGTCACCATGGTAACCAAGTTATACGAGCATCCACGGTAACCAATGTAGCCTGGCCACCACGGTAACCACGTTAGCTGGACCGCTACGATAACCAAGGTAGCCGGACCGCCACGGTAGTTAGGTTAGCTAAGCCGCCATGGTAACCAAGGTAGCCGGGCCGCCATGGTAACCAAGGTAGCTAGACCGCTACGGTAACCGAGGTAGCCGGGCCGCCATGGTAGCCAAGTTATCCGGGCATCCATAGTAGCCAAGGTATTCGGCCCGCCACGGTAACCAAGTTAGCCCTGCTGCCGGGGTGAGTAGTGCATCAATGGCCAGTGGCAACCAGCACATGGGACTGCCAGAGGACGAGGGTCACAGGAAACTAGGACAGTCAGGGCATCATGATTGCCAGGATTTCGAGGTAGCCAGGCTATCAGTTCCGAGGTAACCAGGCTATCAGTCCTGAGGTAACCGGGCTATCAGTCTAGATCCAGAGAAGATGAGGTAGCCAGGACAAGCTAACTGACGTCCAGTTTATCAGCATATGGCCGTGATTTGGCCGGCAGATGCTGACGCTCTGATGCTGACGCTGTGATGCTGTTGACTTGATGCTGACGCTCTGATGCTGATGCTTTGATGCTGACGCTCTGATGCTGACGTTCTGATGCTGACACCCTGATGCTGACGCTATCATTATATCGCTCTGATGCTGCTGCTCTGGTGTTGGTGTCTTGATGGCGTCGACGACAATGTGTGGACCCGCCGGTCAGGTACTCTGCTGGACAGCCGACCAGAGGTCAGCCGAGACGCACGCGGCGGCCAGGGCGGTCGTGGTGGCCATGTTCGACCTGAACGCGGCGCAGTGCACCATGCTGTTGTCGCGTCTCTCCAGGGAACATCAGGTCAGTCGGCCCCCGCACCACGGTCACTGGCCGGTGTTGACACGTGCTGGAGTCAGACGATTCCGAAAACGTTCCTCGCAACAAACATTTTGGCTCTGTTAGTGTCACATCACATGTGCTGTTATGTTGGAATTTCAATATTTGGACTCAGATGATGGTTTCGTCAATATCGGTAGACGACATATTATATATAGCGTGTGGGAAAATCCCGTGCGTAAATGTCTCTGCATGTTTATTCTGTCTCCGAAGAAGTGTCATGCCGAAATATATTACACAGATTTCTTATCCTATTTTACTTCATGTGAGCATTTAGTTACTTTTTATAATCATCAGATTTGGAGAAGGTGATATGTTGGGTGAAGGCGAGAGGCGTACGTTGCCGCTAGATAACGAGATTGCCTAGATGACATGAAGCCAGACTTGCTTATGCATTGTACCATTCTATCGACAGCTAGCCAACAATGACAAAATACAGATGCGCAGTGGTGTTCTGCCTGGTCAGACTCCCGCGCGTTCCCGTATTCTTGCTCCTCCTTATCCCCATAGTCAATTAGTCAATGCCCTGGTATTCTCTGTCGTGAGCTGCTGTTTAGCTGCATTTTTTACGGATCGGAAAAAAATGTGCATTGCCTCTAGAAAGTAACTCGAACATTTATCTCTTTTATCAAACTGCGTTTTGTTCCATATTTCCATTTTCAATCATTGCTTCGTTTTAATCGGCTTTTTGTGGACCACTGCATTTGTCGTCAGAATCCGTAGTTGTGTTCCCTATTTCTTTTCCCATGATATCTCCGTGTTTATCGGCTTTGTGTCAGACCATTGCATTTGTCGTCAGAGTCCCAAGTTTTGCTCCCTATATCTGTCATGAGTGCTTCCCAAGTGCTGTGCTATATATGATGATCGTGGCATGCGCCGTGACGAAGCTCGTGAACAACAGATTCCATATCTTCTCGGCTTTCCCCTTTTCACATGTGAGCCGTTCCATTATAGTTGACATCCGCCGGCAGGATACGGCCTCACACATCATGCAGGCGCACCTCATGCGGCGACGGTTCGGTGAGGACAAACCCGACCAGTCTCGCCGGCCAGAGCAGCCGGATCAGCCAGATCGACACCGACAGACGGATCAGGTGGATCAGCCAGACCGGTGCCAACAGACGGATCAAGTAGATCAGCCAGATCAGTGCAGACGGACGGATCAGAGCCGCTCCCGCTGCTCCTCCGGAGCTCGGAGTGACGGCGGCTCCCCAGCGTCACAGGACGTCGTCCACCCCCGACTGGAGGAGTCGACTCGCCCACCGGCCGACTCGGCACCTCTGCCGGCCGACTCGGCACCTCTGCCGGACGAGGCGCAGCTGGTGGCCTCCGTGCTGGCCGAGCTGGCCGTGGAGCGGCCCGCCGAGCCGCTGGCTGTCGAGCGGCGGCGCGCGCTCTCCATCCTCCACCGGCTGGCCGAGCTCGGCTCCGAGCCGCTCTGGAGCCGCCACTTCAGGTACATCACCAGCCGGCGGCCCACTGCGCACGGTCGGCCACTCCTGGCTCGTGCGACAAACGTGCCAACCGTACCACGCGCTTGTCTAAGGCTCGCCAGCTCTCTGGACTTATTTAACAGA
Organism: Imbricaverruca yamaguchii; assembly: GCA_034440575.1. Taxonomy (NCBI): domain Eukaryota; kingdom Metazoa; phylum Arthropoda; class Thecostraca; family Neoverrucidae; genus Imbricaverruca; species Imbricaverruca yamaguchii. The sequence continues at coordinate 205,692 of JAOTOL010001351.1, read as the reverse complement.
TTTGACGGTGTCAGTGCACGCTGAATCGACTGCCGCATATGATGTTGCCGTGTAGTTGAATAGTATAAGACAGCCCCTTTTTCCTATAAATGTTTGTTATCATCAGACATAGTCTAAGTGAAACAGCATTTGGTGAACCATCGGCGCTTGCCACTCCGTAGTCCCACCGGCTCTCTTCTACGACTGAGAATCGCCAGTGTTGGCCGTCTGGCCGGATATGCCGCCGGCGCCACCTCACGCCGCCCGTGTCGGCAGCTCTCTGCTGGCGGGGCTGCTGCCTCAGCTGGCGCCTGCCGCCGGCCTGGCGCGCGAGCCGGCGCTGGGCGCGCTAGCCGCGCTGCTGCGCCGCGACTGCGTGTCCACCCAGCTGGCCGCCGCCGCCGAGCCTGTGGTGGCGGCCGTGCTGGCCGTGCTGGGCGGCCAGCAGGCGGGCGCCGGCGGCGGCCAGCACCAGCTGGGCCGGGCGGCAGAAGAGTGCGCCGCGCTGGCCGTGGCGCGGCTGCCCACCGACGCCGTGCTGGGCGTCCTGCTGGCCGCCGTGCGGCGAGGAGTGTTCCCCGACAACCGAGCGGCCGTCAACACGCTGACCCAGCTGGTGAAGCAGGCCGACCGGGGCTACGTGCTGGCCTCCCTGGCCGACATCATGCCTGCCCTGCTGACGGTGAGCCGGCCGGCCGCAGTGTGTGCGGCGGCACAGTCACGGTCACGGTCACGGTCACGGTCACGGTCACGGTCACGGTCACGGTCACGGTCACGGTCACGGTCACGGTCACGGTCACGGTCACGGTCACGGTCACAGTCACAGTCACAGTCACGGTCCCGGTCTCTGCTTGCGGTGAGCCGGTTTGCCACAGTGTGTGCGGCGGGACAGTCACGGTCACGGTCACGGTTACAGTCACGGTCACGACCACCGTAACGGTAACGGTCACGGTCACAGGTACAGTTCCAATCACAGTACCACTCGCATCCCAGTCACAGTCCCTCTCACGTCCCAACAACAGTCCCAATCACGTTTCAGTTCCAGTCACAGTCAGGTCTCAGTACCAGTCACGTCCCAATTCCAATCACAGTCCCACTCATGTCCCGGCCACAGTCGCGTCCCAGTCACAGTATCAGTCCCAGTCACAGACAATGGTGCAGTCACCATCTCTCTCTAGTTTAACAATGGCGCCAATCGAAAAAAAAAGCTATCGTTTTGTTGTTTATTGGGTGGTTCTCGACGCACTTTTATGATCACGGCTACTGCCGCCGCCCACACAGTTTCGCCGGTGGGGCACGGAACTGGGACATTGCAACATTCGAGTGGCGCGAATGTTGAAACCGGGATCTTCGGTGTCCAGAGCTCAGCGCCTAAACCGTCCCGTCTCGGGGGTCTTCAACCGCCCCCCTCATGTTTTTCGCGGATAGTGGGCGAACAGCGCGCAGCAGCGCACCCAAATTTGTCGTACCTTTTCCCACATCAATTTGGCATGCTGTTTCAAAATTTTGAAGTTAGGTCATCTAGGCTCAACGAGTTAGTCAAGGTCAAGTGAGGTCTCCTCCGAAAAAGTTCATCCAGTCGCCACGCTTTAACGGATGCAGATATTTTAATGAAACTTTCAGCGTTTGCTTATCTTTAGGGATGCAACAAAATGTGCGAGTGGATTTTTTTTCTCGTTTTTGACTACATATCAATTTTGCATATTTGCCGACTGCAGTTCAAATAGAAGATCCAAGCTAAAGTAAGCATTTTTTATTAGGGCAAGTTGACTCTTCCAACAACGTTTCTCGGTCTGTTCTACCCGTTGGAGAAGGAAAATTAAAGAAGACTTGAAAACTCAAAATTTTGAAAGTAAAAAAAAATCTTCTTTTTTTTTTGGGGGGGGGGGGGCCAAAAAGTCGTATGGCCCTGATCGATTTCGCTGTCCTTTTCTCATTCCAAATACATTTTTTTCATATATCCCCTAAAATGAATTCCCCAGAGCCAAACACATAACGTAAGTCGTGAAAAGTCGTGAAAATCTAGCCCCCTGATGACGTCGCTTTTGGAGGAAAATTGTTTTGCGAGGTGTATTCGGATCCTACTTGTCGAGCGCTTTCCGATGACTCCTCTTTCGTTTTCATGCAACGCTTAGTTTGGATTTTAGAGGCGAGTTATTATCCCCCGACCCCGAGACGGGGTGTGAGGATCTGACCGGAGAGACGGCGCGGGTTAACCACTCGGCCATCCCCGCTCCAGTTCTTGTTTTAAATCAACTGCGTAGAGATCATTTCGCATGCGTGTGTACCTAAATCGCAAGGTATTATAAATGGTTCAGATATCAAGCACGAGTGGTTTTTTAAGAAAGCGTTCGCGATATCTGGAGTTGAAGCCTACAATGACAATTGTCACTCGATAGACTATCTAGGTCGAAGCGAAAAATCACACCTAAAAATACCTGCAAGATCAGATGGGGCGAACTATGGCGTGGCTGGAACGAAGCCTTACCATTGAAAAGGGAAGAAAAGAAATTTGAATGAGCGAGGTGGCAACCCTACTCACCCGAGACCTCCAGATATGGTGAACATTAGCTAGGTAATAACCAGGGGGCCTTGCTATGGTTTTTCTTCTTTGTTTGAAACGACCACGACCATTCTGTGTCAGTTCCCAGCTGCTTCATTCAATCCTAGGTAGGCACATCCTGGAATTGAAATTCAAGGGGTAACTCAAAGAATAAAATATAACTAGAAGTTGGTTGATGTTTCTTCCATGCTAAAAATTGAATTCGTACGCGCACCGCCGCAACCACGGAAATACGCCGGTGACAAGTCACTAATGCCACGAGATTTCATGGCCACGAGTTGGATGACACAGATACTGATACCGCTGAATGTGATGGCTACGTGCTAGATGCCGCATCCACCGATATCGCATGTCATGGCCACGAGACAGATGGCAATCACATTAATACCTCGGGATTTCACGGCCATGAGCTAGGTGACACAGACACCGATTCAGCGAGATTTCGTGACCACGAGTTAGATGGCACAGACATTGATACATCTAGGGACTTCGAAGACATTGGCGCTGTTACAACGTACCCGAGTAACTGCCAGCCCCATCATCCCCACCTGTTACAACGTGCCCCAATAACGACCAGTCCCATCATCCCCACCTGTAACAACGTACCCAAGAACCTACCGGCCCCGCCTTCCCTTACCTGTGACAACGTACCAGTGACAACGTACCAGAATAGAGACCGGCACCATCCATTAGAAGAAAACAAAACATGGAATGAATAGATGGAAACGTTGCGCAAATGTTATCATTTTACTATGACGTACACTATCGTTCAGTTGACGACGCTCAAGCAAATGGAGTCTTTAACACCTGCGATGACAAAACCGTGTTCGAACCAGCTCGTGTGTGGTATCGAAACCATCTTGAGCGCGTTTTTAGGTACGATTTTATCATTGCAAGCATTCACGCACACGTCAAATGTCCCATGCACATTTGATTTAAAGCAAAACAACGTAATTATAGATTCACCGTACCGGTGAACATCACTGTACCAGCACGTCGTGGCAGTACTTTGCAGACGCTACATGTTCAGCGACGATGAAGCCGGCGGCCATAGCGCTGGTGATTGACTCAAGGGGCTCTGCATAGCCGAGGTGCTCAGTATGATGGTGCGGTGGTAGGCAGGTGCTGCTTACACTTGATCTGTGGCCTACTATGTCAATCGAGATGACAAGCGACATTTGCAAATGTTCGTGCAGCGGCGTCGGGTTGTGAGCTCATGGGAATCCACACGGCCAGACCGCTTTGAATAACCGTGGAGCGTACTCAGGTCATGCAGGTCTCGTGCGTGTATCAGTGAGTGTCATCGCAACGAAGCATTGAATCGGCGGTAAGAGTGTCACCGGGCGGACGCTCGCCACGAGCTCGGCGTGTCATGGTGTACCACGTGGCCGGCAGGCGTACGACCACAGCGAGACCTCCGTGCGGAAGGCGGCCGTGTTCTGCATGGTGGCCATCCACTCGCTGCGCGGCGGCGACGCGCTGCAGAGTCACCTCTCCTCGCTGCCCGCCACCAAGCTGAAGCTGGTCAACCTCTACATCCAGCGGGCGGCCGGGGCCGGCGGCAAGCCCGCCCCTGCGCAGTAACGGCCAAGCCAGTCCCTGCCAGTCTTCTAGCGTAATGTTGCACCTCGTGGTCGTCTTTCAGACGGCTCAGTGGAGTCAGTAGCGTCCTCCCACATCGCTGAGACCAACTTCCCAGCACGGCCATTCGCGTTTCTGCTCATATTTAGTAGCTGCTTTGCTTCCAGCAACTTGTGGCAGGCTTTACCTGCCAGGCGCACCTCAGCTTAGAGTCAACAGCCCGTCCACTGTAGCTATACACGTGTAATGTGCCACAGCAATGACCATCCAGGCGTCGCACCCGTCCGCTGTAGAGCTTTCTGTCGTCCCTTGAGGGCACGTGCTGCAGAGGGAGCCGTTGTGTCCAGGCGGTGGGAGTGCGTGCTGCAGAGGGAGCCGGTGTATCCAGAGGGTGAGTGCATGTGCTACAGAGGGAGCTGGTGTGTCTAGGCGGTGGGGGCACGTGCTACAGAGGGACCCGGGTGTGTCCCGGCGGTGGGGGCACGTGCTGCAGAGGGAGCCGGTGAGTCCAGGCGCTAGGGGCGCATACTGCAAAGGGACCTGGTGTATGGAGATGATTCTGAACATTCCATCACCACTCTGCATGCGATTTCCGCATTCCGGTATCCGTTCTGGTTTCGATATGTACCGATTCTAGATTCCAGTAACCATTTTCAACCAGTTTGGAGCCCGTGAGGAACATTCCACGATCGTAAAATCGCTTCGGCTTCCGCACGTATCGGCTGTGCATGATCAGAACCGACCCGACGATGTTCTGTTCCTGGATTCCGGAAACGGTTTTGGTTCGGAGTAGAGAAGTGCACGTGTTTCCGAGAAGCAGCAAGACGATGGACAATGACGGTGACCGACCACCTGTTGCACGACTCGTGTACGATGCATGTGGAAGAACTGCCAATGATCACTCATGCAGCCCACTGTTCATGCGTAGTCATGGTCATGGAAAGCCTTTCATATATTTGCATTCCTGTCTTACCATTCAGGGACGTGACCATTGAAAGACTAGGCACACGGTGAATATTATCTCATTTGAGATCCTTGGTCGGAATATGTGGACGATATTCGTTTCTTTGTGTTTGTCTATCAACCTCTTTCGCGTTGTCCGGCTAACACCTGCAAACGAAGTGGAACATAATCAATTGGTGCAACTAATGGAAATGCGCTTTATAAAATGTTGTTGGGGTTAAAGGGCATATTTGCCAGTGTCTTCAACCCTGTACACCATACATGTATGGCAATATTTTCGCAGCCACATGACGCATGCTGAGTCCATGTGCCACGCCGCATGTGCCGCTGCAAACAATACCGCCACGCCACCAACATATCCCGAGTTTAGCCCTCAGGTATGCTTGCCGAGCCGCCGTGGAGAAGACTGTTGTGATCGCCGCCGCGTGTATGGCACAGCTGTCGCACTGCCGATATGGGCACGGCTGTAACTTGTTGACGATGTGGCGTCCACGGATGGGGTGCCCGCTGGAGGAGTAAGGGTGGTCGCGGTGCCCGCTGGAGGGGTAAGGGTGGTCGCGGTGCCTACTGAAGGAGTAAGGGTGGTCGGGGTTACCCACTGGAGGGGTAAGGGTGGTCGCGGTGCCCGCTGGAGGGGTAAGGGTGGTCGCGGTGCCCGCTGGAGGGGTAAGGGTGGTCCCGGTGCCCGCTGGAGGGGTAAGGGTGGTCGCGGTGCCCGCTGGAGGGGTAAGGGTGGTCGCGGTGCCTACTGAAGGAGTAAGGGTGGTCGGGGTTACCCACTGGAGGGGTAAGGGTGGTCGCGGTGCCCGCTGGATGGGTAAGGATGGTCGGCGGTGCCCGCTGGATGGATAAGGGTGGTCAGGGGTCATGCACAAGCTCGCAGTCCTGTTCAAGGTGGGACACGTGTATTCCAGCTATATCTGGTGTTGATGAAGCGAGCCGTACGCACGGCTTGGCTGCGTGTGGTGCTGTGTGGTGACAAGTGGTGCCGAGTGGTGACGAGTGGTAATGGATCGCGCCGTCCAGAGAGCTGCGGCTCCGGTGAAGTGGTGCAGGTTTGGTGACTTGACCGTGGCCAGTTTATTGAGCTGCCGTTGTGATTCGCCGGCGGCTGTGACCGAAGCCACAGTCGGTCGACGTGGCCGCTATTGTTTCGCCGGTGGCTCCGACCGAAGCCACAGTCGGTCGACGTGGCCGCTATCGTTTCGCCTGTATATATTCAGCTGTGCATGCGCGCGGCACCAAATAATAACGCGCAGAAACGAGTGTGTTTATGTGATACGGATGGAACATCAGCTCGCAGTGGAACCCCAGGAGCACGTGCTAAACTCGTGCGTAATGCGCCCGTCACGTGCAGCAGCCACGTCGACACATCCATGCGCTGTTTTGTTCCTCGAAAATGCCGTGCGCACAACTGATGAGACTCGTCCAGAGAAGACGCTTTATCTACTTTGGATGAGCATCATTTTCATCTCAATGTTGATTATCATGCCATCCCGCGATGCTTATATAGATCTTCTATGTGCGATATTCTACATTAAGGAGTTGCCTTCCGCCCCAATATTTGGGGAGCTGCCAATTTACTATGTGTCCCATCCCAAAAGTGGCCTCCGGAAAATCTTGCATTAAGCTCACCGATATGAGCCGGAGTGGACTGCGGGTGAAGCTAGCTCGGATGGCTTACGATTAATTCAAATTAATGTTGTAAGTCGAGCGATGTACACCACGAAGTAATATTGGACTTATGCGTCATTTGGATCTTACTAGATTCGCCGTCGCTACGATTTTTGCTCCGAAGGCACCAATTGTGTGACCTGTGATTGCTGGCCAACAGGATACTAAGATTCCACACCACTGCTTCAGTTCAAGATGCTTGAAATGGTGTCCCGAAAGCAAAACGATTCCCTGAGATTATACAGAGCGTAACCTAAAGTGCGTGACCAAGGGAAGGTCGAGAGAGCATTGGCTCCTCCCTTACCTCACCTCGAAGGGAAGGCCGACCGAGCAATAATCCCTTTGAACCAGTTAGTAGTCAATGAGCAGTTACCTCATTTGAATGCCTGAAATGCTCCTTCGGGCATCCGACCTTCAAGCAGTGGCCCTTAGAACCCTAATCCCCAGCGGTGCCTCATCATCAGGTGAGTAAAAGGAAGTAGTAAGCGGTCTCCAGCCCCTACGAGGATCTAAGAGAGCGAAGAAATGGTCATGAACTCCCCTGAAGGTGTAGAAGCCCGAAGCACCTGCTAAGTGCCTCACAGGAATCGCCAGGTTTCCAACGAGACTTCCAGGAGGAGTGATGAGATGACAACTCCATTCCCTGGAGATTTGACATTCCAGAGGACGAGCTAATGGCAGCACAGGGAGAGCTCACCGACTGGGGCCCCAGCAAGATCTCCGAGGGGTTATACGGGGGAGAATGCACTCATCTGGATGCATGGGAGTCCCAGGGGACCTGCTGAAAGCTAAAAACAGCCTAAATCTAAGGAAAGCGAAATATTTTTAGGTGGTGCACAGGGACCACCAAATGCAATGGGAAAAATACCAGGCCACCCTCCCTTATTTCCTTTCAGCGAATCCTGGCTTTGTTCTTGCGCCACCCAGTCGTGAAAGGGAGCTCGAGGCTTGCAAAGCGTCCCACACTTGTAAGGGTTCCCAGCATCTTGAAAGGTACACCGAAGTTTCAAAGGGTGTCTTCGAGGTCGGGAAGGGCATAGCAGTTTGAAAGGATGTCGGCACCAAGTGGACCGTTCGGAGCTTGCAAGGTGGATAAGCAGATGGGCAAACCTCTGTAAGGCAATCAGCTAAATTACAAAGCCTCTGCGCGAACCATTTGGTTAGAAATGTGCCATATCAACTATCGTTCTGGAAGCATGATTTAATATTTATGTTAGTAGTAAGTTAGATTATATTAATTCGATGACAGCATTAGTATAATTTCGAATCATCAACATCATTGAGCAATTTGCATCATTTAACACACGCCCTGGAGGGGAGGGCGAAATCCGCCCACCCCTCCGATGTTTCATAGATAACTCCATATTGTACCGGCGGATATACGCCATTTTTTGTGTACCTGCTTCGAAATGACCGGCGCATTGCTTAAAGTAAGTCAAATGAAAATCAGCCGGTACTTTTTCAAGTTAGGGGTCGTGAAAGTAAAACATTTCGCAGCGCCAGACCACAAAAAAACGGCGCCGATGCGCTTCTCGTATATTGTAAAAAGGGAAGTGTTCTTCACAACACTAGCGACTTGTTTGATGCATGTTGTTATCCTATGTAATTAAAAAATCATGTTAGGTCGCCGAGGTCAAGTCAGGTCAAGTTCATGACAGGCCTTTGGAACCAAACTTGGTCAACTGGAATGTTGTCATAAGTGCAAATGACTGTCATGCGATTGATGTCACTTTGCACGTTACTCACTACACATTCGTAAATCTACTGTTTTTCATTGTGTGCCCAGGCGTTTCCATACTTTATTCTTGTATTTCACTCCTTTCTTTGCGAAGCCGACTGTGCCAAGCCGCCCAACGGAGCGGTCGGGTGGGCAGCCCGGTTCCCTTAACTGGAGCAGGTAATGACCTGATAAAGTGCTCCTATATAGGTGACCCGAGGTCAAATGGCGGATCTGGCATCTGTATTGCATCATTAGAAATGTCCAAAACATCACTAATGTCAAATTTGGAACATTTAAACACAATCACAGCGATCCGTAACAGTGACAAGCCGATCCACGCAAAACCAGAAATGTTTGATATTCTTACCTAATTTGACCTAGAAGATATTGACCTAAGGTCATGACATTTACACACAATGGAGTCCACTATCGTGCCAATCCACCCTGTGCATTTGGTTGCTCTAACCTTAATAGGAGCCATGATCTTATGGGGGAGGATCCGGCCTCCCCCTCCAGTGCGTGTAATTTTCAGAGGTGCTCCAGGTCGCATGTTAACATCAATCTGATTGCGTGGATTATACTAGATAGTCTTGAGAATCACTTCCGTATTCGTGCTTTGCTACGATAAGCGTGCATGTTAATATGTCGGAAATAGAAGTGGCTTATTTCAGGTTTCACGGTGTCATAGTCGGGCCCAGTCAGGACCTGTTCGCCTGGTCTCGGTTATGTACATCGCTCAATCTAATGGCATATATGGATGTTTTCTGTCACGGATTGCTGTCAATATGTGAACTAGCTTCATGACGTCCACTTGCACTTGTAGGTTGATTTCATGCCGCAATCGGTTACATAGCCAGTGAGCCAAGTGAGGTATTGCTGGAGCAAGCGCTGTAGAGTTCGATGCTAACTTCGGAGGTTCCAAGCGTGTCGGCATGCTTGTTGTTGGAACTTGGCTTCTGCCTGGGTGTCAATAACAAAACTGTAAATTCAACTGGACCAAAACGGTTCCACCAATTAACTGCATGGCTTATGCGGCTCGCATTGAAAATACACATACTCTGTTCTACCTGGGTCCAACAAAGTATATTGCCGCACTATGAAAGCACCAGTACCAGTTGACTGCTGGTTGATGTGTCACCATAGAGCCAATTATATCATCGTTCTGTATCATGTCTGCATCTTGATCATATCGGTGTGAAAATTGATAAACGCTTAACCAGCGCCGTGCCGGAGGGGTTTCGTTAACGACACCCCCGCCCCCCCCCCCCCAAGGTTTTCCGCGGACTGTAAAAGAACGGCGCTCGGGAGCGCGCCGAAACTTGGCATACCATTTACCACATCAATTTGACATGTGTCAAAATTTTGAAGGCAGGTCATGTAGGGTCAACGAGTTAGTCAAGGTAAAGTGAGGTCACCTCCAAAAATATTCAATCAGTGGTCAGGCCTTAACGTATAAAGATATTTGAATTAAACTTTCAGCGTTTGCTTATCTTTAGGGATGCAACAAAGCGCCGAAGAGGAATTTTTCATTTTTCCGTTTTTTATCACTTATTAGTTTTGCATATTTGCCTTTTGGAGTTACAATACAATTATGGCTAGAACAAGCATGTTTTATTGGGGCAAGTTGACCTGGAACAACATTTTTCGGTCCGCTCTACCCATTAGAAAATTAAAATTAAAGAGAACTTGAAAAACCAAAATTTTGAAATACAAATATTTATGGCTGGCAAAAAATGTATGGTACTGGTCGATTCCCATTTCCTTTTCTGATCCCATTTTTTTCAAATCTCCCTCAAAATGAACTCCCCAGAGCCACAAACATGATGTAAGTCGTGAAACTCTAGGGCCACTAGTGGCATCAGTTTTGGGGGGGATTTTTGAGGGTGGTGTCTGGCCTTAATCGTCGAGCGCTTCCAGATGACACCTACTTTGTTTTCGTGCGACGCTTAATTTGGAGATTAGAAGAGGGTCTCTATCGACCCCCCCCCCCCCCTTCCGGGACGGGGTGGCAGTATCTGACGCAAGAGACGGGTTGATAATGTAATTTTTTTTAGATAATGCGTCAAATCATTCGTACGCTTACTTCACATGAGGGAAACAACACCTCCTTTAACAAAACCTCGTTTATATCATCATTTTGTCTCAATTAGAGCATGGATACAACTGGAATGTTTTCGACGATGCATTTCTAGGCGAAAACCATTCCCCGAATGACATTCCACATCCCTTACCTACATGTCTGACAGTATTTCAGTCATCGATCTAAAAATATATCCCTTTCAAAGCTCTATCCACAGCAATGTTTGTGATGTTCCTCCCATTGCTCTGCTCAGGCGCCAGCAAGTTCCCACGGCAGGACCGGAGCCGGTTCCCCCGGTTGCCGAGAGTATTTCAGGATCACGTCTTGTTCTGTCTGTCTTCCCCAAGTTTCCGCTTCCTACGTCCGTGTCAGCCACCGACTCGACACAAGGTCGGGTATTCACCAGAGGCCCGTCGCATCACAAGCTGACGTACGTGATCCTGCTCGGGTTCACTTGCAGACGGCGTACTGGCACGGAGCGACGCCGACTCCTGCGTAGCTGGAATGGCCTGTCAGTATCGGTCACGCTGTCGATCCGGCTGGCCGGCCTCGGCACCGGCGCCATCTCTTCCGACACCTCAGATTCAGCGCTGTCCAGTGTGTCCAACCTGTCCGACATTTCTGACTTGTCTGATATTGCTTCTTCATCCGATTCGTCGTCATCTGACTCGGCTGTGTCCGTTTCGTCGTCGGTTTGGTTGCCATCAACCGATATTTTCTGGTCGATCTCATCCGGCTCCTGGGCCGCAGATCGTCCCTCAAGAGGAGTGTCTTCCATTTCAGAAGATTCAGCAGTGGCTGATGTGACAGTCTCGACTGGGCTAGACCTCACAGCGCTACTTCGGGTCAGCCTCTTAGCTGGCGGACTGGTGGTGTCGTCAGGAGGTGATGTACGTGCATCGACCTTCGTTACGGCGGTGGCAGCTCGTCTTGCGGTGGATCGTCCTCTTTCCTGTTCAAAATGTTCGTTTTTCGCAGATTTGTTGCTGGGAGTGACACGTCTCGTGCTTGGAGTTTCACCACCTCGGCTCTGGGGAGATGGTCCAGCTGCTGCTGACCGAACAGCAAACTCTTGCTGTATCTTACGACTTGTTCGGAGGGTAGATGTTGCTTGGGGGTGTTGGGCCGACCGTGTCAAATTGGGTCGCATTATGGGCAGTGGGCGGGTTCTCGGAAGTGTTCCGGACGTAGTAGGGCGTCGCTGAACTTGTCGTGGAGTTGCAGGCGTGCCTGAAGTTACAGCACCCATCTGATGCGGGGCTCCTGTATTGACAACAGGTGGTGTTGCACGTCGACTTCTTTCAGATCCATGAGTATTTCGTTGGGCATGCTGTGCACCTGCATTCATATCCTGATCAAGTTCTTTCGACTCTGTTTGACCCATGATTATTACTCTGTAGAACTTAGTCGCATTCGCATATCAATATGACTATATGCTATATATAATCGATATCAATGGAGATTCGTTGTGTCGGTAGTATTTTAATGTTCGGTTTATCTCATGCAGAGCGAGTGAGAGATAGTGATATTCAAACGTTGATGCCAACTCAATATATGTAAACATATTCGTCGCGAGAAAATAGTATGTCAGCTTCAAAACATCACGCGCTTTTAATTGCACATTATTTCCACTTTCAAGAGCTTCAAATTATTATTCGTAAGTAAATTACATGGTTGAAATTGAAATTGGATGCATTGGCTTTGATGACAGAACATCGCAACATCCACTCTTGCATGTGGATTAAGCTGAAAATTACTCCCTAAATTCAGGACCATTACGCAATCCTAAAATACCAATAGGTTAGTCTGATAACCGAATAAACAGCTAAATCCTATCGACAAATCCCTTTTTGTGCAATATAACACGGGACTCCATTGCACGACGTGACATTCACAGGAATGAACTGGCTGAAATATATCCTTTCCTGAAGCAACATTCGTTCCTGTTAGTGCAAAGAGACATACGTTATTTAAACGTCATCCCACAGACGCCGAGCACCATGCGCGAACGTCGAGAAACTGAGGATCTGTTCGCGTCCAGCCAAAGTATCCAAGCCCTGACGACTGATGAGAGTGCCAGACAGCGACGGGAATAGTTGCCTCCCGTAACACTCAGTTGGCCATATATGACATGGGACGCCGGCCAGAGGGCAAACCGAACATAACAGGGCCGGAAAAATGAACCTGGTCATGCGACAGGCATCTTCTGGCACTCACCAGTCAAGCAACACCAGCGCGGAAACGAAGGCCAGCCACCTGTCACGGTATTGGAGCAAGGCGGTTGACATGGCGACGCAAGCCGGTCCAGATTTTGCACATCTAACGGCGCCACAGAAACCAATCAGCACCGCTGGAACTGATCGAGTGTGCCTGGCAGGCCAATAAAAATCGGGCGACAATCAGCCAGCAAGCAGAGCAGTTAAAGTAAATAAGAGTAGAAAGGAAAACAACGTTTCTTTAAAGCAAAAATGGCGTCTGCAAACTACTGGATGAGAGAATGAGAGAGAGAGAGAGAGAGAGATAACACCTATTAGTCGGAGATCAAATGCGAGTATATACTCGCAAGTAATTGAGGTGAGATATCAGACATTGTAAAAACGTAGCAGTGAAAACGAACCTTAACTGTATGCTCATAATGTCTGGGGCGCCCCCGTCCGCTTCAGATGGAAGGCAAGCATGGCGGCGGCGACCTTTTCGGGTTCGACCTAGAGTCGGTGATGTCTTAACCGTGATGCCTGCGTCCAACATCAGGCTGTCAAAAGCGGGCAGCTCGACGCTGACGGACACGTTCTGATGCGCAACGGCGACTTGCTGTCGTCCAGCATTGGTCACGTGTCGGGGCCACCACCTGTAGGCACGGCACTACGCACTCGGACATGCGAGATGAAAGTTTGTCCTGGCATGAGCACACAAGTTCACATCTGTGACTTCAGTGCTACCTAACGCAGCAACTGAGATAGCCACTGCCATGTTGCCTAGCAATCAAATGACAAGGCTAAATGTATACGTTGCTAATGGCACATACTACGTGCTTATTAGTTATTTCTGTATTCATATACCACTGAATGCATATATTGAACTGCCGTTTGATCTCATTTTCACGTTTTATCTGTATAATTGTTGTACACCATATCCAGTTTATTTCTTTACACCATTTGCATATCCGTACACGTATATTCATTATCCACATAGCACGTGAATTGGACGTTGTGACGTAATAATATGGTGGACTTTGGCAAAGAGCCAAACGTCTCCGGCTGAATGCATGGCTCGCTGAGCCCGCTCCTCCCCTCCCGACTGTTGAAGGTCATGTCGAAAATCCGAGTGAGTGTCGCCGGCGGCGGCTGACGCGGTGTGGCTGGGTGGTTGTTGTGCTGGTGTGCTTCACAGACCATGCTAATGGAAACCCACAGGAAGCCATCGCTAGGAGGCCCGTATCGGGCCACCGCGGGTTTATTGTGGGCAGTCCTGGTCCGTGTTGCCCGCACATTGCCCTCATCTGCCCACAATGGGTCATCGGTGGGTCGTTTGCTGGATAACTTGCGGTATCCATTAGGCATACAGTATACAATACTTTGAGTTCAATTTTGAATACTCTTCAATTCAATCAGAGGTGCAGATAGGGGACGCCGTCCCCGCAAGGAAAACGATGTACACCAGCAAAAACGAGGGTGATTTATGAGACCAGGTACTTGCAACACCCCGAAGCGAAACATGTTCGGCTCGCACACGCGCCGAAAGCGGACTTGATATAATTAATTTGGGAGAAATCGGGCCCTCCCCTTAAGAAAATCCTGGCTCCATCACTGAGCACAACCAGTGTTGCTGGAGCACAAACATCCATTACGAAGAACGATCCTTGATTGGCATAGCTTAGCCATTGGAGTAGGAGCCGATGTAGAGGAAGGGAGCAACGGTAGTGCCAAATTTAGATGAGCTTAGCAATGGCCTGGCAATGAATCTCTGCTCTCTTGAGTTTAACATTCACTTTAAGACGCTTGTTAAGCCGAAATCGATCCATGTCTATGCTGCTTTTGCATACATTTAAGGAATTGCCCCTCCTCTCCTCCACTGATAAACTCTGGATCGGTTGGTGACAGTGCAACAGCAATTTAGCGGTCCGACCAGCCTGAGGCCGGGAGGAGCAAACATCATCCGGGGACCAGTCAGGTGGCGCTGCCATCGAGTCGGGACGCCGAGAGGTTAAGATGGCAGCACCTGTCTAAATCGAGGTGTTGCCGTTTTTCCCGATTCTGTACCCGCGCGCCATGATTGTTCGGTGTATTTATAGACCGGCTGCAAGCAAGGACATAAAGACATAAAAGATTAGTGCAACTCTGAGCCACAAGGGCCCTTCTTCGTTGCACTCTGTACACTGAACCAGTTGCCCACCAAATCTGCCAATCAGCCCTCCCTGTAATACTGAAAAGCAAGCCCTCTATTCTTATAATGATTGTCTAAAAAGTGGATACGCTTCACGATTTTGCGTGTCATCCTTGCGCAGGGGCCATGCTAATCTTCTCTGTATCGTTCCAATTTTAGTATATGTACTGCCGAAGCAAGTACTCTACTACTAGGGAGACTATGTCTATACTAAGGAGACTATGTCTCGTCGTGCCCCAGCAAACGACCCACCGCTGGACCCTCGCAGGCAGCTGAGGGTTATGTGTGGGCAACCGGGGCATGGACTGGGCACAACAAGCCAACGATGGGCCTGTGCGGGCCTGTCAGCAATGATTCCGCGCTGGCTTTCATTAGCAGTGCCTGTGACGCACGGTAGCTTAGGGGAGACTGGTTCTAGTTGATACAATTTTGGCGAAACCTAAAGTAACTCATCACTTTCGAAGGGTAGCGAGGGGATTGCACACACGCCAAGCCTTCTGGTATTTTCCCAGATATTTGTTTCGTGACACATAATTATTTAATTATTTGTTCATGACAAAGCATCGCGCAACTATCGGTTCATCCACTTACGCCGCTATAGGCCGAGGTTGTTACTGACTATGGGGTAAGTTGTTCAAATGTAAGTTAAATCAAATACATTGTCGGTGCATTAGCATTAGCTTACGCCGTCTGAAATGTCCATGTTTAGCTGGTACAGCAATACTACTGGTTTGAGTCCTGACTGACCATAGCTCATTGTTTTTTGCGCTTATGTAATACGCAAACGCTCATACCGTAGTTGCACCTTTTCCTCCGTTGAGTCTTTTCCATCGCGTGATAAACTCCTGTAGAAATATTTAGTAAGATTACATTCAAGCAGTCTTAGCGAACACTTTGATGCAAATAGGCGATTATGTGGTTATTGTATTTCATTACGCGTCCACAAGACCTGGATACAGGCTGATTTAATTGATGCAGGTTACATCTATTTACATCACGGATTTTCTGATGCAGGGTGCTACATGTTATGCAACATTTCGAGTACAGTGTAATAACAAACCATAAGCATTTCACCGTTGCAAATCATAGAGAACATGGCAGTGCTAACATACACCTAAACAGTTAGCAATTGTGCGTCAATTTAGAAAATAAGGGGAAGGACTGACATTAAAATTGCACTTTAGCGCTTAAAATGTGCCACATCGTCAACATTCCGCAGCCTCCGATCGAAAGGATTTGCGTTTTTTTTTTTGTCGCGAGAAAAGGGTGTCAGCAGTAGCATGTGTGGTAGCTATTGCAACTGCAGTTGCAATGGCTGGCAATGAAGCCATGGTTTCATGCTTTCGGAGAAAATGGTGCTGTGCCAACCGTCCCGTGTATCAACTAGCCGCGGTCTCCCCTAATGCTCCCTAGGTACCTTCATATGTAATACTCGTCCAATGGTTGTCAACTTTACTATTTTCTCGTAATCAGTATTTCTTGCCGATGTATGTGTTGAAACGACTTTTAACCATTCCCTGGACGGGTAATTTCTAGGTTACACTCGTAAGAAGGGCAAGTTCAAAGGGTGACAAATAAGAGCTCTTTGTCACCTCGTAACCCATCGGTTTCTATGAGGCTTACCCGCTGACGAATGGTACAGCTATGCGCAAAGATAATTAATTTACTATCTGAATTCCCAGGAAGCTAAGATCTTCTCCACCGGGATATGCGCATCTCGCGATGACGGTATTATAAATACTAACTATGGAACGCTACGCGATGTCAATGATATGTAAACTTTAGTGCGGAAGGGTGAACTTTCCTTGTAGTCCCTGCCATTTAAAGATAATCAGACATCAGGGCGTAGACATGAACAGACTCACCAAAATTATTGTGGTTGGGAGGGATGGGGGTTTGGGGAGTCAAATGCATGAAAGAAATAGACGACATAAATTAGTTTCGGAAAGTCGACTCGATAGGGACCAGTGGTATACGCCTGGTGGGTCCCCAATAATTGCGCCAAGGCTTGAAAAACCTTCGGGGCCCCGAAAAACCACGTAGGGCGAACAAAGTATGGAGTGAAGGACTAATCATTAACTGACGCTATTTTGGCCATCGCTGAGTGGTTGACGCCAGTAGCAGCGGCACCACCCCGGGTAGCCAGTGCTTTACAGTGTTGGACGTATTCGCGCTTTCAGACGATAATTTCGCAATTATTGCACCAGATAGTGGAAAGATATACGCAGCAGGGTGATTTGGCAGGCAAGTTATCGGTCTTTTCCGGCGACCTCATCCGAAGTAGGTTGAGCTTCGACCAGAATAGCTCTTCCAGGTCGAGGCGCCGGAACGACCGGTAGAGTTTTGTCCTTTAATCAGCTGTTGGCGGTGATATCGTTGTAGTGCTATTTCGCGCATATGTGCAGATCGGTGGCATTATCGGTTGCTTGCTCCGATTTTGCGCAGAGCAGTGCCAATATTTTGTGTTGATTGATATACTTTCTTGCTGTTATGAAAGCTCGATGAATCCCATTTTGCAGCAGCTATTGGAGGATGAATAAAACACGCTGCAAGCTGTGGTTTTTATTTCGACTCCGGCCGGGAAGCTGACGCGCAGTGGATGACGATGGCTTATGCTGCTTCCGGAACTCCAAAGGCATTTATTTCAAGGGCGGAAATCCAGACATCTTCAAATGCTGGGTAGGCAGGTACTCGTCTGGAGGGGAATTATTTCTTCAGAAGTGCGCAGTTGCGGTAGTCCCTCGACGCTCTCGTTCAGTACAATATTCATTGAGCTAGGAAAGGGAACTGCACTGGAGCATACTGCATGAGCGTACTTTACTCAGATGGGAGCACCTTGGGACGAAAGATCGCTTAACGAGGGGCATTCGAGTAGTACGGTGCTCCTTAAGGGTTACCCGTTTGAGCACGGGTTTTGCTTTATACATTTTTTAGTGGGAAAGTGCCAGCTTATGTTGGTTTTCCCTCCGACATTAATTATAACTGCTAGCATTCGGCTCTATGGAATGTGACCTCCAATCCATTTTAGCTTGGCCATTGTCTTCACATGCCCCTCCAAATAATTTTCATAAATATTAAAAGCCCGTGTGTCAGAGGTCAGCCACATTCCCATGTGGAGGGCACACGGAGCTCCTCCACCAGCTCCTGATGCATGCATGCAAATAAAAAGCATGGATGCAAACCAGTAAGCATGCCCCCTCAAAGGTACGCAAATTGGCATGCATGTCTGAACCTACAATTTACCCATCAAATCTCAAACGCCCATCTCCAATTTCCACTTGGACATTGGATGCTCCCGAAGTGCACTGGAGACAAGTTGTGCAGCTGGTAACATAACACATGGGCGACTATTCATATCCATCACAAATCCCATGTCTCCTGGATTCCTTCCCCACAAAAAATAATTTTAAAGTAAAGAAAGTACGACTTATACAACTTAATGACTGTGTTGATGGCCTAAGTAAAACTTTTTTTGTTAACTATTTCATTCTGAACGCCACTGTTGCGGCACGTTTGTCGTATTCCGAGTTTGCTCTTCCTCAACCGCCTACAGGCCGGATTAGATTTTCCTCATCCGGTGGGGTTGGATGTGGGTAAACCTTTTCCGGATGAGGCGCTAGAACGGGCGGTAGAGGAAATGGAACCTCAACCTATTCCGGATGAGGTCGCCGGAACAGACCCGATGTTCGACAAAAGTTGGCTGGTGATGGATGATGGCGCTCTGCAATGAACCATGGAGACTCAATCTGACTAATTGAATCCGATGATTGATCGAAGAACATGTCTCATATAAAATGGTATAACGACAGCAGACGTGGGTTTAGCTCGATTAAATATCGATTGGTGTGGGTGGTACGTGATCCGACATCTGTAAGTGTAGGGTGTATGCCAGCCAGTAATCACACGGCTAGGTTGTATCGTGTCATCCCGCCGACGGACTGGACGGCGATGTCGACAGGCCGGCGTCGCCGCACCCGCAGATGAGCGCCGACGGCGCCGCCTCGGCGTCCTCTGACCTCTGGGACGGCGCCGCCTCGGCGTCCTCTGACCTCTGAGACGGCACCGCCGGCAGCAGGCCCCGGGGTCTCGCTCGTGTCAGCCGCACGGGAACCGCCGGCGGTGGTCGCGACCGCCTCCAGCGCAGGCGGCCTTCTGACAGAAGGGAAGCCGGTGCGCGGGTCCGGGCCGCTCCGATAACAGCGCGCGGCGGGTCGCAACAGCGCGCGGCGGGTCGCAACAGCGCGCGGCGGGTCGCAACAGCGCGCGACGGGTCGCAACAGCGCGCGACGGGTCGCAACAGCGCGCGGCGGGTCGCAACAGCGCGCGGCGGGTCGCAACAGCGCGCGGCGGGTCGCAACAGCGCGCGGCGGGTCGCAACAGCGCGCGACGGGTCGCAACAGCGCGCGACGGGTCGCAACAGCGCGCGACGGGTCGCAACAGCGCGCGACGGGTCGCAACAGCGCGCGGCGGGTCGCAACAGCGCGCGGCGGGTCGCAACAGCGCGCGGCGGGTCGCAACAGCGCGCGAAGACGGGTCGCAACAGCGCGCGGCGGGTCGCAACAGCGCGCGGCGGGTCGCAACAGCGCGCGACGGGTCGCAACAGCGCGCGACGGGTCGCAACAGCGCGCGACGGGTCGCAACAGCGCGCGACGGGTCGCAACAGCGCGCGACGGGTCGCATCTCCTGGGCGCTCGCCGTGTGCCGGTCGGCGCAGATCCGACAGACGCGGCGGCCGCCTGCGCAGTACTGGTGGACGCGGTGCCTGTGTACGGGCTGCTGCGACCGGGTAAAAGATACCGTCCCTATCTCTCCCCTCCCCTCCCCCTCCACTTCCCCTCCCTCTCCCCCTCCCCTCCACCTCACCCTCCCCCCCTCCCCACAGCTCAAAGTGTGGGAGGCTTACTTTCTGGAAGATATAAAAAAATATTTAGAGTTTACCCTCGGGCAGATGGTAATTGAAAGTTGGTTACTCTTAGGTAAATGATAAATAGAAACAGTTTACTCTTTGACAGATGGTAAGCGGAAGGAGCTGGCTCTCAGACAGATGATAATTGCAGAGTTTACTCACTGGTAGATGGTAAGCGGGCAGTTACTCTCAGGAAAATGGCAGCCGATCGCAGTGCTCTTTGGGAGATGTAAACGCGTCTGCTTGCCATGCTCCGGGGGACAAATTCTACAGCAAGGAGTAAAGCAATGTTCAGTGTGCAGCATGATGTGTTGTGCTCCCTACGTTCAAATGTGCTCAGTAGCTAGGAAAGCAATTTCGCTGCAGGTGCCTACTCATGACCCGTCAATGTGGAGCCACATAAAAATTGGCACCCACGATTGTCACAGGGAGGACACTGATTAATTCCATGTTACGATTGTAGATAACTTAGAAAGTCACACTAACTTCGCATGGAATAGACGGACCCCGCCTCGTGTTTTCCTGTTGTCTACTGAGCGAACTATGAATGGAGCCATCATATCATCTACAATAGTACTTTGCGCTTTGTGTGTGCACAGCATAGTCGCGGGATCGGTGCGGGCCTCCTGCAGTTGCCCCTCTTGATCGGGCCACAGTACTTCCGATGCCACTCTCGACGCAGGATATGTGTGCCAAAATGGGATCAGTACGGACTGCCCACATCCAGCCCATGTGCGGGCTCATCGTGGGCCACCCGCGATAGTCCCACATCACGGGACCATCGTGCTTCCGATGTGGCCTTCGGCGCAGGGTCCGCGTGGGCTGACGGCGTCTGGCTCTTGTCTCAACCCCGTGAAGTCATCGCTCGCCCACCGCGCAGTCCGGTTTGCTGGGAGCATGGCCGCTTTTGTGAATGTTTATCTTTGTGATTTGAGTGCTCACAAGTTATCCCAGTGAGAGTGGGGTGGAAGCCTTATGACGAATGACGAATGATGGAAGAACGCTACCAAGGTCGGTGGGATTTGAACTTTCTGGCGGACTGTTGTTGGTGCCTGAAGAGGGACGTCCCATCTGCTCAACACAGTCGCAAGTCCTTGAAAAGGTCATTTATTCCGCAGTAGTGTGTGCTTTTGGGATGCCCTCTGAATACACCTATGGCCCATCTGTTTGGAGTTTAAACCTTTATTTATGCTTCTGTCGGATTCACTAGTAAACCAGTCAGAGCAATGTTTTGGTTCATATGAGTGAAATAACATTTTTTTAAATCGAACTAATCGAGCAAAACGGATGCCATTTTCTGAATCAGCATGAAAAACTGACCTGAAAACAGCTGAGACACCCTTGACCTTATCAATCACGCAGACACAGACAAGCCCACTTGGAAGTTGATGAAGTTGCACCTTGAAAGGCTTTGCTGTCTACCACAGCTTCGTGCAGCTGTCATGTTCCATTATAAAATTCCGTGCCAGAACATGTCAGTGTCTTTGCGTTCGTTTGTATTGTGCCGTAATCTCTCAATTTATACAAGTGACGTGCAAAGGCGGTGTGTCACCGAAATATGATATAGTCTCTCATGCACACCGTGTGTGTTTGTGTGTTTATGTGCGTTTGTCTGTGTGTGTGTGTGTGTGTGTGTGTGTGTGTGTGTGTGTGTGTGTGTGTGTGTGTGTGTGTGTGTGTTTGTGTGTATGTGTATGTCTACCGGAAATCATTGAAGAAGTCAATAAACCCATACGTATTTGCAGCATGCATTGAGATAATCGAATTAACATGTGGAAAATTTGATGTTATGGAGAGAGACGATGTTTTCTTTCATCCTCATGTGGATACTAGTGCTGTGGTTGGTTTTATCCACGTCTTTTGATACACCTAATGAGACACTTTGTGATGATTTAGGAACATAGACAAGACACAGTTGTTCCACATCGATACCATTTTCATCCTGAAACTTGCTACTGGCACCATAGTGTGGGAGAGTTATCCAGCTTTGTCAGCAGATCTGGCAGCCTGCTGCGCAGCTGCCACGAACCTGGCGTTGGCACTACACCTCCTGCCAAAGCTTCCTCAGCACCTTCAGCTGAGCATGTGCTTCCAGCTGGCGAGAGGCCACTTCCCTCGCTGCTGTGAGAGCCTCCGCCGCCGCAACCGCCCTGGACACTGCAAATATTTCCTCCGACGTCACTCTGATGGATGAGGAGACAACCTCAGCTGCTGCGAACAGCTCTGCTGCGGCGATGAGCTCTGCTGCAGCAAGCATTTCCGCCGCCGCAGCTATCCTGGCGTCCGCAAACTGTTCAGCTATGACAGCCGCCCTCATAGCCGCGGCCGACAGCCTAGCTCTGACTTTTGAAGTCGATGTCGTTTCACCCTCTTGTGCCACACCGTCGATCTGTGCTGTCTGCGCAACCCTCTCGTCGGACTCGCCGACCTCTATGTTCTCCTGATCTTCTGCGTCTGCAGTGTGCTCGTCGTCTGGATCTTCTGCGAGCCGGGCCACTCTCTGCTCCGCCGCGTACGCCGCCACTGGCCCGGGCTCGCCCTGGGGCCGGGCCTCTCCGGCGCGGGTCAGAACGGCGGCCAGGGCACACAGCAACACCGGTCGAACCTGCGGCACAGGACGCGGCCGTGGGACCC
Source organism: Imbricaverruca yamaguchii (assembly GCA_034440575.1). Taxonomy (NCBI): domain Eukaryota; kingdom Metazoa; phylum Arthropoda; class Thecostraca; family Neoverrucidae; genus Imbricaverruca; species Imbricaverruca yamaguchii. Next base: position 183,209 of record JAOTOL010001351.1, on the reverse strand, counting down.
ACCAGCTGGTGCTGAAGCTACAACACGCGACCATTGGATCCATCAGATGGTACCGAAGCTACAGGACGCGACTGTAGGACTCATCGCCTACCTCAGAAGCTACATGATGCAGTAGATGGACTCACCAGCTGGCTCAGAAGCTACAGGACTCGGGCGTGGGACCACCAGCGGGTGCCGAAGCTACAGGACGTGGTCCTGGGACTTGCCAGCTGGTGCCGAAGCCCCGGTGTCAGGTCGGTCGGTGATCAAGGAGTGACATCTGAGCGATCGGAACTACATTGCACTAATGTCCAACTGTCGAACGTCGCCACTGCGCCGGCGGTCACCAGACGGCCGGTCCTCTCCACCATCCCACATCACACCCAGCGCGTGCATCGCACTACCCGTCGGGTCTCTACCACCATCCCACATCACACCCACGTCATCGCACTACCGCGGTCCCCCCCCCACACACTACCCGTCGGGTGCTCCTCACCACCATCCCACACCACACCCAGCGCGTACATCACACTACCCGTCGGGTGCTCCTCACCACCATCCAACCATCCACACCCCAGCGCGTGCATCGCACTACCCGTCGGTCTGCAGGTATGACGTCAGACCACCAGACCGATGGTAGGTGTGACGTCAGACCACCAGGCAGATGGTAGGTGTGACGTCAGACCACCAGACAGATGGCAGGTGTGACGTCAGACCACCAGACCGATGGTAGGTGCGACGTCAGACTAGTCAGGAAGGTCGGTGATGGGGTACCTGTAGACTGGCGAGTGAAATTCGGCAGACCGACCTGCCTAGTTTGCAACCTGATGGGGCTCCCACATCGCGACCTCCAAGGAATGTTTAAAGGAAGCTTATGCTGGTCGTACATTAACACTCATGCAGTAACATATCCGGCTCGGAAGTAAGAGCGAATCCACTTTTCACCGTCCGCTTACCAGAGAGCACATGCTGCCTCGCGGCTGTGGTGGCCAGAATGAACTGCCTCGCGAACGCTGCACCGGTTGAAATACACGGGAATATGTGAAGGATACCTGATTTCCTTGATGAGAATGTTGCCTCGCGCTCGGTCCACGACAATATAGAAACGGGTCGTCTACCATACTCAGTATTCCAGCTGCCATTTTCCTTATGCTGTGTCCGATTCATTCTACATTGTAGAACTCAGTGCAGATCATCTATGATCAATGCAATCGGAAAACTGACTACGAAATATATCGCAAGTGCCAAGTTCACAAATTGAAGCGTTTCGCAAGTATTGAAGGGAATATGTATCGCCGAAGAAGACGAATCGCCACATCGATCTCGTGCATTGTGTGATAATTACTTCAACACTGTGTGACCTTTCAGCTCCAAAAGAGACATGTAAGTGAAACATCAACCTTGATCCACGTGCCCACTGTTGATGCCACCAACGTGTAGGGAAGCATGCCCATCGATTAAGTCATTGTGGCTGCTGCCGGTCTGATAAATAGCCACATATCCAAGATCCACATCTAGAACAAGATCTTTAGGAGCATGTTCGTCTCCCCTATCGTCCTTATGCATTTCATTTGTATCCTTATCCGCAAGGTCCTCCCTATCTTCAACTTACTCCAAGTCATTACTATCCTCATTATCTTCATCAGTAGCCACATCTGAAGGATCCTCATGTTCTTCAGCGCCATTCACACTTTCAGTATCTCCTTGATTTCCAGTCAATTGCCCATCTGCACTATCCTCCAAATATACGGGATCATCGACATCAGTTCCATGTCAACGTCGTCCGTACTTCCAGTGGCCTCACCAACTTCGATGTTCTTCTCATCCGTAGTGCTTTCATTAAGGCCACTCTGTCTTCCGCATGTTCGGTGGTCTCGACGTCTTCAGCATTGCCCGCAACCCTGATGAAGCATTATAGCACTTCATCAGGGTCGTCTTAGTATCCGATGTCTTCATATGTGTCGTCCTCGCTGTTGTTTTCTTCTAGATCAGTAGCATTGGTGCTATCCGCAGACGTAGCCAGTGATCCAATGACAGCAAGAGCCACCATACTAACCCGTGGAAATCAATGAATGGCAAGGCAAACAAACACGAGTGAAGAGCAATGGCGACAGCCTGCCGCCTAGTCGGGTCTGAAATCCGAATCATACTCGTTCCCGCTCCCTACGCTTCTAGCATTTCATTGTGAATTTAATCAGAATGCATATTGGGGCGACCGTACGGAAGAGGATCTGCGAGACGAACAGCGCTGGCCACCAGGCTGAGACGGTGTCACGGCTCGGGCCGGGAATTCCAGGTGGGCGGCGGAATTTAAGCCGAGGGTTAATGCGCCGTCGCCGCTGCCGCGACACCGGCCTCCAGCCCCCCGAGTCAGCGGCCTTGTGGGGTCACTTCCCCGTCCCGCCCGCCGAGGAGCCGTCCTTGCCGGGTCACTTACCCGCCAACTCACTCAGCCGGCCAATGTATGCGAGCGCGCGTAAGGTCTCGATCCCTGTTTTTCCCGCACAGAGGAGGCCGATGCAGACCATCACTCTGGGCGTCAACCCGCGCCGTCTTTCCGGTCAGATCCTCACACCCTGTCCCGGGGGTCCTTTTATCCCGCCTCTAATCTCCAAACCAAGCGTTGCGCAATGTGGATGGTGAGTCCCTAAGTGAGCAAAATGCAGACTCCCACGGGCTATCTCCACCTTTTAACTATCTGTTCCGTTTCTTCAATTTGATATGCTTGCCATACAAAATGGATACTCCGAACAGCACTCACACTGCCTTTGTTAGGTCGGCAACAGCTGGGCTTTGTCAAATCGCAGTCAAATTGTATGCTTGCAAGCGCAATGTTAGCGCGGAGCGAAGCTTGATATATTGTATGGAAGATGATATTCCGTCCCCAGCATCGCATGAGTCCTGACCGGTCTGAACAGTGCACATTGTGTAGGCGCGCGCGCGCGCGCGCGTGAGTGTGTGTGTGTGTGTTTGTGTGTGTATGTGTGTATGTGTGTATGTGTGTATGTTTTATGTGTGTGCGTTTGTGTCTATTATGTCTGTGCATATTTTGTGCACAATTGATTCTGTAGTGTCTACTCACTTCGTGCAGATCAACTTGTTCCCCGCTGTCACTAACGCAGGGTGCCCATTGGAGCGAGCTGAGGGGAAGCTAAAAGCCTGCAGTGCTCCGCAAAATCAGCTGATCGGTTTGGAACACGTATTCCTGACTCAACCGTACGAGCAGTTTGTAAACGTCCGGCCGAAGCACTTCGTTTGAGTTCTCTGACGCGTCTCAAGGTCAAGGAATTTCCAGAACTATCTCTAGCTTACATGTACCCTGTACTGCGTCCAGCAGTGTGAAAGATAATTGGCTCATTTAGGTCAACCAAAATCAGCTGAGACACATCCCTGAGTAGAGCGTAGAAAATATATGTTGTGATCAATTTGTGAAGCATACACGCAACAGGATTCCATCCCTTGTCATTGACCACAACATAAATTATAATGATTTTAGATAAGATTTTACTAGTGACTGCGTTACACAGAGACTAGGAATAGGTCATCTTCCAAAACTGCGATGTGGAAGCAAATGGCATTATCCTCACGAGGTTCGATGCATTTGTCACAGCTTCATATGCCGCAGAACAGTCAGGTTCCTGACGGCTGGGCAGTGCTCTGTCGTGGAATCCTACGTCTACTTCTTCTCTCAGTTTACGGTAAAATAGGGAAATAGACGGGGCACGAAAGGAACGTTCCTGATAGTGATGCTTTCACAATGCAATGGTGACGCACGCATCGACCAAATGCTCTCCTGCGCTCCTACCGCAGTCACCGCTCTCGACATTGGCACGCTGACTCCACACGTCGGACATCTCCAGATCCGGGACATGCCCGAGTCAGACTCATAGGCTCTCGTGGGGTCATTGCTCCGGCCGCGACAAATGGCGACATCGCACCGCGCCACTGGGACTTGTGTATGCTGACCATCACTGTTGCTGGAAACTGAAGGGACGCAGATGGCATCGATGCTCTCTGTGTGGGAGTTCTCCCGGTGCTCATCGATGCTTCCGGTGCGGTTTGTTATGGGATGCAAAGAGTATTTCCCGGTTATGTTCGTTTTCTGTCGTTCCTCACAATTTTTTGTCGTGTTTTGCGCGGCTCCGAGTTTTTGCCCGAATAGCTATGCATATCAGTCATATATCAAATTCCATGCCTTTAACCACCCCGCAATGAGCATCAGTTTTTAATTGGAAATTGGAATATTACCGTAGGGCAGGATAGATATCGAAAGAAATGTGAGGAAAACGTGGTAGGACGTTCTGCTTGAGGAAGAGAGTGGCTTCTCAAATTCTTCCTGTGGTGATGATAAGAAATGCCCTGACAGAAACAATGGCTGTGTGCAACCTTCCCCAGCCGGCGTGCAATTCCCGATATGCAAGGTACGGGACATCAGCTTTGCTAGTTCAGACGAGACGAGGTGCCCTGACAATCCATCAATCGCTGCCCGGCGCACTGGATCGCGCCACTCCTCGTCCCCTTTACTATGACTATTGACTTTTCACCGTGTTTCCTTCTCAATTTCAAGGCTCATGTTTATCGCTAGTAATACATCAATGTGGTATATTGTAAAGGAAGATGTCTTCAAGCAAAGTCATCGTCGGTTTAGCATGCATTTCCATCGTATCACGTACACCATTTTAGGCTTCAGATAAGAAGGGAGCTAGCGCTGCAACGGTGCAACAGCATGGCGCCCACGTGCGTTATTTTCGCTCGTGCACTCACCAACCATCTGGTGGTGGGTGCACCCATCTGGTGGTGGCTGCCTGGTCTCTGGTGAACAGGAACATTGCCCGAGCCATGCTGCAGCGACAGTGACAATGCAATACGATGCAAAAGTATTCACGCGCCGGGACGGAAAATCGATCACAGGCCTGGCACAGAACGACATGTCGCGTGCCGCCGGTCCGGGTCGGACGGTACGCCGCCAACCCACCGGCAGCGCCGACTTTATAAATGTCACGTGCCAAACCCAAGGAATGGCACTGCCTTCCCCGCGCTCCACGAGACCATGCCCATTCTGGTAAGAGTTCCGTGATCGGTCAATGAATCAGGCAGCCAGTGTACAGCTATTATTAACAATGATTTGGTTTCTTAGGGAGTAGCTGATTCGAAGTTTGGCAAACAAAGCTCATAATTGAGCACGTGGAATGGCAGATAGAAGCATTGATCTCATAGCTTAGTTCGGGGCATAGGTCGTGGGACGATACCGACATACTCACTTAACCCGCACCGTCTCCGGTCGGATCCCCACACCCCGTTTCGAGAGGGGACAGATAGTAACCCCTCTAAAATCCAAATTAAGCGTCCCACGAAAACGAAAGAGGTGTCATCGGAAGCGCTCAACGAGTAGGGTCCGGATCCACCCCTCAAAATAATTTCCCCAAAAAATGATGTCACTAGGGGGCTAGATTTTCACGACTTTTCACGACATACTTTATCTGTTTGGCTCTGGGGAGTTCATTTTGGGGGATAATTGAAAACACGAAAATTACTTGGAATCAGAAAAGGACAGCGAGATCGACCAGGGGAATACACTTTTTTGAACCTCCCAAAATGAATTTTCTTTGGAAATTTCATTTGGAAATGGGTAGAGCAGACCGAGGAACGTTGTTGCAAGTCAACTTACCCTAATACAAAATGCTTACTTTAGCCATAATCTTGGATTTGAACTGCAATAGGCAAATATGCAAAAGTTATATGTAGTAAAAAAAACTGCAAAAAAATCCTCTCCCACGTTTTGTTCCATCGCTAAAGATAAACACATGCTGAAAGTCTCATTCAAATATCGGTATCCGTTAAAGCGTTACGACTGTTTGAACGTTTTTTCGAGGTGACCTCACTTGACCTTGACTAACTCGTTTACCCAAGATGACCTGACTTCAAAATTGTGAGACAGCATGCCAAATTTGTGTGGGAAAGGGTATGCTAGATTTTGGCGCGCTGCCGTACGCCGTTCGTTCAATATCCGCAAAAATACCTGAGGGGGCGGTTGAAGACCCCTCGAGACGGGACGGGTTAATTGACAAAGTCTAACATTACTACGTTGTCATTCATGATAAAGAAATAACTCTCCATGTAGTTAAGTGGCATCGACATTTGTTCTTAGAAACCCACTGCGGCTGGTCCCAACGATGGCGTAAGTTACCATTTATTCGAATATGTGGCAAAAATGTTGAACTAGTGGATGATTAAGATATGAAGCTGGACAGATGGACAAGAATATCACACGCGTTTAACCTGACCCGTCTCTGGGGGTCACACTTTAAGGGATACAAATATTTTAAGGGAACTTTCAGCATTTGCTTATCTTTACGGATGCAATAAAACGTACGAGTGGAATTTTTCATTTTTTGGGGGTTTTTGACTACATATAAATTTTGCGAGTTTGCCAAATTGTACTTCAAATACAGGATTCTGGCTTCAGTAAACATTTTGTATTATGGCAAGTTGACTTCCAACAACGCTCCTCGGTTCGCTCTACCCAGTGGAAAAGGGAAATTTAAGAAAAATTGAATCTAAAGTTTTGAACTTAAAAAAGAAGTATTTTTGGGGGGCCCAAAACAAAATTATAGCCCTGGTCGACTTTACTGTTCTTTTCTCATTCCAAATAATTTCTTTTTCTTCATGTATCCCCAAAATGAACTCCCAGAGTCAAAAGCATAATGTAAGTCGTGAAAAGTCGTGAAAATCTAGTCCCCCTGGTGACGTCACTTTTGGGGGAACTTTTCTTGGAGGGTGGACCCGGACCCTACTCGTCGAGCGCTTTCCGATGACACCTCTTTCGTTTTCGTGCGACGCTTAGTTTGAATTTTAAAGGGGGGTCTTCAACCGCCCCCCCCCCCCCGAAACGGGGTGGGAGGATTTGACCGGAAAGACGGTGGGGGTTAAAATTTAAGAAATATAATGCAACATGATAAGCTACTAGGTGATTGCCAAAAACAAATTGCTGACCACAGCGAAAGTTGTTGAAACATATTCGTGGTTGATAAAATAAATGCTGTCAAATGAAATCAAATGAAACGAAGGAAGATGATTAGCATATACGCTGCATCTGGCGATGCATGTGTTTAGGAAACCTTCCAAGGCTTGTTTTTCGAGTGACCTGATCTAATGTCATTGACATTTGACACTTAATTTAACCCAGAATGTTTATCGCATACTCTTTGTCAATTTTTGTCGTGAACTATGGCCTCCAAGATTTATTCATACTCCCACAGAATACAGATAAAAACATGGAAATTGAACTGAACTGAAGTTGGTGAGGTCACCTTGACATTTACATTTCCGGATGGAAGGTTGTTCGTCTAGATGGAAGGACAGCATAGTTTTGTGTTGTTTTGTGTTTTGTGATGACATGTTGTAACTATTCCGGATGCCGAATATCACTGTATATCTTAGAACATCACTCGCTTTGGTCCTTCGCAGGTCAATGACTTTGAATAACATGGAGTTAAACGCCATACAATACATGTAGAAAATGTGCACAAGAAGCTACGGAAATCTGTGTGGCTCTGTGTCTACTCATTCGCTACTATCACGGAAAACCCTGAGGTGGGTGGTGTCTCACGGAGACCACCCCTCCCTCAGGGCGTAAAGACATAAAAATATGAAAGATCAGTGTAACTATGAGCCACAAGGGGCCTTCTTGGCTGAACTCTGGACACTGAACCAGTTGCCCACCAATTCCGTCGATCAGCCCCCAGGGGATTACTGAAAAGCAAGCCCTTATTCTTATTATGATTGTCGATGCTGTTTTTAAAGATGTTCAGTGTGCTGTTACTGACAATGGTTTATGGCAGCTGGTTCTAGTGTTCTATTACGCTGTTGGTATAGAAAGACTGTATTAATCTTGTCCTGCTGTGGTTAACTATAATTTTGAATTGATGACCTCTAATTGCATCATTTCTGTTAAATTGAGACATTTCCCTGGGACATCCCTTATCCTGACCATGAACAAATGTAAAGACCTCCATGAGATCTCCTCTCAGCCTTCTATATCAGAGTGAAAACATTCAATTTCTCCATTTTTTTTTCTCCTATGCTAGGTTGCTTACACCATTAATCATTTGTGTAGCACTCTTTTGTACTCTTTCTCTGAACGCCAACAATATTTGCATGACTAGGAGACCATGCATGGACACAGTATTCCAAATGTGGCCAGACATATGCACAGTAAATCTCCCTGATAACTTCCTCACTTCTGTAAGATGCATTCCTAAAAGTTTTCACTCTCGGTGGGCCTGGCGAGGATGAAACATTTTGCATGAACAAGCCGTACAAGATGTCGAAATATGATATGACTACTGATTCAAATGATCAAACAACAAGGGAAGAGTATAACAAATGTAGAAACCTGATGTCAGTTTACCAGGTCAAGCGGAGATTTAAACGCAAAAAAGGTATTGTGCATTCCTTTGTGAAGAATCGATATTTATCACAGGCATATATGCAATGACGTATGATGTCCTTTGGTGGTGTACCAATATTCAAATCAGGTCAGGTTTGGCCAGTGAGTTCAGACCTGAAGCGTCCTGAGAGTGCAGTTATGAAGGGCACTCCGGATGCTATGGTACAGACTACTCCGACATGAGAATGTCTAATTTCGGTGCTTTCGTTTCTGTTGTTGGTTTTCTTAAAGTATATTCGAAACTTTTAAATTTGGAAGAAATTGTGGAGCCTTTTCGGCATCAATGTAAATGTTTTGCGGTTGTTCTAGAAATTTTCAAACAACGGAAGTATTTTAACCTTGCATTAGTGATGTTCATTACCTGTTTCTGAGCAGTGTCTGCTTCGATAATCATTAAATTGAGCAATTGACCACACAGCTGCAGGAACTTGACCTTGATTTTATCCGTGACATTGAACGTTGCACACGCATTATGCGAATTCTTCAGTTCAGAACTGGTGTGGCCTACCCCGTCCGTGTGGTAATTTGACCGCGATGGCAATTATTGGCTCCTAATTTGAATCCACCGTGCTTCTTTAGACAACGTCATACCATATCGTTCTTGGCCAATGGTCTAGGTGACTTATTGTCGCATATAGTGACAATGTTGCAGGAATGCAGTAAAGGTCACTATATGTCAGTGGCCTAGGCGATCTAGCGTGGCAGGTCATGACCATGCTGTAGGAAATTGGCCTCCGGTATGATTTAGAGCGTTGCATTCGAATACGGCGACCTTCTTCGCGCCAAAAAAAGCAAAGTTCAGTTATGTCACATGGAGCCACCAAATATGTCTGAAACCGTGCTTGACCAATTGTGGCTGTTTCATCTTTTGTGCATTTCATCATTCGACGTCAACCGATATTTGTCGTATTGCTCTAGCATTCTTATCTTGTGAATTGCGGTAAAATTACGTTCTTATGCATTATGTATTGTATGTTTTCATGCTCCTTCACCAGACCTTGATCTCGGAGTTCTGCTCAAATAGTCCGGATGAATTTGCACGCTGTTAAAGGCACCTATTTTGCATTTCCCTCGAAAAGAAAAGAAAAAAATATATAGGTTGACACAAGCACGGAGGTTTTTTTTTGTCGCGACGATGGGGAATGCCGTCCTGGAATTATTTGTGTGCTAAAACTGAAGTGCAATATAATAGTATTTTCGGCCACTAATTCAACAGTTTCAAGGACGAGAGCCGCATTTGAACTTCATCTGACCCATGGACGAAATGTACCTTGTTGCAATTGTTCAATACCCAACATGTCGAGAAATACTATGATTAATTTTTATATCGCGTAGCGGGTGCTGGTTTTGCCTACAGCCGGATTAAATGTGGCAATACGGAATATTTTTATCAAAACTCAAAACAAAACTTGACCATTAGACTGACCTTAGACATCGACCAGTAATACAAATACAAGCTCCGGTATCAATCTTGGGATCGCACTAAATTCAATGGGCTATGTTTTAGTTCCACGTTCTTCGCAATCAATTTGAGAAATACTAGGGCTTTCTCACCCCCTTTCCTACACTGGCCAAGGTGGCAAAATGCCGTGCACCGGCGATAGTTCAGATACGCGAGACATCCTTCAGATTAGCTGAATCCGCGCGATGGAGGCGGGGATGGCCGAGTGGTTAAGGTGTTGAGCTCTGGATGCAAAGGTCCCGGGTTCACATGCACACCACGCGGGATATCTCCCAGCCCCGCGGCCCACCGATGAAATAGTGTGGGGGCGCCATTGAACTTGATCGTGCATAAAGGGCGTTAAACCTAAACCACCCGATAGACAAATAAACAAATGAGAAGAGCACGATAGTAAAATCTTCAGAAAGATTAGTTTTAACCCGCTAAATGCATGCTTCAAAGAGCAAAACAACAACGATCATCTAATAACTTTGGGGGTGTCATGGCAAGTGGACAACACCTTTCAATCATTGTCTCATAACAGAAAAAAAACATCAGTTGTTGCTTTTTCATTCATAGCAACAACACTTTTTCATTCATAGCAACAGCTCTCCGCATGGCTCCGTTAGCTTCACGGTTCCCTCACCACCGAAGATAAACGGCAAATTAAATGGAGCGTACGAATCGAAGCATGCTAATTTATCTGACAGCGATTATTCATAAAACGGCCTTGTTGGCGTTCACACACTGTAATTTACTGATTGTATCCCTTCGAGTTAGTTCGGCTAAGGCGAACCATTCAGATGCTATCGATTCATTTATATTAAATTATCATTTCGTCCCGACATACGTGACAGATTCTAACTCGCTGTAAGACATTTGAAACCCGAATACCAGCCACAATTAACTGCGAATGAAAACGTCGCAGAAGGCGAAAAAAGTGCTGTGAAGTTTTGTAGTATCGGACATAAACTCCTATTGACGTCTTGCATCTGTTGCCCTGTCATATTTGAAACATTTTGATAGCCTTCCCATATAAGGATGGCTGGCTCTTACCCATATTATTTCTACCGGTCTTGGACCAGAGCTGCAGGACACAAATCAGTGCGACGCTGTCAGCCGCATCTCAGCTTTATCTCTCCATCCGATGGCTGACCTGCCACAACACATGTGCCAACATTCGGAAGAATAATGTCTTCTTCGCGCGGAGCCACATCTTGCACGGGCAAGTGTGGGAGAGAAACACAATGCGAATATCGAGGAAGATGGTGTCACGTGACCTTATTCGAGTGGTTTAGGACCTTCACGTTGCAACGTGGCTCGAGAACATAGAAATGTCAATTAGCTATCCATCGTCTGCTGGGACTGACTGCGATAACGGGCGTAAAATACATTATTTAGTGAAACATGCGAGAAATATATCATCATATGCACTGCTGAAGGTAATATCATTTAATCCATAGTGACCTGACTTGAGTTGAGGTTGTGTTGCTCAAATTGTGGTGTGCTGTGTCGCACATTATTGTTTTCCTGTACGACCAAGCCACTTGGAATAGCATCCACTCGCCTCGGCAGGGCGGGACCATCTGACTGCGATCACCAGGAAACTCCTCGTAGGGGAATGCTTTACCGTTTTCACGGTAATGGGATTTGGTCTGCGAACGATACCGCAAGCTTGATGAACAGGAAATGAGAAATGTTATTTGTCGTAATGTAGATGTCTGTAAATGTAGAATGTCGTAATGTAGTGTAAATGTCGTAAAATAGCGATATGGAAACATAAGCGGATTGGAATATTGCGTCTGTCGCAAGGCTTCGTCAGCTATCTATTCTGCATCGTGTATGAGGTAAAAATTAGTATTCCGCGCGCGAGGTAGGCCTTTCTTAGAGGAGGCACCAGGCATTCGTTTTTCGACATTTGAAGAATAAACTGCGTTTTCCACTTACAGTTATTTCCATTATCCTGAATTGCCCCATTCTGCTTTGAAGACATCCTAACCAATTGGTGGAATTAGTGGCATGATAAACATGAAATGGGAAATCAGTTGAGCACGAATTATTAATATTCATCGAAATTCAAAGACTCATAATTTTCCAACATTCACATTAAATATGAGCATCATTGAGCCCTCAATTTCGCTACCTTACAACGGATCAGGTTGAGTCCATCCAGCCTACGGAAGGAACCACAGTGAGATTGTAAGCTAGTTACGTAGTAAGACATGAATGCATTCTTTCTGATCTTGCTAATAACACCAATGGCAGCAGTATCAGATTTCAGGATGAAATGCAAGCATGCAGCACGTTTGTGATTTCTATAATCGCCCTCAATGAGGGTATCCTTAGGAACCAGTGCCAGCTATTAGATATTAGATACATGCAGATGTCATGCTGGAACTTCAAATGATTCATGCTGACAAGTAGAGTTAGGTTTAGACGGTAAACCCTTGCAATGCGCCAGAATTTATCATCCCTGACAGCGTGGAAGGGGCCCACATAATCTCCGCCGCTGACCCCACACCATATCATTACCACTTGCTCCGGACTAAGCAGAAGAATGCGGTCACCCAATCAAGGTTGCTATGGCATCAAACTTTTAGCGTTACTTAGACCGTTTGTGTCTGCTTCATATGGTTGACCTGGCAGATGAGATCAGAGAGGCTGATATGGGCAATAACATTCGGCAAGGCCTTTAGACTCTGATGATGAAACATTCATGATCTCGTGGTATCGGTGATCTGCAAAGCGAAGTATTACACTAATGCCATGACTTGCATCGAGGTTAAGGCCACCAGTGAGGCTAAAATCGTGCACGGGCATACGACTTATGGGCAATGGAAGCAAAATAATTTCTAAGTAGACTGCTCATAATAATTTAATGGATAAAGTCGAAACGAAATCAAATATTTGTGATTGTTTGATCTTCGTTTGAAAATCTCTAGCACAAATCAAGTTTTGACTTACAAATAAAGGAACATCTAACATTCTACAAAGTAAATGCATTGTGATTATATCCGGCTAAGAATGCATTAGAAATATGATCAGAGTGAAACATGTCGCTTGTATCTCTTCGGGTGCTTATTTCTGTTTCGCAATACACAGTATCTGAGTCGTCAAGACGTCCGCGACTGGTATAATTCCGGGACCTTTGAGGTCATATATCTGTGACATGACCTGCTCTTGACATGAAACTTGGAATGGAATTTGATAGATATTTGACATTATAGTACTTGTTCAATATATCAACTGCACAGCATTATGCATAACAATCACTGAGGCTATTTCATTTTGATCAGGTAGCGCGTACTCGGATGCATCTGTCTGTGGTGAGCATGCTATGACTATTTGCACATATACTCTTGTTTGTTGTACGAATCATAGCCTCCTGTATATACACGAAGCTCTTTTCCAATTTTGCTTCATTATTGGCACGTGCTTCTTCCATCCGAGTATAAACGGCTGCCAATGAATGAAGCCTGTCATTGCCGTACACTTGCGTGTAGTTCATGAAAAGTGATGGTATATAATTGCTTTGGCCTAAATGAGATCCATTGTGGCACAATCGCGCCCACACCCACATCAATTACTTGCATAGTTTGCACGGAAATCTGGCCGTCACCGACGGACTTGCATGACGGCGTACTTGTGTAATGGACGAGTTCGTGTCTGAGTGGACATTTTAAATTCGTTCATTGCACCGGTAGGACTTCTGCTTTCCTGGTCTAGCTTTTACTCAAGCCTTGCATTTTGTTTTATTTAGAGAAGTCATTCAGGTATTTTATATTGTCATTATTGATCGCGAGCTGATGTTATTTTATTACTCAGTTCGTTTTCTTTGTCGTTTCAACTTATTGAGTAAAACACATAACACATGGCAAATATGACACTGCATGGCATCCTGTGTTCACACCTCCATCTTGGTTTCCTGTTCGCCATCATACTATTTCTTTTCACAGGTACTGCTGCCATTATGGATCTCAATATCAGCAGCAGCACCTGCTGGCAACAATGTGGCGATATTCCTCGCCGACGAGGCTCACGCTGTTGGTGCAACTCTAGCCGGTGCAGCTCTCTTTCAGACGGGAACACCATCCCCGCAGCGTGCTGAGAGACAAGCTCCTGCGCCTGGTGAGAGTCATGCGCCAACTGGCGTTCTACAGGGAGCGGCTGACGCGGATGCCTCACGCGAAGCTTTCCATCAGTCGTCTCTCAGCGTGCTGAGAGACGACCGCGACGATCGCGACAGCCGTGATGAGCCGGGCGACGATGTTGAACCGGGGAAAACACTGAGAGGTGAAGGAGGTGACGACACAGATAGTGATGACATCAAGGCCGGAGATATCAGCTATGGAGCATCCGGCCAGAAGTCTGGCTCTCCAAGCGACCCCAGCCTCGTGAAGCGCAATGACGACGGGATCAATCCAGACAAGCTTGGAGATCAATTGGATGTCAGAGATGGTGATGGTAAAACTCACGATGAAGATGATTACGGTGGTAATGATGACGATGACGATAACGACGACGAAGCTGGCGACTTCAGAATCTCCATCGACAACTTGGCTAATGCATACGTGCGTGGTCCAGCATTTGACGGAGTCAGTCGGGCACATGCCGACAATGTCGGTTATGGACGGGGCGCCAGGGACAAAGAAGATGTCATCGATCAAGATTCTGGTAGTGGTGGTGACGATGAAGAAGATTCCAGCACATTCATTCGAATGCTAGATTTTGCCAGCTTCCAGGATGCCGTGGGAGGCGATGACAACGACGAACGTGTTCGAAATGTACAACATGATCAGGGTGGTCGAACCACAGATGACTACGATGACGACAATAATGAAGATGATGATGATGATGATCGATGATCATGATGATGAGTTAAATCGTGTCGAATACGACGATTTTGGTGGTGACTATGATGATAATCTTCATGGCCAAAAACATGTACAGTACCACGATTCTGGCGACGATTATGCTGCTAATTATGGCGACGATTCCGGCGATATCAATGACAACGATTATGTTGATGATGATGATGATGACAGCGGTGATGATTCTTCAACCACTAATAGCAAATTGGATGTAAATTATATGCGGAAAGTTGTAAATAATGAGAAAATTGAAACGCATATCGACAACCTGGGAAGTGGACAGATCGGACATGATGAAGGCAATGATGATCATCGAGATGATGAAAAAGAAAGAAATGGTGATGATGACTTCGGCACATTTACCGATACATTAGGCAATGAATTCCATGGACAAGGGGCTCGATTCAACGGAAACCGAGAGCATGCAACGAACACTGACTACAAGCAGGATTTGAGGGACTACGATGACGATGACAGTCAGGATGTTGATGATGTTGATGGCAATCATGATGACAACGGGGAGCGCCATGACTTGGATGACTTCGATGATTTCGATGACTTTGAAGGCTTTGATGACGATGACACGAAACGATTTGTGAAGACTAAAGCTTTTGATCATGCCGACTTCTCGCAGAACGCTCAATATGAGATTGATGGTGATAGGTCTGAAGATAAAGATGCCAGAACTCTTCATGAAAACTTAGATGATGAGCTACGGCCCACACCGGCAAAATATGCAGACAACATGGAGCATGTTTACAGCTACGAGTCGACAGCTAAGAGCACAGTTGATCACACTGCTAAAGACGGTGACTACGATCGAGAAAGCCAGCCTACGAGCAGTCAGGATAACCTTTGCTGTGATGATGGTGATGATGACTTTCACACATTTACCGATATCTTGGATGGTGAATCCCATGGCCGAGGGGTCCAATATAGCGCCAACTATGCTACGAACACTAACTGCAAGCAGGAGTTCAGGGATTGCGATGACGATGGCAGTCAGGATGCTGATGATGTTGATGACAATGACGATGGCAGCAGGGATGGTTATGACATCGATGACAAAGGTTTTGATGACGATGAAAAGCCATACTTTGTGAAGACTTTGGATCATATCGACTTGTCGCAGGACGCTCAATATGAGATCGATGATGGCAGTTCCGAAGATAATGCTAGAACTCTTATCGGGAATTTGGATGATGAACCGCGGACAATACCAGCAGTATACGGAGACAATGTGAAACATGCCCACACCTACGAGTCTACAGCTAAGGGTACAGGTCATCACACTTTCCAAGAAGATGACTACGATCGAGAAAGTCAGCATATCAACAGTCAGCATAGCCTTCACTATCATTATGGTGTTGATGACTTCGGTGTATTTACCGATGCATTGGACAGTGCATTCAATGGACAAAGGATTCAATTGAACGGCAATCGAGAGCATGCCAGGAACACTGACCATAAGCAGGAGTTCAGACACTACGATGACGACGACAGCCAGTATACTGATGATGATGATGGGAGTTACGATGACAACAGGGAGCGCCATGACATCGATGATTTTGATGACTTCGAAGGCCTTGATGACGGTGACACGAACCGCTTTGGCGAGACTAAAGTTCTTGGCCATATTGACTATTCGCAGGACGCTCAATATGAGATCGATGATGATAGATCCGAAGACAAAGATGTCAGAGCGCTCATGGGGAACCTAGATGGCGCACTGTGGCGTATGCCAGCGTACCAATCCTGGACCAACATGGAACACGTCTACAAATACGAGCCTAGAGCTAAGAGTTCAGGTCAACACACTTTCGAAGACGGTGACTGCAATCGAGAAAGCCAGCAGATCGACGGTCAGGATGGTCTTGACTATCATGATGATGATAATAGCATCAGCACATTCACCGATGCGTTCGACGGTGAATTATATGGGCAAATGATTAAATACAACGGCAACCGACAGCATGTCACAAACACTGACTACAAGCAGGAGTTCAGGGACTACGATGGCGATGACAGTCAGGATCCTGATGATGTTCATGGCAATGATGATGACGACAGTGATCGCCATGACATCGATGACTTTGATGACTTTGAAGGCTTCTATGACGATGACATGAAATATTTTGTGAAGACGAAAGCTTTTAATCATGTCGACTACTCGCAGGACGCTCAATATGAGATCGATGATGACAGATCACAAAATACAGATGCTAGAACCCTTATCGGGAACTTAGATGATGAGCCGTTGTCCATACCAGCAGAATCCGGAGGCAATATTGAGCATGTCTACCACTACGAGTCTACAGCTAAAAGTACAGGTCATCACACCTTCAAGGACGAGGACGATAATCGAGAAAGTCAGTCCACAGACAGCCAGGAAGCTCTCTACTATTATGATGGTGATGATGACTTCGGCACATTTACCGATACATTGTACAGTACGTTCCATGGACAAGGGATTCAATACGACGGCAGCCGAGAGCATGTTACAAACACTGACTACAGTCAGGAGTTCGGGCACTACGATGACGACAACGCCCAGGATGCTGATGATGTTGATGGCAATGATGATGACAGCAGCGATGGCTATGAAATCGATGGCAAAGGCTTTGGTGACGACGACACCAGATATTTCGCTAAGACTGAAGCTTTTGATCATATCGGCAATGTGCAGGACGCTCAATATGAGATCGATGACGACAGACCCGGATATAAAGATGCCAGAGCCGTTATCGGGAACTTCGATGACGCGCCGTACCGTACATCAGCAGAATACGGAGACGATAGGTAGCATGTACACAGCTACGATTACACAGGTACGATAACAGACGAAAAAGCCGGAGACGGAGTCCACAATTTGTATCATGATGACGATGATCGTTATGATGATGATGTTGATGTCAACCAAAGCGGAAGGCCAGATGATGCACACTTAAAATAATCCGTGGCAATCGACGATGGAGAATTAACTTACGACTTCGAACATCAGCACAGCCGAAGATACAGAGAGGACGATAGAGAAGATGATGATAATGAAGAGGGCAGTGATGATGATAATTTCAGGTTCTTCACTGCAGCGCTTGGTGAAGCACACATCCGCAGATGACATCATGAGACTGGTAGGGCGATTGGCAGCCACACTTCTGGAACGATGGAACTGACGATGAAGAACACAGCATAGCTGGGGGATTCAATAGACTAATCGCGAGCAATAATCTGAGTGATGATGGTTTTCACATTGCGCGCCAGCACACGATTCATGACTTTGTCCATTCCCAAGCATAACTTCTCACAGACGGAAGCGAAGCTGTGTACCTCGCCCAATGACGACGACGACTATTCGCTGTCAACAGCTGACCACTCTTAACAGTGTCAGGAGCACTACCAGCGCCGGCAATTCTTACATGAACCACAAATTTCAGTCAGTGACAGCAAGGACGGCGGCTATCAGTTGGAACATTTTGCAAATGGGGCAGACCACAACGTAGCACTTGGCATATTTGGTTCACACCACAAACGCACGACGAAGACTAGTTCAAACTTCAATCCACTTTTCAAGCGCAGTACATCTATACAGCCAAAAGCGCTAGGTGGTGGAAGATGGCGTAGTTGCAGGACATGCAGTAAGTCGTCATCAGTGACTGAAGACGGCCAGCTGTCGTGATGTGACACTCCGCCGTGCTCGATAAGGCTCGTGTTCGAGATAGCCGACAATTTGGGGCGTTGTGAACCTTCCGAGCCGGCCAGCTGTGTTGCACATCATGTCTTCTGTTCTGCAGCAACATCCACTGCTCACTCCAACTCGAGCGGCCACTGTGTGTGTTGTTCGCTGCTGTTCGCCGGATCGTGCGGGGAAATGTGCACGATCAGGTGCAAAGCTGGGTCGGACGTCAAGCTAGCATCATGATGTGTCGCAGAGCTAATGTTTGTGATCCGATGTTATCATGAGTAGCAATATAAAGCCGGGGAATGAAGGTTGGACGCCGCTAGCTTCATTTCCATCGGCCATGCAACTAAAGCCGACACAATTGCATAATTCTTCCTGGTCGCATTCCTTCACCCTCAGTTTGAAATACTACATCGCAGAAGTGTCGAATAAAACAAACTGCCCTCATGAGTCGAGAGTGGTAAACAGTGAATATCTTCATTGACAAATTTGCAGATTGTTCGTCTAAGACTGATGTCTCTGTACTGATCTCATCAGTTCTCGCCGACACCATCATTATCGCCGTCACCATCTCGTCCGCACGCCGTCTCATCATTGCCGTTTGACACAATCGTACCATTTCGCTATCACGGCATCTCACATCTCGACATCTTGTCGCCAACGGCCTCCATCATAACAGTTGCTCAGCATCGTACTATCTCGCTGTCGTCACCGTGTCGTCTCGCTGTTTGGCATTACCTAGATCTGATAGGAACACCGTGGATGTAGGAGAATCCATCGCAAGCGGCCCGTTTTGAATTTAGATCCTGGTTTGTCCCTGGGAGAACTGGGACCTAGAAGCTATGGATGGTTGAAAACATCGCGACAAGCTGAGATCCGTACCCCAGATCGTAGAAAATTCGTTGTTAAGCTGTTACCTAAGCCATGCATTCCGGAAAACGGCCAGCAAACCTGCTCTTTCGTACCTTTGTCGTGGGAGGTCTTCCGATAAGCTTACCTCGTGCACCGAATATGGAACAAGTGTTTCCAACACAATACCATGTGATCAGCAAACAATATTTCATATAGATGTGTGCAACTTGCAGCGTAACCAGAGCACGTAGTCGTCGAACATAGAATCCACTTTGATAACCCCTGACATAGCGGCTCTATCACACACAGAAAAAAACCACGAATGAAGCATCGCGAATTACAGTTGTTTGTTGATAATGGAAAAGACCATTGGATCCTCGATTCTTTCTGAAACATGAACCTCGATTGACGAAGTATTTAACCCATTCTGCAGGATTTGAGTCTCGACTCTATTTACTTAACATATAAGTATGTCGGCCCAAAATCACACCATTATACTGTTCGCGTATGACACTGGCCATACTTCACCATTCCACCATCCCACCATCCCACCATCCCACCATCCCACCATCCCACCATCTCACCATCCCACCATCCCACCATCCCACCATCCCACCATCCCACCATCCCACCATCCCATCATCCCACCATCCCATCATCCCACCATTCCACTAATCCAACCATCCCACCCTCCCACCATCCCATCATCCCACCATTCCACTAATCCAACCATCCCACCATCCCACCATCCCACCATCCCACCATCCCACCATCCCACCATCCCACCATCCCACCATCTCACCATCTCACCATCACACCATCCCACCATCCCACCATCCCACCATCCCATCATCCCACCATCCCACCATCCCACCATCCCACAATCCCACCATCCCACCATCCCACCATCCCACCATCCCACCATCCCACCATCACACCATCACACAATCCCACCATTCCACCATCCCACCATCCCACCATCCCACCATCCCACTATCCCACCATCCCACCATTCCACTAACCCACCATCCCACTATCCCTCAACCCACCATCCCACCATCCCACCATCCCACCATCCCACCATTCCACCATCCCAACATCCCATCATCCCACCATCCCACCATCTCACCATCACACCATCCCACCATCCCATCATCCCACCATCCCACCATCCCACCATCCCACCATCCCACCATCCCACCATCCCACCATCCCACCATCCCACCATCCCACCATCCCACCATCCCACCATCCCACCATCCCACCATCCCACCATCCCACCATCCCACCATCCCACCATCCCACCATCCCACCATCCCACCATCCCACCATCCCACCATCCCACCATCCCACCATCTCACCATCCCACCATCCCACCTCTTTATTACCACATCAGCATAAGGCGCTGGTGAACGGAAAGCAAGATGCGGGCTATGATGCTCGCATGCTGCAAGCACGAGATCGGACATGATATGGTTGCGGCAGAACACGTGTAGACTGACCGTTCGTGCGCCGTCCGGACGGCTGATGCGGACTGGTACTTTCTTGTGCCCAAGTTCCGGGATGGTGCAGGAGTTAGAATACATAAGTGCAATCTACTATTACAATTCGATGCAGTCGAGTCAAGTTTGGAACACACCACTGAGAGAAACCATTGGAATAAACCCCGGGAGATGCCATTGGGGAACACTATTGGGAGACACCATTGGGATAAACCACCGGGAGATGCCATTGGGGAACACTATTGGGACACACCATTGGGAGACACCATTGGGATAAATCACTGGAAGACGACATTGGGACATACTATTGGGACATCATTGGGAGACGCCATTGAGGCACGCCATTGAGCCATATTCGACACAGAAACTAAATTTCGACGATAGTCCCTCCAGTTCTGGAGTTGGCAAGTGGAAAGTCCATCTGTGTCGACACAGATTCATACTGATCACTTCACCGAATTTGAAAATACTAGACTGGTGCACTAATCCAAATGTTTGCACCAAATTATCGAAAAAGCATACCAGCGAAGTTACGTCATGGTCCTTACTGCTTCACTGCTACCCCCGATTGTGCTATGCTATGCACGACCATTCACCCTGGCGCATCGCACCAATGACACTGAATCGGCGGGTCGGCTGATCCCGGAGCACGCAGGTCACGTGGCACAGGTCATCACGTGACCGACTTCAGGTCCAACGCACATGACCGCCTGCGCGTGCACGGATGGGGTGGGAAGACTTCCAGCTAGATGGTGAGCGTATTTTAGAGGAAATGCTGTGATTAAAATGGCAATAATCCAAATCAATCGACCAATGTGAATGTGAATGAATAAATGCAAACTTAAATAGTGGAACTGAAAAGGCGTTGAGGTTTCAAGAGCGTGGCCGCTAGTGGGGATCGAGCCGGGTCGGATCCGATCGGCTAATGGTCGGTCACCATTAGTTTCCGTCGCATGCACACGGGCACTCGCTTGGGCTTCGCGTTCGTCCGTCATCAACTCACTCTCCCATCAAGAGAGACACGCCGCAGTGCTGTCTTCACCCTTTCGACGTGTTTCCAGAGCTGCGACAGTTGAGCGGCAGAGCCGGCGCTGCGTCGCGTGCCGCTCTCCATGCAAGTTCGTGCGGTGCCGACGGCCGGCCGGGCCAGGTCGGGCCAGGTCGGGCCAGGTCGGGCCAGGTCGGGCCAGGTCGGGCCAGGTCGGGCCAGGTCGGGCCAGGTCGGGCCAGGTCGGGCCAGGTCGGGCCAGGTCGGGCCAGGTCGGGCCAGGTCGGGCCAGGTCGGGCCAGGTCGGGGCCAGGTCGGGGCCAGGTCGGGGCCAGGTCGGGGCCAGGTCGGGGCCAGGTCGGGGCCAGGTCGGGGCCAGGTCGGGGCCAGGTCGGGGCCAGGTCGGGCCAGGTCGGGCCAGGTCGGGGCCAGGTCGGGGCCAGGTCGGGGCCAGGTCGGGGCCAGGTCGGGGCCAGGTCCGGGCCAGGTCGGGGCCAGGTCGACCAGGTCAGGCCAGGTCCGGGTCGGGCCGGGTCGGGGCCGGGTCGGGCCGGGTCGGGGCCGGGTCGGGGCCAGGTCGGGCCAGGTCGGGGCCGGGTCGGGCCGGGTCGGGCCGGGTCGGGCCAGGTCGGGCCGGGTCGGGCCGGGTCGGGCCGGGTCGGGCCGGGTCGGGCCGGGTCGGGCCAGGTCGGGGCCAGGTCGGGCCAGGTCAGGCCAGGCCGGGCCGGGTCGGGGCCAGGTCGGGCCAGGTCGGGCCAGGTCGGGCCAGGTCGGGCCAGGTCGGGCCAGGTCGGGCCCGGGTCGGGGCCGGGTCGGGCCGGGTCGGGCCA
Source organism: Imbricaverruca yamaguchii (assembly GCA_034440575.1). Taxonomy (NCBI): domain Eukaryota; kingdom Metazoa; phylum Arthropoda; class Thecostraca; family Neoverrucidae; genus Imbricaverruca; species Imbricaverruca yamaguchii. The sequence continues at coordinate 160,618 of JAOTOL010001351.1, read as the reverse complement.
GGTCGGGCCGGGTCGGGCCGGGTCGGGCCGGGGCCGGGTCGGGCCGGGTCGGGCCGGGTCGGGCCGGGTCGGGCCGGGTCGGGCCAGGTCGGGCCGGTCGGGGCCAGATCGGGGCCAGGTCGGGACAGGTCAGGACAGGTCAGGCCAGGTCGGGGACAGGTCGGGGCCAGGTCAGGCCGGGCCGGGACAGGTCAGGGCCAGGTCGGGGCCAGGCCGGACAGGGCCAAGTCAGGCCGGGCTGGGTCAGTTCGGGCCAGGCCAAGCCGGCCCGGGCTGCACCTCTACACGGCGCCACGTCCAGCCAGCTCTCTCGGCCGGCCGATGCAGCGCTGTGCAGTGGCCGGCGGCCGGCGGCGCCTCCAAACAGGTCGTGTAAGTGGCGACAGAGCGGCGGCCGGCGGGAGGCGTCGGCGCCGCGCCGGCCGCGCCGGGCAGAGCGGCGGCCAGCTGCCGCCAACATCAGCAGTGTGCAGGCGCGCGCCGCAGCAGCCGCGCCGCAGCAGCCGCGCCGCTCGACGGATCGACCAGAGGTGCAGGTGGAGGTGGCGGAGTCGCCGCTCGTGTCGCCGCACGTGTCGCCGCCGGGGAGGGCCCAGTGGTGTGTGTGTGTGTGTGTGACCGCGACGCGGACTGGGCGCCCGGTGACGCGCTGACCAGCCTCACGGCCGGGTGGGTCGAGCGCGTTGCACAACCGTAGCCGTGTGGCGGAGGCCTCTGAGAGGCGGGGCGAGGCTGCGACGCCGGCCAGCAAATGACACAGCGACGGTGACGCTGCAGGTGAGCGCAACGGTCGCCGGTGTCGCAGCTGGTGTCACGTGCCGCGTCAGGTGGTGGGTGCCGGGCGGCGGCTGCGGTGCCGGCTCTGCCAACTCGTCACTGCATCGCTGGGTGCACGTATACACGTGTGACAAGTGCACGATACGAAGCTAGCTTCCACTTCCGGAATATTTCACCTCCGGGGGATTTTATCATATTGAGACACCCCTTGTTTGTGATATAGTTTGCTGTAATGACATTCGGATATGGCTTCAGATAGTGGTTAGCCTGGTCTGTCTATGTTCTGGTTTTCCCGTCAATTTGGACATCTGCATCGGATGAAGAACTCCTGTCTCAGTGGCAGGACGTGCGACAGTTCAGGTGATGGCGACGAATGCAAATACAAACACGTTCGCGTTCAGTCTGTATGTCCATTCGTGACGTCCGCTACCGCAGTTGATGTGACCGGAAGGTGGGAAACATGGGCGTAGGAGAGAAAGAGGTTGGGCAGTTGCCGCTTCTAACTATGACGATGTCGAGCTTCCCCATGTCCCATGCATGAGCGCCGCTGAATATATTGCATTAACTATGTGCTGGTGCTGACTTGCGAAGTCCTTGTCGTATTGTTCTGAGAAAATCGCATTGGTATTGGCCGGAGAGTGGTCAATTACTGGTCTTACGGCAAGTAGACAGCTTTGATAGTATTCCGTTCCAAATCTCTCGCCCAGACTGGGCATGGGAGAAGAGCAGTTGCAGGTGGGGCTCTAACTAGCCTTTTGGCTGTTATTCTTTTTGATTATAATTCAGCTAGAATCATAGGCCGATGTTTTAACAACCGGCAGCAGTCACTGTCCTCGTCTCCAGCCTGCTGTGGAAGCAGTCAAGTGCTGAGCGAAAAGCCGCGCACATTTGAGTGAATATTGGCCAATTTTCCAGACTATCGTGTACACTGCAAAGCTTATTTATATCTGGGTGGGGTTATGACAGGACTCATGATGAAAGAGCTATTTTGCTGTACTAAGAACTACCTAATATTAAAGAACTGCCGCCACGATTAACTGCGATCTAAACGGACTGTTGAGCTTGAAGGTGGCGTAGTATTGATTCTTCAACTTCCGGGCTTTTAGTGAAATTTGTTTTTGCCCTTTGAAGTTTATATTACTGTTATTACTGTAGCTATTATCGCTCTATTGTTATAATTGCAATAATGATTAGAAAGCTGATATGATGTGTCAGGATGACAATGTTCATAAACATACTAATGCTTCAAAAAATAATTAGTATTATTGGTTTTATTACTATCGCCATTTTTATTACGGGTAATGTTATGTCGAGTAATACCAGTGAAATAAGACAAAAAAATATTAAATCATGAATTACTGTTCACTTTATATTTTCTTCTTGTTCTACTTCACAATTTTGTTGGTGAATGATCCAGTTTCTATCCACTTCAAACACTTGGTCTCATTTTGAAATGGCAATTAACTAGACATTCAATTTGTATTATGCTTGTTTCCACTTGGCGTATTGATGGTTTTGAAACATTTCGTTCGATTATACCACCGAGTTATACATTGCTTCATAATGAGTATTTATGAAGCTTTATTTAGCTCATTTAGCTTTATTATTTAGCTCACATTTCACTTTGCAGCTGCACATTCCTCCGCGTGCCTCGACGTTCTGTTCGATCTATGTGTTCTATATGTGGTACGCCTCGAATGGAAGTGCAAACACGGAGACATCGTGTTTATTTTTTTTTAGTTCCGACTACCAGTTTCATTCTGGGCTTATCTTCCATATTTATATGACTGCAATGCTAATAGTGCAAAGCCAATACAATATAATACCAAACTGTAAAGCCAATGCAATGTAAACACTGAATCTAGGGTTAGAGTGATGCATTCGCAAGACTGCATTTGCATGTAACACCTGTGAGTATGTGCAGGGCAATTTTGTATCTGTAACTGCACTGGCACATGAAATCATGCGCTGCAAATTAAGGCTTATATCAGCCCACACCAATGCCATCAAGTGCTCTCGGCACTTTCACCACAGGAATTTACGAGCTTGAACCACACGAGGCTTCATTATGACTATAATATTGCAAAAGATTGCTATATCCGAAACACAACATTCCGTAATTTGCAATAAGCTTTCCTGGTCGATCGTCCTTGGCATTCATCATATGCTGTGGTGGATGCAGCGTTACAGCAAACAAACAAACAAAGCATGTCATGCGGTGCAGTCTAAAGTGCAGTTTGTCTCACACATAGCGTATTGTCCTTAGCGTTCAAATTAGTTTAGTTTGTAATGCATAACGATCGGGTATGGTGGTAAGTATGGCATCGGGTATATCTGCCCGAGTAGGCTTACTTGAGTTTCGCATTCACTCATAATCAGTTCACATGTTCTGCTCGTTATTACGTCCAGAGAGTTCGGTCGGTTGACGGTAGGGCGTCCATCACTGGCTGCAGGGTTATGTGCCTAATTCTCTGAAGTCATCTCCGAGCTTCGGCCGATGCTGCTGGCCGGAGCCTGGTCCGGGCGGGGGGAGGGGGACAGGAGCGGCACCTCGCCTCAGGTCGGTCAGCGGCGGCCATCTCTGTACCTCTGCCAGAGCCTGGTCCGGGGGAGAGGGAGGAAGGGCAGCAGCAGCACCTCACCCCAGATCTGTCAGCGGCGGCCATCTCTATACTCCTGCCGGAGCCTGTTCCGGGAGAGAGGGAGGAGGGGGCAAGAGCAGCATCTCGCCTCAGGTCGGTCGACGGCGGTCACCTCTGTACCAGAGTCTGGTCCGGGGGAGAGGGAGGAGGGGCAGCAGCAGCACTTCGTCTCAGGTCGGTCGACGGCGGTCATCTCTCTAACAGAGCCTGGTGTCCGGAGAGAGGGAGGAGGGGCAGCAGCAGCACTTCGTCTCAGGTCGGTCGAAGGCGGTCATCTCTGTACCAGAGCCTGGTTCGCGGGGCAGGGATGAAGAGACAGGAGCAGCACCTCGCCCCAAGTCGGTCGACGACGTTCATCTCTGTACCTCTGCCAGAGCCTGGTCCGGGGGAGAGGGAGGAGGGGCAGCAGCAGCACCTCGCCCCAGATCGGTCAGCGGCGGCCATATCTATACTCCTGCCGGAGCCTGTTCCGGGAGAGATGGAGGAGGGGGCAGGAGCAGCACCTCGCCTTAGGTCGGTCGACGGCGATCACCTCTGTGCCAGAGCCTGGTCCGGCGGAGAGGGAGGAGGGGGCAGGAGCAGCACCTCGCCCAGGGTCGGCCGACGGCGGTCATCTCTGTGCCAGAGCCTGATCCGGGGGAGAGGGAGGAGGGGCAGCAGCAGCATCTCGCCTCAGGTCGGTCGACGGCGATCACCTCTGTGCCAGAGCCTGGTCCGGCGGAGAGGGAGGAGGGGCAGGAGCAGCATCCCGCCTCGGGTCGGCCGACGGCGGTCATCTCTGTGCCAGAGCCTGATCCGGGGGAGAGGGAGGAGGGGCAGGAGCAGCATCTCGCCTCAGGTCGGTCGACGGCGGTCACCTCTGTGCCAGAGCCTGGTCCGGCGGAGAGGGAGGAGGGGCAGGAGCCGCATCTCGCATCAGGTCGGTCGACGGCGGTCATCTCTGTACCAGAGCCTGGTCCGGGGGCAGGGGGGGGCAGGAGCACCATGTCGCCTGAGGTCCCCCGCGGCGGCCGGCGGCCGTCCCGGTGCCCCTGCCAGTCGTGTCAGCTGTATATTACGCCGCGGCGGTGGATGCCGTTCGGCTCTCATGCCGGCGAATAATTATACAGGCCGCGAATCTGCTGCCGTTGTGCAGCGCGGTCCCGCTGCAGCCAGCCCGTGTTGCATATAATAGCGTCGGATTAACGTCTTCGTGGCTTGACTTTGCGCCCGCCGCCGTACGGGGCGCCCAGCCAAAGTGCCCATAATTGGGCCGGGGTTCAACTATAAACGTCTCCCGTTCCTGCTATTCGTGAATTTATGGGATTCGGTCGCTGCCGGATTGCCGCCGGCGGCGCCGGCCGCCGGCTGGACGGGCCCGATAGACAAGGCCATCAATGATTGCAGGCCGGCGCGCAGGCCGCACTGCTCCATTCATTATTCACCGGAGAGGGGTCGGCCGGGCCGGGCCGGCGGCGCTTCCGACCTGGCCGCCGGCGGGCCGGCAGTAAACTGGGCGCGCTGCACCGCTCTGCACGGTAGCGGCTCTCGAGATGAGCGCCGTCGGCGGCCGCCAGGGAGCCGCCTCTCTGCACGGTAGCCGACGGTGGGGGCGACGCGCCGCGCACGGCCGCCCAGACGATGCTGGTGCCGGTGAGCAGTCTCGGGCGGCAGGGGACCATTCGGCCGTGACCGTCAATGTGGTCCGTTCGCCCTGCTCTGGTCCACATCCTGTCCTATGTGCACTATTTTTCTATTTCGTTTGTCTCACTGTCTCGAAATAGTCACCGCTGGCCGAGAAGGCTTCAGTCAGATCACCGATCACTGACAAAACTGGAAGTTGAGACGAGGAGCGCTCTACTGAAAAGGCAGAAATGCGCGGGAGGAGGATCACAGGCCGCCGCCTCACATCGAGAGGATGGGTGGTAGGGGGAAGGGAGAGCATACGTGGGTGAAAGGAGGACCGCAGGGCGTGGCGTCATGTCGAGAGGACAGGCTGGCCAGGAACGGGACACCATGAGCAGGTGGAAACTGCCAATCAAGCTGGTGTTGCCCAATACGCCTCTCTGAAAATGGAGACGAAGTTGGTGTTGCTAACGATGTGAGGTAATGCTAATTATGCGAAAGCTAGTGCTTCTGCCAACACTGAGGTGGTGTTTCAGCTGCAATAGATGCGACACTACATTCTGCACTCGAGAAGGGAGGAAGGGGGCGGGGGGGGGTCACTGCATGGCGGCATTCACTATCCTGGAAGAAATTCTAGCTAACAATGATGCGTGAGTCGTCTTCAAGGCATCGACCACAGCCAATGAGGAAAATGAATACGGATTACTAGAGAGATCACAACGGTTATCAGCGTGACTTTGTTCCCGTTTCAATGAAGTTCCCGTGTCCAGTCACCGGCGGAGCTTAAGAAGCATCATGTGGGATGCGATGTTCAAGATTGCCATAGTAAAATTATTGGATGAAGCAGACCTCTGAGCACTAGATTAGCATTTCATATGCAGATTCCCAGCCTTGGAAAGTCTCCAGGCCCTCCCAATGTTGGCGTGGTAAACCCCATCTTTGCTGACAAACACTTTATGTACAATGACTGAAAGTGGCCTCAGAGGTGCATTTAAGATGATCAACGACGGCAGGCGCACAACACAGACACAGCTCGAGAACACAGCACAGCCTCGGCTTATTTCTGCTGACCCACAACGGACTGCATATGATTACGGATGACGTCACAGCATGTTCTTCCCATCGGGTGAGTAAGCTGGTGGTTCGAGCAGGTGACCGTCAGGCGTAGGGTCGACAACCAGTGCTTACCACTGACGATCGTGACCCTGCTCTTAGCGACCCGGCACCCTGCCTCCGGGAGGTGAGGGTGTATGCCTGCATGGATATTAACCCGCGCCGTTTTTCCTGTCAAATCCTCCCACCCTGTCTGGGGGGGGGGGATTGAAGATCACCCTCTAAAATACAAACTAAGCATCGCACGAAAACGAAAGAGGTGTCATCGGAAGGCGCTCGATGAGTAGGGTCCGGGTCCATCTGCCAAAACAATTTCCCCCAAAAGTGACGTCATCAGGTGGGCTAGATTTTCACGACTTTTCACGACTTACATTATGCTTTTGACTCTGGGGAGTTCATTTTGGGGAATATATGAAAACACAGAATTTATTTGGAATGAGAAAAGGACAGCGAAATCGACAAGGGCTATAATTTTTGTTGGTCCCCCCAAAATATATATTTTTTTAATTTCAAAATTTTGAATTTTCAAGTTTTCTTTAATTTTCCTTTTCCAATGGGTAGAATAGACCGCGAAACGCTGTTGGAAGCCAACTTGCCTAATAAAAAATGCTTACTTTAGTCAGAATCCTGTATTTGAACTGCAATTTTGCAAATGCGCAAAATTTATATGTAGTCAAAAACGGAAAAAAAGGGAAAATTATTTCGTGCGTTTTGTTGCATCCGTAAACATAAGCAAACGCTGAAAGTTTCATTAAAATGTCTGTATCCGTTAAAACGTGCGACTGGTTGGACGTTTTTGGAGGTGACCTCACTTGACCTTGACCAACTCGTTGACCCTAGATGACCTGACCAAAAAAAATTTCAATCAGCATGCAAAATTGATGTGGGAAAAGGTATCCCAAATGTGGGCACGCTGCCGCGCGCCGTTCGTCCGCTATCCGCGAAAAACCTGAGGGGGCGGTTGAGACCCCCCCCCCCCCGAGGCGGGACGGGTTAAATTGTACTCTGGAGCACTAAGCGTTATTATTCATTCCCAACCATCACAATCTTACCGGGGCGATATATAAAGTTAGTGCCGAATTGATTTGATTAACGTCCCGGATATTTTGCCTCCGGAGTTCGCCATGGATAACTTTTTGGTGTTTGAACCCTGTAAACACGTAGATTAGGATTTCCCACTTACACCCAAACTAGCCAATGTTGGGCGCTAAGTGCTCACCACGGGGTTGAGCACTCAGCGCCCAATACATTTATATATGCATGTATATATATACATGCACATATATGTATATATATATGCACATATATATGTGTATATATATATATATATATATATATATATATATATATATATATATATATATATATATATATATATATATATATATATATATATATATATATATATATGTGTGTATATATATATGTGTATATATATATATATATATATATATATATGTATATATATATATATATATATATATATATATATATATATATATATATATATATATATATATATATATATGAATATAGGCATTCGTCAGCAACCTCACCTTCAATTTCATTTAGGGTTTCAGCTCCCATTGAGGTTTGCCCTGAACGATGAGTCTCTTCGAAGTTAAATGGAACATCCAATTTGTCATCATGAGTCAAATTGGATCCAATCCACAGATAATGGACAAGGAAGGGAAACGAGTGTTCTATATCGTAGATAATGAGTGATGAATACTTAAAACTCAGCCATAAGAAGTCTTTGGTCAATATCAATGTCAAGCATGAAGAAATCGCGTTTTGATTGCAGCACCCATAATGTTGTAGGATATCGATAGAGGAGAGGAGACATAAAGAAGTTCTCAACCTACCTCACGTCATAAGCTTACGTATCATTTAACTATATTAAATAATGGAATATTGTACAAGCACGTTCAATGACTTTGCTCCATTACTATGTCACGTTTAATATTCTACGAATTAGTATGTTGGTCGGGGTATTCAAAGTATTTCTGCACGTATTTTGACACCTCTACTACTCCCAAGCCCCGAAAACTACTGGACACCCTTGACTCTGTACCTCAATCTTGGCGCAACAAAATCGTAGGAGCACCTGAATCTACCTTGCTACTAGCCACTCGAAAAGATGCATGATTGCATCTTCATATTAGCGTCCCACCCTTCATGGAAGCAAAACCGTGATCCTGAAGTACGGTAAGCTTCTCTCGATCGACGAGGCAGCAACACTGAGACTAATCACAGATTAGGCTCACGATATAGGCTCCTTACATCAATAACAAATGGAATGTCTTAGTTTGTCAAAATTATCCCTGGACCAAAAAGGATCATTTGCTTCGACACAATTTCCTGGTGACGTCCGCGAATCAATACCTATACCTGTCTTAAATCCATCCAGATGGCGCCCAGCAGTGGAATCTTCAAGTGGGTATTCAAAAAGCTAGACCGGGATAGCCCTTCGCCAATTATCTATCAAGGAGAATAAGGAGACAATTCAGGTTAAAAAAATGCATAAAATAAAATTGCACGAGTGGCAAAACCATGACATTTTCCTAATGGCCAATAATTGATGTTGACATCCCACTCAGCCCTCTCGGGGATCCTCCCTAACCATACGTGTTGTCTAGATACGTTTGAAAGGCAAGGGACCCTCAGTGATGGTCAACTACGCCATTGGACGTTTTGCTTCTGCCGGTATGGATATCAAATGGTGACCTGGACCACTACGAATGATTTATTCGATACCATCACAATCCTAGCAAGGTAGCATACAAAATTAGTCACAAATAACTGATTAACTTCCCGAATATTTTCCCTCCGGAATTCACCATTAAGAAAGTATTGGAATTTGAACCTTGTAAACACATAGATTAGACCAGTAAAACTCAGCTATCCAGCTTTGAAATCAATCCAACAGATTTCGAGATCTTATGGGGAGGTGGCGGAATCCGCCCCTCCCCCTACCAATTCAAGCTACAGAGTGTTATCGTAATAGTGTTAGCCGACAACAATGGCTAATTAGAGTGTGCAGGATTTTCCATCGTCCCCAATCCACATGTGGCCAAACGTAGCTCGCAACTTAAGCTGTGCCAGCTCGATCATACAATCACAACGTAGCTGCGTGTACAGCCAGTGCCATCATCCAATCACAACGTAGATGCGTGTACAGTCAGTGCCATCATCCAATCACAATGTAGCTGCGTGTACAGTCAGTGCCATCATCCAATCACAATGTAGCTGCGTGTACAGCCAGCACCATCATCCAATCACAATTAATCCGATTATAGTCAGCCAATGTAGCCAATGTAGCCAATCCACAATCCAATTACGCTGCGTTCACACGTACCGTACGTCCAATTATTTATTCGGCGACGGGCACCATCGAGATGTGACACAGGAATGTTGACGAGGGTGTCCACGGTGCTGTGACGGCAATCCAAGTGGGTGTTATTCTTGTGAGCCAGTGTGAAAAAGTGCACACCCCGCACATGGTACATCGTCGATCTAATCGAGAATACCGGCAAAAAGCCTGTCACGTGCCCAATGTCTTGTCCAGTCTTCATATTTGTATTCCCGCTGCTAACTGATATTCCATTCAAAATGCATGCACTATCCATCATAACTTTCCCACAGAAACATTTGTGGAAATGCAATATTATGCTCGTGGACAACAACAATATATTTCGTGCAATAAAGGAAAGAAAATGTGCAAGTACAAGTGGGTTTACTATCCAGCGTTCATCTGGATAATAATCCCAGAGCGATGATTAAATATAACCTGCACGGTGGATGCTGTCGGGGCGCTGCTGATAATTTGCCACTGGGCTGCTGCTAATTTGTTGAGCCTGCTGACCTTGAACGTAGCGCTGCTCACGGTACTGAGATCACTGCACTCAGTTTCCTTGTTCATGGTTCATGATTCATGGTTCATGGTGTGCTGTTCATGGTGCTGATATTACTGGAGAACAGCCTAATTTGGCTTCCATGTCCAAGTTGTGGTCTTTCAATCCTAAGAACTCGGACTCTTCCTCAAGCTTGCTTAGCCAGAAGGCAGTCCCTTCACTCGATATTTTGGTTTTCGCTTGTGCAGTGGTTTTTTTGTCGTATTGTTTACATCCCGGATAACGCCGTTCTCATCGAGCATTGCTATGTCGGTGTGTTCTCGAAATATATCCCGGACCAGAGGCAGTCCAGGGCAAAACGTCAATGCGGTAGAGAAGTAAGACAAAGTAGGCTTGTAGGTAGGCTTGTAATAGGTTTGTAATAGTGCTTTCAAAATAGGCTTGTAGGTAAATTGATTTGAGAAACATAAAACAACACCTTTTGCTGCTTGTGCAAGATAAATAATGAAGCCCTCGCCGCCAGAATCGATGTTAAAGGACCTCGTGTCTTCACGCCATAGACCTCGCTTCCTCAGTTCAAATCGACCTCCATTCTTTTACGTTGCTGCTTGCGGCCCGAGGCAGGCGCGCATATTGTGTCACCCTAGCAGCAAAAATACACATTCATTTCTTGTCTGGAATATTTCCATGGGACGTAACGGCGCGTCACGGCATGGAGGCCTCACGTCGGCCAGGAATGTGAAGAGTCCGCACGTGGGCAATGGATTTAGCGGCGCATCGATATGTGAAGACTCGACACATTTTTGATCGAAGAGTATAGTGCCGGGTAGTCTCCACCGTTAAAATGGAGCAATCTCCCCCGAGAAGCTTGACATGACTTACATTATCTTTATGCATAGAGCCAAACAAGAAGATGCAGACTCCTCACAAGCCACATGGATATTAATATAGGCATTTGCATGGTATATTAGAGACAATAGTATGGTCTTTTGTGGATTGGAATGTGCCATCTTTATACGCTGTGTATGATGATATACTCGTTGAGTGAATATTTATTATATATAAGTTGAAATTAGCTATGAACCAATGTAAGTACCCTTTTCTCCTTTTCATATATAAGTGGAGACTGTTTTCCTCTATTTCATCTGCGCGGTAGCTCATTTGTAAACAATGGAAGACCCTGACAGGCATGCGAGTTGTCCGACTCCTTGAACATTCAGAAAAACAACACTCAAGACAGGCTTGGGTCGCACGAGCTTGCGTGCCGGCTTAACAAACCGACGACGCCGGTTTTGCGGCGCACACGTAGCGCGGCGAGCGCGGTGGCATTTACGGAGGCGCCGGCGCAATCGATGATGGAGCATTCTCCCACGCTGCGGAGAGCTCGTTACCGGGCGGGGCGGCCCTAAAAAGGTGCCCCCGGCCGGGCGGAGACTACCGGTCGGTATGTGGAGCGGCGCCCAGCCCGCCACCGGGCGCCCGGCAGGCCACGTCACCTGCGCACCGTCTGATTAGGCGCACCTGCGGCGGCGGCGGCAACAGCCTGACCGGCCCGCCGGCGGCCAGGGACTTACGCAGCGCGGACCGGTCGTCTCGCCGCGAGACACGAACGGACGCAGGCTTACTGGCTACGGAAGCTGATAGTGGTGCTGATGATTGTCTTTTTCGGTGCGGCGAGTTTTATGTTCGGGGTTTTATGTTCGTCCATGGGTGGGATGCTGGCCTCCAAAGGGAACGAACGGCGATGATTTAGATTCCTGCCTGTTCCCACACGTATCAATGTATTTCCCCTAATTTTGTTTACATTTTGTTTTTGCAAAAATTATGTACAGGATCTTGGTTTTCAAGAAAACAACACCCGCAAGATTTTCGCAAAAATTTGATTTTCCAAGCATTCGCCCACATTCATTCTAGCGTCATCGACATAAGGAGTGGTACCTCAATTTGAACGATGTACAAAAAGATCCAAAAGATCCATAAATACTGGCGGGTGAGTGCGGCGAGGAGGCAACGTTCTGTTTACCTCGGGGCATCAGTTGCTTGCGATATCGCTGGGGTCGGAACCACAGTGGTGTCCATGCGTTAGACCGTTGGAGAATCTATAAATTTATTGATGATGTACGAGGGCTGTTGCTAATCTGACAAAGCATCACCGCATGACAGCATGATTTTGTTGCTCGATTGCGACGATATGCAACTTGCACACCTCGTGTAGCATAATGCCACGATCAAGGCCACCGGTCGGGGTAAGCTCAAGTCCGGGAAATGTCATCAACTGAAAAATCGCCTCGGACGATTGGAGCCCGGGTTGGAAGGGTGTCTTGGTCATGAATGCTGTGTCGGAAGGACTGATGTTGTTGACAGGTGACTCATGAAACAATTGCACTGTACATCGCAAGCCGCCTCATACTGAGAGACCGGCTCCAACGCCACAAACACCAACAAACAGAGTGCCACCCACAAAACCAGACTGACCGGATCCCATTTCACATTGCAGGGCCACCGTGACCGTCAGCTGATGGCGCTGCCAACCTCATCACGCCATTGAGTGCTCGAGTTCAGTGCACTTGTTGTCCATCCGCGCGAGGATCCAGTGCGCTGGTGCCGGTGCTAGTGTCGGTGCTCTTGCGTAGTGCCTGTGAGGTAGGTTCGACTGGTGCCCCGGAAGACACGGTCACTGCGCGTGGTGGTGCGCCGCAGTGCGGTGCTGTACTCGCGTGACGAGGTCAACTGATCCGGCGAATACGATGAACGACCGCCCGCAGTGACGACGAAATAAGCGCACGCGCGGTGACCACTGCGATACCGAGATTGGCTGCAATAGCGTGGTAACACGTCGGAGTAGAGCTCCTGCCAGCGTCGCCGTAGCGCTCCTGCTACCGCCGTAGCTCTCCTGCTACCGCCGTAGCGCATCTGCCAGCGCCGTAGCGCATCTGCCGCAGCGGAGCATTCTCCGCATAGTCACCATGGGAGCCGCCAACGGACGTCCGCTCGCCGACCCAGAAGGTGAGCCACACCCATCAGTTCCGCCTGAACCCGTACAATGAAGCACGTCGGACGACAGGCGTGGGGCTGGCTGGCCTCCGTGCGGGACGCGCCGATCTCGCACCAGTCCCGCCTGCCATGCACGTATCCAGGAACTTCTGCGCGTGCACATTAGGGGCCCGTCTAATGGCGCCTGATGGGGTATCCGGCAGCGGCGGCTCTTTGTCCAGTCCGCCGTTAGCCCCGCGGTGAGCACTCGGCGGCCGGCTCCCGGTGAGCATGCGAACGCGCCGTGAGAGCCGAGCCGGGACCGCGCCGTGTCCGGTGCTGGCCCGCCTGGCAATCACAAGATGTGATCAATTGCGCCGCGACCGGCCGCCGTCCGGGTCACGGCGGGCCGTCAGATGGAGGCCGCGATCCGGCAGGTGTCGGGCCGTGATCCGACATGACCCGACAGATGTCGGGCTGTGACCCGACAGGTGTTTGACTGTGATCCGACATGACCCGACAGATGTCGGGCCGCGACCCGACATGGCCCGATATGTGTCGGGCCGTGACCCGACATGGCCCGACATGTGTCGGGTCGTGACCTGACATGGCCCGACATGTGTCGGTGGCCGGCTGCGATCGGCCGCGCCATAGGCTCAGTAAATTATAGCCGGCGTGCCTTCAGGGTGTGCATGATTGATGCATCGATGGCGATTAATTGCCCCAGGCCACTGCAGTAACTGCACTGGGCGGAAAGAACTGAGTACTGATGCGATGAACTCACGTTACGTGCCCAGACTGGTAACTCTTGACCGGTCTCTCTCAAAGACACAAAATTAGTTTTGCTGATACTGTTGGCTGGGTAATCTGAGCTTGTGGGATGTTCGGGTGATCTCTAGCTTCCACATAATATTTCATCATCAAAATTGCTAGCATGCATAATTTAAATGGCGCCAATGTGACAAATCGTAGTGGGAATTTCCGCCCCACTTCGCATTAATAGTTGTTTAGCACATAAATGGATAATTATCACGGAAGTCGCTGCTACATATTCAGAAGTTGATGGCGCAAACACGCTCCGAAATAGAACAAACGATATCATTTAGAGAAAGTGTGCCTTGCAGCTGTGCAAAGCGTTATATAAATATAATTCAAAGGTGTTCCGCTTCTGCCATTGCCCTTACTACACACACACAGCAAATGGTAGATAGTGCGAATGTCATCAGGCAAGTTTGTGTGTCAGTGCATGACAGCATCTGTTTCCATAATTGCCATAATTTGATTTGAACCGTACGTCAAGACAGTCACAGTGAATTATGGGGTCAGTCGGCCTCTCTGTCAAAATGATGGGGGAGGAGCCAAGACCATCATTCGGCCCAGACTTCCGTGTTGACCATGCTTGGCTATATATCAGAGAATGTGTGCCCATGTTGCGGACGGCGAAGATTGGACGTGCTTGACCAGTGTCCATGGGCTCGAGTTGATTCCCAGGGAGAGGCAACTCATTTTGCCTCTGTGCTCTTAGATAAATGAATTTGGGGAACGTATCCCATTCGAAATTGTTTCAGCTCTACACACATCCTTGAAGGCATGCTATATATATATATATATATATATATATATATATATATATATATATATATATATATATATATATATATATATATATATATATATATATATATATATATATATATATATATATATATATTATATATATATATATATATATATATATATATATATATATATATATATATATATATCAGACAACACGCCTACGACTGCTATACACAGCGTTTCGAGTGTACTGCTCTTTTAGCACTTCCCCGTGTTCATGCAGCGCCCCTGCAGACGCCTCATGCTCATAGCATATGCACCGTCGTAAATGTCCTCTTGAGTGATTACCGCTGCTTGCTTATTTTTCCTGCTGTTCGGTAGGCCTTTTAGGATCCATATTATCGCAAGAATTCACCAAGCCCACCACGCTAATTTGTCCCCAGAGGCGTGTGCCCTCCGGGTAATCATTCCACCAGTGGCAAGGGCAGCTGCGCCCCGATCCAGCAGGCCGGCGTGGCCCGGAGCTGAGCACCCGAACCGACATCAATTCCCGGGAAAAAACAGAGGCACGACCGTCTGGGGCCATACCGACCATCAGCCTCAGGGCGTCGCAAGGGTACGACCTTCTTCGCAATGTAGTCTCGGTAAGAGAGAAGCGAGCGATTTACCCGAGGACTCCCAGACGGAGAACAAGGAACGTCCACCTGACACGGCATCGTCTCTCAGGAAAAGAAAAACGGATCCCGTCTACTCGGAGTCACATAATCCCCTGGAAGCAGACAAGGCCTGACATCAGCGAACCTGAGAGCTTGGGGCTAGACTACCTCTCAGGATAAGATAACAAGCGAGCCGGGCAGGACGCGTTCACTCTGATAGCGAGACACACGCTCGCGGCGTCCACCGCCGGCTGGTCCGGCCTCTCCCGCCATCTCACAGGCTCGGCCTCTCCCGCCAGATCACGGGTCCGGCCTCCCCGCCAGATCACAGGCTCGGCCTCTCCCGCCAGATCACGGGCCCGGCCTCTCCCGCCAGATCACGGGCTCGGCCTCTCCTGCCAGATCACGGGCCCGGCCTCTCCCGCCAGATCACGGGTCCGGCCTCTCCCGCCAGATCACAGGCTCGGCCTCTCCCGCCAGATCACGGGCCCGGCCTCTTCCGCCAGATCACAGGCTCGGCCTCTCCCGCCAGATTACGGGCCCGGCCTTTCCAGCCATCTCACAGGTCCGGCCTCTCCCGCCAGATCACAGGCTCGGCCTCTCCCGCCAGATCACAGGCTCGGGCTCTCCCGCCAGATCACAGGCTCGGCCTCTCCCGCCAGATCACGGGTCCGGCCTCTCCCGCCAGATCACGGGCTCGGCCTCTCCCGCCATCTCACAGGCCCGGCCTCTCCCGCCAGATCACGGGTCCGGCCTCTCCCGCCAGATCACGGGTCCGGCCTCTCCCGCCAGATCACAGGCTCGGCCTCTCCCGCCATCTCACAGGCCCGGCCTCTTCAGCCATCTCACAGGCTCGGCCTCTCCCGCCATCTCACAGGCTCCGGCCTCTCCTGCCAGATCACAGGCTCGGCCTCTCCCGCCATCTCACAGGCCCGGCCTCTTCAACCATCTCACAGGCTCGGCCTCTCCCGCCATCTCACAGGCTCGGCCTCTCCCGCCAGATCACGGGCCCGGCCTCTCCCGCCAGATCACAGGCTCGGCCTCTCCCGCCAGATCACAGGCTCGGCCTCTCCCGCCAGATCACAGGCCTTGCCTTTCCCGCCATCTCAGAGGCTCGGCCTCTCCCGGCAGATCACGGGCTCGGCCTCTCCCGCCATCTCACAGGCCTTGCCTCTCCCGCCAGATCACGGGTCCGGCCTCTCCCGCCATCTCACAGGCTCGGCCTCTCCCGCCAGATCACAGGCTCGGCCTCTCCCATCATCTCGCAGGCCCGGCCTCTTAAGCCATCTCACAGGCTCGGCCTCTCCCGCCAGATCACAGGCCTTGCCTCTCCCGCCAGAGCACGGACCCGGCCTTTCCAGCCATCTCACAGGTCCGGCCTCTCCCGCCATCTCACAGTTCCGGCCTCTCCCATCATCTCACAGGCCCGGCCTCTTCAACCATCTCACAGGCTCGGCCTTTCCCTCCCGCCATCTCACAGGCCTTGCCTCTCCCGCCAGAGCACGGACCCGGCCTTTCCAGCCATCTCACAGGTCCGGCCTCCCGCGCTATCTCACGAGGCCGGCTTCTCGCGCTAGCTCACGGGTTCGGCCTCTCCCGCCATCTTACGGGCCCGGACTCCTGCATCATTTCACGGACAGGGACTCATCGGTGGCGTCGAAACACGCCCAAACAAATTACAGCCTCCATAATTATACCAGAGTCTGGAGGACATGCCCCGCCGCCGACTAATACCTGTTCAATATATATGGTGATTAGTGAAAGTGACTGGGATCGGCGGCGGGCTCCTGTCGCCGACGTGTCTCGAGGCTCTAACTGGCCCCGTCGAACCTCCGAATCCTACCCAGAATGGAGGAAGGGCGGCGATCTATCGGCGCGGCTGTGACGTTTATCAGCAGCCACATTTCTCCTCCCGCTGCAGCCATGTGAAGATGTCGCCACCATCGCCTACTTGGGCCTCCTCGTCCGCTTGTGATCACGGGCGGCACGCCCGCGCGTATCAACTCGCTCGACATTTGAGTGCAGGGTGTGTCACGCAGGCCGCCGGCGTCCAGTGGGGCCTTACCGAAACACAACACAGCTTAGTTGTGCGACGGCTGAGACCAGTCATGCCCGGACGGTGGAACACTTCTACCGCCTGGCGGGGTCGCTTCGGTACCGACCGCAAGCTGAGCTTCCTCCACCACATGGTGCTAATTCTTCACCCACCCTGTACTTTCGGACCGAAGCAGCCCCAGTGGGTCATTGGGTGCATTCCGCGTGGCGAAAGACACATGCAAACAGACGTTGATGCAGGTTGGATTTTGCTGGCGAAGGTAGGGCGCGATGAGAATCCGGGCGGGGGTAGTTTTCAGGTGTAGCTGATTGTTACAAGGGATGACCCAACCGAAATTAGGCTGCTATACTGGTGATACAAATTTGAATGTCCTGTAGCATCTGTATTGCGTAAGTATACGCAATTTTATTTGACACCATCTTCAACACTCTAGGGACAACGACCATGACCACAAATACTGTCATGCAACTACAACCAAATCCGCCCTGCACATGGTGCGGGTAGGGGACGAGTGGTCTACGGGTAAGTTGTCCGTCTCACAATCGATAATTGTGGGTTCGAGTCTCACCTGTCGCTACTCTTCGCCCGCGACCAATCGGCGTGGGAGATTGACGACGCTATATGACTCAATGGTCGACGTATCGTAAAAAAGCAATAACCACCACATAGCGCGTGTCTCCTGTAGACGAGGTACCACTTCGCCACTAACGCGCGCGCCTCGCGCAGGCCAATACGCCGACCGGACAGCCGCCAGCCTGACGCAGGACTCAGGCATCGGGCTGGGCGCCGTCAGCGGCGCCGACGCCACCGACGCGTCGGCCTCGCCGCAGCGCGTGCGTCGGCCTCCTGCGCGGCCGTGCCTGGCCGACGCCGACTGTGCGCCCATCGGCCGGCCACGACTTCGGACGCCGCCGCCAACCGACGATGATCGCATCGCCGTCCGTAATGGTCAGTGCAGCCACGCCCCGTCTGTCGACTAAGTAAAGACGCCACCGTCCCCGTGCAATGGGCACTACGCCGTCGTCCCTATGTGATGGTAGCTACACCACCGTCCTCACGTAATGATCGCTACACCGCCCTCCCTATGTATGGTAATTACACCGCCGTCCTAATGTATTGTTCACCACACCGTCGTGCTTCTGTAATGGTCATTATACCGCCGTCCTTATGTAATGGTCACTACACCACCGCCCTTATGCAATGTCAATACGCCGCCGTTCCAAAGTAATGGTCATAACACCGCCGTTCCTATGCAATGCAATGGTGCGGGACCTACTTCAGCTATGTCGTGGTCATCTTGAGACTATATTCAGCTAGACTACTTTCAGCTATGTCAATGTCAGTTTGAGACTATATTTAGATTACGTCGTGGCCAGTTTGAGACTGTATTTCAGCTATGTCGTGGCCAGGTTGAGACTATATTTTGGTTATGTCGTAGTTGGTTTGAGACTGCATTTCAGCTGTGTCGTGGTCTGATTGGGACTATATTTTGGTTATGTCGTGGCCAGTTTGAGACTGTATTTCAGCTGTGTCGTGGTCAGTTTTGGACTGTATTTAAGCTGTGTCGTGGCCAGGTTCACACTGTATGCATTTGGCTCTGGTGACAGTTGAGTTCCTGCTGTGGAGGTGGGCCTTCGGTCCAAACTCTGTTCAGCTGATGTGACGTTTTGCAGCCGTGACGGTCAGACTATTTCACTAGGATGGGTATTCGCTGCGTGATATTACATTGGTTCACGCATGAGTTTTGAGTGGCCTGTTTGACAGTTGCAGCTTTCGTCTGGTCCATAAATATCTGAACTGAATATCATTCCGCTGAATATGCGTGCGCATGTCACAACTTCATCGTATTCCTTGCTGCATGACAATGAACTAAGGAAAAGGCTTTTCTTGACTTGTGGTGTTTATGACCACTTGAATCAGCGAATGAAGAGTTCAGCGTCGTGGTGGTA
Source organism: Imbricaverruca yamaguchii (assembly GCA_034440575.1). NCBI lineage: Eukaryota > Metazoa > Arthropoda > Thecostraca > Neoverrucidae > Imbricaverruca > Imbricaverruca yamaguchii. Next base: position 141,433 of record JAOTOL010001351.1, on the reverse strand, counting down.
TAACAGCTGAAGACATGGACGGATCCAGGAATTTGTATTAGGAAATGGACACTGTCCAGTAACCCAGTCCATTTCAATGCATCCTGCCCCTTATGTCGATTTTTCAAAATTCCTACGAATAGATGGGTAGCTGATGTTTTCCTCGTTTTGCAATAGACAATTATTTTGTCATGTCAGAAGCATCTGATGACTCGTCCAGGCGCTTACGCCGACATTGGATATCCCATTTCCAAGAGCGGGCTCCTCTGCCGGCTATGGTGTTCGCGTGTCAAGGTTCAATGCCCCGTGATTAAATCCATTGTGCATATTTATGAAATTCCGGCAATTCCGAGAACTTGGACACTACCATTGTGTCTCCAAGGGCTGCCGAAGTTGAACACCACCATTGTGTCTCCAAGGGCTGCTGAACTTGGACACCACCATGGTGTCTGTACGGGCTGCCAATGGATCCCGGTCGTGATGGCCCACACACGTTCTGGCCGATGTGCTCCTCGATTCAGTGTCTGCGGACCTGGGGTGGCATAGCCGGCAGTCTGCCGCCTCGCTTGCCCAGCGCCCTCGATGGAGCCCCGCATACACGACCTACTGCTTAGAAGACGAGAGAACGGTCCGGTACGTCTGGTGCCGCCGTGGCAGCGAGGTATGCTGACGCTTGGCAACACCGTGGGCTCTGGTGGTTAAACAGGCGAGTATCCTGGTGTTGCTAGTTTATTACGCTTTCCCGCTCATTCATCTGTAGCATTTTGTATTCGGCTCCAGTTGATTGCACGCCTCCCAACTCGAGCACCAGCCATGCCGAACACAACAAGTGAGTGCGGTGCTGCCATCTAGGCATGATGGGTAAAATGCTAGTTGATCCCTTCACCGCAAGGGGTGTGTGATTGCCGTGCAACGTAGAGAAGGCAGGAAAGCACGCCTTGAGGGCGTACTTCCCTGCCTGCTCGCCTTGAGGTGCCTTGCATACGCCTATGATGCAAGCCTGGCCCCGCAATGCGGTTGCCTGGAGGGCCCACTCGGGCCCTCCAGGGGGCTGCCCCCTTCGGTCCCTTGGCTACGCCACTGGCTTCAAGATACCCAGACTACATTTTCCCGGTCGATTGGCCCCAGCGCTATTTGGCTACTAATAAAAAATTTGGGCCAATAGTCAAATGGTCAAATGGTCAATATTTGGCTAAAAATTGACACAAAGTAGCTTGATTAGTTTGACAACCATGAGCAGGGGGTGTCGATTTTTGGAAAACATTAGGGGGACCAAGTGTACTGGACCCCCCCCCCAAACAAAAACTTATCGGATTTCGCCCAGTATATTTCCAGACCTCAATAATTTCATCTTCATTTGACGATGTGTATGTTTATGTTTATTCAGCATACTCGTCAATGGGAAAAATCGTCCAATAACAGATGAAGTCACATAAGCAAAAGAGCAGTGCACCGTACATGTCAACATAAAACTTTGAGTCGTAGCGTGCGATTATAGTGTCATACAGCGTCCTCGGGTCCATCGTCTTCGTTAACGTCATCATAATCGTCAACGTTACCGTCACCCTCCCCTCACTCCAAACACCAACAAACACACAACAGCTTCAATAAAATAATCGGAGCACAACCGGCCTGGAGTGTGATGACAATGGGTGAAGGCATTTCCTTGGTGCCAAGCATTAGGGAGGGGCAAAGCCAACGTTTCGGTGGGGCGAGTTCAGGGTTGGGAAGTCCACTATATAAACCTAATCCGTTTTTTACATTACAAAATATGCTGGTTAACATCGACTAATTTTTATATGTAGCATGGTGCTTTTCTTTTTTCTTCCTTTAGCGTTCTTATCAGCATAAAACAGCATAGATTATTAGGGGGTCAAAACTAACAATGGGGGGGCAAGATCAGAGGCGGGATACGCCATAGTGCCGTAATTGCTGAGGGTGTCGCAAAATTGCAATCAACCAATGAATCTGCTTGGAAATAGCTGCATGTGAAGCAATCCGTGCGGGCTAGCAAGTGCAATGACAGCAAGCTGGATATCATGCAAGTTGATCTAACGGGTCTCAGAGTCTGCGGCTGCAATAATGGGAACATAACGTAATACTGCGGTCACCGAAGCTGAAGCACCAGCTTTGAATGTTGCGATGCCGACCTTCTTCAGACTCGCTAAGCCTATTCCACTTTGAAATGTCATTTTGTCCTTTGACGGCAGCACCTTCATAATTTGCAACAGCAGCTGCGCTGGTGATCGTCCATCTATGGCTGGGAGTCAACTGCAATGAATGCATGAACGCATATGACTATAAATAGCCCCATATATCACTGTAGATAGCCACACAATTATCTGATATTAACAATCTATTGGTAGCTTTGGCTACAACTTCGATGAGCGCCTTGACGCCTGTTATATGGCCACCAGCCAGGTGTGGATGTAGGAACCTCGAGTGGACGGGGACGGTGTCACAGCCAGCGGAGCTAGTCTAACAATCAGGCAGCGGACATCAGCAGCGGTACAGCGCTGTCATCAGCAGCGGTACAGCGCTGTCATCAGCAGCGGTACAGCGCTGTCATCAGCAGCGGTGCAGCGCTGTCATCAGCAGCGGTACAGCGCTGTCATCAGCAGCGGTACAGCGCTGTCATCAGCAGCGGTGCAGCGCTGTCATCAGCAGCGGTACAGCGCTGTCATCAGCAGCGGTACAGCTTCATCAGCAGCGTACAGCGCTGTCATCAGCAGCGGTACAGCGCTGTCATCAGCAGCGGTGCAGCGCTGTCATCAGCAGCGGTACAGCGCTGTCATCAGCAGCGGTACAGCGCTGTCATCAGCAGCGGTGCAGCGCTGTCATCAGCAGCGGTACAGCGCTGTCATCAGCAGCGGTGCAGCGCTGTCATCAGCAGCGGTGCAGCGCTGTCGGGGAACGCGGGAATGCCAATTGACTTGCGCTGCCTCACTCGAATCATTTCTAGTCACCACTGGAATACTGTTCAGTGCCTCCTCTCCTCTCAATGTGCAACTTGGATAGTTTTGTTTGTACCATTAGAAGGCTTATAAAAAGCCATGAAAAGATAAGTCCGGATTAAGTCACTTATGAACAAAAAATATCCAAACGACTTGTGCACTTCGAGGTGTAATGCACCTATGTGATAATAATGCTCTTCATGCACGTTGCATGGGTTAATTTGGGCATACACATTGCACTGGTCATCATGGGCCTCTTCATTGAAAACTTCAACAGTACCCAGGAAAGCGTGCCATGGTTCTGTTCCTGGAGCTCGTGCAGCGTGCTGGTCCATGGGGCCAGAGATACGGCCGTCGAGCGCAAAATGCACATGCAAGTGTAAACATTTAACGTGCAGACTTTCATTGCCTGCACTGTAAGAACCAGAAAGAAGCATCATTGTCTTGTAGTCAGCTGTTGTTTCCTCAGCGCGACATCGTGGTAGCGATCCATTCCCGGCTCTGGCCGCCGGAGCTGTTCGATGTTGCTGGTGCACATCTAGTCCAGACTTGGTGAAGTACTGCCGGTGCTCGCTCACTCCGGCTGCTATATCGTGCGTGCGATGCGTTACGTAATACCACCGGCTGCACACAGGGGGGATGTCAGGGGGACGCTGGCCGCCGTGCGCTCGGTTGGCGCTGGCTGGTGAGCTGTTGCTGCTGGCGGAGGTGGCCGGTGAGCTGCTGCCGTTGGTGGAGGTGGCCGGTGAGCTGCTGCCGCTGGAGGAGGTGGCCGATGAGCTGCTGCCGCTGGCGGAGGTGGCCGGTGAGCTGCTGCTGCTGGCGGAGGTGGCCGGTGAGCTGCTGCCTCTGGCGGAGGTGGCCGGTGAGCTGCTGCCGCTGGCGGAGGTGGCCGGTGAGCTGCTGCCGCTGGTGGAGGTGGCCGGTGAGCTGCTGCCGCTGGAGGAGGTGGCCGATGAGCTGCTGATTTTGGTGGAGGTGGCCGGTGAGCTGCTGATTTTGGTGGAGGTGGCCGGTGAGCTGCTGCCGCTGGAGGAGGTGGCCGGTGAGCTGCTGCCACTGGCGGAGGTGGCCGGTGAGCTGCTGCCGTTGGTGGAGGTGGCCGGTGAGGTGCTGCCTCTGGTGAAGGTGGCCGATGAGCTGCTCTTTGCGGAGGTGGACTTGCCGCTGGAGGTGGCCGGTGAGCTGCTGCCGCTGGGGAGGTGGCCGGTGAGCTGCCGTTGGTGGAGGTGGCCGGTGAGCTGCTGCCGTTGGTGGAGGTGGCCGGTGAGGTGCTGCCTCTGGTGAAGGTGGCCGATGAGCTGCTGCTGCTGGAGGAGGTGGCCGGTGAGCTGTTGCTGCTGGCGAAGGTGGCCGGTGAGCTGATCGGCGAGATTAGCCACGTCTGACCGCCGGATGCCTATCGGTCCTGTCGAAAGATTCTCGGCGCCACACACCGTCTGCACCCTGACCACGGATGCCTGCCAGTCTCCTCGAGAGACCCTCGGCAGCGCGTCCCGTGCACCCTGACCACGGATGCCAGCCAGTCTCCTCGAGAGACCCTCGGCAGCGCATCCCGTGCACCCTGACCACAGATGCCTGCCAGTCTCCTCGAGAGACCCTCGGCAGCGCATCCCGTGCACCCTGACCACCGCTGCAGATACCGCTAGTCTCCGAGCCGGCTGCGGCGTTCCCCGGCAACGCCGCGTCGCTGGTGATGACTGCTGCTTTATTTTTGGCATTTGACTGGCTCAGCTGGCTGCGAGACCGTCCCCGTCCACTTGAGGTTCTGCCACCTCCGCCCGACTGGTGGCTATGTAACTGGTCGTTTGATATTCCACTGTAGTTGGCGACAATTCCTGGCCGGGAACTGTGTAATTATCCTCGGTTGCGGACGACAGCGATGATGATCACTGGTGATGAGCATGTCTATTAAAATGTGTGTGTCAGCTGTCGTTCTTGCCTAAATGCTTCATTATTATCTTCGAGTTTCCCGTTGTGCTCAATACAACCACACTGCAACGCACATTGTTCAACACTACATCTGTCTAGTGTTAACCAGATGGTGTCATCCGACAAGGTCTTGAAGGTCAACTGCGATGAATTTCATCATGTTTCGCGTAATTTGCTGCTTTGCATTTCACATGCTTCCCTTGATGTTACTTTTTTATGACATGCCTAATTTTGTGCTTCGAAGTTGAAACAATCCCGATGCTAATGACGACCGACCCCGTATATATATTGGTTGACCATATTTGCTGTACGACTTGTTTGGAATGAAGTCCTTCTCAACTGAACCTGGCTCAGAGCATCGGCAATTACCCGCAAGTTGTATTCATTAACGATTTCCATCAGGTAATGGTAGTCTCGTGGCCTCTTTCCTCTCTCCCCTCCCCCGAAAGAATAACTCGCAGGCTTTGTCTCTTCTAACGCGGTTTGGTAATGTTCCACCCCATACACACCCACACGTCTCAGACATCCGAGATATGCGATCTTTCGGTGGACGCTGCAGGCGTTTGTGTCGGGTTCACCCTTGTGGTGCGACCCACACACAGACGCCCAACAGCGCGCACGACCGCAAGCCGCCGGCGAGCGGTCCTTTCCCAGTCCGACTGACGCGTTCCATTTAAACTTCACCGCTTCTCGGAGCGGTGGACGTCAGGCGAGGCAGAGAATCATCAGCGGGCCGGCGGTGCGGGCATGCCATCCCTCCCCTCGCGGCCTCAGGGCGGGAAGCGGCCGGTCCCCGCCACCACGGCCGGCCCGGAGACGCCCCCACCCCGGCTGGCAGGATATTCCGCCAGCGCACGCGCGTGTCTCGCCGACAATGGAAGCTCGGTTGCGGAAAGCGTCGCCAAACATGTCGACCGCCAACTTAAAACGCCGCCAAGCCTCGAGGTCAAAGGAGGCCGTGAACACATGGAGATTATGAGCGAGGCGACCGAGGCGAGGTTTTATTTGGAATTAGTCGGTGGTGGCGGTGACGTTGCATCCAGCGCTTCGGAGGCGCGCGCGAGGCGTGTGCCGAGCGCCCCTCCGCTGTGCCCCCGTCCGGCCGGCGCCGTCGGTGACATCCGCTCCGGCGAAGAGCGCCGGGACAAGGATCGGCCCGTATGCAGGTACGGCTGACCGCTGTCGCCAAACTGAGACTGGCCATCTTGCAGCGCGCGGAGCGGGCGGCGCTCGCCAATCGGTCAGGCGTCCGACCGGCACTGCAAATCAATGTTCGTGTCAGCTGTGCGATTATTCACTTCAGAAGCGGGTTTGCAACGTGACATTGACTCATGAAGTCGTAAAGTGTTCAGACTTAATAGGAGCCACAGGGGCCCTGGGTTAAGCCTGTAAAGGGGAAATACCATAAGCCTGGACAAAAAGACGCTGGGGCCTCCAGCCAGTATCAGATGACACATTCCAAAGAAAGTATCCGCCAGCATCCTGCACATTTACAAGTACCTATCCAGCCTTATTAAGTCGATCCCACGTAACACAAGCGTGGATCTAGTGCCCAATCAATAATTATGAACTGCTTCTATGCCTGCTTAAAGGGGCTGCAGCACGTAAAATTACTGGCGTAAATCTCACGTCATCCACTACTAAGAATTCAATAATAAGATTCTGAATCTAAGCAAAATTATCCACCCTCTTTTTAGATACATTAAATCGGGTACTCCGCACATCGGCCTATTCCATTCATGAACCACCCTTCGACAGAGAATATGTTGTCGCTGCGCTGTCCTACACCTTGACTTGTCTAACCTGAATTGATGACCCATAAGCGATACTCTAAATGGAAGAGAATCATTCAGATTGACTTCATCTATCCCTGTAACGATTTTGTGTATTTCAGTCATATCACCCCTTAGCCCCTTATACTTCAGTCTGGACATATCTAACGTATTAAGTCTTTCTCCATATTCTAAGTTGCCCAGTCCACTGATGATTCTTGTGGCTTGGCGGTGCATTCTGTCTTGCATATCTACATCTCTTTCTAAGAAAGGGCTCCATGCTTGTGCAGGATATTCCAAGTGGGGTTCCACAGAGACTAAGTAAATATGTTCACAATCTCCTTTTTCTAGTACCTCTCACTTCTATTGATGATTGACAGCATTCTGTTTTCCCTGTTCCTAGCGGAGGTAATATGTACTTTTCTGCTTTAAGGTCATTCGAAATTAGAACACCTAACTCTTTTACCCCTTGAATAACATCTAGTTCCCTACCCACGTTGCATATCTGAAAGTTTCGCCTCCATACCCCAGATGTTTCACCTCCATACCTTACACTTGTCATGGTTTATACATCTGACAGTGATCGGCCCACTTGTTTAGTTCCTCACAGTCTAGTGGAATATTACTAGATTAATCACATTGGGTCGTCCCGTAGCCGACAGTGACATGACACCGGGTCATCACCTGACCCGCAGTGCATGCCACCAGGCTGGCTAACCACCCAATGGGCTTTGATTTTGCGGCGAGAGCGGAAGACCACGTCGGTTCCGTCAAAAAGAGGCTCTGTATCGTTGACATGGAGCCCCACTTCAGCCGAACAATGCTCGGATATGTTTCCGTCGGTCCCGCTTCCCGTCCCACTTGTCTGCCGCCAGATCTGGAGCGATCTGCCTCGTCGGCGAGCGCCGGGTTGCGTGGTTGGTCTGGCCAGACAACTAGGCTCATAGCTACATCTCTTTCTAAGTTCACAATTTGCTCGCTCGGACCCAACAGGCCTGCGTTTTGGCACAGTTTTGAGTCCATCGAGACACGTGTCCGGCGATGTGACCAGCGCACCAGACTGACAGCCAGCGCCGCTGGCGAGTTACTGCCACCGACCAGCGTGACGAACCGACCTTCCCCCGATGGAGACCAGCGCATGCCAAGTGGCTCGGTCTTCGAGCTGTGGCGAAACGCGAGTGTGAAGCGACTGCTTGTCACAAGTCGAAATTGCCCTTATCCTAGCCAAAGGAGTAAAACATCATATTTTTTTCACACACAAACGCATGAGGCTCTCGGCACCCTTAATATCCGTTTTGCGAATTTGGCCTAATATTTTATTCTTGTCAGAATGCCTCCATGATGACGATTAAAAGGCTATGGCCAGATATCATTCAGGATGGGAACAATTTCAGGCGCGCGATGTGATGCACCCTCCAACAAACAAGTGTTCATTGTTCAATGTTGACCTTGCTAATGATATGTACTGAGAATATGTCGTGTCGCTTCCCGCCCGGCATTCCACTACTATTTCCAGGGTAGGAAATGCATTCCAAAGTGGGGCTGGGTGCCTTAAATTCAATCGCTTCTATTATGAGCTCATGCGGTTAAGTAATTGTGAGCGACAACTGTCCATTTGCGCTCTGTTCCGTCATATTTTCGTTGCACATAGTAAGCATCTCTAATTGGGGCTTTATAACTATTGAATTGCACAAGCACATGTCCGTTTGTTCCATGCGCAGCGGAGGTTCCCGCTGCCAGCATGCTTGCGAAGTGATCCGGAGTACTCGCTTGCTGTCAGATTCTCTAACACAGCACTCGCGAATTCAGCGTGTCCATCCATATTGCTGGTCATCAGTCAACGGATGCTGTCCTCCCCAATCCCCAATGTATTAAAGCGTGACTATAGCTGGTGCTTTGGAGGAGACGTGGATACCCTTTTGTATTTACCCAAATGGTCTCGATTTGTTGATTTAATTATAAAATATCTTCCATTATATGCATCGACTGGATGCAAGCTAGCTTAAGACCGGTAAGTAATGCTTCGGTCGGACGTGCCCCATCATTGATATGCGTTGAATGGATACAAACGAACTTAAGATTGGTACGAAATGTTTCGGTCGAAGGTGTTCTTTTTCATTCTATTCATTGAATAAGATAGGTGCATAATGCTTTGGTCTCATCTGCCCCGTTCAACTATACGATGTGACGGAATTTCAGGCTTCTCATTTCTGGGTAGTTTGCCGCTCACTAGCCTTCTATTGGCAGAATGCAAGGATGCGGGCCACTGGAAAGACGTGTCGCAATCCTTGGTCTTGGGGATTTTACATTTTTAGTCAACATATTTTTGCTTCCATCTTTTGGTTTACATTTCAGGTGAAGTCAAGCTGAATGATCATTACTTTTTATCGAAGTGCTCTAAAATCCAATTCACTAATGATTCGGGTCCAATTAGATCGGTTAATATCAATATACTATTGGTCTCACGGTTGGAGGCCGATTTTTCAAATACGAGTCGTGGAGCAGATGTGGTCTTGTTGCTCGGTAGGTCATGGATTTTAATGTTGCCAAAATGACCATATTTTTTTAACATTTCTACATTAAAATCAACAGCTTAAAAACGAATAGCTCGGACACTATGAACGTTGAGCTGAAATCAGTGTCCAAGATGATCAATGGAAATCACGATCTATCCATTTTTATGTTGTAGCGGTTCGTACTTTAGCCTCCAGAGCGCCAGTAATGCGTAAATGCTAGGTACGTTTCAATTCCTACCTCCGTAAATATATACATATATGTACATATACGTATATATATATATATATATATATATATATATATATATATATATATATATATATATATATGTATATATATATATATATATAATTAATCCAGAATTGAGTAAAATATATATAACGAGCTACACGAGTAAGGCTGATGTAAATGTTCAGAATTTGAGTATTGGCATATGGATGAAAACAGGAGAAGTGAATAGGCAACCTCAAGGAAAGTGACCAGGTCAAGCTGAGACTTAAGCGGCATTAAATTGGATGGATGGATACATACGTTGGATGTTACTGAGCGTATTTGTCAGAAGTATGCTCGCGGGCAAGTTTTAGCACACGGCATCCGTTTCCGAGGCGCAAATTCGTCCGTGGGATGCATTGCTCTGCTGGTTATCATCAACGCCGTGCTTCCATTCAACTGCTTAAAGCCATGATAAGCGAACGATGAGTACGTTTCAGTCGGTCAAATTGAGCACGTTGTGTACAAGATGTTCACTAATCCACCGCACCATAATTTTGATTTTACCCGTCTTAAAGTTTCCGTGCTCATCGATTAAAGTAGAGCTTTATAGACGGAGCAGACACACTGGTATCTGCTCTCCGGAGCAGACAGGTAATAGAGCAATCAGTCTTACTGCGCTTACCCTTGGAGCTCATCTCTACGATTGTAAATCATGCGAAGTCTCTGTCAGTGGACATCTCACACAAACTGCAGCCAACCGTGCTAAATGTCCACTTTTACGGTGCGTCAAGGCCTCTCTCGGTCTGCTCGTAACGCGCCGGCCGTAGAGCCGGTCAGTGTTAAAGTCTTGCCGGCTATCCGACAATCTATTCGATGTGTGGTAATCTTCAAAACCGCAATAACACGCGCCAGCTTGTATGGCTGCCAGTTATCACGCTTGGACAAGCGTTATCCATAATGGGCGTTTGGGATCGTCTTTGGGGAAATTAGCAGCTCACCAATTCAGTAGCTGACCGCGTCCCTTGAATGTTCGACAGTATTAATTAAAGTTGGCCGGCCGTACGTGTGTCTACGGGCGGCAGATGCGATTTTAATCATAGCTGCGCGTAATCACAGTAGCCTGGGGCCGATGCGAGTGCTATCCGACAGCATTTCAGGCCGTCGCTCCACATACGCATTAGTATGCGCAGAGCGTGGGAGTGTGTGGCGGCGCACACACACACGGGCTACAAACATTCTTTGTGAGGTAGCCGGATCCCATTTACCCGGGACATTCCGGGCCGGCAAGGAACGCACCGGCCGCTTACAAAAACAGTCGGCATTAGCATTAGCATAGCCGTAAAAAGGCCGAGCCTCCGACGCAGGGGACGGCGCCGACCGGCGGCCTGCCTGCTCAGCGTCTCCAGCGCCGTGTGTGCCGGCAGCTCCGACGATCGTCTGCCGACCACCCAGTCCCTCTCCTCTCCCCCCTCCCCTCACTCCCCACCTTCGGCAAGGTAGCGCGCGTCGAGTCGGCAACCGCACACTGTCGCAAAACGAGCGGCAGTCGCATTCACCGATCTTAATCGTGTCCTCCCAGCTCCCTTTCATGTGCAAATGGGATTAGCCATGTGCCGTGACGTGGTGACCGTGAGGAGTTATGTATTGGCGCGCGCGCGGCCGTAAAGCCGCCTCAGTCGGCACACTTAGCGGGCGCGATGGAGACGTCGGCGGGCCACCTGGCGGGGTGCCAGTGGCGGCGCGAGCAGTGGGAGGGCGGGACGGCCGGTCGGAAGGTCGCCGGCCATTGTGCAGCACCGCCGGCGGCCCACAGGGGTCGGTAGGTTCACTGGGAGCCGGTGTCAGCCGAGTCGTCTTGTCGTCCGGCGATGTGTCGGTCGTCCGCCATCCTCCGGTCGGCGGTCGGGGGCCACCCCAGATGCGGTCCAGAGTGGTCGGAGAGGACCACCCCAGAGGCGGTCCCGAGTGGTCGGAGAGGACCACCCCAGAGGCGGTCCCAGAGGGGTCCGATGGAGAGGACCACCCCAGAGGCGGTCCAGAGTGGTCGGAGAGGACCACCCCAGAGGCGGTCCAGAGTGGTCGGAGAGGACCACCCCAGAGGCGGTCCAGAGTGGTCGGAGAGGACCACCCCAGAGGCGGTCCCGAGTGGTCGAAGGGGACCATTTAATTTAATAGGAGTGTGAGGTATAAGAGCAAGGAAGCCATGGAAATTCCGTACTTGGCCTATGGGTGATCCCACTTAGATTATATGTGCAGGCATAGAGCCCATGCTTAGAAAAAAGGATATGCTAAATAGAGTGCAGCGCAATGCCATTAGACTCATCACTGGGCTAAGTAACTTAGAATATGGGGAACGACTTATGACATTGCACATGAACTCACTGAAGTATAAGAGATTAAGGTGTGATACGATTGCCATGTACACAATTATTAAAAGGCTAGATCATGTCAATATAAATGATGCCCTTCTATTTAGACTACCACACAGAGGTCATCAATTCAGGTAAGAGAAATCAATGTGTTGGACAGTTAAGTGACAACAGGTCTTCAGTCAAAAGATTGTTGATCAGAGAAATGGTTTGTCAGCCGATGTCACGGCAAACATGGGTTGGGATTGGAATAGACACCACTTTACTTGACTCATTTATTAGCTCATCCAGCCCGTCACCTCTGATCACGTAAATGCTGTGAAGAAATGAGCGAAACAACCATTAGAAAAGTGAGGAAAGCAACAACATCAATGTTCATCACAGAAGCACAAATATCTGATCATACAAGGACGACCTGTAATCAGGGCATATATGATAACAGTGCGCAATTACTTCTGTCCCAGATTGGTGGGATCCTGTTTGCCTCTCGCCAGAAAGGCGATAGCCCTCGCAGTTCTTGGCTGCGGCATCTCTCGCAGTTGTATATCTGCGATATCTTTATCTCACATATCGATGCGGAACCCCCGTCCGCCTTTGAGTACAACGTCGCAACGAATGAACATGGCTGTGTCTAGTGAAATTGCATGTCCACGAGCGCAGCACCGTAAACGTCTCAGCCAAATAAGGTTTGGAAATACTAAGCTGCCAACTTGTAAGATTATCAGCGGAACAGCCGATGTTGTGGGAGGTCCCAAATTGAACGTATTTAGACAAGTGGGCAGCTTTTTAGACTACAAAATCTTGTTTCTGAGTTTCGCGTGTTGGTGGATGCGGTGCGGATTTATGCTAAGTGGGTGTGCACTGTACAGGCCCCCTTCGAGCGAACATGGATGGAGTCTGAAAAGTATTGGTAGGACATGCAATATACATGTGTTGCATGAGATCATGCGAATAGGACTGGATGTGTAAGGTATATAGACATCGATGAGTGTACTGGATGTTAGTGGATGGATTCTTTTGATTCAAGTATGTGGTGTTGGTTGGGGTGATGGGTGTCGCTTTGCCATGATTATGGCATCTTCCCTATACGGATTTAACCTGAATGGACCGTTGTGGCTCTTATTTAGTCTGATCACGTTACGACTTTATGTCTTTATGACTTTATGACCACCTTAGACGTGGTCCCGAGTGGTCAGAGGGAACCAACCCATAGGTGCCGTCTCCGTGACTGGTTGTTCGTCTAATCAATGCAACTACCGTCTTGTCTGCTGCTGACCTGCCCACACACATCTCAAGTTATTGGCGCGGAATGATGTTGGTGTCTACTGCCGAATTGTAATAACTTGTGTTACTTCGGGGTGCTGAATTGCAGTCTCCTCCTGTTAGTGCGAACTGCTGCAGGACATTCCCCGCGTGATTACTGTTTATTGCTACAGCGTGGTCTCCGTGAGGTTACTGTTTATTGCTACAGCGCAGTCTCCACCAAGTTACTGTTTACTGATGCATCACAGTCTCCGTGAAGTTACTTTTTATTGATGCATCGCAGTTTCCGTCGTGTCCGGTGTACAACTGCGACCTCGGCCATGTCAGCTGCTGTTCAATCACGGCCTGCCGCCAGTCGCGTGCACTCTCCGGTGTGCCGAAGTGCAGCTGCTGCCCGGGGCGGCGGTGATTCGATGACCAGGTTTTGGCCGGACGAAGCCGGACAGCCGCGCGAGAGCCGCGCGAGAGCCGCGCGCGTCCTGCCCGTGCCCGGCTGTCGGCAGTCCGGACCAGTGCCAAGGACGAACGTGCACGACATTCACACATGATTCACATTGGCTCGCTCCACCGCTAGTCAGTATACCGAGCGAGGCATTGCGCCATGCTAATTATTAAGTTATCAAAAAACTTATGTTGTACTTATGTTGTACCTTTAAACCTTCATACTTTAAACAGCCTTTAAACTTATGTTGTAGACTATGGTATGCTGACAGAATAGGCTTTGCGAGGTCGTAACCACAATTAGATCGTGTTTGTTCTGGCAATGTAATTGTCGCTTGGAAATGCGAATGCTACCAGGAAGGAAAAAGGTTAATCGTGTGTAACACCACCTCGGGAAACGTCCCTTTTCTCCACGCAAAATATATCGCGACACTCGTGAGGTCGACAATGTTGACTTCCAGTTAGCGAAAGGACCGTTGAAAGTGGCATTGGCCTTTGGTGTTTTTACTCAGCAGGAAGGACGACGTCACACTTTAAATCGAACTAATTGCTGGTGAAGAGTCCGGGTGCTCAAATGCTCTACGGTCCTCACTCAGGGTCATAACTTGTGTCCTGGATCACTTGAGAACTGTCATGCTGTCAGCTCTCTGTATTGATAAGATAGTCGGCAAATGTCACCGACAATCTAAAGTATTTCTGGCGCTGCTGACCTAAATGTTGCAGACGCACATTGTCATCGTCATCAGCAATACATTTGAAAACGAAAACCAATACATTGCAAATGTTGCCATTGGTGTATTAGTGTACAGGCGGCATTCTCTTCAGGACACTATTCGAGTTTTGCAAGTACGATAATCCATCCACCGACGTATATATCTGCACATGCGAAAGGAATACACACATATACATACACCTACAAGCATAAGCGCATCCATATTAGCATCTGGCTGTCAAACGTTCATACACACATCCATGTATATATGTATATATATATATATATATATATATATATATATATATATATATATATATATATATATATATATATATATATATATATATATATATATATATATAATGTTTCACTCACGATCACACATGTTGGTCATTATAGCCCATTGCTCACTGGAGTTGTTTGCAGCGTGCTAATGGCTAAGTTTATCCGGGAGGTCAGTCCTATGTTGCTAGCCACTTTGCCTAATCTTTGGAACAAGATTTTCAATAGACAAATCCCTGACAGATAATTTGTCAGGGAATGTCTTCGACGTACGAAACGAACGCGACAAATATACGAGTATGTCAAGTCTTATCTCGACGAACGTTCCTTCGAGATCACTAAACTAATGCTAACCGAACGCATAGGAGCTCCTATAACCCAAATGTTGCCAGCTGATGCGCAGATTTCAGGTACAATGGTTACGCAACCATGACAAGCGAGTTACACCTAAGGTTTTATCTTAGCCAGGGAATGGCTGAAAGCTAGATTTGATCATATACGTATTCGGATGGTGTCCTAGCCGTGTGTGCTCGTAATTCGGGGCAGGTGAAAATTATAATTCGTTGTCAGACACGGAGTATCACCAGCATTAATGTTACATGCAAGCTGACACGGCTTTTACGACTGCAGTATCTTGGCGGTTCGTGTTGCTGTATGGAAGTATCAAAGATCCAGTGATGTATAATTTTGTATTTAATTGTGGGAGGGACATAGGTCAAAGGCAAGAACTAAACAAAGGAAACATGTTCAACCATATTCCAGTCCGCAACCCATTGTCGGCGAACAGAAGACAGATATCCCACTGACTCCATGTTAGACTACCGTTCATAACGTCGGTGATATTTCTGATCTGTATTTTCTTGAGTCACTCGTTGCGTTTGGAACTGACCCTATCATGTCAGCACATGAATTAATATTTCCGCTGTAGGTGACACTGGGAGCTCTGGAGATGATCCTTGCACTCTGAATAACTGTTCTGCTTTGCCCAGCTTCAGAGTTCCCTGATGACGGTCCTGGGAGTCTCCTGGGGTCGGTCTCTGAGCCTCCCGGGGTCGATCCCGCGGTCTCATGGCAGTGGTTCCGGAGTATTGTGGTGATGATCCCCGAGCCTCCTAGTGTGGGTTCAAGGTCCCTGGTGTCGGTCCCGAAATTACCTAGTACCACGGCTCACCACATAGTGTAAACAATCTATCAACAATTGTCATTCAGCAGACAATTGCTGGACTTAGTCTGAAACACTGCATGCTTATCAGTACCCGGTGAAAGCAGGCAAAAATGCAAGTCATGTGTATACCTGATTGTTGTTCTATACACATGCATCAATGCACTTGGCGCAGATACCAAGCTTCAGCTCACAATGGACGCAGCTACGTTTAGTCGGGTTCGCCCACGGCCAGAACTGTAATAGCTTTGACACTCCCAAAAACATGGCTCATAATTCAGGATCCGGCCACCTCCTAGGATCCGGCCACCTCCTAGGACCCGGCCACCTCCCGGGACCCGGCGACCTCCTGGGAACCGGCGACCTCCCGGGACCCGATCGCTCTTCCGGGACCGGGCGACCTCCCGGCACCCGGTCACCTCCCGGGACCCGATCACTCTCCCGAGACCTGGCGATCTCCCGGGACCCGGCGATCTCCCGGGACCCGGCGATCTCCCGGGACCCGGCGATCTCCCGGGACCCGGCGATCACCCGGGACCCGGGCACCTCCCGGGAACTGGCGATCTCCCGGGAGCCGGCGACCTCCCGGGACCCGGGCACCTCCCGGGAACTGGCGATCTCCCGGGACCCGGGCACCTCCCGGGAACTGGCGATCTCCCGGGACCCGGCGATCTCCCGGGACCCGGTGACCTCCCGGGACCCGGCGACCTCCTGGGAGCTGGCGACCTTCTGGGAACCTGCCATCTCCCGTCACCACAAACATTATGTAAATATTTTCTAACAAGGACTTCAGTCGAAGAGCCAGCTAGATCTGGGCTGAGCTAGAAGCTTCATAGTCTTCAGATATGAAGCTTCTGGGATAAATACCGACCGCCTCCCCACACACACAACATTTATGTGTGTGTGCATGTCTGTCTGTCTGTCTGTCTGTCTGTCTGTCTGTCTGTCTGTCTGTCTGTCTGTCTGTCTGTCTGTCTGTCTGTCTGTCTGTCTGTCTGTCTGTCTGTCTGTCTGTCTGTCTGTCTGTCTGTCTGTCTGTCTGTCTGTCTGTCTGTCTGTCTGTCTGTCTGTCTGTCTGTCTGTCTGTCTGTCTGTCTGTCTGTCTGTCTGTCTGTCTGTCTGTCTGTCTGTCTGTCTGTCTGTCTGTCTGTCTGTCTGTCTGTCTGTCTGTCTGTCTGTCTGTCTGTCTGTCTGTCTGTCTGTCTGTCTGTCTGTCTGTCTGTCTGTCTGTCTGTCTGTCTGTCTGTCTGTCTGTCTGTCTGTCTGTCTGTCTGTCTGTCTGTCTGTCTGTCTGTCTGTCTGTCTGTCTGTCTGTCTGTCTGTCTGTCTGTCTGTCTGTCTGTCTGTCTGTCTGTCTGTCTGTCTGTCTGTCTGTCTGTCTGTCTGTCTGTCTGTCTGTCTGTCTGTCTGTCTGTCTGTCTGTCTGTCTGTCTGGCTGGCTGTCTGTCTGTCTGTCTGTCTGTCTGGCTGTCTGTCTGGCTGTTTGGCTGTCTGGCTGTCTGGCTATCTGGCTGCCTGTCTGTCACTGGTACGAACGCTGGCGGTAACTACGTTCCGAGCAAGTCACATCCGGCGGCAAGTCATCACATATGTCACGAACGCAAACTCCCCAAACTCGGCCATTTCACAAACGCTGACCCCCCTCACTCTCCCACTCTCCCACATCACGAACGCTGACCCTCCACTCTCCCACTTTCACATCATGAACGCTGACCCCCCCCCACTCTCCCACTCTCCCACATCACGAACGCTGACCCTCCACTCTCCCACACTCCCACATCACGAACGCTGCCCCCCCCCACTCTCCCACTCTCCCACATCACGAACGCTGACCCCCCTACTCTCCCACATCACGAACGCTGACCCCCCCTACTCTCCCACATCACGAACGCTGACCCTCCACTCTCCCACTCTCCCACATCACGAGCGCTGACCCTCCACTCTCCCACTCTCCCACATCACGAACGCTGACCCCCTCCCCCACACTCCCACATCACGAACGCTGCCCCCCCACTCTCCCACTCTCCCACATCACGAACGCTGACCCCCCCTACTCTCCCACATCACGAACGCTGACCCCCCTACTCTCCCACATCACGAACGCTGACCCTCCACTCTCCCACTCTCCCACATCACGAACGCTGACCCTCCACTCTCCCACTCTCCCACATCACGAACGCTGACCCCCCCCCCCACACTCCCACATCACGAACGCTGCCCCCCCCCCCCACTCTCCCACTCTCCCACATCACGAACGCTGACCCCCCACCCCCCACCCCACCCCCCTCCACCCCCACTCTCCCACATCACGAACGCTGACCCCCCTCCCACTCTCCCACATCACGAACGCTGACCCTCCACTCTCCCACTCTCCCACATCACGAACGCTGACCCTCCACTCTCCCACTCTCCCACATCACG
Source organism: Imbricaverruca yamaguchii (assembly GCA_034440575.1). Taxonomy (NCBI): domain Eukaryota; kingdom Metazoa; phylum Arthropoda; class Thecostraca; family Neoverrucidae; genus Imbricaverruca; species Imbricaverruca yamaguchii. Next base: position 123,413 of record JAOTOL010001351.1, on the reverse strand, counting down.
AACGCTGCCCCCCATCCCACTCTCCCACTATCCCACATCACGAACGCTGACCCCCCACCCCCTCTACTCTCCCACATCACGAACGCTGACCCCCCCCTACTCTCCCACATCACGAACGCTGACCCTCCACTCTCCCACTCTCCCACATCACGAACGCTGACCCTCCACTCTCCCACTCTCCCACATCACGAACGCTGACCCTCCACTCTCCCACATCACGAACGCTGACCCTCCACTCCCCCACTCTCCCACATCACGAACGCTGACCCTCCACCCTCCCACACTCGTCGCGGCGGGCCTCACTGCGGGCTGCCGTCTTCCACTCTTCGGCTTGCAGGCAGTTAAAGCCGAATATATTAATTTAATTACGGCGGCGGCCACACCATTGACGGGCGGGCCGGGTGCCGCTGCCGACCTGGGCGCTGCGGCCCGGCGGTGAGGGGGGCCGGCCGCTGGCGCAGCCCGCTCCGGAGGCAGTGTCACTGCGGCGTGGGGCCGCCGCTTATCAACGGCGAGCGGACACAGCGGCCCCCGCCGCGTCGATGGAGCCGTAACTCGTGGCCGGCCGTGCGTCTGGCCGGACGCGGCGGCGCCGTGTGTGATCAACGGGCGGCAGGTGGCGCGGCGCCAGCGCACCAGCGCACCACTGCGGGGCACCTCGCTCACGGCGCCAGCGTGGGAACGTGCCCGGGCCGCCGTGTGACCTGCGGACGGTGGGTCACCGTGTGACCGGAGCGGGAGGCATGGTGGGTCGTGGTGTGACTAGGGGGAAGGGGTGGCGATGGGTCGAGATGCGACCAGAGCCGGGTAGATTACGGGTCGTAGTGTGGCGAGGCAGGCGAGGGTGATGATAGGTCACCATACGATCATTGCCCGGGGGCGGCATGTTTTGGTGTGACCGGAGAGGGAGGGGAGATGATGGCAGATGACAAGGCTACTAAAATTTTACTCATGGAAGGGTAGTTACCCTTAATCTGCTGTCTCCTTGAAATTGTAAAGATGTTTATAAAAATACTATATTCTGCAAAGATTAACCTGTCGTGCACGGCACTTCATCAGAATCACCAATGGAAAAAAATTCGCGTCCTAACTAGTACAACAACACGTGCTTTATCTTCTCTGGCACCAGGCATCCGGCAAACGAAGCTGTTGAAGCAATGTAATCTTATCAACATCGCATGGGGCTTCAATATACAACACTGGCATTTGCAAGGCTACATCTTCACAGCATGTAACGATGCTGTAACAACGATGGTAATGATGTTGACGATATAACCTTGCAAATGGTGGTGTCGTGTATCGAAGTCACATGCGATGTTGATAAGATTACGTTACTTGAATAGTGTCGTTTGGTGGGTGTCTAGTACCAGACAAGATAAAACACGTGCTGTTCTCCCAGTTGGAAAGCGAATTTTTGCATATGTTGATTCTAATGAACTGCTGAGTACGGCAACTTAATCTCTATAAAATACAGGGTTTTAAAAAAAATATCCTTGCAATTTCTATGTGACGGTCGGATTACGTGCAACAGTGATGCATCATCATGCTCCTTCCAGCTACACTGAAACAGATAGAACGCGAAGAGTAGCTACCATAGGTACTCCTTCCCGTGACCATCGTGTGACAAAAAGAAATACTGCCGAACTCCAAACGACCTTTGGGCGTAATTAAAATGTAAAGTTATTTCGCGCGTACAATGCATAAATATTGCCAAAGGGTTTGTGGGTTCTGAAGAGGTAATGCTTAGCAGCGGATTCCACTCTTAACCCGCGTCGTCTCTCCGGTCAGATTCTCACACACCGTTACGGGGGATAGTAAGCCCCCTTCTAAAATTCAAAGTAAGCGTCGCACCAAAACGAAAGAGGTGTCATCGGAAAGCGCTCTACGAGTAGGGCCCGGGTCCAGCCCCCTCCAAATCTTAGCATTTTTGAAATTTCAAAGTTTTGAGTTCAAGTCTTCTTTAACCCGTCCCATCTCGGGGATCTTCAACCGCCCCCCCCTCGGGTTTTTCGATGATAGCGGACGAACGACTCGCGGCAGCGCGCTCAAATTTGGCATACCTTTTCCCACATCAATTTGACATCCAGATTCAAATGTTTTAGGTCAGGTCGTCTAGGGTCAACGAGTTAGTCAAGGTCAGGTGAGGTCACCTCCAAAAAAGTTAAACCAATCGTCACGCTTTAACGGATACAGATATTTTAATGAAACTTTCAGCGATTGCTTATCTTCAGGGATGCAACAAAGCCTATGAGTTGAATTTGTTATTTTTTTTACTATAAATTTTGCGTATTTCCCAAATTGCAGTTCAAATAGAGGATACTGGCTAAAGTAAGCATATTGTATTGGGGCAAGTTGACTTCCAACAACGTTTCTTGGCCTGCTCTACCAATCGGAAAAGGAAAATTAGACAAAATTTGAAAACTCAAAATTTTGAAATTGAAGAGCAGATAGAGAAATGTTGTTGGAAATTAATTTGCTCTCATATAACATGCTTACTTTAGCCAGAATCTTCTATTTGAACTCTAAGAGGCAAATATCCCAAATTTATAAGTTGTCACAAACGGAAGAAAAAAGGACAAATTCCTCTCGTACGTATTGTTGCATCCCTAAAGAAAAGCAAACGCTGAAAGCTTTATTAAAATATCTGTATCTGTTAAAACGTGACGACTGGTTGAACTTTTTTGGAGGTGACCTCACTTGACCTAAATTAACTCTTTGAACCTAGATGACCTGACTTCAAAGGTTTGACCAAACATGTTAAATTGATGTGGGAAAAAGTATGCCAAATTTCGGCGCGCTGCCACGCGCCGTTCGTTCACTATCCGCGAATAAACACATAGCGAATACCAATGTTCAGGTCACTGTTGTTCAGGACCCCAGAGCCTTGACAGACAACACAGGCAGTGCGGGGAGGACGGACACGAAGACAGTGCAGACCGGGGAGGGCGGGCACGGGGAACGTGCAGACCGGGGAGGACGCACATGGAGACAGCACAGATCGGAGAGGATAGGGCACGGAGATGGCACAGACCGGGAAGGACTGACACGGAGACAGTGTAGACCGGGGAGGACGGGCACGGGGAACGTGCAGACCGGGGAGGACGGACACGGAAACAGTGCAGACCAGGGAAGACGGGCACAGAGACAGTGCAGACCAGGGAGACTAGAGACGTATACAATGCAAACCGGGACAAGCAGAAAGGATGCTCACAACACAGAACGACATAAATGAATGGCTCTACCATACTTATAAAGTTATTCACGATCTCTTCGACGTATTAACACCAAATACAATATGAAAATATACTTTAATCCACACCAGGCAATACGGAGCCTGCTCATTTTGGCCTAATACAATATAGATAATACCACAAAGACCGGCCCTATGTACAGAATGACTGCCCAAGTGTTTATGTGGGTGAAACAGGCAGACATAGACAAAAGACGTAACGAACACAAGCGACATCTGACGAAACGACAAAGCTATTGGATTGCACAAATAGAGGCTACAGCTGATCATAGCTTTGACACGGGATACACGATTAACTGGGAAAGAAACAGAAACACTAGCGTTTAACACCAGACATACACAACGGAAAACAAACCAGCAATATTCACACAGACAGAGACGAATCCCACTCTAAGCAGGACTGTTGTCAGGCATATCTCGTTCCCTAGGTGCATAAGCCAAATGAAAAGAGATCAGTTGGTTTCCATGTGCCGTCACGGCCCGAATCAGCTCTGTATGTTTGTAAGCATAGTTTAAGTTTGGCATACCATAAACATTCATCTCCGAACCAGACTGCAATTCCCATTTTCGTTTTGTCCTTGTTCATCCTTCTCTCAGTTCTCTTCTCTACCTCTCCCACTCCCCTCCCTTCACTCTCATTCTCTCCCTCTGACTCCCATTCTCTCTCTCTCTCTCTCTCTCTCTCTCTCTCTCTCTCTCTCTCTCTCTCTCTCTCTCTCTCTCTCTCTCTCTCTCTCTCTCTCTCTCTCTATATATATATATATATATATATATATATATATATATATATATATATATATATATATATATATATATATATATATATATATATATATATATATATATATATATATATATATATATATATATATATATATATATATATATATATATATATATATATATATATATATATATATATATATATATATATATATATATATATATATATATATATATATATATATATATATATATATATATATATATATATATATATATATATATATATATATATATATATATATATATATATATATATATATATATATATATATATATATATATATATATATATATATATATATCTCTCTCTCTCTCTCTCTCTCTCTCTCTCTCTCTCTCTCTCTCTCTCTCTCTCTCTCTCTCTCTCTCTCTCTCTCTCTCTCTCTCTCTCTCTCTCTCTCTCTCTCTCTCTCTCTCTCTCTCTCTCTCTCTCTCTCTCTCTCTCTTTCTTGTCAACGTTTCATCTCCTGCTATTTCCACACCCCACCTAAGCATCGTGTTACCATCGGTCGTATTTATGTCAACTGTCTGTACCACAGAAGTGTTGTGATGCGTTGGCCACGTCATGAGCACATCATTATAATGTGAGCATACCATCGTTTTTAAACATTATCATCATAAAGTACTGATGACGGCCCCGTAATCAGACTAAAGTCGGTTTTCCGAAAGACCATGTTCTCACCACGCACACCAAATAATGGCAAGTGGATGGTGTTCCAGTCGTCCAGAATCGCATATGAAGCTGACGTCAGGCTATTATAGCAGCACTCAGTGACCGGAGCTTCCCAGGATCTGTTCCTTCACTTGTTGAAGATTGGCTCGCGCCGTCTCAGGGGATTGGCTGGTAGGCGCCCCCCCCCCCCTAAGGTTTTCTGCGGATAGTAAAAGAACGGAGCGCGCCAGCGAGTCGTTATTTCACTCTCTTCATGTATATATATATATATATATATATATATATATATATATATATATATATGTATATGTATGTATATGTATGTATATGTATGTATATGTATGTATATGTATGTATATGTATGTATATGTATGTATATGTATGTATATGTATGTATATGTATGTATATGTATGTATATGTATGTATATGTATGTATATGTATGTATATGTATGTATATGTATGTATATGTATATGTATATGTATATGTATATATATATATATATATATATATATATAAGATAATGTACTAAAGATATATATATATATATATATACCATAACAGTGACGCTATAATGTCGATTATGCTTATAATATGATGATCATGATAATGATGATGATTCCCATGATGAAAGCAAAGTGTAGTTGTGCAGAGCTCACTGGCATTTTTCTACCCCAGTGAAATTGATACGCTGGTGACCGAATCAAAACCATGCGTAGGCTATACGTGCGCGCCTTCACTCTACAACTGAAGCAAGAGTTCACTGAATGATAACCCGATAATCCGGCATCCATATGATAACCCAATGATCCGGTCACACGATAACCCAAACACTTGATGGAGTCGATAACCTGATAACCCGATAAATTGATAACCCATTAGGCCGACGATAATGGTGTTATGCGAGCTTTATGTTGGACGAATTGCTTCAGGCATCCTGTCACACACTGTGGCTGGATTCCCGGCCATTACCTGTTTGTCCTCAGCCATTTCACTTATCCACTCTGCCGATCAATCAGCCATTTTGTCAACTGTTTGCTTTTAATCTTCCGTCAGGCGGCTATCTCAAACTGTCGCCCGTCCCCGCTCCCAGATGCATATCTGTGCATACTGGGCTGCCCTTAATGGGCATGGCTGTCATTCCCGGCCAGCCCGGAGCGGCGGCCAGCGCGCGGCTCGGCGGGGCGCAGCCCTCGCTGCCCACGGCACACAGGGGTCGGGTGCATTGGGGGGGGGGGGTGAGTGCCTCGCCGTGCGGCTGGTGCCAGTTGACCGGCACCCGAGGTGCCGGCGGCCGCAGGCGATCTCTGCTGCCCCGACCTCTGCTGCTGCCTCTCCTGCACAGCATGCTGCACAGGACTGCCGCAGGACGGACTGCAGGACTCTGCTGCTGCCTCTCCTGCACAGCATGCTGCACAGGACTGCCGCAGGACGGACTGCAGGACTCTGCTGCCCCGACCTGTGCTGCTGCCTCTCCTGCACAGCATGCTGCACAGGACTGCCGCAGGACGGACTGCAGGACTCGGCGGGCGTGACGGGTCCGCAGGAGCCGCCTGTCCGAGCGGAACTACTGGGTCGGGACGGTCTGGCTCGGGCCAACCATCGGGATCAGAGGAATTGTCGGGGTCCGACGGGGTGTCAGGATCTGAGGGGGTGCTGGGATCCGAGGGGTGTCAGGATCTGAGGGTGTTTGGATCCAGGGGGTGTCGAGATCGGAAGGGTGTCGAGATCCGAGGGGTGTCGGTATCCGAGGGGTGTCGGGATCCGAGGGGTGTCGGGATCCAGGGGGTGTCGGGACCCAGGGGGTGTCGAGATCGGAAGGGGTGTCGGGTTCGGTTCTTCAGCGGAGCCGTTGGCAGAGGCTGCGACAGGTAGTTGGTTGTTAGATACCGATGACCGTGATCATCTACGCCGGTTTAAGGTATGTCGCGAGTACATGTCGTCTCCTGCTGCCTTAAAGGCGAACTCACAAAAATGTCTGGGCAGGTATTTGAGTTAAATCCAATTACAACTGAATATATCTTCTATTAACATGCAGTGTGCATAGGTGTTTCAAGGATGCTACATATGACGCAAACTGCACAATATTTATCTTCGTTTAATACAACGAAGAATGGCTCTTAAGTGCTCCTGGGTTTTAGACATTGCGTGAGACGAAATGTACGACCCTCAATATACCAGGAGGTGCTGAGTTTACATCAAAAGTAGCGTTAGGGATTATGCTATATTACTCAACGTTTCGGTCAGGGGCTATCGTCAGGAGTGACGAAGGCCACTGACAATGGCCCCTGGCCGAAACGTTAAGTAATATAGCATAATCCCTAACGCTACTTTTGATGTAAACTCAGCACCTCCTGGTATATTGAGGGTCGTACATTTCGTCTCACGCAATATTTATCTTGTCAGCAATAAGGCTTCATCTATCACCTTCCTTACAATCTTCCATGGCGTAAGTTGGGTATGTGATGGCACAGCCAACTCATCTGGATTACCATCGCATCCGTTACCGCTAAATAATTTACCATGAACCCTGTGCAAAATATAGCCACAATATACGACTGCGTCCATGTAAGCGAGGAGACCGTTGTATGGGAGTGGCTTTGATGCGGCAACATTTAACCCAGATGCGTCTGTGCGGAAGACATGGTGATAAATACACCGCTCGAGAGCATTACCAAGACACGCAGTCACGCCGATGGTCGGCACCAGCATGATTCACGTCCATTGTCAGACTCTTCAGCCACATAAAGTCCCGACAAATTCCACGGGACAGTGACAGCAAATGGCATTCATGAACCACCCAGACGGCGCCATCGTGATGCAATGCCGGGGACGGTCGGGCATCAATTGTATGGACCTCACGCAGGGAAGTGTCGTAAAATGAGAACAAAAGAAATTGTCGAGATTTTCTCACGGTTTGTGACTTCAATGGGAATGAATTCCCGTTGGCGGTATTACTGCATGACTGCCTGCCTGATAGAACTGCCATCTTGGTCTGTGCACAGTAGTTATGTCGTGTACAAAAAGCAGAACTTGTCGAATGATTCATTGTCAGACGACACGTGCCTCGGCTGACAAGCACACCTCAGTCGGCGTATTCCAATCACCCGGATTGTCATGAGACGGCGAGCGCATGCCGCGGGTTCTGAGCACCGTGTGAAGGTGTCGCCGGACATGACGGGGCGCTGCTGGCCCTGACGTCCCCAGCGCCGGTGTCGAGTCCATCACCCCAACACCCAGCCCTGTCCGCCGACTACCGGGCGAGCGCTGGCAGGAATTCAGCCGCGCCAATATGATTATCCGACGCGCGCGATGGTGAACTATGGACTTCTCGGATCGGCGCGGTCGGGGAAGAGGCAGGCGGTGCCCGCCACCTGGTCACGTCAGCTGTATTATCGCTCCCGCCAGTCACAATTACCCGGAGACGGAGCCGCCACAAAAATCCGCCGGCGTGGCGGCGGGGCGACCTTTCCGGCCGGCTGATCACGTATGCGCACGTCGGCCGGGCCAGGAATGTCGTGTGCGGTACGGCAGAGTGGAGAGCCGCCGGCCGGCCGCCGCCGCCCGGAATGCACAGTATGTGCAGATGGTTATGGGCGCCGGCGGCGAGCACGGTGTGGCGGGCTGGCACCCACCCACCCGGCGGCCCGGCACCGTCACTTTAGACCAGCGGCCCTGCCACTGGGCCCGCGCTATATGGGGCCTGCAGCTCGAGCTGCACCCTGGAATCGCCACGAGCGCATCCCGGACACACTGCGACTGTACTCAGGACACATTGTGACTGCACCCCGGACACACTGGGACTGTACCCGGACACACTGGGACTGTACCAGGACACACTGTGACTGTACCCCGGACAAGCTGGGACTGTACCCGGGACACGCTGGGACTGTACCCCGGACACGCTGGGACTGTACCCCGGACACACTGGGACTGTACCCGGACACACTGGGACTGTACCCCGGACACACTGGGACTGTACCCCGGACACACTGGGACTGTGCCTGGACACACTGGGACTGTACCCCGGACACACTAGGACTGCACCCCGGCAACACTATGCTTTGTATCTCCTCAACCCATGCTACGCTGTTGTTTTTAGAAGGATAGATGCTGCTGTTGAAGATTGCTGTTCTTAGAAGGGCAGATAGTGGCCATAAAATTTCGATCTGCAACTTACATAAGGCAGCATGCTGTATTTGGCTGAAACAGAGGTGCCCCCGATGTGACCTGCACCCCGGACAGAGGTGCCAAGCATGTGACTGGCACCCTGTACATAGATGCCCAACATGTGGCCGGCACCATGGACAGAAGAACAGGCTAGGTGAAGCTTGTGCGAAGAATATCCATCGATCAACTGCCATTGCTTAGAGCGAGAGTGAGGCAGTCAAATATAAAATAAATTAAATATAAAAACGCAATATGACTTCCTGCCTGAAAAAGGCATCCATCCCGCATCTAAAACGTAGGATGTAAGGAATACTTCCTGAACCTGTCGTTAATTCTCCATCGAGTCACGCACTGAAAGTAAAACCGCATTCTATGCCCATATGAGGAAACACTGTTGCATCAGCTTGGTGAGTGAAGTCAGCCAGTTTTTCGTTCAAGTTGGACACGCTCGGATTAACACGAAGGCATGAAATCCAGAAACGTCCAATTTCATCCGAACGTAATCTGCACACCTGGGGCATCTCTGCTGCACGTGGTGTTAATCAGCCCACATGTGTACCCCACTCCTAACGTAGTCACGTCAACGGCCAACCCGAAGCCTGGTGCGGCCATTCTGTACTTCCATCCAACCGGCGGTACTTCTGTCCACGTGCAGCGAGAGTCTACACGGGCGGCATCCCTACCCATGTGCAGGGTGAGTCTACACGGGGGCGCCGGCGGCACCCCTGTCCACGTGCAGTGCGAGTCTACACGGGGGCGCCGGCGGCACCCCTGTCCACGTGCAGGGCGAGTCAACACGGGGGCGCCGGCGGCTCCCCTGTCCACGTGCAGGGCGAGTCTACACCGGCGGCACCCCTGTCCACGTGCAGGGCGAGTCTACACGGGGGCGCCGGCGGCTCCTCTGTCCACGTGCAGGGCGAGTCTACACGGGGGCGCCGGCGGCTCCCCTGTCCACGTGCAGGGCGAGTCTACACCGGCGGCACCCCTGTCCACGTGCAGGGCGAGTCTACACGGGGGCGCCGGCGGCTCCCCCGTCCACGTGCAGGGCGAGTCTACACGGGCGGCATCCCTACCCATGTGCAGGGTGAGTCTACACGGGGCGCCGGCGGCACCCCTGTCCACGTGCAGGGCGAGTCAACACGGGCGGCGCCCGCGGCACCCGTGTCGCCCACCACTCGCCACCGACCCGATGAAGGCATTCCCAGGCACGAGACAGCCATCATCCAGCTCGTAACGCACCGGCCGGCTGCATTCCGCAGCCGGCTGCAGAGCGTCTGCATGGAAGTGGTGCACGGCGAGGGCCGCCGCCGCCGAGGTCCGCACATAGCCGGTCCGGCTATCCTGGCGTCGGTGGTCCTGTCAGCATCCGACCCTGCCCGGTCTGACTATCCGGGAGTCGGCGGTGCTGCCGGGATCCGACCCTGCCCGGTCTGACTATCCGGGAGTCGGCGGTGCTGCCGGGATCAGACCCTGCCCGGTCTGACTATCCGGGAGTCAGTAGTGCTGCCCGGATCCGACCCTGCCCGGTCTGACTATCCGGGAGTCGGTGGTCCTGTCAGCATCCGACCCTGCCCGGTCTGACTATCCGGGAATCGGCGGTGCTGCCGGGATCCGACCCTGCCCGGTCTGACTATCCGGGAGTCAGCGGCGCTGCCGGGATCCGACCCTGCCCGGTCTGACTATCCGGGAGTCAGCGGCGCTGCCGGGATCAGACCCTGCCCGGTCTGACTATCCGGGAGTCAGCGGCGCTGCCGGGATCAGACCCTGCCCGGTCTGACTATCCGGGAGTCAGCGGCGCTGCCGGGATCCGACCCTGCCCGGTCTGACTATCCGGGAGTCAGCGGCGCTGCCGGGATCAGACCCTGCCCGGTCTGACTATCCGGGAGTCAGCGGCGCTGCCGGGATCAGACCCTGCCCGGTCTGACTATCCGGAAGGCGGTGGCGCTCATGCAGGCTGTACTGGCTCTGAGGGTTGGGAGACCGAGCTGTGTCTGTCTGGACACCGTACCGTGGTGAAGCGAGGGAGAGAGAGAGAGAGGGCGGGAGGGAGGGAGAGAGAGAGAGAGAGGAGAGAGAGAGAGAAGGAGAGAGAGAGAGAGAAGGAGAGAGAGAGAAGGAGAGAGAGAAGGAGAGAGAGAGAAAGAGAGAGTGAGTGAGTGAGTGGTGGTGTTAGTGATGCCTGTGTCAGTAACGAGGATCCGAACCAGTCGTGTTGCCAGCTGGCTCTGGTATACTCGCGGTATGCACGATAAATGATGTTGGGCATGCTGTAATAGAAAACACTAACTATTGTTCTTCTGCGTTGTGTAATGTCTACCGATCCCATATATTGTGCAATTGGTCGACAGAGTATTAGTGTTTTATCGCTGATGTATCTGTATTCAGCATGTCCTATGACTGTGGGAGAGGTGTATGGATTAAAGGTGTCTGGGCATCTTTCACCCCAACTCCGGGCACTAAGAGTGATCATCTACAACAGTTCAAAGCCTCACCAACTGTATGTAAAGTTAGCTAGAATTAACCATGCTGCCATTCTCGCAATGGGAGCACCTCGCGCAAGAACAGTGTCCGGCTGTATATACCTAGACAATTATAAAAGCAGTACCTTCCATGTGCAGAGTCATTTACAGCTGTATGTGCTTCATGCTGACTATTTAGTATCCGGTTGAATGCACTACTTCCAGGCACCCAGCGGGCCAACGTCTATATGACGAAGCAGTAACACACAGCATGCACGCACGCCGGTGTGGTCAGTGACCCTGCAGTGGCGAGCCTGTCGAGCCCACGACCGTTCCGCCGGGCTGGACGACGGGTGTCGCGCCCCGATGCCGGAAGAGCGTCCGACGCCCGTGACCTGTCGGTCCTGTCGCTCCATTGTGTCGGCACCGTGACCTGTCGGTCCTGTCGCTCCATTGTGTCGGCACCGTGACCTGTCGGTCCTGTCGCTCCATTGTGTCGGCACCGTGACCTGTCGGTCCTGTCGCTCCATTGTGTCGGCACCGTGACCTGTCGGTCCTGTCGCTCCATTGTGTCGGCACCGTGACCTGTCGGTCCTGTCGCTCCATTGTGTCGGCACCGTGACCTGTCGGTCCTGTCGCTCCATCGTGTCGGCACCGTGACCTGTCGGTCCTGTCGCCCATTGTCGCACCGTGACCTGTCGGTCCTGTCGCCCATCATGTCGGCACCGGACCTGTCGGTCCTGTCGCTCCATTGTGTCGGCACCGTGACCTGTCGGTCCTGTCGCTCCATTGTGTCGGCACCGTGACCTGTCGGTCCTGTCGCTCCATTGTGTCGGCACCGTGACCTGTCGGTCCTGTCGCTCCATTGTCGGCACCGTGACCTGTCGGTCCTGTCGCTCCATTGTGTCGGCACCGTGACCTGTCGGTCCTGTCGCTCCATTGTGTCGGCACCGTGACCTGTCGGTCCTGTCGCTCCATTGTCCCGCTGTCGCCCATTGTGTCGGCACCGACCGTCGGTCCTGTCGCTCCATTGTGTCGGCACCGTGACCTGTCGGTCCTGTCGCTCCATTGTGTCGGCACCGTGACCTGTCGGTCCTGTCGCTCCATTGTGTCGGCACCGTGACCTGTCGGTCCTGTCGCTCCATTGTGTCGGCACCGTGACCTGTCGGTCCTGTCGCTCCATTGTGTCGGCACCGTGACCTGTCGGTCCTGTCGCTCCATTGTGTCGGCACCGTGACCTGTCGGTCCTGTCGCTCCATTGTGTCGGCACCGTGACCTGTCGGTCCTGTCGCTCCATTGTGTCGGCACCGTGACCTGTCGGTCCTGTCGCTCCATTGTGTCGGCACCGTGACCTGTCGGTCCTGTCGCTCCATTGTGTCGGCACCGTGACCTGTCGGTCCTGTCGCTCCATTGTGTCGGCACCGTGACCTGTCGGTCCTGTCGCTCCATTGTGTCGGCACCGTGACCTGTCGGTCCTGTCGCTCCATTGTGTCGGCACCGTGACCTGTCGGTCCTGTCGCTCCATTGTGTCGGCACCGTGACCTGTCGGTCCTGTCGCTCCATTGTGTCGGCACCGTGACCTGTCGGTCCTGTCGCTCCATTGTGTCGGCACCGTGACCTGTCGGTCCTGTCGCTCCATTGTGTCGGCACCGTGACCTGTCGGTCCTGTCGCTCCATTGTGTCGGCACCGTGACCTGTCGGTCCTGTCGCTCCATTGTGTCGGCACCGTGACCTGTCGGTCCTGTCGCTCCATTGTGTCGGCACCGTGACCGTCGGCACGGAAGGCGTCCGCGGAGAGCGGCGACCACCGGCGGACGTCGCTCGGGTGTTCGGATGTTGGCGGACGTCGCTCGGGTGTTCGGATGTTGGCGGACGTCGCTCGGTTGTATGGACGTCGGCGGACGTCGCTCGGATGTATGGACGTCGGCGGACGTCGCTCGGATGTATGGACACCGGCGGACGTCGCTCGGATGCACGACCATCGGCGGACGTCGCTCGGATGTGCGGACACCGGCGAACGTCGCTCGGAAAAGATGGACGTCGGCGGACGTCGCTCGGATGTACGGATGTTGGCGGACGTCGCTCGGATGTAAGGATGTTGGCGGACGTCGCTCGGATGTAAGGGTGTTGGCGGACGTCGCTCGGATGTTCGGATGTTGGCGGACGTCGCTCGGATGTACGGACGTTGGCGGACGTCGCTCGGATGTACGGATGTTGGGGGACGTCGCTCGGATGCATGGCCGTCGGCGAACGTTGCTCTTACGTACGGACGCCGGGCCGCTGGCCGCTGGACTTTCCGCGAGGCTGAGCAGTCAGTCGCCACACGTCCGGCTAGCACCGCACCACGGTGTGGCCGAGAGAGATCACACGGTGTGACCGTGACCACACGGTGCATCGTGACATTTCCAAGTGGCATCCTGTACATTATGACATTTCCACTGTCCCATGTGACATCCTGTGCATCAGGCCATCCGTTGTTCGTGGGGCTGGCCGGGAGTCCCATCAGCCCGTCTCCAGCGCGTCAGGAACTTTTCGCTCATCACCGGCGAGTCTCACCAACACGTGTCCAGCAAGTCTGGAAATCTCGCTCATCAACGCTGCGTCTGCCGTGGAGCTGTGCTTCTACCTTGCATGCGACTATTATTACGCCTTTTGGGATGAATGAGACAGCACTGCGGGTAGCTGCCATCGGCGTATCTGAGGGAAACGATGTCATTCCCACACCTATGAACACAATCTTAAGCAACACGTGCTTCCCTGCTATCTGCTAACTTTGCCACGTCAAGAACACATTGAAAATGGCTGTGCTGTACTGACAGGAGATGAACATGGTCAGACACTTGGTGTTACTCTGCAAATGGCAGGGCATTGTTGCGACGCTGTGCAGTAGCCCGGGTGGCTCCCACATGCTGTGTTCCAAGTGATTGGCGATGTGTTTTGCACGGCGGTGAGGTGCATTCCAGGCGACCTTGCACCACCGCCATTCCATCGGCTTGGTGACAAAGATAGTCCGTGCGGGCTCCGGCCAGCTGCGGCACTGCCATCCCTCCGGATCCGACCACGCAAGAACGGGTTGGATTTATTTCAATGGCCGGCGGTATCCTCTTATCGTTTTCCGCGCACAAAAGACGGGCTGACTCTCAGCAAAGGGCGGCCTTTCCGGTCCATTCCGGAGCTGTTTTCACGCGCACAATGTGGCCGGCCTCGTCGCCTCTGCGCCGCGCGCGGGACCCCTGCGCCGGCCTGGACCGGGGGGGCGGCGAGGGGGCGGCGCACCTGGTAGCGGCTGTCAGTTTGCCGGCCGGGCCCATTCTGTAGGGCGCGGTGCGCCCGCCCACGCTCCTCCCGCGGCGCGCGGCCGACGGCCGACCCCGACCGCGCCACCGCGCAAACAGAGGCCGGCCATTGTGCGCGCCGGTGCGTGTCTGGGCCGGCCGCGCCGCCGCCATCTCCATAGCGCCGCCCAACTATGCCGGCCGTGGAATGCGGCCGGCCGGGCCGGGGCCGGGGCGGAGGGTCGGCCCGGCCGGTGACGGGTCCGCGGGTCTGCCGGCCCGCCAGTCGCCGTCGGTCTGCCCCGCCAGTCGCACGCGCACGTCCAGTTCCGCCGGCCGGCTAGTCTGTGCTCGAGTGATACGGTAGACACCGCGGAGACGTCGGCCACGCTGACCATGGCGACCAGCGCCCGCGACACGGAGATGGCCTACCTGCAGGAGCGTCTGCTGGCGGCCCGGCGCGCCTACCACTGTGACAGCGGCTACACGTCCTCCAACCACTCCCGGCAGACCTCGCTCGGTGAGGCCGCGACTCAGGCGTCCATCAGACTCCGACTTGTTAGACTCTGAGGTTGGCGACTCGTCCAGTGGACGGCTGGAAACGTTCAGACTCCAGCCGAGTGGCTCCGATGTGGTTGGCGTTGACGTTGTCGTCGTCGTCGACGTTGACGTAGTTGATCGCTACTCTCCAAGTGATTGCCGTTTTCTCATGATCTTTCAGATTTGGAATCCGGTCTTGGTGTTAGGCATGGCCCATTGACTGCTTATTGGATCAGTTGATTCTTAGGGCTTGTATTTTTGACTGAGATGTCCCGATTGCAGTAAGCATCATTACTGCTCACTGCTGATTGTGGTTTGTCCAATAATTCCTGCTACCAGCCAAGTCCCAGGCCATCTGCTCGGTGGCTGCAAGTAATTCGTCAGGTTTCGTCTTCCCTGGGTGCTCACATGTGCCGCTTGTGACACACATGCGGCATACATTCTCGACATGTTCATCGAAAGTACATTAAGTTTGCAATAGCATGCAAGCTATGTGATTAAGTCCCATATGTGATCCTGATGCAAGCTACGCTGGGATATCGTTGTCCATTCCACATCATTTGTCGTTGAGGACGAAGTATCCATGCACCATACAAGTTATGCCTACACAATAGATACACATATATATTACGGCGCATTACAGATTGACTTAACAGGCTGCAGCCGTCGATGTGTCGTAAAGCCGATAACCGCCACCAACAGGCTGCAGCCGACAGCACGGTGTCGGCTGCCGTCTGACATCTCTGTTAGTCGGCTGCCGTCTGACATCTGTCTCTCGGCTGCCGCCTGACAGCTCGGTGTCAGTCTGTGTCCGTGAGCTCAGCTGCCGCCTGACACACGCGTGACTCACCTTTGGCAGCAGGGCGGCGATTCCCCAGCTGGCACTGACTCGCGTGACTCACGCGATTTATCGACACTGAGCTGGTCATTTCCGATGGTGGGGTGTGTCACGATCAGCTGCCCGCCTCCAACGTCATCACCTCGCCCACCTGTATGCCGTCGACCGGCAGCCGCGTGGGTTGTATGACGTCATAGGGTTATGGTGTCCTGGTGCGGGGCCGGTGGTGGTGTTGTCGGTCCTGGTGCGGGGCCGGTGGTGGTGTTGTCGGTCCTGGTGCGGGGCCGGTGGTGGTGTTGTCGGTCCTCCTGGTGCGGGGCCGGTTGTGGTGTTGTCGGTCCTCCTGGTGCGGGGCCGGTGGTGGTGCTGTCGGTTCTCCTGGTACGGGGCCGGTGGTGGTGTCGCCTGTGCTGGTGCGGGGCCGGTGGTGGTGTCGCCAGCCGTCCTGGTACGAGTAGCTAGGGTCGGCTCCGACCTGTTTTTCACTTGCGCCGGCTGGGACTGTTTTTCTCCGGCCCCGGCCGGCAGCCCGCAGCGAGGAACGTCGCATTCCTTCGTCCACCTGCCAGGTGACGCGGCTGCGTAGTCTCTCGCTCTCTTACTCTCCCCTCTCTATCTCTATTTCTATCCTCTCTCTCCACCCTCTCACTCTCTCCCCCTCTCACTCTCTCTTGCTCTCGGTCTATCTCTCCTCTCTCCCGCTCTCTCCCCCTCTCGCACTCTCTCTCATCTCCTTCATTCTGTACTCTCTCCCTTTCATCTAATTCCTTATGTCGCTTTATCTATCTAACTATCTATATAAATCCATCTATCTACCTGGCATTCCCGCCCTTTTTATTGCCCTCTGTTCCCAACCCTTCAAATGAAATTCCGGGGCTCGACTCTCTTCTGGGCGAAACTTGTTCCGTCCTGGAATGCTACGGGCCGGAATCGTGTTGGCTGGCGCCGGAGTTTTTCTCGCCGTCTCCCGTGCCGGGTCGGCCGCCGAACCTGAGCTATCCTGGGAGCAAGCACTTCTGAGGCGCCGCCGACGCGTGGGAACGCCTCCACAGAGGAACCAACAAGATGTTTGTCATTTTTACAAGCGGCTCGACGTCGGAACGCCGGTGGTGCCGTGGGAGGGCCGTGGGTGCGGGACGATACGAGAAGCGTGATGTCGGTCCGCATTTGTGACGTCACGAGACAACACTCGCGATGTGAGATATCCAAGTTGGCTGCGGCGCTCCGCCGGAGACCGCCGCTCTGCTGCAGCATCGCGAAGCTATGGTGGACACCTGCGCCCAGGCGGCACTGGCGGATTTGGTCGGATCGCGTGATGACCACCGCTGGTGACGTCACTGCGGCTGGGTGCCATCCCGTGCTGGGCACACCGCCAAGTGGTGTGTCTCAGTCGTTGGAAACTTCGCCGCTCGGCACTCTGACCGACACTCGAGGTGGAGCGTCGCCGCCTCCCGGTGCTCTCACCGACGTCCAGGGCGCAGTGTCTCGAGTGCCGCCCCGCCCAGCGGTGACCGGGGGCGGCGCGTGACGGCCGGATGTGCCGGCGTCACCGTCGCGCCGGACGATGCCGGATCTGGCGCGCCGATCTGCCGCCACGGGGCAGCACCCAGACGCTGTTTTGCACGGTGAATCAGTAATGCCGCCCGGTGTCCTTCGGCTCGAGGCGAAGGGGAGCACGGAGGCGGGCGCGGCAGACGAGACGTGGGATTGATCACGGCAGCACGAGGCGTGCCTCATTTGCGATGCACGTCTGTGAGACGACACCGGCTGCCCTCCGCCGCACAGACATCCCCTCCAGCTGAGACGCGCACGTGGGCGGACGTGGCCGAAAATGAGCCACACCTGCTGACACGCTCCACAGAGGCCACGTGCCGCGGGACCCGCGACCGATGCCTTCCCTGTGTGGCCGGGACCGTGCTGTGCCGTAGTGCCGGAGCCGTGCTGTGCCGCGCTGTGCCGCGCTGCTGGAGCCGTGCTGTGCCGCGCTGTGCCGTGCCGCGCTGCTGGAGCCGTGCTGTGGCGTGCTTCCCTCCCTGCGCTGCCCCTGCCGGCCGGCCGCGGCTGACCGCTCCCCTCTGCCCACAGACACGTCGGCGGTGAGCGCAGAGCCGCCGCTCCAGATGGACCCGATGGCGGCGTCAGTGCCGGCGCCGCCGCCGCCGTTCGACATGTCGGCGCTGGCGGCCACGCTGCCCGGCCACCCGGGCCTGGCGCGCGCCAAGGGCGACCAGCTGGCCGTGTCGGCCGGTCGTCTCTCGCCCTCCGTCTACAACCACCAGGCGTCCGCCAACTGGAGCGGCCGCCTCTCGCCCTCCGTCTACAACCACAAGGTGAGCGGCCGCCTCTCGCCATCCGTCTACAACCACAAGGTGAGCGGCCGCCTCTCGCCCTCCGTCTACAACCACAAGGTGAGCGGCCGCCTCTCGCCCTCCGTCTACAACCACAAGGTGAGCGGCCGCCTCTCGCCTCGTAAACAAGTGAGCGGCCGCTTGCCCGTCTACAACCACAAGGTGAGCGGCCGCCTCTCGCCCTCCGTCTACAACCACAAGTGGGCCCCTCTCGCCCTCCGTCTACAACCACAAGGTGAGCGCCGCCTCGCCATCCGTCTACAACCACAAGGTGAGCGGCCGCCTCTCGCCCTCCGTCTACAACCACAAGGTGAGCGGCCGCCTCTCGCCCTCCGTCTACAACCACAAGGTGAGCGGCCGCCTCTCGCCCTCCGTCTACAACCACAAGGTGAGCGGCCGCTGCCCCCGTCTACAACCAAATGACGGCCCGCGTTAAAAAAGGGGCCGCTCTCGCCTCGTCTAAACAAAGGTAGCGGCCGCTTGCCCTCGTCTACAAAAAGGTAGGGCCGCCTCTTCTACAACCACAAGGTGAGCGGCCGCCTCTCGCCCTCCGTCTACAACCACAAGGTGAGTGGCCGCCAGCGGGGCGTGCACCTGCCGTTCCGTGTCTAAGACTCGGCGTTGATAATTGTCACGCACTGACGTGGACGTGACGCGCTGAACATTCCAGCATTTTGGGATGCACGTCCTTGAAACGGTGCTTGTGGATCCCCATACTTATCGCATACGTATCGCCCATGTAAGTGAAGTAGTGTCCTTGTGGTCAGAATGCCGGGTTTTCAGATTTTGATCATCTCGGAAAGCTTTGCCCGAATGTGATAGCTTTCGTTCTCATTCATCCTTGCCTAGGGAAAACGTGTTCTATGATAATCCTCATGCAATATTGTATTTCGTATGGAGAGAGATTTCTCGATGAGTGCACCGACTTCCTTCGACGCTGTTTACAAGCGTCTGCTGTGGCGGGCGTAGCTTAATCGCTAGTTAACGACTCCAATGAATGCACGGATTGCATGAATAGCGTGGCATGTTTTGAAAATGCATCTTCCCCTAGGATTTTTTTCCGTATTCATCGTTCTGATGGACTATGTGTGTCCTTGACGTATAGGAGTGATGATAAGTGTTGCTTGGTCATTCATTCTATGGCGGTATCCTGTTGCATATTCTATACCATCACCGCCGTTCTTAATTCCAACGAATCGTTTCATCAATGGTCGGTTACTTGTCGAGCATGGAATATCGGCCACTGGTCGGATGCTGTGGAGTTTTAAAAATAAAATTTCGGTAAAGTCATGGAGTCCGCCAGGGCGAGCTTATTGAGCGAAACATTGGATACGTTTGGTGGCTTTTTCATGTCGCACCTATATGCTAGGTTTGCGAAATTTGCAGGCCGGTCTTCCCCAACCCTATTGCATGGTGTTGCTAGTCCTGACGTTGGCCATTCGAGCCACCACCTGGCGGGACCCACTATCTGACGGTGGCGCCACCTGTTCCGCCAGTTGCTGACCGCTGCCCACGGGCGCGCCTCGCCCGCCTACGACCACGGCTACCACACGCTGGCATCGCGCGCCGCGGCGCCCTCGCCACCGCGCCAGTCGCCGTGGACCGACCTGGCGACCGGCTACCCGGCGGCGGCGGCAGCGGCGGCGACCCGCTGTCCGCGCGACTCGCCGCGGCCGCAGCTGCCCGAGCCGCCGGCCAGCACGTCCGACCTGATCAGCCTGGCCGTGCTGAAGCCGACCGGCAAGCGGGCGCACAAGCCGGCGCCGTTCGAGCGGCTGTCGGACGAGCTGACGCTGCGCATCTTCGGCTACCTGTCCACCAACCAGCTGTGCTTCTGCGCGCGCGTCTGCCGGCGCTGGTACTTCCTGGTGTGGGAGCCGCAGCTGTGGACGAGCATCACGCTGACCGGCGAGACGACCGGCGCCGACCGGGCGCTGCGGCAGATCGTCAAGCTGCTGTGTCGCGACAACCCGGGCACCCTGTGCCACACCGTGGAGCGGGTGCAGCTGAACGCCTGCGCGCGCCTCACCGACCGCGGCCTGTCGCTGCTGGCGCGCCGCTGCCCCGAGCTGCGCCAGCTCGAGCTGCGCGGCTGCGTCAACGTCAGCGACCAGGCGCTGATCGACGTGGTCAGCCACTGTCCGCAGCTGACCCACCTCGACGTCACCGGTGAGTGGGCGTGGCCTGCGACGGTCGGCGGAGCCGTTGCCGCGGCTCGTGTCGGGCAGGACAGGTGTCTACTTCGGAGGGTCGTCCGGAACACACACTGGATATGAATTGAGCGTCGGGTCTACGCTGTGCACAAGACAGTCGTTTGAAAATGCAGCACAATCTCACTCGTCAGTCAAGAGAGATGTAGCGAATCAATCTTTCGAAACAATACTCTTGAACCAAAATTGTTTGTATGCCCTGTTCATCTGCGTCACCTGGCTGACGAGATCAGGGAGCATTGCAACTATCGCTTTACAGCGATATAGTTCTTCGTGTTATCCTTTCCATGGCGAAGCCACTAATATAAGTATGTATGTCATATGAGTTTATTCGTCTTAGACTGCTTTATATAGCTGTTTAGAGGCGCCTGGTGATGAGGTAACCGCTCGCTGATCCGGCGGTGATCGGCGTGACAGCAACTGGCGCCTCATTTCAGGGTGTCACCGCATCACCTGCATAGACTTCAGCCAAACGCTGGAATCGGCCGACCGCCAGCTAAACCTGCAGTACCTCGACCTGACCGACTGTCACAACCTGACCGACGCCGGACTCAAGGTCATCGTGCGTAGCTGCCCTCGGCTGCAGTACCTCTACATGCGCCGCTGCCAGCTGATCACAGGTCAGTAGCGCTGGGACTCAGCGTTGTGGGTGGCGCCGTGAGCGAGGGGTGGGGCGACGGCTGAGCGCGTGCTAGTGAGATGATGCACCGCCAAACATCCGCGCTTATGTACAGTTTCGAAGCTCCCAATCGTAGGAATATGTGCCCCATCCCGACTGCTCGGCACAAATGTACGAGTATGCACGAGTTGACTATTGGATGACGTGAGCGCCGCGTGCGGCCCGCCAGCCGACTCCCGCCCGGCTGACCCGTCACCCGTTCGCCGGCAGACGTGGGCATCAAGCAGGTGGCCAGCCACTGTCCGCAGCTGCGCGAGTTCAGCGTGTCCGACTGCAGCCGCGTCACCGACTACGGCCTGCACGAGCTGGCGCGCCTCGGGCCGCAGCTGCGCTACCTGAGCGTCGCCAAGTGCGACCGCGTGTCGGACGCGGGCGTGGCGCAGGTGGCGCGCAGCTGCTACAAGCTGCGCTACCTGAACGTGCGCGGCTGCGAGGCGGTCAGCGACGTGGCGCTCGAGCTGGTGGCGCGCTGCTGCCAGCGGCTGCGCGCGCTCGACATCGGCAAGTGTGACGTCACCGACCACGGGCTGCGCGTGCTGGCGCAGCACTGTCCCAACCTGAAGAAGCTGAGCGTCAAGAGCTGCGAGATGATAACGGACGCCGGCGCGCGCTTCGTGGCCTACTACTGCCGCGGCCTGCAGCAGCTGAACATCCAGGACTCGCCGGTCACGCTGGAGGGCTACCGCACCGTCAAGAAGTACTGCAAACGGTGCATCATTGAGCACACGAACCCGGGCTTCTTCTGAGCCGAGGTTGGCCAGCGGACAGACGAGTGCACTCAACCATGTGATATTATTTATTGTTGAAGTGCACGACGAATTGAGAGAGCGGCGGTGAGCCACGGTCCGTTATGTGCGTTATGCGCACGATTTCAGGGACCGGCGGTGAATCCCCGTCCATTATCTGCGCTTCATGGTGTGAAAAGTATGCATGCAGTGCTCATCATGCAAGTTGTTATCGCTTTTACACAAATGCATCGCTCCTCGTCCATATTGCAAATATACTTAACGTCTGCCGATTACCTTTTGAAGGAAAGTGCACGTTTCTAGCGATGGAATTCCTTTGGGCAGCGAGACAGATGAGCTGCATCGTTGCTGGATCTGCATGCATCTGAGCATGCACCGATGCTTTTGCATATTATTCTGAGAAAATCAACTAGCCATGGAATATGACAGCACTGTAGCCTTGCAGCAGGTGAACAATAAACTTTTGTAGCCGCAGCAAAACGTTCGACAAAGCGTATCATTGTTTCGACTTTGAGACGCGACTTTCTTTGACAACGAGTTGGCAATTTGTAACGGGAACATAGCCGGCGATGGCCCTCGTACGTCCTTCAATATACATACTGAGCGGTCAGTCGGTACATACATCCCCAGTAACTCAACAAAACTCACGCTTTCTATATTTTCGCCGTCGAAAATAATTAAACATGGGCTTCACGTGCCTTAAATTCAAAATACAATGCTACCCTTATGGAACCTGTGGCATCGCATTGGAGAGAACAGCTACCGTGTAACGTAGGTGTCAATCGATGTTGGAACATCAGGCTCATCAATTGTAATGCAATTAATTATCTTTGCCAGAACAACCAGATCATCATTAGGATAACTGGTTGAGTCTTTGTAAATTGTTCATTTTGTTTAACTGCAAATCGGGGCAGAAAATTTCCGAAGCGTCCAAGCTCCACAGCTATTAGCAAGGCGAATGCGCAAATACAAATAAATAAAGACGACAAATTACGGCCAAGCGACCTACGACATCCTACGTTGCAGGAATAGCCATCGATTTAAATGGAGCAGCGGCCTGGGCCTTGTGTTAATTCTCGTGATCAATGTGTTGCCTATCGGGAATTACAGTGGAGTTTCCTGCCCATAATTAGACTGGATTTACCTGCTGAGATTTTGAATGGAGTTGCCCATTCAGAAATGTCATGCAGTTGTCTACTCAGAATGTGACTGAGTTGCCCATCCATAATTCGAGCGGCGTTAACAACTGGAATATGGATCCCAGATGCGGGAGTCGTGCGTGTACCTCGGGCGCCTTCCGACAAAGTCCTGTGGCGTGCCGCCCTGAACGCCGACCCGCATTGACCTCTTCTGCTCACCTAATGTTGTCTATTTTCCAGCGCTCATGTGCCGCGCACCAAACAAAACAAACTGAGGAAAAGCGCTCCTGAAACAGCGCCAATGCAGAAACCCGTGTGCTATCCTCCGATTTTCTTTCTTGCCAAACTCATGACATGTCCGTTCGGTCACACCAGGTCATTCGCCTGCCACCCGTCCGCCACTTGCGTTCAGCCAGCGAAAGCCGGGGGAATTGTCCGGTGACGTTCCCACCGTAATGGGATCGACCTCGGAAGAAAGCTCGGCGAGCCTCACGCACCGTGGGCTTGTGGGCCGGGCTCTCGGAGCCCGACGACTCCGATGAGCAAGAAACGCCACGCGTGGGAAACAGCTGTCAGAATTCAGCTGTTCAGTTGTGGTGTCTCTCATCACTAACTCCGTGCTTATTGTGGTGAAACACCATCGTTTGTGCAGAATTACCATTCCATGGGTGGCGTCGGGTGACAAAGCTGACGCCGTGACCAGCTTACAAAGCTGACAGTGACCGGATAACAAAATTGTCAGTGATAGGGTAGCAAAGTAGCCCGTGGCTTACTTCAACGTCAGACTCGAGTGAGGAAGCTGTAGATGTTGGGCAGTTACTTTAACCACTCCCAACTAACTGCCTCTGATCATTCCTTAGTAGGTGTGTGCTTGATGTGTGGCAGCCATTTCAAGTGTGAACTTGACAGCCATTTCAAGCATAACCACATTCTCCTCGTTCACAAATGGCGGTTTCAGTTGTGAAATTGTTGTAATAAGTATGCTTGGTGCAGTGGCGAATACAATGGGCGCTGGGGACATGTGCCCCAATAGAAAAGTGGAGCCACTATGACTGGGAAAGGCGCCTATTCGGAAACGCTTGAACGCACTCGCACCTCCCGCATGACGGATATTCCTCTCAAAGGTAACCCTTTGAGAGGAATTGTCGCTCCTTCAGTATTCTCGAGTGAACGCCCGCTCTCCCTCCCATATTGGGAAGTAATCATCTCAAGGCCCCGGAATTTTTCATCTGAAGTACACTGAACGAGTGCTCCCCCATGATAATTATTGGATCCACCCCTGTTTGGGTGCGCGTGTGTCTCAATGTTTGACTATCTCCTCCGCTCCCACCGCCCATATCAATGGTGGATGCAGCAGGGCACTACGACTAGGGGGACTTCACAGACGATCTGGGTGGAAGTATGTTTCGCTATGGCATCAAACTTTTCAGAGAGTTGGAGAGATAAAGCCACATAATGCCGTTGAGAGGTGGATGTGGGCGCGCTCCGCAGTTTCCTTCAACTTTTTGTTCGTGTGTAAGAAATGCTTGTGGATATGCAAATTTGCTTTCCGGTGCACGTGCGCCCACACAGAGATAGTCGGACATCGGCCATTCAAGGACGAATAAATAAATAATGATCCAGGGACAGTCATCCTGAACGACATTTACCCGGAGGGGTGCCGCTGGTCCATGTAAAAAGAAAATCAAAGGGTAGCACTCGGATTTCTTCATTGGCGCTGCTTCAGGAGAGCCATTTCCAGACATTTTCGGTTGCACGGCATATGAGCGTTGGAACAGGGGACCGGGACTATGCGCTGCATCTTACTTTTTCCGGAGCTCAAACATTAACCCGTCCCGTCTCGGGGTGGGGGGTCTTCAACCGCCCCCCCCCCCAGGTTGTTCGCGGATAGTAGACGAACGGCGCGCGGCAGCGCACCCAAATTTGGTATACCTTTTCCCAAATCAATTTGGCATGGTGCTTCAAAATTTTGAAGTTAGATCATCTAGGGTCAACGAGTTAGTAAAGGTCAAGTGAGGTAACCTCCGAAAAAGTTTAACCAGTCGTCACGCTTTAACCCGCGCACGTCCGGGGGCAGCTATCTGCCCCCCCCCCCCCTGCGGTTTTTCCTAATTTGCCGTCATACTAATCGAGTTAGCAAGACTAAACTTCGCATGGCAGCTCATTAGTCTTTTCCCCATATTCTCACATATTTTTAATCCTGGGTCGTCTTAGGTCAGGTCCCCGGGTCAGGCGAAGTGACCCAACTACACTCGGAGTTCCTGGTGGATTAGTTTCCACATGAATTGGGCGATTGATTTTAAACTTATAACATGTCATGATCTCATCAGGGACCATAATATGAATATCGTTTGTTTTTTCGTAGCATTGACCTTTGGTCGGGTCGCTGCCATGGGTTTCCATTAGAAGACTATGGTAAAATATACAAATGTTTCCTGGTTACACATTTGCTCTTAGATTGATCTCACAACGGTTGTGGCATGTAGTTGGAAAGTATGCTCAATGTTACGGCCGACATTTTTGCTCAGTGACCTCACCAAGGTCATCTGAGGTCATCTGAGATCACTAAACATTTCTGCGAATTATATCGCACTGCATTGAGCTAGAAGGCTGAAATTACCGTCATTGCGCTTGTATCGCCAAGACGAGTCGAGTGATGCATTACATGGCCTCACTAGGCTACTTCATGACCTTGACCTGAGGTCATAGTTTCGCTTGACCTTAACTTAAATCACACGTCTATTGTCGATAGCACATTTCAAGGACTGCCGAATAGCGTTCGCCGTTTGTTTCTATCGGTTACAGGTCCTGAGATGTGTGTCAATATCTGAGAGTCCCACCCGATCTAGTCGAATTTGATCTATGATGGTCCAGTGACTTGAATATTGACCTGAGCAAAAAAAATTACCGAAGCACTTTCGATAGAGCCTGTCACCAGCTATCCAACGCCGTTTTCCGTTTGTCGCTAGCTAGCATAGTTCTAGAGATCTTATGGGGAGGACATCTGCCCCCTGGACATGCGAAGATGACGCAGACCGCCGGACGTGCGAGTGTTAACGGTACATATATTTTATGAAACTTTCAGCGTTTCCTTATCTTTAGGGATGCAACAAAACGCACGAGTGAAATTCTTCTCTTTTTTCATTTTTGACTACATATAAGTTTTGCGTATTTGCAAAATTGTAGTTCAAATAGAGGATTCTGGCTGAAGTAAGCATTTTTATTAGGGAACGTTGGCTTCCAATAACGTTTCTCGGTCTGCTCTAGTCATTGGAAAAGGAAAATAAAAAAACTAAAGGAAAAAAAATTAGAGTGGCACGCCACATTTGAGTCTTCCCTCGGGCTCCTTCGGCTGAAACAAATCGAGGAAATATTGTAATTATGGCTCTCCTACTGGGAGTACCGTTTTTCGACCATGAGTGCACCTGGAATAAATTACGGAAATTACGATTATAACGGGACATGTGGGAAGGAGACAAAAAATATCGACTTCCATCAATCGACTTTTCTGACGAATCACGATACGAAGCATTTCATGCTATCAAGTACGACACAGGGCCATTATATGATAGGAAATATCAAAGCGTACAGGGCCTAGCGGAAACCGCACAAACCGCAGAAGCGCACGAAGTGTGGCGAATGCGACCAATGCGCACGATGAGTGTACACGTTCACAAACGTTGACGTGGTGATGACAACTTTGTTGGCTGAAATGTCTGGAAATAAAAAGTGTGTAATTGGTTTGCACAGGGGTATGAGAGATGAATTGTCAAGCGATGCCAAAAAAAAGCTTTCAGCATGGTAAAGGGATGAAAATCCGGTGACTATGGTGGTTGGTCGGGTCCCCTTCGTAGGAAATTATGACATAATCGAGCACTGTGTATTGTTTGGTCGTGGTCAGAAACTGATGACTTGAAAAATAGCTAGGTTCGGCACCTCCAAACACGTTTCTACTCGTGTGACGCAAATTCCAGGTACACCAAGGGCTGAGGTAGGATTGGACCGGCACCGAGCATTGACCCCCCCCCCCCCAAGCCGTTTGGCAAGATCTACTAGTGATCGGAGAACAATGATTGATGTCTTTGGACACATGCGTTACCAGACTCAACCTCAAGTCGTCACACGTGGAGACTGCATTGGGTGGTGTGCAGCATAGCGCGAGTGCCGCACAAGGTGTGTAGGTTGTTTACCCTTGTCCGCCAGACAGCCAACAGAGGGGAACTGACAGCTGACGAAACCACTCGCCTGAGCGCGCACTGCGGCCGCCCAACGCCTTGGTCCTGGATCGTTGCGGTGCTGGTCATGGTTTTTCTCGACAACGAGCAAATAGGTGAGGCATTAAAGTGGCGGCTTTTTCAGCACCTGGCAACAATTAGACGTGAACGAGTGCGTAAACTCACCTCTGAATGACGGAACTTTCCTCCGACTTTGACGAGGGGGAGGGGTTCGATTGTACATGTTGGGTTGGAAATGTTAAGTGCATCGCCATGAGCCATAACGTTAGATTATGTTGGATCATGTAGTCCCGACTCCGAATGCTGCCTGTCCGCCTGAACTCTTCAGAGATGGCATGGATTGCTGCTGCGTTAGCTCCCTGTCACCCGTTAACACCAGAACTATCGGCCCACAATTCGCGGATACATGAATTGTTGTGGGGACACTTGTTTGGAGGGTTGTTATTTCTTTGGATGGCGACACTGCGAAAGTACCTGACGTTCGAATAAGTATGGGAATGCGCTCCAGCCATCACGGAGGGGCGTCTTTCCCTTGCCACAAGGGCACCACCTTCCATGCGATTGAGGGGTGCACATGCCCCAATGCCCCCCCCCACCCCACCCGTCAATCGCATGCCATGCCCCTGCACATAACTCTGTTGTCCACACGCACTACTAGTAACTAGTGAGCTTGAGAACGGCTTCAGAACAGAACATATGACAGAATTGTCAGGAAGAAATTGGCACCCGTTGACTCAAGCCTGTTCTAGCAAAAGCCAACAGGACTAATGTAATTTCCAGAAAATAAATAACCATTTAGGGAGCATCACTCAATTCAAGCCAATTTTCGCGAGCTGAGAAAGTAATGGATAAAGAAATGATTTAGCTACAGGCAGCACAAATATCAGCAGGAGTGGAAGTCCGCGTTAAGGCAATAATACAAATAATCGAACGAAAGAACAAACGCAAACCGTCAGGCAGAGAAACTGCAGTGTAACAATGACAGCTTGAAATAGAAAAGCAGAGGTAAGAGTGACGAGCACCAATGGACTACTACTTGATGGTGCTTTTATTGGTGTCGGGCACCCACAATAATGTCTGACCTGCGCACAATATGGAGGCAAAATATTATTCCTGTGTAAATGCATTGGATGAAGTAGTGATGACCACCAGGTGGAGGCAGGAAAGCCAATCAACCAGTGCAGAAAACATGACAGGGATAGTCGCGCGAGTGGACAGGGGGAGCTGAGTATGGGAGGCATAGCAGATGCATGATAATGCAATATGGCAGGCGTGACAGATGCAGTATCAACTTCCCCCTAAAATGTCCATGGCCTCAAATGTCAAATTCTTCGAATGCCCATACCTTCAAATGTTAATGTCCTCAAATGCCCATAAATGCCACCCTCCCAGTTGTGAACGACTTTCTAAAAGCCCATTTCACACTGCGATATTCGACACTTAGAAGAAACACCGACGACAGTCCAATGTGCATTTGGTGTCTCTCGCACCAATCATTCACATGTCTGATTGTGTTTCGTTCGCCTGGTGTCAACACCGGAACCCGCGATGATTCAATACCAGAACGACATGAGATCCAGCCGGATGGTGATCTGCTGACAGAGTGGCAAATCTGCTGATAAACTAACAAAGTGGCAGGTTACTATACAATTAAAAAGTGGCAACGTGCCGTTATAGGTGAATGGCATTTCACAGATATATCACAATCAGTAATGCTTCACATGGATATAGATGTCTATATATATCTCACATATCAAACGAGGACATCAACCCAATAGCCACCCCGATAGCTCAGTTAGTTGGAACGCTGACCTGCACATGCATTGGTGTCTTCTGTCCTGGAGAGACGGAGTTCGAATCGCTTCATGCGCCCGTTTTTAGCCCCCGGCTGGGAGGGTCAGTTGGCAACTGGCCCGGTAAGGCCGGGGACCGGTAAGACCGGGGACCGGTAAGGTCGGGGATCGGTAAGGCCGGTGACCGGTAAGGTCGGGGACCGGTAAGGCCGAGGACCGGTAAGGCCGGGGACCGGTAAGGGCGACCGTATTGGTGCATCGATAGCACGTTAAACTTTCTGTAAAAATTATGCAGTTCAATTGGAATTCATGGGTCGGGTGATGGGACCAGGGTTCACACAACAAGCTCTGCTTATGTATCAATAGAACCCTCGTCAATAAGTCACTACAGCAAGAATTCGGACTAGATTTGCTCACTTTGTTCCAAAACAACAAGGGTTGATATTTAATATGCACCATCAATTTGATTGACGCTGCTGGATGCGATGTTGTCCACACACTATTGTCGTGGTAATAACAACTCGGAAGCTCATTGGATTACATTAACAATGCTCGCGAGCCGACACGAATATTGGCGAACTGACAAACTTTCCGACAAATAATATTCCTGCTGCTGGGTACTTGGAGAAAACTGCAAACAGATTCTTCCGAATTTGCAAAAATAAAGCATGCCGTTGGAAAGAGCGCAGCGTCCTCTATTGTGTCCACGGATGGCTGCACATCCCTAATGAGTGAGGGAATCTGGACCCACTCTCACCACCACTCCAAAATCGCAGCTTTGTCCGAAATATGCCAACCAACGCCTTCACCAATTTCGTTATCGTACTCGCCATGTTCTTATTGTTTTTACGGACGGACACAATGATACCAACATCACCGGAAGCGCCTTTGTTTCGGGGACATAAACAAGCAGTGTCGTTCACCAGGCGGAACCCCAATTTTGATTGCCGATTTACATTCCCTTCCCTTGCTCTCCGTTATATTCGTAATTATGTCTTCTGTCACCCATCAGACACGTCGTCATTTATTCTCACTCAAACACTTTTCTACAATCGCTTTCTTCATTTTAATTTTCGCATTATTGCCGCATTTCCATCTATGAAGCATTTGAAGCACGTCATCTGATGGGTGTGACGGTCCGTTTCATGTGGGTGCCCAGTCACTGTCATCCCGGGAAACGAAGAAGCAGACCACTTAACAAAAGCCTCTTTACCCAATATCACAGAAATTCCACAACATTTTGAAGGCAATACGTCATCAATGTAGCAGAGCATTCAACCCTTTGAATGAATACTGGAATAAAACATAAACAATACACAATTGCGACTCATCAAACCTATTGTCTAGCTATGAACATCTTCTTTTCAAACAAACCGACATGAAGAAAAGGTCTTATCGCTGCTACGTTTGGTATAGGCCTCACTTTTCTCACTCATCAACTTATTTACATCGGCCTTCATGTCCATCACGCAACACTCATCTTACGGTTGCACATATGCATCCTCCTTCATTGTCAGAAACACTACGGCCCTCGAGAAAAACTGAAGAACTACTGCCGAACACACATTTCCTTTTCTCTCCCCACACTGTTGGGTGATGAGAGCCCAATTTTCATTATACTACTTTTCGTTTCTCTTCGAAAAACCAACCTGTTGCAGGCATTATGAACTTAATTGATTATCATAACACTTTTATCGTGGCACGAAATGTCCTCAGGAGGCCGAAGTGCTTAACTCAACAACAACGACAAAAAGCAAAGCGTCGAGCCCTCGTTTCCTCGCGCGTAGCGCCATCGCTGACCCATTGCATAGTCGTTTGCTGGGTTCAAGGGAATCTTTCCAGCTTTTCCAACTACTCCTCCAGCTTCAAGAAGCCCACTCCAACTCTCAGGAGCCGCTGCTGTTCCCAGCTGATGCTTGAACTGTCGGGATTTTGCCAGCTCTCATAGGCCCATGAAATTCTCGAATTTTCCAGCAAAAAAAGCTCCCCATCTCTCAGAGCCTCGACCGCCCAACTGCCTGGGGATCTAAAAACTCCCACAGATCCCTCAGATATTCAAAATCTTAGGGTTCTCTTCTTCTAGGGCCCCAAATCTGCAGGTACCTTTCTTCCACAGGCCATTCAACTCCTGTTGAGACAATCGAGCTCCATGGGGCCTTACAGCTAAGAGGGTTCCTCCAGCTTCAACGGTCTCTCCTGCTTCACTGCTTCAAGAGTCTTTCCTGCTTCAAGGGTCTCTCCTACTTCAAAGGCCCCTGCAGCTTCAATAAAAGTTATCCCACCGGCCGCAAGGCCCCTTCACCTGCAAGGGGCCCCTCCGTCTCCTAGGGGTGCCTCCTGTTCTCAGCTGGACCTAAAATCCAAACACTCCTCCAGTGAGCTGAAACGAGGCCACTTTCGGCGTGCTTCACTGGCAGAAAATATCAGGCACGTCCTTAAATGTTGATGCAATTTGTGATGCAAATGCAAACATCTCTTGTTGGATATCTTGTAATTTTTGTGGTGTGAAATGGGAGAAGGCACTGTTGCTCCCTTAACTGAGCCAATGTCTTTGGTGTTGACTGTCGAGAATGACATTTTTTTTTTTTTTTTTTTCCTCCCTTCCTTTTTTTATTTTTTTTTTTTTTTTTTTTTTTTTTTATTTTTTTTTTTTTTTTTTTAAAATTTCCTTTTTTTTTTTTTTTTTTTTTTTTTTTTTTTTTTTTTTCCCTTTTTTGTGTCCCTTTTAAACGGGGGGGGGGTTTTTTTTTTTTTCCAAGTGGGTATTTTTAAAAGGGGGCTTCCCTTCTTTTTTTTTTTGTCCTCTCCCTTCTTGTTTTTTTAAAAATTTTTTTTTTTTGTTTTTTTTTAAGGGGGGGGGGGGGGGGTTTTGGGTTTTGGTTTTTTTTTTTTTGTGTTTTATTTTTTGCTTTTTTTTTTAAGGGTATTTTCATTCTTGTTATCTGTATATATATAAAATAAAATTTTTTTTTTTTGGTTTTTGTTTTTTTTAATTTATAAGTTATCATTTTCCAAAGAAGAAAAATTGGAGGAACAAGTTCAAAACTGGAAGGAGACCTTCTACAAAACTGGAGGGGACATGCCATCCCACCCCTCCTCAAAGAAGCATCCAACGCTACTCCCATACCCTCGCTCAACGAGTCTTTCAGCCGCTGAAATCCTTCAGAGAAAAAAGGAGATATTGCGCTCCTCCAGAACAAGCTCCTCCGATGAAAAGTTCTGGATCCGCCCCTGCAACTGCGACGCTACCTTTAAACTACTTTGCAAAAGCAACGTTCCCTGTTGGTAACGACATATTTACAACGTGCGCTTCATAGGACCAAGTCACACTTGGCAGCACTAATTATTTTGCTCCTCTGCGCATTGGGTATCACGAACGCGACAAAACAACTACGCCCTGGATGCACAATCCTTGCAGCATAAATTGCGGTGCTAAATCTACGTATGCATTGTATCTGGGTTGCTTTATTTTTACTTCAAGCCATGAAGCAGAATGTGGTTGTTATAAGCCATAGCAACACAGTGGATCAGTGAATATAAGTACAGTCAGACGCCAACGGGGCATTCGAAAGCTTTCGAAGGCCAGCATTACCTCTCAATTTAGGGTACCATGGTCTGCTAGATGGATGAACTTAACTGCAAAGGGTGCATCTAAGCCTGTGTGAAGAAGGGATGGACTTGCTCTTTGCCCTTCTTCACGGGCATCTTGATTTTTCCGGGGGTACTGCGGCCTGAGAAAAAAGTTCGGCTTTTGTTCGGCGTCACAAGTAATACAGCATCGTACGGATCTGGAAGCACTTTGCAGGGACTGATGACACTTGGATCCCCAATTTTTATATGAAAAGTATCATGGCCCATGGGAACAGTCCATAGCTGCCGGCGGTTCGTGTCCCAGGGTGTTCGTCTATAGTTCCATGTTTAGTCGGCAGGTGGCAGCACGGGCGGCTGACTGCACTTGGCCGGCGCGCTGGAGCCGCTGGCCGATGTAGTGCGCGTCAGCCTGCTCCAGTGCTGTGTACCGAGGCGGTGCGGTGGGGGACGGTGCGAGCCGGGTAGTACACGCACGTCGGCGACCGGGCTCCCTCTGGCACACACAGCCGCGGCCGGGCCGCCGGCATGCCTTCCTACAGCTACAAGGTCAATGTAAGTGGGCCGGCTTTTGCCCCGTGAGCTGGGGAGGACGGCCGGTCCGGACGGCCGTCCCGAGTGCCAATGTTGATGTTTGGCTCTGGCCAGAGGCAACGACATCGGCTATGGCTAAAGCTGGTATCAGCCGTCAGGTGAGTCCAATGGGGAGCCAGCAGTTGAACACTGGCCGTTTCCTCTGGCGCCTGGTGCCTCCTCTGATAACGCCATTGCTCCCGGTGATACATACCATCAGATGACAACAAAAAAGCAACTTGATATAGGTATGGGTGTTCTAACGATACAGCGTTGCAATATAACTGTCGCATAATATATAATGCCATAACAAACGTAAGATCGCTACACAGTTGATGGTTGAGACGATGACGGCAGACCGCCCGGCCGACGTTAGTGCGACAGCAGTCAGACAGCAGTCCAACACCAGTCCGACGGCGGGTCAACAGCAGTCAGACAGCAGTCCATCACCAGTCCGACGTCAGTGCGACAGCAGTCAGACAGCAGTCCAACACCAGTCCGACGTCAGTGTGACAGCAGTCAGACAGCAGTCCAACACCAGTCCGACGTCAGTGCGACAGCAGTCAGACAGCAGTCCAACACCAGTCCGACGTCAGTGTGACAGCAGTCAGACAGCAGTCCAACACCAGTCCGACGTCAGTGTGACAGCAGTCAGACAGCAGTCCAACACCAGTCCGACGTCAGTGCGACACCAGTCAGACAGCAGTCCAGCACCAGTCCGACGGCGGGTCAACAGCAGTCAGACAGCAGTCCATCACCAGTGCGCCAGCAGTCAGACAGCAGTCAGACAGCAGTCCAACACCAGTCCGACGTCAGTGCGACAGCAGTCAGACAGCAGTCCAACACCAGTCCGACGTCAGTGTGACAGCAGTCAGACAGCAGTCCATCACCAGTCCGACGTCAGTGCGACAGCAGTCAGACAGCAGTCCATCACCAGTCCGACGTCAGTGCGACAGCAGTCAGACAGCAGTCCAACACCAGTCCGACGTCAGTGCGACAGCAGTCAGACAGCAGTCCATCACCAGTCCGACGTCAGTGCGACAGCAGTTAGACAGCAGTCCATCACCAGTGCGCCAGCAGTCAGACAGCAGTCCATCACCAGTGCGACAGCAGTCAGACAGCAGTCCATCACCAGTCCGACGTCAGTGCGACAGCAGTCAGACAGCAGTCCATCACCAGTGCGACAGCAGTCAGACAGCAGTCCATCACCAGTGCGACAGCAGTCAGTAGTGACAGCAGTCAGACAGCAGTCCATCACCAGTCCGACGTCAGTGCGACAGCAGTCAGACAGCAGTCCATCACCAGTCCGCCGGCGGTCCAACAGCAGTCCGGCTGTCTAGTCAAATTGCCGCTGCTTGTCTGTTCAATCCCGGAATTGCTGTGTGCACTGGCGGTTGAAATGCAACAAATAGCATCATTGAAATGCAGACAATTAGCGCGCGCTCGGCAGCGGAGGCCGCATGGCGCCGCCTGCCTCCCATTCTGGCAGGAAGGGCGGGCACCGCTGGGAATCGAACCCTGTACCTCCTACACGCTGGCCACTTCAGTCCCCTTGCTTATGCTTACTTTCACTTACGTAGTTCCTCCTTTGAGCAGTTCTGCGTAGGTCTGTCCTAATGATCGGGCAAAGTGGCTGACAGTGAACTAGGCCAGATGGCGAGCACGAAAATGGTGCAGTTCTTGGCTAATTAATTTATGAAGTTTCAGCGTTCTGTGCACGACTGGTGCGGAGAACTTCAAATGCACCATCCATTCAAAACCAACGTACAATATATATCAAGTATCCTGAAAAATGTGCTGTGAACACTAAATGGCTACTTTTTTTTTTGTTGGTTCTTTGTTGCGTAGTTTCTTAATTGCATGTTTTCCTGAATTCGTTGTTTTTTTATTAATTGAATGCTTTTTTAATTCCTTATTTTCCTTAGTTGCATGTATTTCTTCATTGCATTTTTTCTTAATTGGATGTTTTTCTTACTTGCATACTTTTTTTTTAAATTGTATTATCTTTAAAGCTTCCAACGTTGAAGAGCACGGGAGACATCTCCATCCCACATTGTCCTGTCTCGAGGGGCCCAAACGCAAAACGTGACCATCGCTTCTCCTTCCCAATAATAGTTCGGTGACGCTGCAGGGGAAAACATAGTGTGTGAGTAGCTCCAACCTCTCAAGACTACTTAAGCTCTGTATAGATGGTGGACTTCCCGTGTTCTCCGACCAAGCACCCATATAAACTGGCATACACAACAAAGAAGGCAACGGCTTGTCCAATGGAAGACCGAACGTGGCATTTACTTGTGGCTTGTAAATAATTTGCATGCAAAGCGCTCCAGCGGGCAAAATAAATATATCCCTTTGCACCAACGATAGATACTCATAGAAAATGTTGGTGAATAGTAGCATCTGTAGCTATAGGTATGTGGATGAAGATTGCATGCGGCTGACATCAGAAGCCATAAATATGGATGTAGTTACATAATGGTAGCATCTGCAGTCATACATAGATGGAGGTTACATGGTGGTAGCATCTGTAGCCAGGGGTGTGAGTAGCGGCTACTTAATGGTAGCATCTGTGGCTACGCGTGCGGGTGGAAGCTACACGACGGTAGCTCCGTCGTGTCCATTGGACATGCCCCGCGCCGCCGCCTCTGCTTTCCCGGTGGCGAGTCGACAAATGAACGCTCGCCGTGGAAACCTCTTCAGGCCACATCGGAATCAGGTCGGCCTCGGAACCTCCTGCCCTCCTTCAGTGATTAGCCACATCGGGCAGCTGACGGCGATGGCCAGTGTCGGTCAACACAGGGAAGGAGGACTGCTGGCGCCCCAGCCCGCCCAGCCTCTGTTGGGCCAGCTCGCCCAATCTCTGGTGGCCTAGCTCACCCAGTCTCTGGTGGCCCAGTTCGCTCCCTCCCTGGTGGCCTAGCTAGCTCCGTCTTTGATGGCCCAGCTCGCTCTCTCCCTGGACGACATTCGTCGCCGATTATAGGAAGTTATGCCCGACATGATCAAGTGATGCGTCATAACGTGATGCGTGTAGTGGCTTCACCTTGGGTTGATGGGAATGGATGTTGTGACACGGCTTTTCGGGAGGGCAATTACTCCCGCACAATTGTATCGACCCGCTCAATCCGGATTTAGCAGCGTATCGTGCATGGGACACCCATATAGGTCACCCCATGTATGGGAACTGCTCATGAAAATTTGTTCATTTCAATGACATCTCCACGTAATGGGCAATATCGGCATGGAACATTGTACTTTGAGACGCGTGCGTGCATCTTGGCGGAAAACAACGTTTTGCATTAAGCTCCTGTCCAAATTTGTTATCCGCCTCCTGTAATAGACTACTTCTGCCGAATGCGGTGCATCAGAGAGTCTTGAATGAAATCAACTCCCGAAGTCAATCCTCCTCTGCGTTCGACCCCCAGCTCCCCTACAGTGATGAAGAAATGACCGCTTCAGTGGTGGAGATAGTTCGATTTCTAGATGAATGAAGTAGTCGCACTCCTGGCCGCACCCCTACACCTCACCCCACCCACATCAAACAAAACACACATTTTATACACTAATGAGGTGCATTGATCATCAACTTGAATACACTTTCTGGAAGTGTCAAAAACGGCCTTGCTTTCTGTTGAAGTGTGCATTGGAATTCATGCTAGTTCGCTTGCCGTGTGTGAGGAATTATCCCAATGATTCAAATTTTGGATATTACCTCTTCATCTATAGCGCATTCTATCGATGCATGTAAAAACAATCGTTGACTCATTTACAATCTTCAAAGCAATGAACAAGACTAGATCCTCTCAACAGGGGAGGTGCCTCATTCGCCACACAGCATGAGTCTCGTCGTATCGTCCATCTCAAGTGTTCCCTTTTCCCACAGACCTCTGCCTATGCAATCATGAACTTCGATGTTATTGAACATATTGTCATGCAACTTGCCTTTGTTGAATTACAGCTTCAAGCTGTTCAGACAATAAAATGATATCAATATCAATCGGTATGAATAAAATACGCTAATGAGACTGTATTGTTCTCGCTGACGTGCTGTTTGAACGAGGGGTAATTATCGCAGGGAAAGGACAGCATACCATGGTGTGAGGCGTTCACGGTGCTGGTCACTTCCCAGCTTTGTCGGTGAAACGTTGAGCTGATCGGTAACGCGGCACGTTTTCGCATCACCGCTCCACGTAAACCGATCCGGTTCCGTGCCCAGGACGCGTGATGACGCACGTCCCAGTGTTCTCCTGTATTCACACGGATGACGCATTAGCCGTCCACCGTGCACCCGACCGATATTGCAGGCCGCACATTCAGGCCACTTTAGAAAACGGCAAGGTGCGCGTGTCCGTGTCTGCCGAGTGCTGTCAGGTGTGGGCGCCGGACCGCGCGTCGCACACGTGACGCTTGTTCTTTCACCCACGGTGCTGCGTCTCGCCACGGTCTGCCCTGCTCTCAGACCGGTGTTCTGTCTCTGTGTGTGCTGCAAGACACTGTGCTGTCTCTGTGTGTGCTGCAAGACACTGTGCTGTCTCTGTGTGTGCTCCAAGACACTGTGCTGTCTCTGTGTGTGCTGCAAGACACTGTGCTGTCTCTGTGTGTGCTGCAAGACACTGTGCTGTCTGTGTGTGTGTCGCACGTCCACAGCACTGTGCTGTCTGTGTGTGTGCCGCACACCCAATCCACTGTGCTGTCTCTGTGTGTGCCAAACGTCCACGGCACTGTGCTGGTGTGTCTTCATGAGGCAGATTGGCTGGATACCCGACTGCGCGCCGAATGTGTTGCCCCACTTCAGGCACAGATCCAGGCATCCAGTCTCCTGGATCCTCGATGTCAAGATTCTGCACCCCCACCTCCCTCGTTCAGGTTGATAGTCTGTTGAAATATTCACATGCAAATTTCACGAAGAGATTCAGTAGGATAACAGCAACCCGAACGTTGATCTCTGAGAAGGATCTTACAGGGCTCAGAATCAAGAGCAATTCAACACAAAATGTCTTTTCGTTTTCAATGTGCATGATACTTCAATATGCAGGAAATTCGCTCATAGTTTAAAACGCAATGTCAATCGTAATTTTGCCTCCATGTAAAACGTTGCACACTTTTGCTGCCTTTTTCGTTGTATTCCAGCTGGATGTCCATGTCGAAAGTATGCTTTATCGTCAGAGGTACAAATTGAATTGCCATGGTTCATGTTCCTCAAAACCATAATCGCACACACCTAGAATCTAAGGTCGAAAGGATTGTTTTGAATGAGGATTTATGAAGAGCCAGGAACAGTCTGTACGCTTGTCGAAGGGTTCTCCAAGATCCTGAAGGCAAATTGTGTGTGTGCATCCCATTTGCAGCATTCACGACTTTCAGGCATAATTTAACGATTTAATGATTCACACAGATCTAAGATTCCATTTAAGTTGTTGCAAGTGGTCCTCCAAGAACTGCGTAACGCAATGAGCCGTGTTCGTCTCTCGTGTCTGCTGTTCATCCGACACCTGCAGGAGCAACTAGCCAACCGTGACAAGATGGTAAAAGGCATCCTGGCCTCAATAGCCCCTTCACAAACCACTTGCAATATCATTTATTAAGAAATGAACCATGCACATGTGCGATTGAACGAACAAGGTATTAAAATAATGCCCCAACATAGAAATTGGAATTGGAATTTAGGGGCGCTTCGACTGCGTTGGTCATGCAGCTATGACCCAATTTTTTTTTGGATATATTGCCTTATTACACGATCTGACAAAGGTATTGGGTTAAATTGTTCGATATTCAGCAACAGCATATCATTCCGGGCAACGGATATGGTTATGGCTATGGTTGGCTGCCGTAATTTAAAGCCCATAATTAGGATAGTAGGTATATTTTCGTGAAACGTTGAGCTTAATACGGCCGGAAACAAGGTCTGGAGTGCATTAATTAATAATATATTTTACTGTAAAACGACAAATTTGACAAAACTATGGTCACTAACTCCATACCACGTGCAACTTGACACTCCCGGGCTGTTGTAACTTCATCAGACACCCAGTCAGCACCAAGTACGTCATCAGTGCATTCGTTCAGAAACCCAAGAAGCATTGTCAGTTTAGTAAGCTTCTGTGGCGTGCATTTGGTCGGGCGCAATGGCAGTTGGCTGCATGGTCGTATCGTATGTCTTCCCGTGCGCCACAGCATTGGCCCAGGACCTACACCCGTCCGTGCGCAGATGTGGCGCACCAGGCTGACTGGTTGACTGAGCGGCAATTCGTGTCTGCCCCATGCACACACGAAGGTGTACGCTGCACCCCAGTTTAGTGCTCAATCACAATGAAAACGCCGGCTGCACACGCCGGTGGATAATGGGCGGCGCCGTCGTCGCGTGAGGAACGTGAGGGGTACTTCCTCACAGTCGTTTCCCATGAGGACAGTCCTCTATAATCGAAGAAGATCCCTGGGCGATATCAGACGCTGGCTTTGACTTAACGTGAGTTTTCGCAGTCTTTCACTTCAGATGGTCCCTATCTAACGAATTTTAGCCCGACCACTCAACATTTGACGTCCCTCTGATTTAGCACGGCCACTGCCTAGTTCCACACGGCACCTGCCTCAATTCACGCGACCATCTCATCACCCCGATCGCCAGTGGCTTTCGGACTTCACAGGTCCCTTTATGGATTACCCCAGCCCTTCTGCAGCTTGAGATGACCCCGTCCAACATAATGGAGCTATGTTCTGCTTCGACATTTATCGAAAATGAGCCTTCTGCAATCTTAAGGGGCCACTTTCTGGCTCATTGCGGTTCTTCTTCGACCTACAACGGACCCTTTTCGACATTCGCTGCGCCTTTTTAACGGCACAACGGCCACTCTTCGATTGAAAATGCAATGCTTAACATATATTCGGCATAAAACATAAAACGGCTCCATGCACACTCAGTATCCTCGTCTCCGACCGATAGGCCTCTCTTACCATGGGCCCCCTCCCCCAAACACAGAGGAGCTCGTCGAACTGGGTTTGCCCGGCCGATTTCATACATCCCATCTCCAATTTATAATCGTCCTGAAAGGTTTAGATGACCCCAGCCTCGGACTCCAAATGGGCCCTTTGGTTTTAAATCTGACGTTCTGAATATGCATTGACCCTCTGACGTTAAATTGCCCATGTACACGTCAATAAACCCTTTGGTTGTAGGCACCCCCTCGACTAAGTAGGACGGTCCGCTAGTAGTTCAGGCGACCTTTAAACAATCAAATGCGGCGCCTGTCAGTTCCAGCCGGTACCTCACCGTCGTAAGACATCCGTTGTCAGATTGATAGCGGATTATTTAGCCTCAGTTGTATTTAACCCGTCCGTCTCGGGGGAGGTCTTCAACCACCCCCTTAGGTTTTTCGCGGATAGTGGGTGAACGGCGCGTGAAAGCGTGCCCAAATTTGGCATACCTTTTTCCACATCAATCTGGCATGTTGTTTCAAAATTTTAAAGTCAGGTCATCTAGGGTGAACGAGTTAGTCAAGGTAAAGTGAGGTTACCTCCAAAAAAGTTCAACCAGTCGTCGCGCTTTAACGGATACATATATTTAATGAAACTTTCAGCATTTCCTTATCTTTACGGATGCAACAAAGCGTACGAGTGGAATTTTTCATTTCTTTTCGTTTTGACTACATACAAATTTTGCATTTTTGCCAATTGCAGTTCAAATAGAAGGTGCTGGCTAAAGTAAGCATTTTTTATCAGTGCAAGTTAACTTCCTACAACGTTTCTCGGTCTGCTCTACCCATTGGAAAAGGAAAATTAAAGAAAACTTGAAGCCTCAAAATTTTAAAATTAAAAAGAATATTATTTTTGGCAAGCCAGAAAAAAATATGACCCTGGTCCATTTCGCTGTTCGTTTCTCATCGCAAATCATTATTGTTTTTTTTCTTCATATATCCCCAAAATGGACTTCCCAGAGCCACAAACATAATGTAAGTCGTGGAAAGTCGTGAAAATCTAGCTCCCTTGATGACGTCACTTTTGTGGGGAAATTGTTTTGGGGTGGATCCGGACCCTACTCGTCGAGCGCTTTCTCATGACACCTCTTTCGTTTTCGTGCGACGCTTAGTTTGGATTTTAGAGGAGGGTTACTATCCGCCTCCCCCCCACCCCGAGACTGGATGTGAGGATCTGATGGGAAAGATGGCGCGGGTTAAAGAGACACTCTTGTATGGAGTAAGCGTGTGCCACCGGACGAATATCAAACATTAACAGCGCACGGTTCTGGACAGCTAGATGACAACATGATTCCCACGCGCCCTAGGAGCCGGTGCAGACGATGAGCTACCGGCAGAACGGTGGCCCGCCTCAAGGTCACCAAAGTCACCGGGGTCACCGGAACGGCCGCATCGCGCCGGCGCCGCCCAACTCCTGGAAGAGCAACTACGTATCAGCGTACAGCAATGGCCAGTCCAGGAGCCGCGTGAGTGGACCGAAGCAATTGTGAGGATCACGTGAGGATCCAACTGCCTTCCGTGAGGCACTAGAATGGCCACTGAGTGATGTCCCAGCCAGATACAAATCCATCTGAGCAATAGCCAATTTAAAACACCTTTCGATTGGCCGTATCAGGTTTGTAGTACATATATTTGCCATAAGAAGACGACCTTAGGTAACTTCTATTGACACATGGGTACACCACACAAGTAAAATTATCGAATGTTGATGTGCTGTGCTTATTCCGTGCCGAAGGCCCACACTATCGGCATTCACATCGCTTGAATAGTTAATATATGTATGTTGTGTGCGAAAGTAATGTCTAAAAAATGACAAAGCACCGCTGTCGGCATGACACCGGTTTAAAAAACTACTGCAAATTGGTGTGTTGATTATGCATCGTCCTTTGCCCAGCTAACGATTGTAGTGTGACAAGCATATAACCGGTGCACTGAAATGCATCGGCGACATCTGGTAGCACGCCACTACATATTAATCTTCCGGCAACCACACCGTGTCGCATCGTGACCTTCTCACTGATGTCTGCTCCTGTGTCTGTTCCTATGTCTGTTCACGTTTCTGGGTCAGGTGTATACGTCTGCTACTGTGTGTGTGCTCGTTTCTGGGTCGGGTGTTGCATCCATATCTACTCCTGTGTCCGTGCCCCTGTTTCGGTTGGATATTGCACCTATGTTTGCTCCTGCGTCTGTGCCCGTGTCTGGGTTAAGTGTCGCATCTATGTCCGCTCCTGTATCCGTGCCCGTGTCCGAGTTAGGTCTGCTTCTCCTTTGCGCTTGCCTCTCTGCAAGGTTCATTGATGGAACTTTGTACGTATTTGGTTTCAGTTCAGTCTCCCTCCATTAATGATTTAATCCTGAACTATTCGAAATACCGACTGCACTGTATTGCATAGACTTTGAAACCACGTTCGTCCCCTTCGTACCAGTGGAATCATTTTTGTGTTCCTCTCGCGGTTCCGGCTCCTGATTGTGTTCCAGATTGGTGTTTTTGTCCTTGTGTGATTTAAATAATTGTCCTCCCCATATCGGATGCAGTAGCATATCTTATCTTGCTACATGGATATTCATAGGCCAATTCAATGTGGGTTGTCTCTTGAGCTGCCCATAAATCAGGACAGGCAGCACCAGGGTGCCTCACGAGGAAAACAACTGATGTTCTGGAATGTTAACTTACCGCCAGTAGAATTGACATTAATTTTGTTTTGCTTTTGCTGATGGACCACCACACGTTAGTAGTAAGAGATGTGACCCTGTGAAAATGTGGACAGACAGCCAACTAGTAACACTCACAGTATCCCCAAGGTGGGAATGTGAAAGTGTTAGGGGGCGCATCATTCATGAAAGGAGTCTCCTGCAAAGTGAGCTCGTGTATAATATATATAGAAGATGGACACATACCTATCAACATCCACCACCACAACAAGAAGCAACAAGAAAACCATAGGCTTAGCTGCATCCATGCCTGCGCCTTTTCATGTGTTTGTGTCTGCGACTGTGTCTGCGACTGTGTCTGCGACTGTGTCTGCGACTGTGTCTGCGACTGTGTCTGCGACTGTGTCTGCGACTGTGTCTGCGACTGTGTCTGCGACTGTGTCTGCGACTGTGTCTGCGACTGTGTCTGCGACTGTGTCTGCGACTGTGTCTGCGACTGTGTCTGCGACTGTGTCTGCACTGTGTCTGCGACTGTGTCTGCGACTGTGTCTGCGACTGTGTCTGTTGCGACTGTGTTGCGACTGTGTCTGCGACTGTGTCTGCGACTGTGTCTGCGACTGTGTCTGCGACTGTGTCTGCGACTGTGTCTGCGACTGTGTCTGCGACTGTGTCTGCGACTGTGCCGAACTGAGGCAGGTCGTCTCTGCCACAGCCACGGCCGATGACATTCCAGGCCAGAGCTGACCACGACTGGACCGGCACCCGCGGACAGTGGGGCTCCAGGGCCGAGTTCGTCTTCTCCTGCATCGGACTGTCGGTCGGCATCGGCAACGTCTGGCGCTTCCCCTCGCTCGCCTACGACAATGGCGGAGGTGAGTGCTGGACGACGGGCGGCACGCTGGTCCGCACGGCTCGTCTGGTGGCTCGTCTGGTGGCTCGTCTGGTGGCTCGTCTGGTCTCGTCTCGTCTGGTGGCTCGTCTGGTGGCTCGTCTGGTCTCGTCTCGTCTGGTGGCTCGTCTGGTCTGGTGGCTCGTCTGGTCTCGTCTCGTCTGGTCTTGTCTCGTCTGGTGGCTCGTCTGGTGGCTCATCCGGTCTCGTCTCGTCTGGTGGCTCGTCTGGTCTCGT
Organism: Imbricaverruca yamaguchii; assembly: GCA_034440575.1. Lineage (NCBI taxonomy): Eukaryota > Metazoa > Arthropoda > Thecostraca > Neoverrucidae > Imbricaverruca > Imbricaverruca yamaguchii. The sequence goes on along the minus strand of JAOTOL010001351.1, from coordinate 79,362 downwards.
CTCGTCTGGTTTCGTCTCGTCTGGTCTCGTCTCGTCTGGTAGCTAGTCTGGTGGCTCGTCTGGTGGCTCATCCGGTCTCGTCTCGTCTGGTGGCTCGTCTGGTCTCGTCTCGTCTGGTCTCGTCTCATCTGGTGGTTCGTCTGGTGGCTCGTCTAGTCTCGTCTCATCTGATGGCTCGTCTGGTCTCGTCTCGTCTGGTAGCTATTCTGGTGGCTCGTCTGGTGGCTCATCCGGTCTCGTCTCGTCTGGTGGCTCGTCTGGTCTCGTCTCGTCTGGTCTGGTCTCGTCTCGTCTGGTCTCGTCTCGTCTGGTCTCGTCTCTTCTGGTCTCGTCTCGTCTGGTGGCTCGTCTCTCGTGCGGCGTGTCGCGGGATGCCGTTGCAGGATGGACGCGTGGCGGTAATTTCTGCGTGGTACGGAAAGCCCGTTCCCTCCTTTCTTCGAGCGACGAACAGTGCCAGTCGTTCGTGGTGGTTCGCTGTATGGGGAAGCGAATCTCAACGTGCGATAGTCGTGTCTGAGACCGTCAGTGTCACACGTGCCCCACTCAAGTGATCAGCCGGCACCTCCGAAATCGCACCTCATCTTGGGAGAATATAGTTTTAGTGGGTGGGGAAATCTGGCAGTTTTTTTCTTCCAGTTTCCGCCGAATGGAACGAAGCGCCTTCCAAATGATTCCCAACTCTTGTACAGTTTGCATGCAGTTGGCACGTAATCGAGTATCCGCTTCCCTGTCTACCCGCGTGCGTAATTATCAGGGTTAATTATCGCATCCGCTAAACGGTCTCCACATCCGGTATGTATGTGCCAGTGGGTCAGTCCAACTGTCCGCCAGTCGGCCACTGTCCACCAGTCCGCCACTGTCCACCAGTCGGCTACTGTCCACCAATTAGCCACTGTCTGCCAGTCGGCCACTGTCCACCAGTACAATTGTCCACCAGTCGGCCACCGTCCACCAGTCGGCTACTGTCCGCCAGTCGGCTACTGTCCGCCAGTCGGCCACTGTCCACCAGTCGGCTACTGTCCACCAGTCTGCCACTGTCCACCTGTCGGTCACCGTCCACCAGTCGGCCACTGTCCGCCAGTCGGCCACTATCGGCTACCGTCCGCCAGTCGGCCACTGTAGGCCACTGTCCGTCAGTCGGCCACTGTCCACCAGTCTGCCACTGTCCGCCAGTCGGCGACTGTCCACCAGTCGGCCACCGTCTACCAGTCGGTCACCGTCCACCAGTCGGCCACTATCGGCTACCGTCCGCCAGTCGGCCACCGTCCACCAGTCGGCCACCGTCCGCCAGTCGGCTACTGTCCGCCAGTCGGCCACTGTCCGCCAGTCGGCTACTGTCCGCCAGTCGGCCACTGTCCGCCAGTCGGCCACCGTCCGACCAGTCGGCCACTGTCCGCCAGTCGGCGACTGTCCGGCCGCGCTGGCCGACATGACCACGCCCTCTCAAGGCCCGACACAGCTGCACAGCATGCTCCATACCTCCGGTTCCGACCGCCCGCGCCGCACAAATGGAATTCCAGCAGAACCGCGAGAGCGGCTTTGCTCGTTCAAGGTTAACCGTATGCCGTGGGCCACCCTAGATATCCGACTGTGGTTGACCGTGCGCCGTGGTCCACCCTAGATAACCCGACTCTGGTTGGACGTACGCCCTGGGCCATCCTAGATAACCCGACTGTGGTTGGCCGTACGCCCTTGGCCATCCTAGAAAAACTGACAGTGGCTGACATGCCCCTAGGCCATCCAAGACAATCTGCCTGTAGCCGACCTGCCCCAGGGCCACCCCAGACAAACCGGCAGTGGTTGACATGCCCCTAGGTCACCCGAGGAAAACTGGTTGTGGCTGACCTGCAGCTGCATTTCAGGAGTCCGCGCTGGCGATTACAGCCTCTTCCGCCCGACCGAGCTGAGTCCAGTGGATTCGCAGTGCTCCTTGCATGTCCGGCATATGGTGACATTGACTACGAGGTCACCTCGGTAGCCTTCAAATCGTCCTGAAATGTCGAGCGTGGAAAAGTGCGACAATAATATCGGGATACGATCTTCGCGACCACATGAGCCGTGTGGTATCCGTAGAAGTGCTATGCTTGAAAGTATCAACCATAATATGCCACAATCTTCATATATTTGATCTTTGTGATGATGCAAGTCAAGGCGGTAGATTTGTCACCAAACCATGGGGCCCACTTCTTTATTTTTAGGACATACTTCCAGATTGAATATGGAAATGACAACTTAGCAATGACAGGGTACCAAACCAGGCAAGAGGATGTCTGACCTGCCCCTCCCCGACTATGATGCTGGTGCACAGATTGTTTGCATCCCACCCTTTCCACTCAGCATCCTTCAAAAAGGCCCATGATTCATAATAGGCCAATGATTCCAAGTAGAATCCGTGCAACGATTCACAATGCTGAATCCTTCACTTCCTGTAGGTATATGGACCCAGAAGTGAGGGGTGGGTAAGTGGGACCCTGGTTGTCGTTGGATTCTTGCAGCATCACTGAGCGAAGTTATTTGTTCTTTGAATTTGCAAGTTTACGAATATAATTGCTTACCTCGGCTATCGATCATACTTAACTACCATCATGGTCGCTAGTCTATGAAAATAATTGGGGCGCTCAATTCCCAACACCTGCATGGAAGGACTCGGATGAAAAACGGAATGTAAAATGTCGAGAATCGCGGCCACTCCGTTCGGCTTGTCTTGCACGGATGACAGAGGTGAAGAACGCCTTTCGTGGCGCAAAATGCCAAACATTTCCAATTCTTCGACGAACGTCATTTGATCGTATAGCGAACGTAAAATATCTCATCAGATCCGGCCAAACTGGTGATGCCCATCTTGTCCATCGAAAATGGAGTCTCCGGCGATTTTTGGACGTTCGACGAACATTCGACGTCCGTAAAGCCTGGAATCAAAGCGGTTTGGAGCGGGCTTTAGAGGGCCTCACCCGGGACTTGCCTCGAGGTAGTGGTGCAGATCAAAGGCCGTCTTTAAGATTATGTGGCACGAATGATGAGATGCCGAAGTCTGTTTAAAGGGGAACCCCGACCAACGACAGAGCTATGCCAGGGATCGGGAGACGCTGCTCACCCCGCTTCCCAAGATAACTGGAAGGGAAGTGTGAACCTCGTCGTAAGAATGGTCCACTGGCGCTGACCATAGAGCTCTCGTGACGACCACTGATGATGTTGCCAACTCTCCCCTCCCCCAGTTTTTCCGAAGGTGATAAATTACCGAAGCACGGTGAGGGGTAACGCGAGTCTTTTGCCAGATTTAGGGCGGCGGGCCGTAGCGCCGTCTCAGCGAGGTCCTGGTCGCGCCGTGAGCGGTGTCTGGCCGTATACATTTGTCTGATGCGGTAAATTTCGGTTCTGGCTGGGTACCAAAATTCCTAATCGGGAGTAATCCTGGTTTATGCTGAATTTTACTGTATGCATGCTTGTTTGCCCCCAGTATGCTATCGAAGTATGGAAGTATGCATCGTTCACGCCCAGTGTGTTAGGAAACTGCCAGTTTTTTTAGGGGGACCTAATCTGTTGTGATAGTGTTTCTCCTGATGTTCTGGTTGGACAGACTGATAGCAGAAGATGAGCACAATGGCATTGTGAAGAAGTCCTGAAGGAAGTCGAAGGCGATGCCTCTCCGATGATGATGATCTTGCTGACGATGACCATGTGTTCTTGACACAACTATGACGATAATTACGTTGATGCTGACTGACGGGCACGATAACGAAGACGATCACGACGATAACGATAGCGATGCCGATAACGATGACTACGAAGAGTGTTGCGGCAATGACGATAATGTGCCTATTCTTCCAGGTGCATTTCTGATTCCGTACATTATCATTTTGTTGCTGGTGGGACAGCCAATGTACCTGATGGAGGTAGCCGTTGGCCAGTACAGTCAGCTGGGACCTCTGGCCGTGTGGAACATGGCGCCCGTCATGAAGGGTAAGTCTATGTACAAAACGTGCTGTCACCCGACAGTGTTTGTGGAATTGCTGCTGGATGAACCGCTAGCTCAGCACCCGCGCCACTCCCGAGAAATTGACTGTGTAGCGGGATGCCATTTGGTAGCAGGTACCTCGCGGGATGCATGCATTTGACCGATTTTCCACCTGCACACTTATGGACACAGAATAACGCAAGTAGTCAACTTGCCCACAAGCACCAGTCCACCACTACCACCACACAGTCCACCACCACCACAGTTCACTACCACCACTACCACCACCACCACCATCACCACACAGTCCACTAGTCCACCACAACCACCACCACGCAGTCCACCAGTCCACCACCACCACCACCACCACCACATCCATCACCACCACCACACAGTCTAGCACCAGAATACGCACCATCTATTCAGATCAAGTCCAAATTGTAACTAATAAAATGCCCCTGATTGAAGATGCATAGCGTGCGACTATGGGCGAGTAGTCCTCTGGGAGCGAACACGAAGTCCGTCCCCGTCCGACACTGTCCTGATCATATCCCTGTCCCCTTTCTCCGTCCCCTCCCGCTCCCTCGCCCGTCCCATCTCGTACCCCGTTCATCCTGTCTGCATTCTTCTTCCGGTAGGATGCCCCACCCTGCTCAGTCCAGCCTCAAATTTCGTGCATAGCTCATACCATCTGCTCCTTTCCCAGTCCCACCAGCCACGCCTCGTCCCTTCCAGCGACCACCGTCTCCTGTCCAATTCCCTTTCTTCCGTTCTTCATTAATGGTCACGCATTCGTGTACCACATACTGCTCTTATTTTCCTGATATTTCTCTGTCCCGTCGATCCGACAATCCAGTGTGGAGTCTACGGTCGCGTCCTGTCTCGTCGTTCCCGAGTCCGTCCTCGACCTGGGGGATGCCCCACACACACACTCATCCGACTCCGTCCCGAACTGCGCCGCCCTCAGCAGATCCGTTCCTTACCTAGTCCTTAACCCAGTCCCTGACCCAGTCCCCGACCCGATCCCCGACCCAGCCCCCAGCCCAGTCCCAGACCAAATCCCCAACCCAGTTCCCGACTCGCCCCCGGTTCTATTCTCTTCCCTCGCCCCGTCCTGCCCCGTCCCATCCTGCATCTCTGTCCTGTTCCATGCCTTTTCCTTGTGTTACCCCCCCCGGCTGTCCCATCTTTCGCTGTCGTGCCATGTCCGGTGCCACCCTCGGTCGCCCGACCCCTCCCCATGCTGTTTGTCCCTGTCTCGCCCTGCATGTGAGCGCCTTCTCTATTATCTAGCCCCAAGTGTCTCTCGACGTCACATGCCACCACGCTCTCCTTAGTTCCATACGTCCCATGCACTCGAGATACCTCGAACAACATACATCAGCCGCAATGCAATGCATTGACAAAATAGCACTACACATTGCGCCGGAAATGCACTGCATGGCACATAACATAGCACAACAAAGTAGCACACACTAATATTCACTGGCCTTCCGCCCAGGCTCAGGTCCATGTACCCAGGCTCCGGGACATCTGCCGCAGTACCCGGGCCTGGGTAACCCCGGCGTCCTGGCACCGGCACATCCGTTCCACGTGCACCGGTATCCCGGTCCCGTACCCGGCCCGGTGCCAAGTGGAGCGTGTCTGGCGGCTGGACGGTGATTTCACCGGCTCCGTGCCGTGGGAGCGGACGGCGACCGGGGGTGGGGTTTGACACACAGCCATCGCGTCACTGCCTCATATATATATATATATATATATATATATATATATATATATATATATATATATATATATATATATATATATATATATATATATATATGCCGCCTATTCTGGCGCACCACGGCAGTGCGTGATGCGCTAGAATAAGCGGCTCCTGTGCCTTGACCTGCTCATTAGTGGTGTACGACTCATAGTGTAACCATCCATCGGGCTGCTGCAGAGTAACTTTCGTTTCCAAATCACACGTGTGGGTCTCCCAGATGGCAGGGCACCCGCAGACGCCCGGTATAGGCTTGGGCTGGTGATCTGGGCGCAGGGTTGCTGATCTCAGGATGAGTCTGGTGAAGGCTGACGCCCGGTCAGACGGCGGTCCGGGCGGCGTCGGACCTGGTTCGCCCGCCGCCCCCGCCCCGGGCATTGTGAGTTCGAGTAATTTGTTGATAGGAACCGGCATTGCTTACTCGGGCGAGCTGCACAGGTATCGGTGTAATTCGCCCGTCCAACTCGGTATAAATGCATATTGTCATTGGAGGAGCTGAACCGAAGTTCGAGCGAATTTGAACGCTCAACAGAGTTAAAAACGGGTCCACTCATGGCCCCAGACTGCCAACGGTAAGCATCTAAGGTGGCGAAAAGATAGCCAAAATGCATTCATTATCGGGTCTTGGTCCAAGTAACGTCCTGGCGCAGCAGTAGCAGCACGCTTTTGATAGTTGGAATCGAAGGTATTTACATGCACTCGCTGGCCGCAACCGACGTCCCCAAAGTGCTGCATGACACGTCAGCCTCAACAAAGTAACAAAATAATATGTACACCTCGTCAAAGACAAACGGTCGATATATCCTCAATAGTAGTGAATGAATCAGTAGTGATGACATTAGCGTGTCCACGTATTACAACTCAGTTGCATAATTAATGTACTCACTTTACGCTAGACGACCTTACGAACACATGCGACCCGTAAGTGCATTGCATATGGCCCAGATACGGTCGCCATGGGGACTCCGACGATCTCAAGGCTTACCATTACCACCGGGTCTTAACCGATGTCCAATAGCTGTAACCGACTGGGCGCTGGAGGCTCCAGGGCTGCTCATCAACGCTGAGCTTCGCAGCCGGTTCGAGCCTCCTGAGCGATCTGCAAGGTTGGCAGGGGTTATATCCTGTCCCAATACCCCTACCCGTTGATATCTCCGTGTCCATGGATGTACCATCGGTTGCATGTCTGTGCCAACACCACCATACATCACGTGTCGTTGTTTGTTTTCAGGCGTGGGATGCGCAATGGTCATTATTTCTGCTGTAGTTGCCATCTACTACAACGTCATCATGGCATACTCACTGTTCTTTGTGTTCGCCTCCTTCCAGGGTGGCAGTGCCCCCTGGTCACAGTGCCAAGGTGAGTGCCAAGGGTGCCTGAAACGTCTACTGTGTCGGAGATACTTTCGTTCCGCATCTTTGGCTACTTTCCACATTAACCCTCGCATGGCGGGTGAGAGGTGGAAATAGCACCTCCTATGGTTTTTGAACGACAGCGGAAAAACGGCTCGCGGCAGTGCACCTAAACTTGTTACCAACTTTTCTACCTCAATTACACATGTAAGAATTATACAGAAAAAAGTTGGTCATGCCATTCAAGGTGATCTATGGCCGGTTAACTGAAGTCACCCCCCAAAATGAAGATGCTACACATTCATAGATGCAGATATATGCACGAAACTGTCCAGGCTCACTTTTCGCAACGATACCAACAAAACTGTTATTTTGGGTCTATCGGATTTTTGTAACGTCATTCCACCAAACACACCACACAACGTGAGGTCCTGTAGCAGAACATTTGGAGAAGCGGTTATCGTTGAACATTGTAAGCCATTGGAGTGTACGAATCCAGGATGAAACCAGCGCCTGTATGTTACAAGTCTCATCAGGATAACCATCAGGTCATCTATTTGGCGGTATCGCTTTAAGCTTTGTGACATACCCTGACGTTTTGAAGTAGCTATGATAAAGCTGGCTAACATATATGGGGAAAAACAAATTAATCAAGAAACTGTCAAGCTCACCATTAAAGAAGCATTGTATTTGTAAGTTACTGCACCTTTGGTCGGCCAGCTACATGCTGTGTTTACATCCCACAGGCTGGTTCGCCGACGACAACTGCTTCGTGCGGAACGCATCGTTTCCCGCCTGTCGGGTGCTGGACGCCCTCAACATCACCGACTACATAACCGGCGTCGACTGTCACAAGAGGACCGAGTTGGCTGCCCAGCAGTACTTCAAGTGAGCCGGCCGACAGCCGTCCAAGCTGTCACCCGCCACCTGTCGCCAATCGTCTGTTATCTGTCATCCGTCACCCGTGTCCCTCATACACGGGTGATGCCTTAGGCCGTCACCTGCCGCACATAGCCTGACACCTAACACCTGTCACATGCTGGTCGTAGCTCGTGATCCATCGTCTGGCACCAGCCACGCCGTCATGTACCACCAGTCACTTGTCACCCGCCATACGTTATCCCACACCTGCCGTCCCTCGCCTGACATATGTCACCTGACGCCAGTCACCCGTCACACTTCACCTGCTACCCGTGACCCAGCACTCACCAGCCGCTGCCCGCCTCCCGCTACCACTTCGTTTCGAGTTGGCTGACCGGACTTATGCCGGGTTGACATGACCTGTGGTGGATTAATATACCTCGTGGTTGCCTGACGTGACATGTGGTCGGCTAGTGCTGCCTATGGTCGACTGACGTGATCTATGATCGGTTAAGATGGCCTGTGGTCAGCTGACGTGGCCTGTGGTCGACTGATGTGGTCCATGGTTCGTTGACATGGCATGTGGCCCTCTACGTGGCCTGTGATCTGTTGACGTGGAGTGTGATCGGCTGACGTGGCCTGTGGTCGGCTGACGTGGCCTGTGGTCGGTTGACGTGGCATGTGGTCGGCTGACGTGGCATGTGGTCGGCTGACGTGGCCTGTGGTCGGCTGACGTGGCCTGTGGTCGGCTGACGTGGCCTGTGGTCGGTTGACGTGGCATGTGGTCGGCTGACGTGGCCTGTGGTCGGCTGACGTGGCCTGTGGTCGGCTCACGTGGCATGTGGTCGGCTGATGTGGTATGTGGTCGGCTGACATGGCCTGTGGTCGGCTCACGTGGCCTGTGGTCGGCTGACGTGGTCTGTGGTCGGCTGACGTGGCCTGTGGTCGGCTGACGTGGCCTGTGGTCGGCTGACGAGGTCGGTGGCTGGCTGACATGACCTGCGCTTTCCTCCAGACATTACGTCCTGCGTGTGAACGACGGCCTCGATCGGCTCGGGGACATCGGGAGCATCAACTGGCAGCTGACGCTCTGTCTACTGCTCTCCTGGATCATCGTCTTCCTCTGTCTGGTGCGCGGCATCAAGAGTTCCGGCAAGGTTGGTACCGGCCTGGCTACGGAGGTGCTGTCTGAAGATGGCAGAGGGTGGTATCTGGAGACGGTAGAGGTTGGTATCTGGAGACGACAGTGGATGGTATCTAAAAACTGCAGAGAGGTTGTCTGGAGATGGCAGGTCATGGTGTCTAAATACGGCAGGGGATGGTGTCTAAATACTGTGGAGGGTGATGTCTGATGATGGTGCGGCATCGTATCTAAATATTGCAGGGGATGGCGTCTAAAGACTGCAGAGAGTGGTGTCTGGAGACGGAAGGGTGTAGTATCTAAAGACTGCAGAAGTTGGGGTCCGGATACGGCAGAGGATGATACGGCATCAGTAACATCCAAAAAGGGTCTTGGCTTCTTTTACGACGTGCTCCCCAGCTCGATCACACTGCGTCGCCAGTCTCTCCTCACGGGTGGGTTCGACAATCCCCGAGCGGTGGGATTCGAACCCACGATCTTGCGATCTTGAGTGCCCATTCGAGGTTTTGCATTGCTCGCACGAAACCAGCGTCACAGACGAATGCTCGTTGTCCCCACAACTGCATGGAAGAACACTTTTCAATAGCTCATGTTCGCTAGACTTGTGCGATGTAGGTTGATGTACTTCACCCTGACATTCACACGGGCGTACTGATGTAAAACGAATTAATTAGCCATTCGAATGTCGTACGTATGGAAGTGTATGTAGCGTGTCAATGCCATGGCAATCCAGGATGTGTGGCTGGCTTTCTCTCTCGCACGCCCATGCCTCAGGCAAGCTCTCCAAGTATATCCGAGGGTGGGACGGTCAAACATGTACGGTTCGCTCTCATGGGAATAGCATTGCCTGGCCAAATTTGACGCTGCGTTTCCACTTTGACACCGGGGTGCCTTTTGTTCAACCCCTCCTACCATCGACAGTTTGGCCTCTACAATGCCTGGTAAAGGTGCCGGCTGTATTATTTATAATTTGGCATAATAGACGCACAGATACTCAAATTGTTATATAGCTTGAAAAATCCCAGCTTGATTAACGCACACAATTTTGCTTGTCATTTAAGAAACCAAATAAAACGAAACTTACAGGAAAATTGGTATAAAGGAAATGGGAAAGGTTACCAAACTTTATGGTGAACAAGTGATCGCGCAGCAGGTGCAACTAGTGGCTTATATCCACATAGATACGACTTCGAGATGTGCGTTTGCAATTTGAATGAAGCAAATTGTGCGCTATTGAACGTGGAAAGTTCCTCTCAGCGTCCCATTCAATTCCTAAACGTACGAGAATTTGGCGATATTAAGGCCTTCAGCCCCGATGCACATGGTAATATATTGCCTCCATTTGCCAGGACGTCAGTAGCTCAGTGGTTCAGCTGAGGGACTGGCATGCCGGACGTAAGGGGTTCGAGACCCCGCGGTGCCCGCCCTTCCTGCCGGGGCGAGATACGAGGGAAGCCATATGGTCTCAGCCACTGAGTGCGTCGTAGAGCCACAACCAACCAATGACTATATTTGCCACAAACGTTTCTGTTGTGACACAGTCCAGTCCAGTGCTGGTGATGACGATGTCCAGTCCAGTACTGGTGATGACCATGTGCACCCCAATGCTGGTGATGAGGATGTCCAGTAGTGCTGGTGATGACGGTGTCCAGTCCAGTGCTGGTGATGAGGATGTCCAGTACAGTGCTGGTGATGACGATGCCCAGTCCAGTGCTGGTGATGACCATGTGCACCCCAATGGTGATGAGGATGTCCAGTACAGTGCTGGTGATGACGGTGTCCAGTCCAGTGCTGGTGATGACGATGCCCAGTCCAGTACTGGTGATGACCATGTGCACCCCAATGCTGGTGATGAGGATGTCCAGTACAGTGCTGGTGATGACGGTGTCCAGTCCAGTGTTGGTGATGAGGATGTCCAGTACAGTGCTGGTGATGACGGTGTCCAGTCCAGTGCTGGTGATGAGGATGTCCAGTCCATGGTATGAGATGTCCAGTAGTGCTGGTGATGACGGTGTCCAGTCCAGTGCTGGTGATGAGGATGTCCAGTACAGTGCTGGTGATGACGGTGTCCAGTCCAGTGCTGGTGATGAGGATGTCCAGCACAGTGCTGGTGATGACGGTGTCCAGTCCAGTGCTGGTGATGAGGATGTCCAGTACAGTGCTGGTGATGACGGTGTCCAGTCCAGTGCTGGTGATGAGGATGTCCAGTCCAGTACTGGTGATGAGGATGTCCAGTAGTGCTGGTGATGACGGTGTCCAGTCCAGTGCTGGTGATGAGGATGTCCAGTAGTGCTGGTGATGACGGTGTCCAGTCCAGTGCTGGTGATGACCATGCACCCAATGGTGATGAGGATGTCCAGTACAGTGCTGGTGATGACGGTGTCCAGTCCAGTGCTGGTGATGACGATGCCCAGTCCAGTACTGGTGATGACCATGTGCACCCCAATGCTGGTGATGAGGATGTCCAGTACAGTGCTGGTGATGACGGTGTCCAGTCCAGTGTTGGTGATGAGGATGTCCAGTACAGTGCTGGTGATGACGGTGTCCAGTCCAGTGCTGGTGATGAGGATGTCCAGTCCAGTACTGGTGATGAGGATGTCCTGTCCAGTGCTGGTGATGACGGTGTCCAGTCCAGTGTTGGTGATGAGGATGTCCAGTACAGTGCTGGTGATGACGGTGTCCAGTCCAGTGCTGGTGATGAGGATGTCCAGTACAGTGCTGGTGATGACGGTGTCCAGTCCAGTGCTGGTGATGAGGATGTCCAGTACAGTGCTGGTGATGACGGTGTCCAGTCCAGTGCTGGTGATGAGGATGTCCAGTACAGTGCTGGTGATGACTATGTCAGGTCCAGTGTCGGTGATGCTGATGATCGCCTGCCCGTAGGTGGTGTACCTCACGGCGACACTGCCGTACGCGCTGTTGATCGCCATCCTGGTGTACGGCTGCACTCTGCCAGGGGCCAAAGATGGCATCGAGTACTTCTTCCTGCCGGACTGGAACAGGCTGAAGGACATTAACGTGAGCAGTGTAGCGCAGTCAGCGCATGGGGCGAGATGCGTGACAAGACTGCAGGGCTTGCTTTCCGGGCAGGTGGACCACGCAGGAACAGCATGTCAGGGAGCTGTGTCGAAGGCGCTCTGTGTCTAGCGTGTGGCGTAGCGATAGTAGATACTTGCATGCGTGCAGATGTGACCTTGCTGCGGACAGTCGACGGGCTGCGTCCACATTTGTACCCAGGCTACTGCGGAGCTCATTACGAGCTAGGGCAAAGCCAGAGCGTGTTTCTGTCGTGCGTATGGAGCAAAAGTTTGCCTGAGCGGCCCGGCCGGTCAACCCTGGTCCGACCAGTTTTGGCCCGACCAGCCCTGACCCGACCAGTTCTGGCCTGACCAGCCCTGACCCGACCAGTTCTGGCCTGACCAGCCCTGACCCGACCAGTTCTGGCCTGACCAGCCCTGACCCGACCAGTTCTGGCCTGACCAGCCCTGACCCGACCAGTTCTGGCCTGACCAGCCCTGACCCGACCAGTTCTGGCCTGACCAGCCCTGACCCGACCAGCTCTGGCCCGACCAGCCCTGACCCGACCAGTTCTGGCCTGACCAGCCCTGACCCGACCAGTTCTGACCTGACCAGCCCTGACCCGACCAGCCCTGACCCGAACAGTTCTGGCCCGACCAGCCCTGGTCCGACCAGTTCTGGCCCGACCAGCCCTGACCCGACCAGTTCTGGCCTGACCAGCCCTGGCCCGACCAGCCCTGACCCGACCAGTCTGACCACCAGCCCTGACCCGACCACACCGACCCAACCAGCCCTGGCCAGACCAGCTCTGGCCCGATCAGTTCAGACCCGACTAACCCTGATCCGACCAGTCTTGGCCAGGCATTCCTGACCGTGACGCTGATGAAGGCGTGGGACAGTTTTGTTGCAGGTTTTAAGGTTATAATTTCCGCATTCTGGGTCAGATCTGCTCTATTCAGCTTGTGATGCACTTTCGTCAACTTTGCAACTTTCATCACAATGGTTCTTCTGTCGCATTCTTTAACATTCGTTACAAAACAAAGTGTTTGCGGTTGCATTCTTGATCGCGCGCACTGCTCACCATACACCTGGAACCACAGCCCACACTTAACCATCCGCTCCGTGTGACGGTGGGGCAGCATACTCGATTTGCCATTCCGTCGCTTCGAGTGAGTGGCGGCACTTCCGATTTCTGCCTTTGGCAATGCAATTTGACGAATGCACCGCATTCTGGATCACCTAAGTTCTGCATACATTCTCCCAGACGCATTACCATGCGAGCTGTTAACACGCGCCCTGGAAGGCCTCTGAAAATACCGCGTACTGGAGGGTGGCGGATTCCACCCCCTAAGATCTCAGCTCCTATGAAGGCTAGAGCAACGAAATTCACAGGGTGGATGGGCACGATAGCGATGTCTATTGTGTGCAAAGTTCATGACCTTAGGTCAATATCTTCAAGGCCAAATGTGGTCACAATAGCAAAATTTTCCGGTTTTGCCTGGCTTGGCTTGTCATTGTTATGGATCGCTGTGATTGTGTTTAAATGCTCCAAACTTGGCATTAATGGTGTTTTGGACATTACTAATTATGTACTACAGATATCAGATCTGCCTTTGACCTCAGGTCACCTATATAGGAACACTTTATTGGGTCATTACCTTCTCCAGTTACGAGAACCGGGCTCCAAACCCGACTGCTCCGTTGGGCGGCTCGGCACCATCGGCTTCGCAAAGAAAGGAATAAAATACATGAATAAAGTATGGAAACGTTTAGGCACATAATGACAAACAGTAGATTTCGGGATGTGTATGGAGTAACATGTCAAGTGACATCAATCGCATGACAGTCATTTGCATTTATAACACATTCCAGTTGACCAAGTTTGGTTCCATTAGCCTGTCATGAACTTGACCTGACTTGACCTCGGTGACCTAACATGACGTTTAAATTATATAGCATCAGAATATGCATCAAACAAGTCGCTAGCGTTGTCAAGAACACTTCCATTTTGTCAATATACGGAAGCACATCAGCGCCAATTTTTGTGGTCTGGCGCTGCGAATTGTTCTTATTTTAGCGACCCCTAACTTGAAAACTTCTCGGCCGATTTTCATTTTTCTTGCTTTAAGCGATGTGCCGGCCATTTCTAAGCAGGTACGCAAGAAAATTGGCGTATATCGGCCGGTACAATATGGAGTTATGTACGAAGAGTTGGAGGGGTTGGCGGATTTCGCCATCCCCCTCCAGGGCGTGTGTTAACCGGTCACGAGGTGGACCTGACTTGACCTCGGTGACTTGACATGACTTTAAAATAATGCAGCATGACGATGTATATCAAAGAAGTCGCTAGTTTTGCCAAGAACACTTCCTTTTTGCTAATATATGGGAAGTGCATCAGCGCCGATATTTGTGGTCTGGCGCTGATTTTTTAAAATTAATTTAGCGAGCCCTAACTCGAAAAAAAAAATTCGGTCGATTTTCATTGTTGTGACTTTAAACAACGCACTGGTCATTTATTATCAGCTACACAAACAATGGTGTATATCGGCCAGTAAAATATGCAGTTATCTACGAAAAGCCGGAGGGGTGGGCGGATTTCGCCCCCTCCCCCATCCAGGGCGCGTGTTAAGACAGTGTGGCTGTGACTTACATATACGGAAAGTCCATTGTACTCGGCGTTTTTAACACTTTCCTCGCTCCATCAGCTGCACTGCAGGTGTATGTAGTCCAGCTGTATTATTACTTACGCGTGACTAATATAGTACATTAGTAACGCGATCGAACCCAACAGCTAGCGTGGGTTTATATTTTCCTGGCGCGTCTGTCGCATCAAACAACATCAACAGTGTCAGCACGAGTCTGCTATATTTTTCGACAAGCCAATGCTGATGTGAATGCGCCGTGGCCGGCAGGTGTGGCAGAAGGCGGCGCAGCAGGTGTTCTTCTCGCTGTCCGTGTCGTGGGGCTCGCTCATCATGCTGGGCTCGTACAACGAGTTCGACAGCCGGGTGCACATGGACGCCATGCTGGTCAGCTCGCTGGACCTGGCGACGTCCGTGCTGGCCGGCGCGGCCGTGTTCAGCGTGCTGGGCGCCGCCGCCCACAGCGGCGGCCTCTCCATGCGCCAGGCGGTCGGGCCGGGTCAGGACCTGACCTTCATCGCGTTCCCCGAGGCGATCGCCGGCCTGCCCGGCTGGCAGCTGTGGTCGGTCGGCTTCTTCGTCATGCTCTTCTCGCTGGGGCTGGACTCACAGGTGGGCGGTGGCGGCCGGACGCTCGGCGGTACCCCGTCCAGCGTGTCACTGGCATACCGTGTTCTTTATTTCGGTTTTTGGTTTGTCAATGTCCGGTTTTAATTGCGGTTCGTTCGCCCCCGTTCTGGCTGCGTGCTTCGAAATGCCGCCTCGGTAGCTCAGTTGGTAAGAGCGCTGGCCTGCACTGGTCTCCCCTGTACTGGTAACACGGTTGGAGTCGCTTCGCGCGCTCGTATTTAGCCCCGGTCGGGAGTGTCAGTTGGCAGCTGACCCGATAAGGCCGGGGACGAGCTACCGGGCGGCCGTGTCGGTGCATTGGCGGCACGTTAAGCTTTCGGTCTAAATTCTGCCGTTGAACTGGAGTTCATGGATCGGGTGGTGGGGCCAGGGTTCACGCAACAAGCTCCGCTTAGCAAGAGAGCCCTGGTTCCTCAAGCCACCCCAGCAACAATTCGGATTAACATTATTTTTATTAAAAAATAATAATAAGAAATGCAAAACACAAAAATCCTGGGTCCCGGAAGCCCGACGACTACTGTGTGTATTATGTCCCGTGTCGCTGCTAGCGCTCAGCTACCCAACGGGATGGGCTGAGTGCCACACCCACTACCCACAGTCCGCTACCGATCGGAACGGGCTGGGTGCTACACCCACTACCCACAGTCGACTACCGATCGGAACGGGCTGAGTGCCACACCCACTACCCACAGTCGACTACCGAGCGGAACGGGCTGGGTGCCATACCCACTACCCATAATCGGCTTTTCAGCAATGGGCACCGAATCATTTCCGACAGCGTTCTGAAATTGTGATTACTGGCGATGTAGCATTTGTGCATATTTTGGTGCAAGAAAGAACCAGCGCTGTTTCAGGTTATTTATATATGGCGTCGTTATTGAGGGCATGACAAGCGGATATGTACTAAAACGACGATGATAGTGCACACGCATCAGTATTAGGTGCTCATCATTATGCGCAAATTGATCTTCGATGCATCAAATTTGTTAAGTAACGTTCACATTTTCCACAGTTCATATTTCCCAATATGCGTATATTCATTTTATGTCCGGGAGAGCCCATCACCTAGTGTTGTTCGTGTAAGGTCACTAACCCTTGCCAGCATTGGGCAATTCCTCGCCGTGAAATGATGCGGGAGTGCGTTTGCAGAATCCCAGGTAAATTCCAAGCAGAATGGAGTTGGAGATGCAAAACAAAATCGGCGTACAGCCAATATTATAAGTTCCAGAAATAATCTTAACCGTGGCCATGTGGATTTATTGAGTGACCTCACGGGTTAGGCCAAAATCAAATTTTTGTCAGAGGCGATACATTTTGCGAGTGTTTCGTAAATTTCGACTCCTCGAGTGCAAAATGCACACCAAAAATGTCCCATCGGATCTGTCCAGCCTAATGACGTGTCACACGTGAAGCTATGGCATAGCAAAAATGCACCATATCAGGTAAAGGACCTCAAAGTATCATGGGTCTTAAAATCTCCGTGTTTCGCTTTTCTAGGGTACAAATATGCGCTAAATTATAAGTCGCATCCAAAATGGGCCCAGATTAGTTCAAAGTTCGGATATTAACCAAGGTTAGGTTGATAGATTGGTGACCTTTGATGACCTCGACCCTTGGAACCCTTAAAGTTCCCTGCACCAGGAATTTAGGTTCATCATTTACCCCCATCGCTAAGCCATCTGAACTTACATTCGGTCGCACCTACTTTGCGGAAGATTAAAAATATATGTGGTTGGAGATACCTCTGACCTGGACTGAGCTTACGAAGGGTCCGATGTCGGGATATACGGGATGCCAACTGATAGACCATGTCATGCTCTAAACACGCACGCCGATTCATAGGCCCTGTTTGAAACGATGCTGTGGACGTGAGTGTGTTCCAACCCCAAATCAAATTTTCTTGAAACTCTAGTCACCCGACCCAGTCGTCAATGGCTAATCTCATGAAGTCAGACTGGATGTCATAAGATGTAACTTGTGCCGAGCAATACCGTGGTTTGTGTTCATGTCTCTAGCTCAATTAGGAGCAAAGTGACCAGGGGATGGGTTGGCTCCCCCGATCCCCTCACTATGGTAAGACGGAGAGATTGTCCCGTCAGGTGAAAGTGCGTGACAGAGTACTGCGCCGACACGCCGCTGCCGGGAGTCGGTACTTTCGGCACTGTCCTGCTATTAGCCCGCGCACGTCCGGGGGGCGGGGCAGATATCTGCCCCCTGTGGTTTTTCCTAATTTACCGCCATACTAATAAAGTTAGCAGGGCCAAACCTCGCATAGCTGCTTATTAGTCTTTTCCGCATGTCCTCATTCATTTTTAACCCTGGGTCGTCTTTGGTCAGATCACCAGGTCAAGGGAAGTGACCAAACTACACTCGGAGTTCCAGTTGGCATAGCTTCCACAATAATTGGGCGATTGATTTCAAACTTATAACACGTCATGATCTCATCAGGGACCGTAATATGTATATCGTTTTTCTTTTCTCGTAGCATTGACCTTAGGTCAGGTCGCGGCCATGGCTTCCCCATTATAGGACTGTGGTAAAATATAAAAATGTCTCCTGGTTACATATTTGCTCTCGGAATGATCTCACAACTGTTGTGGCATGTAGTTGGAAGCTATTGCCATTGAACAATTGAAGCTATGTTCAATGTTACCTCTGACATTTTTGCTCAGTGACCTCACCAAGGTCATCTTAGGTCACCTGACATCACTACACATTTCTGCGCATTATATCGCACTGCATTGAGCTAGAAGGCTCACATTACCGTCATTATGGTTGTATCGCCAAGACGTGTCGATTGATACATAACATGTCTTCCCTAGGCTATTTCATGACCTTGAGCTGAGGTCATAGTTTCGATTGACCTGACCTTAAATCACACCGTCTATTGTCGATAGCACATTTCAAGGACTGTCGAATAGCGTTCGCCGTTTGTTTCTATCTGTTATAGGTCCTGAGATATGTGTCAATACCTGAGAGTCCCACCCGATCTGGTCGAATTTGACCTATGGTGGCCCAGTGACCTGAATATTGACCTAAGCGAAAAAAATGGCCGAAGCACTTTCGATAGAGCCTGTCACCAGCTATCCAATGACATTTTTCATTTGTCGCTAGCTAGCATAGTTCTTAGGGGGTAGACATCTGCTCCCGTGGACATGCGAAGTTGGCGCGGACCGTCGGACGTGCGAGTGTTAATAGCCGGCTCCGCTATTTGTGACGCTGTTGTTGACCGCCAGTGCCGTTGTTGAGCCGCTGCTGGTGGTGGCCCTGCCGTTGACGCGCAAGCCTTTCGTTAACGTGCCACTGTTAATGGTGCGGCCAGTCGTACTTGCTGTTAAAGATGCGGACAATCGTACTTGCTGTTAATGGTGCGGACAATCGTACCTGCTGTGAATGGCGCGGCCAGTCTTACCTGGCGTTAATGGCGCGGCCAGTCTCACCTGATGTTAATGTCACCTGCTGTCAATAGCGCTGCCAGTCTCACCTGATGTTAATGACGCGGCCAGTCTCACCTGCTGTTAATGGCGCGGCCAGTCTCACCCGCTGTTAATGGCGCGGCCAGTCTTACCTGATGTTAATGGTGCGGCCAGTCTCACCTGCTGTTAATAGCGCGGCCAGTCTCACCTGATGTTAATGGCGCGGCCAGTCTCACCTGCTGTTAATGGCGCGGCCATCTCACCTGCTGTTAATGGCGCGGCCAGTCTCACCTGGTGTTAATGGTGCGGCCAGTCTGACCTGATGTTAATGGTGCAGCCAGTCTCTCCTGATGTTAATGGTGCAGCCAGTCTCACCTGTTAATGGTGTTAATGGCGCGGCCAGTCTCACCTGATGTTAATGGCGCGGCCAGTCTCACCTGATGTTAATGGCGCGGCCAGTCTCACCTGGTGTTAATGGTGCGGCCAGTCTCACCTGATGTTAATGGTGCAGCCAGTCTCTCCTGATGTTAATGGTGCAGCCAGTCTCACCTGCTGTTAATGGCGCGGCCAGTCTCACCTGATGTTAATGGCGCGGCCAGTCTCACCTGCTGTTAATGGCGCGGCCAGTCTCACCTGCTGTTAATGGTGCGGCCAGTCTCACCTGCTGTTAATGGTGCGGCCAGTCTCACCTGATGTTAATGGCGCGGCCAGTCTCACCTGATGTTAATGGTGCGGCCAGTCTCACCTGCTGTTAATGGCGCGGCCAGCCGCACGTGCCGTGAACTGCTGGCCGTGTCGCCAGTTCGCCATGCTCCAGACTCTCACCACGGCCGTCCATGACGCGTTCCCGAGCTCGCGCAACAGGAAGGTGCTCGTCACATTCGTGGCGTCCTGCTCGTGCTTCCTGATGGGTCTGCCCTGCGTATCTCAGGTATATTCCACTGCTGTCTCTCCCAGTTACCTCCCGTATGTCCCACTGTTGCCTGTCGCATGTATCTCCGGCATACAGCACTGCTTTCTCCCAATTATCTCTGGTATGTCAAACTACTACCTACCCCACTTATCTCAGGAATACTCGATTACTATTTCTCCAGCATATCTCGGGAGCACCCTAATGCTATTTCTCCAATTTCCTCGGGCATATCCCACTGGTACCTGCTCCATGTATCTCAGATATTATCTGCTGTTTTCTTCTCCGAGTACCTCAAGATACGCCTGATCACAAACTGAATACGGTGTTGCACGTAATTGTGATCTCAATTTATGTTTGTATCTGGGAATTGTATGTCATGATCTGTTGCATACCGAATGTAAATATGGCGCACATTCCACGTTCTATATGGCCGCTTAGGGCTATGTTTTGCTGTGGGGTCAAATTCATGTTCTTCGGAATATAAATTCTTTGTTTTGCTGGAAATGTAATGCATTGTTCTACTGGATGCCACGTCTTCCATCATTTATGGGGGAATCAAATGTTATGATATGCATAAATAGCACCTGAATCCCTATACTACAGGGAATGCTAATTCCATTATTTGACGAATACCTAAATTTCTTGTTATCAGGATCAGCAATGCTATGCAATGCAATGCTATTCGTCGAAAGTAGAGGAATTCTATGCAAATGGTTGGCAGCGTTCTCAAGCAGCTAAACATGCACTGAACATTTTATTTGGCTTCTGGAGATGCGTAGGGTGTTTTAAGACATGGTCCACTTGCGTTGTTCTTGCAATAACAAAACTGTAGTACTCAACCATTTCAGGGTGATCGTTTCTTTTCATGAGAATTGAATGTCATAGTCTTCGAATTAAGACGTGAGGTGGTGCATTAATGGCCGTGCTTGTCGGGATCACGGTAGCTCATTCAGCAGGGGCGTTGGACTCTTGATCATAAGATGGTGGGTTCGAATCCCATAGCCGGCGGGGTTATCGGATCCACACGTGACCAATCCGTGTGAGAGATTGGGGACGCCATATGACCCAACAGTTGATTATGTCGTAAAATAACCTAAAGATAGTGCTTGTTCAATCATCGGCAATGATTGAACACTAATGTGTACAAAGGTGAGCCAGTACCAGGGAACACAGGTTCCATCCTACACCAGGAGCCTTAATTTCCTCTCAGTCCTTCTGGGAATCTGAGTTTATTGTGTTTCGTTGGAAGCATACATTTCTGTGACACTCCGAGCTCAAAATAAACTTCTAGTGATGCATGTACATGCTGGGATGAGACACATGCAAATGACATATTATATTAGAAACCACGTAGTACGCAGACAGAAATTCATAGCTCTGCTGCCGGCACAAATATCGTGGGGACGCCGGGGCGTAGCTTAGTGGTTAAGCTGGGCGTCTGGCAAGCCGGAGGTACGGGGTTCGATTCCCCGCGATGCCCGCACTTTCTGCCGGGGTGAGAGGCAGACGAGGCCATATCGCCCCGCCTGCTGAATGTGTCGTAAAGCAATATCCAAGCCAAGCCAATCCAATCCAATCCAATCCAAATATCGTGAATTCCTGGGGACAGGTGGGTGCCCGCAATCAATGATTTGCTGTGGACCCGAGTCTGTTGACACTCTGGGACCGCTGCCGCAGGCGGGGCCGTACACCCTGCACCTGATGGACTCGCCATCGGACCTGCTGGGTACCCGAGTCTGTTGACACTCTGGGACCGCTGCCGCAGGCGGGGCCGTACACCCTGCACCTGATGGACTCGCCATCGGATCTGCTGGGTACCCGAGTCTGTTGACACTCTGAGACCGCTGCCGCAGGCGGGGCCGTACATCCTGCACCTGATGGACTCGTTCTCGGGCCTGAGTGTGATGGTGGTGGCCGTGTTCGAGCTCGTCGGCATCATGTGGGTGTACGGCGTGAGAAGGTTCGTCGACAACGTCCACTTCATGACCGGCTACCGGCCCGGCATCTTCTGGAAGGTCTGCTGGACGTTCGTGGCGCCCGTCACGATCACGGTAGGCGACATAATAAGACATCTGCCCGAACATAATATAATACACGCGGTTTTGTGCACAAACGTAGTCTGCCGGGCGGTCAATATCAGGTGTACAACGGAGACCTCCTGATGTCAGGCTCTGGTGTCATGTGTAGTCGGGAAATGACCTGATGTCAGGCTCTGGTTTCATGTGTACGGTCGGGAACTGACCTGGTGTCGGGTTCTGGTGTCATGTGTACGGTCGGAAACTGGCCGTACACATGGTGTCTGATGTCATGTGCACAGTCGGGAACTGATCTGGTATCAGGCTATAGTGACACGTTTGCCGTCGAGAACTGACCTGGTGTCAGGCTCTGGTGACACGTGTACGGTCGGGAACTGACCTGATGTAAGGCTCTGGTGACACGTGTACAGTCGGAAACTGACCTGGTGTCAGGATCTGGTGACACGTTTACAGTCGGGAACTGACCTGGTGTCAAGCTCTGGTGACACGTGTACAGTCGGGAACTGCCCTGATGTCAGGCTCTGGTGACACCTGTACAGTCGTGAACTGCCCTGGTGTCAGGCTCTGGTGTCATGTGTACGGTCGAGAACTGACCTGGTGTCAGGCTCTGGTAACACGTGTACAGTCGGGAACTGATCTGGCATCAAGCTCTAGTGACACGTGTACAGTCGAGAACTGACCTGGCATCAGGCTCTGGTGACACGTGTACAGTCGAGAACTGACCTGGTGTCAGGATCTGGTGACACGTGTACGGTCGAGAACTGACCTGGTGTCAGGCTCTGGTGTCATGTGTACAGTCGGGAACTGCCCTGGTGTCATGACCTGGTGACACGTGTACAGTCGGGAACTGCCCTGATGTCAGGCCGGGAACTGACCTGGTGTCAGGCTCTGGTGACACGTGTACAGTCGGAAACTGACCTGGTGTCAGGATCTGGTGACACGTTTACAGTCGGGAACTGACCTGGTGTCAAGCTCTGGTGACACGTGTACAGTCGGGAACTGCCCTGATGTCAGGCTCTGGTGACACCTGTACAGTCGTGAACTGCCCTGGTGTCAGGCTCTGGTGTCATGTGTACGGTCGAGAACTGGCCTGGTGTCAGGCTCTGGTAACACGTGTACAGTCGGGAACTGATCTGGCATCAAGCTCTGGTGACACGTGTACAGTCGAGAACTGACCTGGCATCAGGCTCTGGTGACACGTGTACAGTCGAGAACTGACCTGGTGTCAGGATCTGGTGACACGTGTACGGTCGAGAACTGACCTGGTGTCAGGCTCTGGTGTCATGTGTACAGTCGGGAACTGCCCTGGTGTCATGACCTGGTGACACGTGTACAGTCGGGAACTGCCCTGATGTCAGGCCGGGAACTGACCTGGTGTCAGGCTCTGGTGACATGTGTACAGTCTGGAACTGACCTGGCATCAGGCTCTGGTGACACGTGTACAGTCGAGAACTGACCTGGTGTCGGGCTCTGGTGACACGTGTACAGTCGGGAACTGACCTGGTGTCAGGCTCTGGTGTCATGTGTACAGTCGGGAACTGACCTGGTGTCAGGCTCTGGTGTCATGTGTACAGTCGGGAACTGACCTGGTGTCAGGCTCTGGTGTCATGTGTACGGTCGGGAACTGACCTGGTGTCAGGCTCTGGTGTCATGTGTACGGTCGGGAACTGACCTGATGTCAGGCTCTGGTGTCATGTGTACGGTCGGGAACTGACCTGGTGTCAGGCTCTGGTGACACGTGTACAGTCGGGAACTGACCTGGTGTCAGGCTCTGGTGACACGTGTACGGTCGGGAACTGACCTGGTGTCGGGCTCTGGTGACACGTGTACGGTCGGGAACTGACCTGGTGTCAGGCTCTGGTGACACGTGTACAGTCGGGAACTGACCTGGTGTCAGGCTCTGGTGACACGTGTACAGTCTGGAACTGACCTGGTGTCAGGCCGGGAACTGACCTGGTGTCAGGCTGTGGTGACACGTGTACGGTCGGGAACTGACCTGGTGTCGGGCTCTGGTGACACGTCAGGAACTCTGTGCGGTCCCGCCGTGGTCGTCAGCTGAGCACCGCAGGAGTGCCATTTGCTTCCACTGTTTTTACACGAGATCAGAGCAATCCAAAGAATACCACGGGAAACTACCGTAAAGCAGACATCTACTCAGCTTTGTGTGAACCACATCCAAAGGCATTCTGACACCTCATTGAAACCTCCACGACTTCACGGGCATAATACGGTCCGGTAGCAACATGGAGAGGAGCATTATTAATTAAAACAGTAACAGTATACTTACTCTACATTCAAGTTTCCACAGCGCTCAATCGGTGTCATGCTTGAGTGCAGCCGGTGTCGTGTTGGTCCCCGAAGTTGTGGAATTTATCCGTGTGTGTGTGTGTGTGAGTGAGTTTTGCCATCCTGCCACCGTGTGGTGATATCGGCTGGTTCGAGAAAACGGCTGGTTATCCCTCCGAACCTGTGTTCGGAGGGCAGCGACACAGGTTCGGCGACACAGCGACACACTCCGAACACGGCAGCGACACAGGTTCGGAATTTATCCTTCCGAACCTGTGTCGCTGCCGTGTTCTGGATCTGTATTTTGATTGTCAATCTGTGCCCTGTTTGATGACTCGCGGTAGCTCATTCGGTACGGCGTTCAAGTCTTCATCGTGGGTTCGAATACCGCATCCGGAGGGACAACGGAGTCCACCCAGGGCCGATCGGCGTGAGGGATTGACTGCGCTATATGGCCTAGCGTTCGAATGCGTCGTAAAAAAGCGTTGGTTCTTCTCCTTTGCGGCCTGCTGGACTCCGAAACTGTGTGGTATTCGGCTCTGAATCGGTATCGCATCTGGCTGTGAATATTTGTGTCGCATCCGTCTGCACTGGGCTTTGTAGTGGGTTAGTATTGGCATGGCATGACCATCGCGTTTGCCCGCAGGCGATATTCGCGTGCTCTATGTACCAGTACCAGCCGCCGTCGTACGACGGGTACCAGTACCCCGACTGGGCGATACACACTGGCTGGGGTCTGGCCGCCATCTCGGTACTGCAGATACCGCTCTGGGCCTCCTTCACCATGCTCTACTGGCTGTGCAAATGGGTGAGTCGCGCCGACTGCTAGCCACGGACTATGACGCTGGTAAATTCAGGCTCGCGATTACGGACATCAAGTTTGTGTGGTGTATCGGACACCAAGTTTGGCTATGAATCCGCGTCGTGTATCGGACACCAAGTTTGGCTCTGAGTATGTGTCGTGTATCGAACGCCAAGTTTGGCTCTGAATATGTGTCATGTATTGGACACCAAGTTTGACTCTGAAACTGTGTTGTGTATCGGACACCGAGTTTGGTTCTGAAACTGTGTTGTGTATCGGACACAAAGTTCACGTATTCCGGAAGAAAAGACCTTGGCTAACTGGATCACGTTTGGAAATGTTGACTAATGGGGCCTTGGCTACCTGGCTACCTGGACCACGTTTCTGCATCAGCGGCATGCCAAGCTCCCGTGAAAATTACGTTGGGTTGAAATCACGCGATCGAGCGGCGGGCTCACGATCTGTGGCTTTGATCATGATCAACCTTGATCAACTGAGCCATGATTCTGCTCAGATTCCCATCCGAACATTTAATTATTAACGGTGCCTTCCTGCATATCCCCCCTCCACCCAAGGAAAGCACCGGGGGAGCTGAACCATCCCAACCTAAGAACAATGTGACTTACATTCGGAGATGTTCGGGGTTTTTAACGAGAACATTGGGCGAAGTCGTGGTAACAGGCGTGATTTACCCTTCCCCACCTCGAAGGCCTGGCGACACCACTGCCTTCGTTACATCCCCGCCTATCCATTGCCATCGAAAATAATTAAGTAATCATGGACCCAAATTAAGCTAAACCGATGGTGTTTAGCTTCCCAAGCGCAACGCGATGTTCGCACTATTCCGCACGGCCAGTAGACAAGGAGAGACAGCCAGCTTCTTTCGCCACCTCTGTGCCAGCATCACCGCCACTGTCGCCAGCACCATCACCGACCCTATCTCGTCCCGCAGAAGCCGATGCAGGCGTTCCGGCCGCTGCCCAGCTGGGGGCCGGGCGATAAGGAGGCCCGACAGCGTCTGCTGGAGCTGCAGCACCGGGCGCACCAGCGCAACCTGCTGCGGCACGGACACAACAGCGCCATAGAGATGGGGCGTGCTTATGCGCCGCCGCCGTGAAGGAGGCGAAATAGCCGAGCCACTGTCCATCGGACCATGCGATGCCGACGGCTCAACAGGGATGGTGGATAATGAGCGGGGGGACAGGGTTCAGTTGACCTCTTGTCATTATTACGATAGCAAGCCTACCTTTTGACCCCATACCTGTGTTGACACATTGCTGGGACAGAGCGGCCAAGCGAACCTCCGTATATGTCATATTCATGGCAACAACACTACAGTTCTACTCTCGTAACAAACTTCAATTCAGCCAAGAGTTGCATGAATATGCTTAGTTACCTATCAACAAGATTTACCCGAATAGAAACATCGAATGACCATGAGCGGAACAACCTATTGACCATCGAACACCCTGCTGACCAGCGCGGAACACACGTTTCCTGCTGACAATAGGTTGTTCCGGAACACAAGTTCTGCCCTTCATCAGAACATCCTAGGAACGGTGCTTGTGACGTTGGTAAACGATATTTAGAAAGGTGGCTCAGAGAATCTAAGCCGCTCTGAAATACTCACCACATGGATCCATTCGCCCAAGTGCAGTGTCAGGCTTGAAGGCTTCCTGTGGTTTCAGATGTGCTGATCGATCCCCAGCCCTGCACTGGGTTGGGCTAGCTCGTTGTCCTGCTAGCCATAGTCATGCGAATGCACCACTTCTGGAGATCTGAGCCGGGGTATTGCCGTTCGCCCCATGCGGGTTCCACCGATCGATCGTGTTTGGATGTATAAATATTGTTTCGCTGTGTGCGTATACATGTGAATATTAGGTAATAATATGCGACATTTTCCGCAAATCATGACGTTGGTGCCTAATATATCGCACTTTGTTCCTGGCAATACATGTGACGAGGCGGTGTTTGACTAAATATGTGAACCTATCCGACCGCCGGTGTCATTGACCATAACTCAAAAACCCTCGCAAGTCCACCTGCTGGGTCACCGATGCCACTAACCACAACTCAATAGCCCTCGGTAGCCCACTTGCTGGGCACCGGTGCCATTAACCATAATTCAATAACCCTTGGTAGCCCACTTGCTGGGTCGCCGATCTCATGGAGTACGACGCGGTGACCCTCGGTAGCTCACTTGTTGGGCCGCCGAACGCCACAAACCACGACGCGGTGACCCTCGCCCTGCCTTAGGCCCATTGGATGGACGGACGGGGAGCTGTGGAGAGGAGTCGCTCCGCCACATGCCACGCCCCCCACCATTGAACCCGTGCTGTAGGGCGGACGGGGAGCTGTGGGAGGCGTCGCTCCGCCACATGCCACACCCCCCCCCCCACACCATTGAACCCGTGCCGTAGGGCGGGCCAGCAGCCGTGGACTCCCGAGGTGCTGCTCAGGCATCGACTACGACAATATTCAGGACAAACGTTCAGATTGAATAGGAAAATGACACAAAATATTAGCCGGATATCAAACCAGAGGTTCCACCGACGTAGACCACCCGAGATCTCCAGCCATGCATGAAGGTGAACTATATTTTGAACCGTCTAGAAAAAAAATGGTCAACGATGGTTCCACTCATGGTATTACAACAATCTCAGACATGTTCTTCGGTTGTCAAGGCTGGCGTCTGGATAGAGTAGACAAGGGCTAGACGCACTCTATTGCTTTGAGAGTGACAATGCATATTGCAAGACGTAGAACACCAACGGTGGCATACATCTGAACTGCATTTATTTGTATACCATCCACAAACGTTACAAAAACTTGCCTAACATGATTGGAAGAACGGGTTGTGCTATAATTAAGAATCAGGCAAAGGTCATTTCTCCCCATATAAGAGGGAAAACGCTACATCAGGCGAGGAAACAACACGTTCCTGGGCGCCGAAATCAGACTGTAAATAATTAGCAACATTGAGTATGAGTGGTGGAACATCGGGAGCTGGCGTACCGTGCTCCTTTAATCCTCTCGCCGCTATAGTCGGCAGCCGAGCATGCCCCAATGCGGGGGGGGGGCAGATTAACTTTAGAAGCTACGGCTCGATTTCGCCGTTTTTTTTTGTAGCGAACGATAGAGATCAAGAAGATCAACTGATAGAAGTGCAGTCCGTCGACTTAAATGTTACATTTGACGCTACTGACGCCGCCAGTTCGAAGCTAAATGTGAATATACTTGGCTAAATTTAAATTTTAGTCGAGCTTCATAAAACTAAGCAGCGCATGGGTCGAATTTGAGTGCCGCCATGCGCCTCGCATCCTAAGGAAGTCGAGACAAGAATTAATGAGTAAAGATAAGAATGAGGCTGTGGTGGTTCACGTGGTATTCTGAGATGTCCCTTCCTTCCCTCCCCCCCCTCACACATACAAAATTTCAATTTTCAACGTTGGCCCTATGGAGTGTGCCTCCCAATTCATTTGGGTGTGCCCATTGTCTTCATGCGTTTTCCTCATCCCCACCATGTTGTAATTATCAGGAGTCAACACTCGTGTGTGCGGTCTGCTATCTGTGGGATGTCTGCGTCGTGCCCGCGGTGCACAGCACGCCTGGGTCGGCGGCCGTCCCCGCAGGGTGACCGAGTCAGACACGCCACGATCGTCACCACCTGTTATTCCTCCGCACGCCAGCACACACGTCGCACCGGTACACCGGCACTAGCGCTCCGTCACCAGCGACTACACCACTAAAACGCGTCTCCTAAGTCAAAACGCCGCACCTCCAGCGAGCGACACGGCGGCACAGCCGGGCCCGCGGCCCGATCTGACCGGACAGCGGGCCCCAGGTCTCACGAGGCCCAGTGGGCCGCCGGAGGCCCGACCGGCGTGCGTGCCGGCCGGCGCCGGCCACCCCACACCACCAGCCATACGTGAAGGGCCGACAAACGGGCCGACTAGCCAACAACCACTGCTGCGTTCCGCCCAGCAGCCGTCGCCACCAGCAATATGGTCCGGTCGCCAGGCCATCCGCCGCCACCAGCAATATCATCAGGTCGCCAGACCTCCCGTCACATCGTTCCGTTTCACGGATAAGATGAGCGACGGCGGAACGACAGAGTTCCGCACAACCGTTCACGCACTACAGCACAGGACAAACGTGTTTCAAACCAAGCACAAGGTAGCAGAGAACAGCAGCTGCATCTACACGAGGAAGACCGACTACTACCTACGCCACGCGGAAAACTTGGCAGCATTTGCATATAGAAGCAACCTCAATGAGCCATCACTGTTAAATAGTCATTAAATTAAAGTACTCGGAAAAATTTGTACGTTACTGTTACAACACGTCGACTGAGAGCTGGAAGGAAGCCTAGTTCTCAATGGCACCTCCCAGCCAGAAGCTGCTCAGATCTACCAGGTACTACCGAGATCTACCTCGCCACCTAACGCCGACGTATTTTGTTCGCAAGCCCATCACCTACGTTATTCCCGTCCGGTCGAAGTAGGGCACCAGCCACCGCCATTGGCCAGAACGGGGAGCCTACGAAGCCTAGCTCCCAATGGCACATCCCAGCCTCCCACCTGGCAGCTCATATCTACCAGATACTACCGAGATCTACCTCGCCACCTTACGCCGTCTTTTGTTCGCAAGCCCATCACCTACGTTATTTTCACCCAGTCGAAGCAGGTCACCCGCTAACGCCATCGGTCGGGACGGGGCATATACCGCCACCACCGGTCGGGACGGGCCAGGCACCGCTACTGCCATCGGTCTGGACGGGGCACGTACCGCTACCGCCACCGTCGGTCGGGATGGGGCACCTACCGCCACCGCCGGCCGGGACGGGACACCTACCGCCAAATACTACAGTTGACACGGCCGGGCGCCGCCGTGCCGCCGCACCGGTCACTTGAGCTGACAACGGCGGTGCTGGAACAGCGTCTCGATCACCGACGCGTCCGCCATCGTGCTGACGTCGCCCAGCGCGCGGTCGTTCTGCGCGATCTTGCGCAGCACGCGCCGCATGATCTTGCCGGAGCGGGTCTTGGGCAGGCCCGGCGCCAGCTGGAGGTAGTCGGGTGCGGCGAACGCTCCGATCCGCTCCCGCACTGCAACCCGACCGGCGCACTTCAGTCGGCAGGCCTTGGTGACACTTTGAACACACCACCAACTATGATGGCGAAGTGAGCACACAATACAAATAAAGCAGCCAACGAGACTGCGCTGGACTAAAGCTGTTCCCGGACATCACTAAGCTCAGCGGCAAACACGAGCATGCAACAACTGCACAGTTGGAGTTTGAGGTGGGGAAGCAAGGTAAGAAGTTGTGGATCTACTGAAGACATTACTGCATACCGTTAACATTGGCCGCGATAAGTGTGTGCGGGTCCAAGTTCGGCGGTGGACAATTTCCCAGTCTGGAGGAGCTTTCCTCTCTGGAAGAGCAGATCGCACTTGAACAGTGTGTCAGTGGCTGGTTGCGTGTACCGGTTGTCTGAGTCACCAGACCAGCAGTGCACTTCAGCGACTTGGCGGAGCACGCGCGACCGACCAAGGGGTCACGACACAAAGGAGGCAGCGCCTGACGCCAGTTGATTTGGTAACCAGCGTAGCCATGCGACGCCAGACCGGACAGGCGCACACGAATGTTTGTTTGTTGTCTGTTTCAGTGCCTTTACTATGTACCAACCGGGTGTATATGGCGTCGCCTGGCTCTCACCCTGCCATGAGGGGCGGACACCGTGTGAAACCGAACCCCGTACCTCTGGCTTCGCAGACGCTCGGCTTAACCACTGAGGAACCGACGCAAGACTGGACAGGAGCACGGGCTAGTGGACGTCCTGGTAGATGTATTCAGTGTCACCCCAAACACACCATCCGTGCACTAGTCAGCACACTGGTCTATCAGTTAGGGTCCGCTTCAAAGCAACAAGACAGGAGCGGGCTAGAGCACCAGGACACGAATGAGTTAGAACAGCAGGGCATGCAGGGACAGCAGGGCATGCAGGGACAGCAGGACCAGAATACACTAGAACAGCGGGACATGAGCGAGCTGAGAGCAGAACACCTTGAACGAAACGGAAGGATAAGGTATGAAAGAGTGGAAGGAGAATTATATATGGTGCACCAAGAACAAGAGCGGATGAAACGAGCAAGTTCAATGTGCCAAAGGAGAACATGCCGCATCGGGGAGGAGGACATAGTTCAGCACAGAACATCCAAGAACACCATCGGGCGCATTTTTGAGATTTAGAACACAACAGCGAAAATAATTAGAAGACAGTCAACATTGTTTACATTGCGAGAACCGACCGGGATTTCGGTACCACGGCACCATTCTGTAACAGAACTACGCTACGTGATTGAGCAACGTCCTACTTCGACAATAACTGAAGGTTTTGGTTCTGAGTTTACCCAACGAAAGCTAGGCTAACCCAATCTCATACAAAACAGCGTGAACAATATCTGAAATCTTAAGATACTTGTATCCATTCTTGCAGGTGACGGCTATAAATAACGATATCAGCATCAGGTGCCATCAGGGACCTTGGACGAGAGCCAAAGCGAGAGCCAGAGCGAGAGCAAGAGCGAGAACTAGAGCTAGAGCTTGAGCAGAGCCAGAGCCAGAGCCAGAGCCAGAGCCAGAGCCAGAGCCAGAGCCAGAGCCAGAGCCAGAGCCAGAGACAGAGACAGAGACAGAGACAGAGACAGAGACAGAGACAGAGACAGAGAGGCAGATAGATAGATAGATAGATAGATAGATAGATAGATAGATAGATAGATAGATAGATAGATAGATAGATAGATAGATAGATAGATAGATAGATAGATAGATAGATAGATAGATAGATAGATAGATAGATAGATAGATATAGATAGATAGATAGATAGATAGATAGATAGATAGATAGATAGATAGATAGATAGATAGATAGATAGATAGATAGATATATAGATAGATAGATAGATAGATAGATAGATAGATAATAGATAATAATAAAATAAAATAATAAAATAGATAATAAAATAAAAAAAAAATAGATAGATAATAAAATAATAAATAGATAGATAGATAGATAATAGATAGATATAGATAGATAGAGTGAGAGAGATAGATAGATAGAAGATGAGATAGTGAGATGAGAGATGAGAGATGAGAGAGAGTGAGAGTGAGTGAGAAAGAGTGAGAAAGAGTGAGAAAGAGTGAGAGAGTGAGATAGAAAGAGATAGCGAGTGTCAGGGCTTTGTTACAGGACATCACGTTGTGGTCGGGTCGGTAGGGAGCTGGTCGGATCGGTAGGGAGGTGGTCGCGTCGGGTGTGAGTTAGTGGACCGACCACAACCATTTTCCTGTGGCGCTGCCCAGTTCTGGTCCTCGCGGACCTCACCGTAATCTTAAATGTGTAACAGCTGCCCTTCGCCAATGACCTGTTTTATCAGAGATCCCTCTAGGATTCGACGGACTCCTACCGTCAGCTAAGACGCCCTTCGTCGGTTGGCTACAGGGGCTTTAGGGAACGCCGACTGCAGCCATTGCGGCCTGTGGAATAATGGACGCTGTGCAACCAACATGGTCACAGTGCGTTCATTGTGATCCCATACCATGGTCAACGGTGAAGACAGGAGCCAAAAGGAGTTGCCGAAGGCGAACTTCCGAAGCTCCTGAACTCCTGAGAGACCTCCCCATACCAGGGTGGCCCTGTGTGTTTCAGGTGGGGGTCGGTTCCTTTGCCACCTCCCCGGGGTGCACCACTGGCACCACTGCTTGATGGCATACTTGTGTTCAATACACTACTATCTACCAAGTGAAGGGCATCCTTACGTTATGTACACATCTTGTACATATATAAAATCATGGTACCCTTTTTAATACCCAGGAATGTTTTCAACAAAAGCGGTTTTTTTTTCGCTGTGCTTAAGTCTTGAGTTATACCATGGCACGCAGCTTCAATAAACTAATCCATTCATACATTTTAGAAATCAATAGTAACATGGGACGGCAGCACAACCATTGAAATCAACCCTTTGACGGCAGTACTGTCCCAATAGGACCCTTGGCTAACTGGGTGTGCGATTGAACGATTGGCGACACAACGGATCGACGCGTGCCGAGCCACCCACCTTTGAGGACGAGCTCCTTCTCCAGCTGGGGCGTCCACTCGGCGCCCTGCCTGGTGGTGATGAAGCAATAGACCGCCTCGCCCTTGATGCTGTGCGGCGCCGACACCACGGCCGCCTCCGACACACTGTCGTGCTCGATCAGGGCCGACTCGATCTGGCAAACACGGCACCGCTACCATCACAATCAAACTTGACACAGCAAACTCGTGCTGGGATAGAGCCTACCTGAGCAAACACACAAACGGCTCTTCATGGTTGTGGTAAGCTGTGGCTGAATACCGACAATGGTCGCAGCATACAACTTAGACACTTGGAAGCCAGGGTGACGTGTGGTAGCGTCGACTGACAACGCCATGATAAGCCGACTGACGATGTTAACACAGCAGCTCTTCAGCTGGATAACTGTGAGCTGGCTCAATAGCTCTATGGGAGTGCATTCCGTTGTCTGGACTGATAGAACCAATCACTGGACGAAGTGAAACGGTGAGCAATTGGACGCACTTAATCACCCAACCACCGAATACAAGCAACCGACCAGTCGCCGAATACAAGCAACCGCTCAGTTAAAATATGCACCAATCCAACCACCGTTCAGCCAAAAGTGCCCAACTACTATCACATTTGACAACATGCTCCATGCACGTGAGATTCCAGCTAATCGCATGCACGCGGAAACTAAAAGCGCCGATGCATGAAAGTCACTACGGGTGTACACCGGAGCATTTCGAATGGCATCAGAACCGGAGCAAATGCAGTTGCACACAGCGTAAGGCAAATGCATTATCAGTGCAATGCGGGCGCATGCGGGTCGGCACTAGGCCACCGACCTGGGCGGTGGAGAGCAGGTGTCCCGACACATTGAGCATGTCGTCGATGCGGCCTGTCACCCACAAGTAGCCGTCGGTGTCGCGGCGCGCTCCGTCGCCGGTGCAGTAAAAGCCGGGGAACTTCTTGAAGTAGGTGGCCTCGAAGCGCTCGTGGTCGCCGTAGATGGTGCGCATGATGCCCGGCCAGGGCCGCCGGAACACCAGGTAGCCCTCGCCGGGTCCGCTGATCTCGGCGCCGGCCTCGTCCATCAGCGCCGGCTGCACGCCGAAGAAGGGCCGGCACGCCGAGCCCGGCTTGGTGGGCGTGGCGCCGGGCAGCGGCGTCAGCACGTGGCCGCCCGTCTCCGTCTGCCAGAACGTGTCGACCACGCTGCAGCGGCCCGAGCCCACCACGTTGTGGTACCACAGCCACGCCTCCGGGTTGATGGGCTCACCCACCGAGCCGAGCACCTTTAGACTCTGACGGCTGTACCTGGGGAACACGGGCACCTTCAGACTCTGACGGCTGCACCTGGTACAGACGGGCACCTTCAGGCTCTGCCGGCTGTACCTGGGGAACACGGGCACCTTCAGACTCTGACGGCTGTACCTGGGCCAGATGGGCACCTTCAGACTCCGACGGCTGTACCTGGGGCAGATGGGCACCTTCAGACTCTGATGGCTGTACCTGGGGATGACGGGCGACGTTACAGGTAGCAATCACCGGGGCGAGGGGATACCAGTAATTAAAGGGCAGGATAAAGGGTAGCCGAGAACGGGGTAGTTCGGACTGTGTGACCGTATTTTGCTTTTGAACATAAAAATGTGAAGTAGGATTTCCGGGTGTTTGACCACTAGTTTTCGGACAATACCAGCACATGCATTTTATGACTTCAGCATTGATGACATGACTTCAGCACTTCAACATTGATGTCCTGATGATATGCAGCCAAATTTATCAGTGTAAGTACAGGGTGCGCGGAAAGTCCTGGCGCTTTTCGACATTTTCGCAAACAAATGCAACTGGCTGATATATATTCAACAACAGGTCGTAACAGCGACTGGGAACAACAAGTCACATCCTTTCACCAACCGCTCACTCGATGTAGCCGCCCTCGGCGGCGATGACGGCCTCGACGCGAGAGCGGAAGCCCTTGTAGATCCTGATGATGTAGGCCGCCTCCAGGGCCTCCCACGCCGCCACGATGCGAGCCTTGAGCGGCTCCAGGTTGGGGTGAGAAGTGGCCCGGACCTCATCCTGCAGAACGCTCCACGCGCTGTAATCGAGCGGGTTGAGGTCGGGCGACTGAGACGGCCACATCTCCTTCCGCCAGAAGTGATCTGGCCCGCCGAGCTCCTCTGTCAGCTTGGCTTGGATGGCGGTGGCGTTGTGGGCGGGAGCTCCGTCCTGTTGGAAGACAAAATTGCCCTCCGGGTAGGTCGCCTTGACCCAGGGGATGACGTGCGTATCCAGGAGCCCCTCGTAGACCTGCCTGTTGATTTTCTCGTTGGCGTCGATGAAGATGATGGGGCATTTCTGCCCGTCGGACACGACGACACCCAGGACCATCACCTTCTGCGGGTACTTGTTCACGGGGTTGAACCGAATCCGGGGGTCCACTTCGTCAACAGGCTGGTCGGACAGGTAGCGGGAGTTCCTCCGGTTCAGCTGGGCGTCGACGTGGAAGAGCTTCTCATCGCAGAAGATCCGAACGAAGCCGGTGGTCACCGGGCTCTTCAAGAAGTTGAGCAGCAGCTTGCTCTTCTCCAGACGGCGGAGACGCGTGGCCTCGGTTAAACGCGGCCTGTTATGGATCACTCTGGACTCCATGTTCAAGTCTTGGTGGATCAATTCCCGCATTGATGTCTCGGGAAAGCTGAACTTCTTCGCCAGTTTTCTGATTGACTGCCGCGGATTTTCTTCGATTGCTTCTGACACGGCGGCCACGTTCTCGGGAGTTCTGAGCGACCGCGGCCGACCTGACCTGGGGGCATCTTCTAAGGACTCCACAGATCGGATCTTCACCTTTATCCACTGAACCGTTCGCCGAGAAACGCTGCATCGTTCCGCAACTTGCGCCTCGGTTAAGCCGGACCCGGCCGCCGGGCGCAGGCAGCCAGCGACAAGGTGCCGCTTCGTCTGTTTATCCATGACTGAACGCGATTCGAAGGTCATATTTGCACGCCCCCCGGCTGACCGGGTCGGCGAGGGTCACGCCTGCGGCCATTGGCAGACTGGCCACCAATCACAGCGAGCGCTGGCAAGCATACCAGAAAAGCGCCAGGACTTTCCGCGCACCCTGTGCATATACGAAAGCACTAAACTTCACACAAATACTGAGGGAGCTCATACAAAAGTGTGGTGCGGAGACAGACGGTGACGGGAACCATGAAAAGCAAGGGAAGCAAGGGAAGCACGCGAAGCTCGAGAAGCCCGGGAAGCGCGGGGAGGAAGCGCGGGGAGGACGGGCAGGACATGCCGGGCAGGCCGGGTAGCGGCAGAGCGGTGTCCAACTCACTTGGTGACGGCCTCGTCGCCGAGCCGCATCAGCGCCCGGATGGCGGTGGGCGCCGTGTAGAACTGCGACACCAGGTACTTGTCGACGATCTGCCAGGGACGCTCGCCGCTCGGGTAGAACGGCGTGCCCTCGAACTGCGGACCGGGCGCGACCGTCACGCACGCGGCAGACGCGGCCCGACGGTCTCGCCGGCGTGACATGGCCTGTGTCGCTGTGCTCCCATGGAAGGTACGGACTGAACGCCGCTCCGGTATCGGTGACGGTATGCACACTTATGCTCGGAAAGTGGTCACGGTCGACATAGTGGTGCTACACAATATGCCTCTGCACTTGCACATCACTCCACTGTCGCATTTAGATGTGAAATTATATTTTCTTCCATCATCAGTAAATGCGCTCATCAGCAAAATGCATACTATTACTCCCATTTCCGTTCAGCAGTACGCACCATGACGGAGGTAGCGCCGTTGAGCAGCGGCCCGTACACCAGGTACGAGTGTCCGGTGATCCAGCCGACGTCGGCAGTGCACCAGTACACGTCGCCCGGCCGGTAGTCGAACGTGTACTTGAAGGTGGTGGCCGCGTACAGCATGTAGCCGGCCGTGGTGTGCAGCACGCCTTTCGGCTTCCCGGTGGAACCGCTGCGGCCAGGACGGGGGCCGGGTCAGGGGCGGGGCGGGTGAGTGGAGCACGTGGCTGGCAGATGGTGGAGTCGGGGGGGGGGGGGGGGGCCGGCGTGTCTTGGCTGGGAGTACATTGGGTGCCCAGGTGTTTGTTTATTTGGTGGTTATCGACGCACTGTAAGCACGATTACGGCTAACGGCGACGCCCACACTGTTTGGCCGGTGGGCCATGGGCTTGGAAAATGTCCCGAGTGGTACATTTGGAGTGGAGTGTTGAACCCGGGAGCTGTGGTACCCAGAGCCCAACACTTTAACCTCTCGGCCATCCCCGTCCCGGGTCCCCAGATGTGGACTTTCAGGTGGGGATGCTGGACGTCAGGACCGTCAGCACGTCTTGCTGTCGGTATGCCACTAAGCCCCAATAGGCAGTCTATCGGCCAGAAGTTGGGAGGGTCGAAGATGAATCTCTCTTGCTGGGAATAGGCTGGGACTGGCCGAACTTTTGATTGATCTTCTACAGCAGCACAGTAAGTGTGTAAATTCATGATACAGCAAGCCTGTATATTTACGCATGACCATCCATGCACACTGCAAGTACTAAGTAAATAACAGTAACGTGAGGATTAAATGGCTCCTTACGTTCAGCCTAAAGCAGCTAACTACATACTATCATTTGATTACATCATTACAATCATTACATCCAAACCATTACAACTACATATCATTTGAAACGTGCTATTTGTATGGACAAGAATCCAGAGAGCTTATTTTTAATTCAGTGCATCTCTTCTGTCAAAAAGTATCATGGCAAGAGTTCACTCTGTGCCTCAGTGCCACGTGAGAAGGTCCCCGGGAGCACTCGGCGACCCCAAGGGCTGTGTGCGGGCGGCTGGCCGAGCGCTTTCCTGATCCACCAGGCGCTTCCGCCGGTCCCCTGCTGGCGGAGTTGGCTGACATAGACGCCAGATGTCACTGCGGGAGTCGCTGCCCAGGACACGGGCGGGCGCGCGCACAGAGCATCGACTCGACGGCCCGCCCCGACCACAACCAAATCAGAAACTTCAGTGGAACACTCCTCATAACCCGGAGAAGACCACATCGCAATCCATGCATTCTGTTTTCCGTCCGCGTCTTTCACTTGTGCAATGGGCGATAAATAGTTCAACTTGGTCGAGGCGCCCTAAAACTCAAATAGCCAGCCAACCAATTTCACTTGCATATATTAACGGTATCGTCGATATGGATGCCACGCAAAACGTAGTTCATATTCCCTTCAAGTGCAATGACGTATTTGCCAGAATATAAATAGCATCAATTGATCGCAGATGACTGCATATGCTCATGTTGACATTTTATTGCATATTTGGTGACAGAAGGTGAATTTTAGTGTACCACTGATCTCCGAATGAAAGCGATCTTTAACACGCCAGCCAGCAACAACCAGCCACCACCGCAAGCCGGCCCCCCACTGTCCGTCCACGACAGACGGCGCAACGACGGCTACGGTCTGCAGCTAGAAAGCACCTTGCCAAAGAGGCGCCGCTTCTGGGAATGAGTTCTCGGAAAGGGTGCTCGGAATAATACACGCCGCTACTTACCCGCCTCTCCCATTCACGATAAAAAGTATCGGGATTTTCGAGTTTTGATTATGAGACCGGTGAAAAATATGCGTCCTTAATGCCTAATGAAAATTCCGACATACATCACCTGTAGGCTTCTAAAGAGTTCATCGGTCCTTATATGCGCTACCTGTGTGGCATGTCATGCATATGGGAGTGTTCTTGGAGCTCATTCACTGCACCAACCTGGTGTAGAGCACGGATAGGGAGTCCACTCACTACACAGGGCATTGGTAGCTCAATGGTTAAGCATATCGCTGGAGAAACCAAAGATGCAGGGTTCTCCGCGATGCCCGCCCTTGCTGCCATATTGAGAGACAGGTGGTGCCATATACCCTCGGTTGGTACGTCATAAAGTCACACAAACGACATTATAAACCACACCCACCTAGTGAAGAGCATGGGTGTACTTGGTGTCCACCAATTATACTCACCTGGTATAGAGCACGCAGAGGGTATCCTTGGTGTCCAACCCATTATACCCACCTGGTGTAGAGCATGAAGAGGGTATCCTTGGGGTCAACCCACCACACCCACCTGGTGAAAAGCACGAAGGGGGTGTACTTGGGGTCCACCCATTACACCCACCTGGTGTAGAGCATGAAGAGGGGATCCTCAGCATCCATCCACTCTGGCTCGCACTCAGCAGCATCGGCGGAGTCGTGCATC
Source organism: Imbricaverruca yamaguchii (assembly GCA_034440575.1). Lineage (NCBI taxonomy): Eukaryota > Metazoa > Arthropoda > Thecostraca > Neoverrucidae > Imbricaverruca > Imbricaverruca yamaguchii. Next base: position 40,184 of record JAOTOL010001351.1, on the reverse strand, counting down.
ATGTCCGACCACAACAAGTCTCTGTCGGCGTCCCAGCTGGCCTGTCGGCACCGCCGCAGCGTCCTCAAGACTCAACAGCAACACTCAGCACACTCTCAGTCGTCCAGCAGATCTACTCTCAGTCGTCTCCAAACTACAAACTCCAAGCCAGCGCACTAGATGTCACCTCAGTAGTCTAAACAGCCACACCAAGTGCCCCCTCCGTAGTTCAATGGTCACTCCAAATACAGCCTTATTGGTCCAACAGCCACACCAAGTGCCGCCTTAGCCGTCCAGCAAGCACTTCAAACACCGCCTTAATGTTCCAACAGCCACTGAAAATACCACTTCAGTAGTCCAACAGTCACTCCATGCACGGCCTTCGCAGTCTTAAAAGACACCTCAAACACTGCCTCAGTGCCCCAAGAGCCACTCCAAACAGGTGGTGGTCTAGCAGACACACCAAACATCGGTCACTTAGCAACCATTGTATTCGTTAGCAGTGGTGCTACAGCCACACCGAACACCAGTGGGCACAGAGCCGAATTTCTACTTGATAAGCATGGCATCTAGATACAGCAAGAGACAACAAGCACAGGAAAGGGAAATGGCATTCGGCACGTGGGCAGCGATCGGCGAAGTCACTACAGATTAACCCATTAGGCGGTTTCCAGGGGAAACACATGACCGACAAACACACATACAAATTGAAAACAATTTATAAAGTATAATACATGATAGCACGCAGGGCAAACAACGTTTTGTATTTAATTAACTGTCGTACTCATCTGATGCTGCCAGCCAGTGTTAAAACATTGGTTCATCCTTTGTATGAGATATCGAAGGGAGTGGTTTAAATGAGTCAATAGGATGTCCAAATTCGCCATGGAAACGATATGTTTTAAAATATCGTTTTTGTCCTTCAACCGAAACTTTGAGCCCATGGGGTGCTTACAAGTGTACCGTTTAGTTACTTTTGACGAACTAAAACATGAGGACACCTATATCAACGATGTTATAACAATGACATACTACGCACACATTGCACTATATCACAGACCAGATAATAGCTAATATTTTTACCTCAACCTGTGCCGCGAGATGTTCATATATCACAACCCGTAATGGTGAACACGGCCATGCTGCACATACACAAGACACCATTACAAGCAAGCCATCAAAAAGCACAATGCTGATAGTTTTTGTTTGGAAGGATGTCTATTCAGCGTTCAGGAAGTGGTATATTCCACCATATTTCACGAATAATTTATCAATGCTACCAGCACAGCTATCGATCAGCTGGAATTATCCCATGGGTTGCCAACTTTCAATAGACGTCGCACCTGCGTGTGGGCTGCACGCCCACCTTCCAAGGTTACTAGTAGGGGAGCCACCCATGATGCAATGTCATAACACACCCCGGACATCCCATATCATCTGTCTGTACGCGCTGACTACAGGTGACAGCACCACCCTGCTGGAGGTCCAGCATTACCCAGCCGGAGGTCCGGCACCGCCCACCTGGAGGTCCAGCACCGCCCACCTGGAGGTCCAGCACCGCCCACCTGGAGGTCCAGCACCGCCCACCTGGAGGTCCAGCACCGCCCACCTGGAGGTCCAGCACCACCCACCCGGAGGTCCAGCACCACCCACCCGGTCCCCCAGGTCCAGCACCGCCCACCTAGGTCCAGCACAGCACACCCGGAGGTCCAGCACCACCCACCCGGAGGTCCAGCACCCACCCGGAGGTCAGCACCGCCCACCTGGAGGTCCAGCACCCCACCCGGAGGTCCAGCACCGCCCACCGGAGGTCCAGTCACCGGAGACCCACCCGGAGGTCCAGCACCACCACCTGGAGGTCCAGCACAGCCCACCCGAGGTCCAGCACCGCCCACCCGGAGGTCCAGCACAGCCCACCTGGAGGTCCAGCACCGCCCACCTAGGTCCAGCACCACCCACCCGGAGGTCCAGCACCACCCACCTGAGGTCCAGCACCGCCCACCTGGAGGTCCAGTACCACCCACCCGGAGATCCAGCACCGCCCACCTGGAGGTCCAGCACCGCCCACCCGGAGGTCCAGCACCGCCCACCCGGAGGTCCAGCACCGCCCACCCGGAGGTCCAGCACCGCCCACCTGGAGGTCCAGCACCGCCCACCTGGAGGTCCAGCACCGCCCACCTGGAGGTCCAGCACCGCCCACCCGGAGGTCCAGCACCACGCCAGCACCGCCCACCTGGAGGTCCAGCACCGCCCACCCGGAGGTCCAGCACCGCCCACCTGGAGGTCCAGCACCGCCCACCCTTAGGTCCAGCACAGCCCACCTGGAGGTCCAGCACTACCCACCCGGAGGTCCAGCACCACCCACCCGGAGGTCCAGCACCACCCACCTGGAGGTCCAGCACCGCCCACCCGGAGGTCCAGCACCGCCCACCTGGAGGTCCAGTACCACCCACCCGGAGGTCCAGTACCACCCACCCGGAGGTCCAGTACCACCCACCCGGAGGTCCAGCACCACCCACCTGGAGGTCCAGCACAGCCCACCCGGAGGTCCAGCACCGCCCACCTGGAGGTCCAGCACCGCCCACCCGGAGGTCCAGCACCGCCCACCCGGAGGTCCAGCACCGCCCACCTGGAGGTCGTAGTGAACCCGTTTGGCCGAGAGCTGTTCGCCGCCGGCGCCGTGGCCGTTGGTGTTGGTGTGCTGATGTAGTCGCGGCAGGTGTTTGACGACCACCACTCGCTGCACCTCGTGGCCACGGGACGAACACAGTCGCACCGCTGCAGGTCAGGTCGGCTCGGGTCAGATAGGCGGAATGCCCTTCAAATGGAAATACAAAAGGGGTTCTTGAGTTGGGCATGATTTTTTTTTGCTGGGATGTCCCCAGGAACAGCGGGCTTGCCTTCTTGCCTTCTTTTGCATGTGAGAATCAGAACTTCTCGGGAATATTGCATTTTCTGCTGGAGAATCTTTGAGGTGCTCTATGGCGCTTGTGGATAACAGCTGTTAAACACCTCTTGAAAACCACATTAATGAAATGGAATTTAAGTAAATGGGAATTATGATGGGACGCCACAATACTGCGAGATACCCAACAATATCATAAAAATACACAACGACTTGAAACATCTCCAGTGGTCTTGGATAAGCAGAGTTCCCCATCAGTTGTGTGATCACGCGTTAGAAAATAGTATTATAAACCAAATACTAAGTTCGGAATGCATGCAATGCATGTTGTTCAACAGTGATGATGGTGAATTGGAGTTCAGGGGCGCGTGGACATCTAGGATCATTTTGCGCCCATAACTGCTGTACAACAGTCTGTCAGTCAAGTGACACGTAATTATTCGTATATGCCTGAACACAGTACTTTAAACAATTTCACAATTTCAACATTGCTTTCAGCATATGAACAGGGTTGGAAGACGAAAATATCACCGATTGTTAGTCGCACAAGGGGATGAGTAGTTCCCGCTGATTGACGCTTTGCAGCCAAATTGGGCAACTATGAGCATTGGCCTAACGTAGTCACAGAGTATGTAGAGTCTGAGGTGCAGCTTGTATCCCTGTGGCAATGCCAGAATAGTACTAATAATATCCAATCTTTTATCTACACATATCTTGTGTGCTGTGTAGCCATTTTTACTTCACCCTGTTCCGTATTTTAGCCCCCAGTGAGCCTAGCATGCATGCACCTCCGACGCCATTCATGTCATGTCTCAGCAGCCTGACCGGGAAATTATTTAAAACCTGGTACGCTTTTCTGCCAGCATACATATTTAAAATTTAAAATAAAAATTAATGTGTGCTGGTAGACAAGAAATTATTTAAAACCGGGTATGTTACAATCTGCCAGCACACATATTCCTGGTGTCCAAAATTAGTTGTTAACATCACAGCTGCATGCAAGAGACCTTGTCCAGTTTAATACTTCAGCTGACCTGGGCAACTGACCTGATGTCACCTTTCGTATTTTCGCACTTTTCATTCAGCAATTGCACACAATCCACTGGACTGCACCTTGTCCAGTTAGTGTGTAATGCTTCAATATGTGTACATCTAAAACCGCATGGCCGTGGACGAGGTCGTAGCCCGACTCCCAGAGCCCAGAACGCCCAGAACGTCACTGTGTGACACAACGGGCGCGTATCACCCAACGGGAGGTACAAGGACGGCCCGCGTCATGTTTATAACATAACTCGAGAACCAAACGACACAGCAATTTCAAACTTGCAGTACCCATCCGGCCACTAATTTTACATCTTGCGTCGCAATGTTTTTGCAGAGGTTATCCTAGGTTACTGAGGATGATCTCATCAAGAAGACCTTACATTCCGTTTCGACACTGTGTTTTCTTGCTCTGGGTAGTAGGGTAGACCTGGAATGTTTTTTGTTTGTTTTTGTTTTTGTGTGGGCCCGCGCATAAGTCGCAGTTAAAATGAGATCAGCATATATCGATTCCAGGTCATCATTGGTCTCCATATTTCACTCTAAACTGATGGTGGTAAGCGTAAGAAATCCGACTACATTTAGCTGTTGCCGACCACAAGTGAAAGAAGAATATGACTCCAATATGACAAGAAGTGAAACAAGAGTACATGTGAGGAGTCTCCTTCCTACCATGGGCAAAATAGGCATCGGTACAAATCATAGGTAACGATGTAAACTGCATCAGAAGAATATCACTCGAATGTAACGAGAAGTGAAACACACGAGTACCTGTGTGGCGTCTGCTTCCAGGTCATCATATGTGTGGATGCGTGCCGGTAAATCGCAAGCAACAATGCAAACTGCATCTGGACATTGGATTTTATAGGAAAACACCAGCATAAAGTTAAGATGCCAAAATGTTGGCCAAAGCACCCATAATCTTGCACTGAGGTGAAATATTAATGAATCAAATATACTATAAATAGTATGGTATGGTAAATGGAGCACACCACTTTATTAAACTATACATACTGCTTTTGACTATTTTTTACTATTGTTACTATACTACTATAAAATGTCTAGGTACGACATCAGAATCTGGTGTTAAAACAAATTGGTTACTAGAGCAGTGAGTATTTTTTCAAATTTGTTACTAGGGAGTGGGCAAAATTGCCATTTTGTACTTGAACTGACCATGACACCCACCACGTGACGTCGTCCGTGATAAAAGCGAAACAGTGCACCAGTGGGATTCCCAGGATCCAGAGCTACCGCCTGGCACACCGGAGCCGCCTACCGTGGTCAGCGATCTCCTTCAGGTTGACCAGCTTGCTGCCGCGCCAGAAGCCGTCGGTGGTGACCAAAACACGACACAGTGAGTCCAAGATCCGGTCGGACAGCGCGTCCGCCGAGAATCCGCCGAACTGCCGGCCGACAGTCACAGTCAGAGCCACACCTAGCATGGCGAGGCGAGTCCAGCAGCGCTTCCGCCGAGAATCCGCCAAACTACCGCCAGATGGTTGCAATCGAAGCCCGCTCAGAAACAGTCCAACGGCCAGGTCGGAGACCGACGGATCCGGCAACAACCCGCCAAACTGGCCTCCAGCCGAACATTCCGCCGACAAACCGCCAATGGGAAGCTGTAGGTGAGATCACTGTTTGGATTATGGCAGTTCAGGTCAGGTGAAGAAACAACAGGATTGAGGTGATGCCCTCAGCTCATTTGGCTCCTATTATGGAGAAAGTACAGTAATGGAGGCAATGGGGAAAACAACACGAACGAAGATAAACATTCGATTATTTCCAGAATTATAAGCTATCAGTTGTACGCTGCTATTTCATTTTAGCTTGAGCTCTTCTAGCTGAATACCATGGTAAAGGACCTAGAGGATCACCCATCACCCAGGCACAAAAACCGGCTGTCAATCGCGAGATTGTGTCCCACCAATCATGTAAATTCATCACAAAATCCGGGGAAATCAACCTCATAATCGCATTAAGCGAGACCAAATTACGCTGGGCTGACCGCGTCAAACCACATAGGAAACAGCCTGCCGAAGCCACCGAGTGACGCTGCTAAGGTGGGATACAAGCAGCCAACACCACCCCATGCAGTATTAAATTTGGCCGCCGAGCCCCGCAGCCCACAACCCGCCCCCGGCGGCCCGGCCCACATCACGCCCGGCCGGGTCACGGCGCACACCAGCCGGCCACGTACCGGGCCCGCTCGGTACCCACCACCACCGAGTGGACGGCGCCGAGTCGGGCGCACGCCAGCAGCGTCACCACCAGCTCGGGGATCATCGGCATGTAGACGGCCACGCGGTCGCCGCGGCCCACGCCGAGCGCGCGCAGGCCGCCGGCGCACCGCCGCACCCGCTCCAGCAGCTCGCCGTACGTCAGTCGGTCCTCGTCGGCCGGCTCGTTGCCCTCCCTGCCGGCACCCGGGCTAACTGGCACTTCGCCGAGACGGAAGAGAGCAAAACGCCATTTCCCCGAGACGAAGGCGAGTCAATGAACTGGCTCGAGATGGTGCCAGCTCATTGTTGCATCGTCAGCATAGACGCCGGTTAATGATTTCCAAGGACAGAGCCGTCAACGCCCTAGGACAGAGTAAGCTGTGAAAAGCGCAAGATTCACTCTAGGAAAAACACCTGGTAAAGTAGCTGGTGTTACAAATAAAGCCGAGCTCTTGCACTAATTGTGATGATGCTGGTGATTTCGGCGAACATGGCGCACAAAACACGCCACTCTTTGCATTCCAGGACCACACCTTCGGCCTAGTTGTACATTGGGCGCCTGCTTTCTTCGTGTTTGAACGCTGATGCTGAATACTGCACGCACTAATGTTGCATCCTCTATCCAGATCCATCTGCACCCCGTGGACCGATTCTGTACGTACCAGTAGAAGGCAACGCGGTCTCCATGTCCGCTCAGCACGTGTCGATCGAGAGCGTTGTAGCACACGTTCGTCTTGGCGCCGCGCATCCACTCCACGAACACCTTGCCCTTGGCAACGTCGAAGTTATAGCCGTAAAACTTGCCCGAGTGCGGCTCCTTCCAGTAGAACTCTTCCGCGATGGCCGACCAAAACGCCTCCGGGTCGTCGATGGACTGTTTGTACATTTCCTCGTATTGCCGCATGGAGGAACAGTGGGCGCCGGCCGAGACCCGCGCCGACGGCAGGTACACCTCGTCCTCCATGCCGTCCAGTCGGGTCGACATCCTCCGCCGCTGTCGGAAACGGCCCGATCGCGTTCAAACCGCAGCAGGCCATCTTTTATACTCATTGCAACCTAGCATTATGTCAAACCTGCACAGGAAGAGGAGATGTACTCCTTCAGAGGTGGTAGCGCTTCAGGGGACAAACACTGAGGACATGGCTCTTTGCCCAGCTCATAGCAGGACAAGGGGATGGTACTCCTCCATATATTTTGTGTCATGTTCTTTGGGCTTTAGGGTGCTTCGACCAGAATTGATGCTTCATGCATGCATTTTTTGTCAACCATATACTTGCTAAAAACTACATTGCCCCATCACAGTTCAAACATTAGCAGTCATCCCACAGCACTAAGCACGTTCGTCTAATTCCTACCACTCAGTGCTATCACCTTCCCCTAACCCCCCACTTTTCCATCCTTGTCATTGCACACAATTATGACATTTGAATTCACTGGGCCTGAATTACTCTTGAATGCATCATAGTCACATACATCCAAAAAGATAACCAACTGACTATGTAACATGCTCAGATTTTCTAACTGCCTCAAGTTCTCTTCGAACTGTTCTACTCTTTCATTTTTTTCCAGCCATGGCCCTCTCAATATTTATCATTTTAGTTATTCCATCTTTGAATGGTTGAATGTGAGTCTTCTCCCCTGCCTCACTGACAAACAATAAACTGTTTTGCTTATCATATAAGATTTGGGTCATCTTTATAGCCATAGCACCCAAACCACCCTTTGCTTTTGTTTAAATTAATGGCCTCATTTGCATCCATTACTTGGTTTAGATTGTCACATAGCATCAGGTAAAATACCTCACAGTTCTCACAACATGGGTCATCAAGAACTTTCTTAATGCACAAAAAGTGCCATGTTGGGAAAGTAATGATGAATAATTATGCATTGAAGACTTTGAAATTGTATTGGTGGAGTGATTTTGTAAGGCAAGCAATGTATTTCCTTCCATGCTCCACCAAACCCTTTTCCTTCCCTGTCCCAATATTTTTTCTGGGTTAGCCTCAAATGTGATAAATTTTGCTGTATAAATATCTTAACTGTATTAGCAAAAGTAATATTGTCTTACTGTTCACCTTAATATCATCATTGCAATGTATATCTGTAGATTATAAATGAGAACTTTGTATAGCTAAGCATTTCCACTGAGAAGGTACAGCATGACATCATTCCATACATGTGAGGGGCCTTAAACCATGTGGATAAAATTTCCCACAAATCTTTGAAAGGAAAGCACCATGCCAGTGTGATAAAAAAAAATCAGCAATGTTCGTTCCCTCTTTCTACTTAGTTCATTATAAGTTCACTCTAAGTTCACATTCACTCTAAGCTGCCCACCTACCTTTATAGATGAGCTATGCCAAATGTGTTGCTGCTTTACTTTGCATTTGTTGGTTGCTTGATTGGAACCAATATTCTGAATTACAACAGCACTTTCTTACAATAGCATATTTTTATTGATGCAAGCCTTTATATTTACTATATCCTTTATGGATACACTCATACTTTCAGATACCTTAGCAAAGGCCATATATTTATCTTATCATCTTTCCAAGCCATGATACCCTGCTGGTCATATAAACCTGTAGGATGGCAAGGGTGTTCAGTCTGTTCTTGCTGATGGGCATGCATAGAGTTTGTGCTAATAATGCTAAAATAAAGTGTGCTGCCTGCATCTGCCTGCATCCTTCACATTTTGAATGATGAAATCATCTTGCAATACCTCCACTACCTCTTCTTCCAGAACTCTGCAGCATTTTTTACTGAAGTGAAAGACTGGTCTGAATATCATACATATTTTGTTTATGTATTTAAACCAGGCCTTCACTCCCACAACATATGAGGCAGAGTTCTGGAAGAAGAGGAGGCACTGAAGGATGCTTTCCTTATTCAGTATATGAATTAGTCCACCAGATATGAGCAGAGACCCACTCCACACATGCTTGATTTTGTGATAAATAATGACTGCATGGTAGGCAACCCTTTGTATTTGCCATTGCTAAAACAGCAGTGGTCATGCAGTGGTAAGGTTCTCCTTGTTATGCTACTAAAAGAGAGGTCATGCAAAGGATCAGATGGCATTAAATCAAGGAGATTACCATGATATGTGTAGAATGATTCTAGAGCCACCTTGGACCACCAACCCTGATTGCTGTATCAATCTTAACTATGAAACCTAGGTGTAGACATTGAAATGCACAACCGATATGTGCATCCTGGCTTACACTCTGTTAGGCTTTTTTATTCTTTGTATTTTGGTGCATTTTGTATGAATATATATATATATATATATATATATATATATATATATATATATATATATATATATATTCATATATATATATATATAAAATATATATATATATATATATATATATATATATATATATAGTGAGTAATGATGTGGAATCACACCTAGACTAACTTGTCTACTTTATTCTTTTGACTTTTTCAGAATATCAAGCAAAATGCACCAAAATACAAAGGATAAAAAAGAAAGCCTAACAGAGTGTAAGCTAGGATGCACATATCAGTCATGTGTTTCAATGTCTACATTATATATATGTATGTATGTATATATATATGTGTGTGTGTATATATATATATATGAATATATATATGATTGGCATTATTTTGTGGACCAACTAAACATACTTATTTTTATAAGAAATGAATGGCTCCATCTTTTGAATCACATCTATAAAAATATTTAAACATTTTTCCAAAAATCGAACTAACTCTCTGGAATGAAAACTTACCAAACACTAGCAGTGTATAGATTTATAAATGCTGGTGTCCCAATGCAAGTAGTGTGTTCAAATTGTGACTGGGTGGGTACCAATGATACACATTGGTGACAGTGCTATGAGCAAATGGCATTGACTAGGGATAGTGACGTTTTGAATTATAACCAGGGTAGGGTGCAAACAATTGCTTCTGAAACTGAAAATGAAGCAAGTTTAACAGAAGTGATTTGCCACATCATGCTAGTCACATTCATAAAATAGCATTAGAGAATTACATTCTCCAAACCATGCATATTCTTTAAAGCACCAATCGATCCTTCCTTCTGAGCAGCAAAGTAGACGCAGTCTTACCAAAAGACAGCCACTTTATTGTTGTGGTATCCAATATCCGTGAATAGAAATAAACAATAATACATAATTTATCGGTGACCTACTAACGTTAAAGTGTAGGCAGCATTCAAACACAAATGAAGGGAACAAACTTGCTTAGGAATTTGCAACGGTAGATCCAAAAACGTGACATAGCTACCAATTGATCACTCTTACCAAAAATGATCCAGAGGACGACGCAGAAATGCCACTAACTATGAGAGTCGGAATAAAGCTAGCAAGTCTGTTTCGTTTTCACTTATTTACATACCTGCGCATCGCCTTTTTCTTGCCTGCGCTAATATAGAGAACAAAAGAGCAACTTTTGTCTCCGATTCAGACGTCCTTCGGTCAAAGGCACGGCGTGAAAATGGCCAAACATTATAATGTCGAAACGTAAAATATCCAAGAGCCACACGGGAATGCGAAAAAAAATGTGATAGAAGATCAAGTGCGGTAAAATGTTCAACACAGGAGTGTCGACAAAAAAAAACATTGGAGGGACTAAGAGTGATTTGCCGCCAGGTGTCATAAACATAAAGACATAAAAGATTAGTGCAACTATGAGCCACAAGGGCCCTTCTTGGTTGCACTCTGTACACTGAACCAGTTGCCCACCAAATCTGTCAATCAGCCCTCCCTGTAAGACTGAAAAGCAAGCCCTCTAATCTTATAATGATTGTCTATGCTGTTTTTAAAGATGTTCAATGTGCTGCTACTGACAATGTTTTCTGGCAGCTGGTTCCAGTGTTCTACTACCCTATTGGTGAAGAAAGTTTCCCTTAGCCTTCTTCTGCTGTGGTCAACTTTAATTTTGATTTTATGACCTCTAATTGCATCATTTATGTTCAATTCAAACATTTCCCCAAGGTATCCCCTCTCCCGACCATGGACAAATTTAAAAATATCGATGAGATCTCCTCTCAGCCTTCTATATCTAAGTGAAAACATATTCAATTTCTTCAATCTTTCCTCATATGCCAGGTTGCTTATGCCATTAACCATTTTTGTAGCCCTCTTTTGTACTCTCTCTAAAAGCCAACAATCTTTTCATAGCTAGGAGACCAAGCTTGGATGCAGTATTTCAAATGTGGCCTGACGTATCCACAGTAAAGCTTCCTGATCACTTCCTCACTTCTGTATGATACATTCCTATGTATTGCCCCGAGCATTCTCAGTGCCTTCTTCCTGGCTTCCTTGGTCTGTTCTGATGCCCCCAGTTTTGTGTTTAGAAGGTGGGAGGACGTCCATTGGAACTCCAGCTTTCCAGATAAAACGTTGCAGAACAGGGCAGTACTCTAGTCTAAGCTGTGTAAAGGTGTTTAGCAATTACTTTTGTGATCATATTTCATTAGTTTTTATCTGATAAGCATTTTCGTAGCACGCAAACTATACTATATTAACCTAGCGACGCTGCCGTGCGCCATCTTCTTCCTAGGCGAGGCCTCGTGGCTTTAGGCGTGTTCTCGTCGCTTCGATTTATGTAGTAGGAGATATTACAAGTGTGTAGATTTCATAAGTACATTAGACAACATTCATACTATCCTAACATACTTTTTTGTGGTGCATAGTCTGTTTGGTGTTGAAGTTTAAGATAGAGTTTAATTGGTAGTAAGTTGGTGGTATTCATAAGTGCTGTGTGACTCTTCATTTTTCTGTCTAGCCATAAGTGATATAAAAAGGGATATTCATATAGTTGTCTACTTGTGTGGAAGACAATTAGATTAGACATTTTGTTTATTTTTTATTTTAAAAAAAAATGTTTAATAGTTTCTGCTTAGCGTGTTGCTTTTCTTGGGGTACTCAGATAATGAACCGACAATATAGGAGGTAGCGATTTATAGTGAATGATAGTTGGTTTTTTTGTCGGTTGTTTAGCGAGTTAATTTAAATATAAATATAGGCGTAAGCTGCAGCGTTTAGCATGGTTTCGACCAGGATGCAGACACTACAGGAAGAGATTAGGACCCTTAAGGCAGAGCTTTCCAAGCTCAAGGCTGCCCTTGTTGCACAGGGTAGGCAAGAAAAAGCAACAAAGGGTCACTCCGTAGCAGGGACATCATATGCCCAGGTGGTCGCAGGCCACCAGGTAGCTGAGGCTTCCCTTACTGTGGAGGTGGCTGGGATCTCTCGAGATGGGAGTGTTAATAGTGAACAAAGGAGGGGTAGTTCTTGTAGGTCACAGGAGGAGAAGTCGCATGAGGTCAGGGGGTGGAGGATTTGGAGACGCGAACCTAAGGAAAGGGTCAGTGAGTGGCAGGTGGCAGGTGGTAGGAGCGGGAGGAAGTCTAGCCGAACGGCCCAGCGGGCAGGCATATTAACATCAAATATGTTCCAGGTATTGGATGACTGCCCCCAGGATAGTAGTAGTAAGGAGTCAGTGCTGGTCGTAGGAGACTCTCGTGTGGGACATTTAGAGCGGGCATTTTGTAAAGGTAGGAGGGACAGGAGGTGCATCACCAGGCGTGGTACCAAGGTGAAGAACTTGGTACCAGTGGTGGCACAGGTCACCAGTGATCACCAGTTTAGTACAGTTATAGTGCACGCAGGGGTAAATAACATAGGTCCTGCTAGGAGTGAGGAGCTTCTGCGGGAGTACAGGGCCCTTCTCGCCACCCTGAAGGGTACCAATAGAGTCATTGTAACAGCAATTTTGCCTAGGGCTAGAGCTTCCCCTGAGTGGAGCTCTAGGGCACTGGCAGCTAACGCCAGGGTAGGAAAGCTCTGCCATGAGCTAGGTTTTACATTTGTAGACGAGTGGAGCAGGTTTTATGTATCGTGGGACCTCTATCAGAGGGATGGCCTGCACTTCTCTGAGAAGGTGGTCCATGTGTTAGGCAAAGTGTATGAGCATGTCCTTCAGGGAAACTAGGAAATGGGGTGGGGGGGATGAAATTACATTGCCAACTCAGGGATATTCCAATAGTGTCAGCCAAGGCAATAGAACTTTAAAGTCAGCAAATAGGGACAGCAGTAGTTCAAGGAGACACAGCGATACTTCATCTAGTGATAAAAGAACTCCTCAGTATGAAAAAGCCAAAGGTGGTTATGGAGCATTTGTGAAGTGTATGATGTTTATTGCTCAGAGTATCCGATCCAAGTTTGATGAGTTCAAGTGTTATGTTGCTGAGGAGGAGCCAGATTTTGTATGCATTACGGAGACATGGGTCAGTGAAGGGTACTTTGGAGATAACTTGCAGGACTATGAGATCCAGGGATACAATATGTTTTCGTGCAATATGGGCCCAGCAATGAAAGGGGGTAGTGTAATGCTCTATATGAATAGCTTATTCAGTTCTCAAAAAGTAGCAGGTGGCGACAAAAACGTGTCTGTGGAGTCCATTTGGCTTGATGTCACTGTGGGAAAAGGCAACAGCAATACTCTGAGGATAGGAGCTTTCTACCGATCAGGAAACCTGCCACATTCTCAGCAACTGGAGCTTGACAAGGTGATTTGTGAGGAAATCAATAGACACTTTAAGAGGAAGTGCCTTCTTCTTGGTGACTTTAATCTAAAAGGTTATGAAAATGCTGGTGTTGGCTGCTATCATGCAAAATGTTTGGGAAATGCCTTGAAGAGGACCTGTTCTTACACCAGTTTGTATCGGTACCTACCAGGCTGGGCTCATTCTTTGACCTTGTATTCTCGGATTTAAGTGACTTGGTTCCAGACGTGACTTAGGAGAAACTCTGGGAAGAAGTGACCATAACATTGTTAGATTTAAGGCACATGTAGGGGAAATTATCAAGGATAATTTGGTAAAGGTTTCAAATTTAAACAGAGTAGACTTTGACTGCATGAGAGCGGCTTTAAGTGCCATCAGATGGGAAGAAGAATTCTCCAATTTCAATGCCTGTGAAATGTGGGAAAAATTCAAATCTTACTTGGAGAAAATTCAGCTTAGACATGTCCCCCAAAAGCAAAGACGCAAAAGAAGGGTAGCAAAGCCAGCATGGCTTACACCAGACTTGGTAAAAGAAATTGAGGCTAAGAAAACTGCATTTAGAGTCTTTAAAGAAGCCTCAAATGTCGTTAATCTAAAGGCGTATCGAAAAGCTACAGACACTGTGAAGCAAAAAACCAGAGCAGCAAAGCGAGCAAAAGAACTGGATTTACCTAGAAACTGTAATGGGGACAGCAAATATTTTTTTTTAGTTTCTACAAGCTGAGTACAGTTTCTAGCACAATTGGTCCACTGGAAGTAAACGGGACTACATTGGGTGAGGATAGTGAGATGGTTGAGGAGCTGAGCAAGCAGTATAAATCAGTGTTTACATTGGAAGATATGACCAATCTGCCGACCGTATACCATAGTTCAGTGACATGGAATCTGACAAATGATGTTGATTTCATTGATAGTGATGTTGTTTACAATCATATCAGGAAAATAAAGCCACACAAGGCAGCAGGACATGATGATATATATGCTAGGGTGTTGCGGGAAACTGAAAAGGAACTGGCATTTCCACTTAGTATAATATTGTGTAGATCAGTTTCACAAAATTAAATTCCAACCGATTGGAAAAGGGCAAATGTAGTTCCTATTTTCAAGAAAGGAGAAAAAGGGAAAGTTGAAAACTATAGGCCAGTAAGTCTCACATCCCTAGTCTGCAAGGTACTCGAATCAATTATCAAGGATAGAATAGTTAGTTATCTGGAGGGTAGCAGATTGATTCAAGATACTCAACATGGGTTTAGAAAACAACGATCGTGTCTCATAAACCTCTTGAACTTTTTGAACTTCGCCACAGAACAATTTGATCAGGGAAATCAGGTTGATGTAGCATATCTTGACTTTAGTAAGGCCTTTGACAAGGTACCCCATAAACGGTTAATGATACAGCTTCAGTCCCATGGTATTGCAGGTAGCATCTTAAAATGGATAGAGTTGTGGCTTTCAGATAGACAGCAAAGAGTGATGCGAAATGGTACAAAGTCATCATGGCAAAATGTTCTTAGTGGAGTCCCCCAGGAGTAGTACTGGGGCCACTACTGTTCATTATATTTGTATATAGCATTGAAAGTGGCCTAAGCAGTAAAGTTTTTAAATTTGCGGATGATTTGAAGGTCTTTAGGGCAATAACAGGTCAAGATGAGCATATCTCGCTGCAAAAAGATTTAGACGAACTTGTGAAGTTCTCCGAAGAATGGCAAATGAAATTTAATTTTGATAAGTGCAAAATCATGCATGTAGGTAAGCAGCATGTGAAGGCTCCATACTTGATGGGTGGACAAGTGCTATCAGTGACTCAACAGGAGAAGGATTTAGGTGTTTTTCTAAACACAAAACTGGTGGCATCAGAACAGACCAAGGAAGCCAGGAAAAAGGCACTGAGAATGTTCGGGGCAATAAATAGGAATGTATCATACAGAAGTGAGGAAGTGATCAGGAAGCTTTACTGTGCATGCGTCAGGCCACATTTGGAATAATGCATCCAAGCTTGGTCTCCTAGCTATGAAAAAGATTGTTGGCTTTTAAAGAGAGAGCTACACAAATGGTTTATGGCATAAGCAACCTGGCATATGAGGAAAGATTGAAGAAATTGAATATGTTTTCACTCAGATATAGAAGGCTGAGAGGAGATCGCATCGAGGTCTTTAAATTTGTCCATGATCTGGAGAGGTGATACCTTTGGCAAATGTTTGAATTGAACAGAAATGATGTAATTAGAGGTCATAAATTCAAAATTAAAGTGAACCACAGCAGAACAAGGTTAAGGCAGACTTTCTTCACCAACAGGGTAGTAGAACACTGGAACCAGCTGCCAGAAAACATTGTCAGTAGCAGCACATTGAACATCTTTAAAAACAGCATAGACAATCATTATAAGAATAGAAGGCTTGCTTTTCAGTATTACAGGGAGGGCTGATTGACAGATTTGGTGGGCAACTGGTTCAGTGTACAGAGTGCAACCAAGAAGGGCCCTTGTGGCTCATAGTTGCACTAATCTTTCATGTCTTTATGTCTTTAGGTCTTTATGTCTTTATGTCAACGTACTAGACCCCGTTCCCCAACAAAAACTCATCGGATTTCACCTTCTATATTTTCAGACATCAATAATCTGATTTTTTTTATATTTCACGATGTGTATGTTTGTGTTTATTCAGTATCCTCGCCAAAGGGCAAAATCGTCCAGTAACAGGTGAAGTTATAAGCAAGAGTAGTAAACAATACATGTCAATATAAAACTTTGAGTGATGGCATGCGACTACAGTTTCATACAGTGCATTCGAAACCATCGTCGTCATCGTCATCGTCATCGCATCGTCATCGTCATCGTCATCGTCATCGTCATCGTCATCGTCATCGTCATCGTCATCGTCATCGTCATCGTCATCGTCATCGTCATCGTCATCGTCATCGTCATCGTCATCGTCATCGTCATCGTCATCGTCATCGTCATCGTCATCGTCATCGTCATCGTCATCGTCATCGTCATCGTCATCGTCATCGTCATCGTCATCGTCATCGTCATCGTCATCGTCATCGTCATCGTCATCGTCATCGTCATCGTCATCGTCATCGTCATCGTCATCGTCATCGTCATCGTCATCGTCATCGTCATCGTCATCGTCATCGTCATCGTCATCGTCATCGTCATGACGTCATCGTCTGACGTCACAGGGTAGTAGAACACTGGAACCAGCTGCCAGAAAACATCGTCAGTAGCAGTACATTGAACATCTTTAAAAACAGCATAGACAATCATGATAAGAATAGAGGGCTTGCTTTTCAGAATTACAGGGAGGGCTGATTGACAGATTTGGTGGGCAACTGGCTCAGTGTACAGAGTGCAACCAAGAGGGGCCCTTGTGGCTCATAGTTGCACTAATCTTTTATGTCTTTATGTCTTTAGATCTTTATGTTTTTACGTCAACGTACTAGACCCCGTCCCCCAACAAAAACTCATCGGATGTCACCTTCTATATTTTCAGACATCAATAATCTGATTTTTTTTCTTCACGATGTGTATGTTTATGTTTATTCAGGATCCTCGCCAAAGGGCAAAATCGTCCAGTAAAAGGTGAAGTTATCGGCAAGAGTAGTAAACAATACATGTCAATATAAAAATTTGAGTGATGGCATGCGACTACAGTTTCATACAGTGCATTCGGAACCAAGGCAGGTGTGTTTTAGCATGCATATGGGAGCAGACATATTTTATTTAAGCTGGTGTGCGTTTGTTGGTGTGTGGAGTGATGGGACGACGACCTGCACTCTGCACTCTGCACTCTGCACTCTGCACTCTGCACTCGGCACTCGGCACTCGGCACTCGGCACTCGGCACTCGGCACTCTGCACTCTGCACTCGGCACACGGCACTCGGCACTCGGCACTCGGCACTCGGCACTCGGCACTCGGCACTCGGCACTCGTCGTCGTCGTCGTCGTCGTCGTTGTCGTCGTCGTCGTCGTCGTCGTCGTCACCCTCCCCTTACTCCACACACCGACAAACGCACACCAGCTTAAATAAAATATGTCTGCTCCCATATGCAGGCTAAAGCACACCTGCCTTGATGGAGCATTGGAGCACAGCAGGCCTGAATTGTGGTGACGATGTGTGAAGGCATTTCCTTGGTGCCTAACATTACGGAGGGGCGAAGCCAAAGATTTTGTGGCGTGAGTTCAGGGCCGGGGAGGGGCACAGGTTCCACAAAAGCATATAAATAAAAAAGCAATGTCCTCTGATCAAACATGTGCATTGATGTTATCGTGATCGCCAAGTCCAGTCAGTCACTACACAAGACACCAAAGCTCTGTAAGACACTAATATAGCAGTATCGCCTGGTCAGGCAAGTCACATGTGAGTGACTTGTGACTGCGTGACTGGGACTTCTGTCATCCCTTGCGACCTGACTACTTTCGTGACCTTGGGTTAAAGGTCACCAAATCGCCGAAAAGCAATTTTTGGCTCTCAGACATGGCCGATCTCGGCAACCACTAGTTCGATCATAATGAAATATTCACCAAACGAACTGCCGTGTGCCAGACGTGTGGTTTTGACTTTCGTTACCTTGGATCAGGTGATAGATCACGAAATCTCCGAAAGACACAATTTTTGGCTCACAGACATGGGCGATCTCAGCAACCGCTGGATCGATCTTAACCTTCACCAAACGATCGGCCGTGTGACAGAGGCGCGCGGTTTGCACTTTCGTAGCCCTGGGTCCAGTCAGTTTGCACTTTCGTAGCCCTGGGTCATGTCAAAGGTCAGCAAATCGCCGGAAAAAAATTAATTCCTCAGAGACATAGACGATCTCGGCAACCTCTGGATCGATCGTAATGAAACCTTCACCAAACGATCGGTCATGTGCCAGAGGCGTGCAGTTTGCACTTTGGTGGACTTGGGTCAAAGCATAACGGTGCGGTCAAGCCGATCC
This sequence comes from Imbricaverruca yamaguchii, assembly GCA_034440575.1. Taxonomy (NCBI): domain Eukaryota; kingdom Metazoa; phylum Arthropoda; class Thecostraca; family Neoverrucidae; genus Imbricaverruca; species Imbricaverruca yamaguchii. The sequence goes on along the minus strand of JAOTOL010001351.1, from coordinate 21,540 downwards.
ACAAGCCTGCGCGGAGCGAGTCGCTGAATACTTGCCGTACATCATCCGGGCACTATGACAGTATCCGGGCACCGTCGCAGCTCTGCGGAGCGGAATTGAGGAAGGCTGTCGCGTACCAGCTCCTCATACTGACTGTCCATCTTGAAGATAGACCACACGACGGTTCCAGCCGGTTCCAGCTGCGACATATATACACTGAACCGCCTCCGGCCAGTTAACGTAGAAAGTGCACAACACTGTGACACACCGCTCGTACATTGGTCACTCATCGCCCCGATGAGGTCGATCATCACCATTCTCCACGGGCCTGTGGACGGGGAATGTGGTGCAATAGAGGTTTGCACGCATGACGTGCTCAACATGCTGTGAGCATACCAGACGTTCACGCGGTAGAACACGGACATCTGCATCAATGGATGGCCGCGGAGAGGTCGACTGCGGCCTCTGCAGTCGACCCTTCCTTTCAGCCAAGGCTACATCGAAGGCAAATGTGGGCCCCTTTGGTGAAGTATGAGTTTACCTCATTGATGTTACTCAATTGGTAGCCCTATCCTGGAAAATGGTTCCAGATCGACCAGACGAATCACCCTACCCGCTACATTAAAATTACGAGTCTCTCTGCTTCTGTCAGATGATTCTTAAGATATATTTGTAGCGATAACGTGAAAATAATACCTTTTTGTGAATGGGGAGCTAAACAGCTGTTTTCTCCACCTGAACAAGTCAATTTGCGAGAGGCAATCATCTGACAATGATGTGTCGAGTATGGCAAGCTCCGCACAACACACACTCTGCAAAGTATGTCTAGTTTCGCTTACGTTTAAAAATCATTTTCACCTTTCTGCTACAATAATACGTTCACAGTGGCATGCAGTAATGACTCGATTGACTCGATTCTGATATCTGGATACAAAACTGACGAAACAAACTTAAAATATTTCGTCTTGGCGCATAATTTTCAAGCAGGAAATGCCAAGTATAGCGCGATAAGGGTTGATCGGGCTGGTAAACTGGCCCATAAGGGTTGCTCCGCTAACGCTTTCAGCTCCACTCAACTGCCGCAATGGCAACTCTGATCATGATGGGCTGGTTATTGCACAATGTTGCGAATAATGTGTCTGTCTAACTTTGGCGTGAATGTTTTCAAAATATATGTCGCCCACACAGTAGCCAAGTAACAGGATCTTTGACCAGTGCTACATCATCAGGAGGAGCGCTTGCCTGACCCAGGAGGACGCCTACGTTCTAAGGAGTGACGCTCAGAAGGGTACATTTGTCATTGCTATCAAGAAAGACGCTGGCGTGCCCCGGGAGGCTGCCTGAGTTTACACTAGGGGTGCAACCTAGCAAACGGCGCTTTTATTTTCAAAGGATGCGTCGCCTGGCTCGAAAAGCGTCTATTTGCGAAGAGAGCACTGGCTGTCCCCGGAAGACTCTTACATTTTATAAGTATCAAACTGCTAAGAAGGCTAAGAAGTCTTGTCGGGAGGAACTTATGTAGCCAATCATGAACAGCACATTATGCAGAGCGGTGTCCAAATGGCCAAGAAGGGCGCTTACATTTCTAAGTCATATGACTGTTCGGAAAGGATCGGAAAGGTATTGGCGAAGTAGGAATATGACCACTCCGGACTTGAATCTATTTCTTCCGTCTTTCTTAATACTTCGCAGGTTTTAGCTAAGTCGAAAAACTGGACGGTTTGGATCATCACCTGGTCAGACTGGATGAAACCTTGCCGACCCAGCTAACATACTATAAGAAGCCCTGCTTCCTCTCGACGATGGTAGAGTCCATACCCTGAGTCGATAGTGAGTCCATTGCCGAAGGTACCGTATTTCACAGGACATGGACGTCGCGGGCACGTAAAAGCCGACATACAGAATGATCAGGAACATTATGAAAGGGGAGGATATCAAGCTGTTTGTTGTCGCTTCGGGAAGAATAGAGCACCAGTTGACTGGCAAATATTTGTCGTGAAGATGGGCTCAAGTGCTCGGAATTAATAGCACCACCCATCCCAGACGAAATGGTCGAACCGCAAGGCCGTTGCACAGCAACATTACACTGCCACATTTAATTGCATTGGTTCAAGTGCACGGATGCACCACATGCAATGCACCGCCCTGGACCTCTCTGTGCCAGACTAATTACCCACCAGGCTCCATGTCGTTACCGACAGACGAATGACGCTCCATGCCGGTACCGGCTCGTAGGTGGAGCTCCATGTCAGTGACGGCTTGCCGTGGCAGTCATCTGAACACCTGTGCAGTCGCAGTCGCGGCGCAGGCACAAGGTGGCCCAGTGCAATGGCATCCACATCGTCCGGTCAGTGCTCCCGAACGACGCTCGCTTCTTCAAGGGCGACGCGCCCTACCGACGCCCGCTGGCCGACGCCGACAGCGTCGGTCAGGAGCGCGCGGTGTCGCCGCTGCCGCGAGACCATCGCTTGGCCGACGTCTGCAACTACTTAGTGCAACTACTTAGTCACGCACGGCGGTTGGGCACCTCGTGCAGTGCGACACGAGCTCTTGCCGTTCGATGTCGCGCCAGAGCTCCCGGCTGGTTCTTACCGGCGGGTGGGTGGCTCGGCGGACGTCGGCGGGGGTGGGCGGCTCGGCTGACGCCGGCGGGGGTGGGCGGCTCGGCGGACGCCGACGCGGCGGCGGGCGGGACGGGCGGCTCGGGCGTGGCCTGTTCTTGTTGGATAGGATCAAGGATTTGCGTTTGGTTAAAACTGAAGAAAACGTCTGAATGATATGCGCCCGCCATCGAACAAGGATAATTCTGCATCTGTTTGGTTCCTTATCAAGCTCGTACTTTCTGCCTTCAGCCGTTTGGTGGGTATTTTGTTCATCTTTTACATCACTACTAGTGATGTTGCGAATGCAAGTCTGTGTTGTAGCGTTAGAGTTGTGCGAAGCTTGCCTCGTGATCGTATACTTGGGCCATGTCCTGGTGTCGACAGTACTCTAGCCAATGGCCAGTGTTGTGCGTGCGCCCGCTCACGCCCACCCTCTGGCGCACTCCCGGCCAAGCCTCGTGGCGGTGCTCTCACTATGGGCCAGAACTGCCTGAAAAATGACACATCACTTACTTTTCAAAGTGCATACATAAAAAGTCGATTGCGGGGGCGGTTTTCAACGTAGAATCTGATTCTGGCAACCGTTTTTGCATCTGATGACAACTTGATTAAGTATTGTTATTGTTGATATGTCATGTAATGGCATGCGGAGCGCGTCATTTGACAACTACCCATCATATCTCGTACATTTCCAAATAAGATGAAGTCAGAAATACATCAATATAATTTGAGAGTTTGTAATAACATTTAGCACTCGGTAACATGAAACATATATTCAGCATCATCTATCGGTGACAACCAAAAATAACACAAGACAACAACAAACAAAGAAAACAAGGCAAAACCAAACGCCCTCACTCACTGAAGTCTGAGTCGCTAATGTTTTGTTCTGCGGCGGCTTGCAGCATGCTCCAAGCATCTGAGGTCAAAGACGTCTTACCCCGGGCTGCTGCTTGAAAACGTTGACTTGCGTTTGAGGAGCTTATGAGCGGGTCACTGCTCGACAACAGGTATCTGCACTGGTCGGCGATGTGCAGTCGCGAGTCCTTCCGTGCACGTCCTACGCGGTATGCACGGATATCCTTGTTGCGGGAATCCTGGGCTTCCTCGCTCATGATTCCGATGGGTAAGAGCAGTGGTGCGATGACTTGATATCCATGTATCAGCACTCTGTACAGTGTTACTGGCATCGGGTACCGAAGGTACAGCGCAATATAGAGCTCCGCCGTGCAGTCGCAGTAGTCGCCGAATTTACTTGAGTCGATTTAGTACCCAGATGCCAGTACTTGCAGGATGGTGTGAAGGCGACGGATGAGTCCTTCGTCGACACCGGTTACTTCTGCCAGCCTCGACTCGCCGCTGGCAGTCGCTCATTCGACTATAAAGACACTTATATCTCGGCTACGACAGGTCGGTTGGACTGGCTCGATACCTTGCTCCTAGAGGAAAGCCGAAATATGTTGCCCTGTTGCTTGTCACAGGCCGCCACTGTGATAAATATACTCAAATGCTGCTTTTCTGGACATTCATGATTTATTATAGGGGAGACTGGATCTAGCTGATGTGGTAGTGTACGCTCAGTCCCTACTGTAAGACAGTAGTTCAGACCACGGTCTCTCTATATTCGCTATGCACGGTATGATTACACAAACTGTTGACTGTGGCCCTGCTCTGACGCGACTGGCTCTGACGGGGTGAACAGTCGGAAGTGGGGTGTGCGTTCGTGGAAGTCTATCGTGCTATAACCATAAACCACGATTCGCGCTTCGCACGTACGACACACGCACAACAGTTGACACACGGAAATTGAATCAACTAGACCAGGTCTCCCTTATCAGCATACGATCAGTATCTTGAGAATACAACTGGAGTAACTAATAAGGATGGTTAGGGTTGTATATTACTGTTGCCTGAATGTTGCAATCATGATATATATCGTTATTTGACAGATTAGTACACTTAAGGAAAGCTTGGTATGCTCCACCTATGAATATAGTTAATACTTATCGACAAATATAGATGGCGCTGTTCAGAACATCGTCCTTCTTGGAGCCAGTTTATTCATGTTTGCGCAAAAACCCGCAATAGCATGCAATGAAGACTTGTAGCCAAAGTATGTATCTACTCCACAAACTCAAAATTTGCGTGTAGGTCGTTGTAGATCTTTTTTAAATCCATAATATGATCATCGTTATATACTATTTGCATCGTTTGTACCTTTCCAACATTAGATTATCCGCAGAAAGTTGCTGGACAGATCATATGGTTCATTTCTACTCCTCGTCTACTCCTCATGATCTGAGCATTCAATAACAGGAAAAAAATAATTGGCTTCGAGCCGTGGAAGAAGAATGATAATACTTAGAAACTGACAATGGAATTGCGCGTTTTCAACGACTCGGATAAACACGCCATAATAGTATGACTTCCTGCACTATTTATGTACACGGGAGCTGGGATATCAAAGACAAAGCACTGTTTTCGAAAGCTGGGAACATTTTGCAGACAATCTACGGTAAGACTATCGAGTTTGGACAAACTTCGGAATTCGTGAAAGTGTCATTTTCAAGCCATTCCGCCCCATAGTGCAGTGTCCGGTGGCATCACGTGTGCGCGCTGGCGACCATCCTCCGGCGCACTCCCGGCCACGCCTCTGGAGGTGGCCGTAACAGCCCAGCCTAGCCGGCAGCGAGCACAACCCGCCAGACATGTCCCAGTGTTGTGTCGCCCTGCTGGAGACCTTCGCCAGCAGCAGCTGGCCTCATCCATGGTGCTACCTGCGGCCTGGTATATATGGGAGGTTACCTGCGGCCCGGTATATTGGGGACTGTCTGCGGCCTGGCATATGGGAGACTAGCCTGCGGCCTGGAATATGGGAGGTTACCTGCGGCCTGGTATATGGGAGACTGTCTGGAGCCTGGTATATGGGAGACTAACCTGTGGCCTAGCATATGGGAGGTTACCTGCGACCTGGTATATGTGATACTACTTGCGGCCTGGTATATGGGAGACTACCTGTGGTCTAATAATGGGAGACTACCTGCGGCTTGGCATACGAGAGACAACCTGCGGCCTGGTATGTGGGATACTACCTGCGGCCTGGAATATGTGAAAATACCGCGGCCTGGTATATTGGATACTGCATGCAGCCTGGTATTTGGAAAACTACTTGCGGACTGGTATATGGGAGGCTACCTGCGGCTTGGCATACGAGAGACAACCTGCGGCCTGGTATGTGGGATACTACCTGCGGCCTGGAATATGTGAAAATACCGGGGCCTGGAATATGTGAAAATACCGCGGCCTGGTATATTGGATACTGCATGCAGCCTGGTATCTGGAAAACTACTTGCGGACTGGTATATGGGAGGCTACCTGCGGCCTGGTATATGGGAGACTACCTGCGGCCTGGTTTATGGGAGACTACCTGCGGCTTGGTATATGGGAGGCCACCTGCGGTCTGATGATGGGAGACTCTGGGGATGGTAGCATTGTTCTCGTGAGGCGTGAAGTGGTCCTTGATTGAAAGAGATTCAGTGGCGATCAGTGAGCGCACTTGCCGGCTTCATGATGAAGATGCACGTCCGAATTGAATATAGAATGTCTCATCACGTCTTTGATAGCAAGCTCTCTTCCCACATTACGTCATTAGCACTGCGTTCGTGTGATGGTTTGGTACTACCAGGATGGAAAGTGCATAGTGCAGAAGGAATTATATGTATGATAACGAGCAGGGCCGCAGGGCGAGCAAGTGTTGCTTGAACTATCGAAAAAGTAGTTGGTGTTTCGATCTTATTAAATTTTAGCCGGAAAGTGCAGGATAGGAGACTGGCATACCAATGTTGCAGGAAATCCATGAACATTTGGAGGTTGCGCCGAACTAACACTTTTCAATCGGAGTGCGCAATATGGTCTGTATTGACAGAATGGCAGTAAACATATTTGTATCCGACGAAGCTTGCAGCTTTCACAGTTCTGACGACTAGATTCGGTCTAATTGGACACTTTCGTGATGAGAGCAGCCTTTGTCTTCTTTGGCTGCGCTCTGCGATGACTATGTACCAGACATAGGCGCACCGGAGGGGGGCCCAGGGGGCCCGGGACCCCATGAGACCAAAGTGCCCTTTTCGCCAAAAGTGCCCTTTTGACCGAAAAGTGCAGTCTTGGCAGGAATGTCCCAAATTCAGTCCAAAAATCACCTGCCTGATGTGCCCCGCCTGTGCCAAAGGTGCCCTTTGGGCCCAAAACTGCCCTTTTGTGGAATTTTGTTTCACGCCCCCTCCCTCCCAGTCAACGAAGTGCCCTTTTGGCCGGAATGTCCCAAATTTAGCCCAAAAATGGCCTACCTTATGTGCCCCGCCTGTGCCAAAACTGTCCTTTTGGCCAACAATTTTGTTACGCCCCCCTTCCCCCCGGTCAACAAACCTTCCAGTGTGCTCCGGACCGCAGTGCCCTTTTGGAGCCGGCCAAGTGCCCTTTTTGGTCCCCCCCCCCCTCTCATGGAAAATCCTGGATGCGCGCCTGGTACCAGATGAAGCAGGTGCTCCTTGTTCTTCTGACTTGACTGAGGTGTTGTAGCGTTGGATGAGAGTACGTATACCCATATACCCCCATATACCCTTTTATACAGCGTCATTGACCACCTTGGGAGCCCTTGCTTTTGACTTGATACGCTGCGTCGTCCTGCCACTCCTTGGGCTCCTTGGCCGCCGCCATTACGGTGGCGGTGGATGACCTCCCAAGTCTTTGGCAACACTTGTTGCTCTCCAGGATATCTCAAAGATTATCTCTGTGGCTGGGCATCAGTATTCATAGCGCCCATCGCCAGCTCTCCAGGACTAACTTAGCTCTCAGTCCTCAACAGACTTCGTTCATGATTCTGACAGGCCTTCCCTATCTAGTCCTCGATAGTATTTTGGGCTAGCATTGGCATTCTAGTTCTGAAACCGGTTCTCGGTATTACTCACAATCATCGATAGGCCTTAGGGAATCTTGAAATCTCAGGGGGCTTGGTTCTTCTCACAGGGGCCCGTTCCAAGCCTCTTGGGCATCCCTGTCTAGTTGTCTAGCGCTCAGGTGACCAATTTTCAATCGTCAGGGTCCTCTCCACCTGTTGGGCCGTTGGGCGTGTAGTGTGAAGTCTAGGGCTCTGTGGCGCCCAACGCCCTAGTTCGGGCTCAGATCGATCGACTACAATCAGTGGCAACGGCTGGATCGGCAGCTCTCGGGTCTTCCGATTCGCACGGCGGGAGTCAAATGACTCGGTTGGGTGCTGCATAGCCGACTGGGAAGCGGCGGATTTGCATAGTCTGAATATCGTGACGGTGTCCAGTGACGCTCACGACTGGGCTCTGTGTGACGCGCGAGTGCAGCCACTAGCACAGGAATATTACGTACAAGAGATAAGATCGCGTTGGAGGGGAGACACGAACAACATCGCCGTTGAAAAAATGTGGTCCGGCCAGATCAGGTTCTGGCGAGGGCGCTGCTGTCGCCTAGCAACGGCAAGTTGCAGCAAGGCGCCTCCAGTGCTTGTTTGCGCGCCAGCTGACTGAGATGACGTCATGAATCACCGGGTACCAACGTGACATCTTGAGAACACGGCTAGGACTTGGAACTCAGGCCGGTGATTTTCAGGATCTGAGCCGTGAGTGCGCTGTGGCGAAGGCGAGGAATATCTGTCGTTCAACGGGTAAAGATGCAATCGAACCAGATGCGTTCAGATATTGGACTTGACGAGTGTTAAGTGATGTGTATAATCCTTGTTAACAAGTCTGTATAGTTGAAGCCCAGTAGATACTAGCGGAACTGGAGCTTCAAGTAGACTTGATTCGGGTCTAGTGGACCTGTGCGCAGGCATCGAGATTGCTATACCCGTGCCTATCCTGGTCACATGCGGTAGTGTTCCGCCTGCGGCCGGCCTGGTTGCACGCGGTAGTGTTCCGCCTGTTGCCAGCCCAGTCACATGCGGTAGTGTTCCGCCTGTGGCCAGCCTGGTCACATGCGGTAGTGTTCCGCCTGTTGCCAGCCCAGTCACATGCGGTAGTGTTCCGCCTGTTGCCAGCCCAGTCACATGCGGTAGTGTTCCGCCTGTGGCCAGCCTGGTCACATGCGGTAGTGTTCCGCCTGTGGCCGGCCTGGTTGCACGCGGTAGTGTTCCACCTGTGGCCAGCCTGGTCACATGCGATAGTGTTCCGCCTGTTGCCAGCCCAGTCACACGCGGTAGTATTCCGCCTGTGGCCAGTCTGGTCACACGCGGTAGTGTTCCGCCTGTGGCCAGCCTGGTCACATGCGGTAGTGTTCCACCTGTGGCCGGCCTGGTTGCACGCGGTAGTGTTCCACCTGTGGCCAGCCTGGTCACATGCGGTAGTGTTCCGCCTGTGGCCAGCCTGGTCACATGCGGTAGTGTTCCGCCTGTGGCCGGCCTGGTTGCACGCGGTAGTGTTCCGCCTGTGGCCGGCCTGGTCACACGCGGTAGTATTCCGCCTGTGGCCAGTCTGGTCACACGCGGTAGTGTTCCACCTGTGGCCAGCCTGGTCACACGCGGTAGTGTTCCGCCTGTGGCCAGCCTGGTCACACGCGGTAGTGTTCCGCCTGTGGCCGGCCTGGTTGCACGCGGTAGTGTTCCGCCTGTTGCCAGCCCAGTCACATGCGGTATTGTTCCGCCTGTGGCCAGTCTGGTCACACGCGGTAGTGTTCCACCAGGGTGCGCAGAACCCGGTGGCGGACGTACCTGGTGGCTGAGTATGAGGTAACGTCCGCTAGGGTGGCGGACTCGTTGAGTAGGCGTCCGGTGGACGGAGTAGATGCGGAGACACAGACCGACGATGTAGGCGAGTCAGTTCGTGAGGTGGATGCTCCTGGTTATTGAGTTTCTCGCGACAGGAACCGGATAAGGACCTTGGTGTGAGTGAAATTGGAAAGCATTGGTCGACTGGAGTTAGGCCAAGAAAAACCAGTGTCATATTTGTCTGGGCATTGCTTAATCAGTGCAAACGACTGCAGTTGATTGATGGTATTTTGTATCGAATGTATAAGCCACGCCCCGGTGAGCGCGAGCGGTTACAGCTGGTGGTTTCAAGGGCGCTGGTGCCTGGAGTACTGACTTCGCCCTAGACTGGTCCAACAGGAGGACATTTTGGGACCGAGCTATTGTTGGCCCTGGCGATGATTCGGTCCTGGTGGAGTCAGATGTCGGTTGGAACCGAGGAGTTTTGTCGCGCGAGTGCCAGAAGTGCACCTTACACGTCAGCCGATCCCGTGGCCACGTGCGTCCCTTGGTGAGCCCTACTCAGGGGTGAGGTGTATCCTCTCTCGGACCACTACCCGCTCGATGAGGAATGTTCCTACCTGACATGCTGGAATCTCGAGGCGCTCAGGGTTCACACCCGTCCTCCAGAGGAACCGCTCTCGGACTCAGTGTCGTGGGGGTCGTCAGGGAATGTGGGGATCCCGAGGGGCTGCGTTAGTGGCTGGTGGTGCCGGTAGTAAGGGCGGCGATTTGGGTCCCACCAAAGCGACTTCCGTTGAGAGGGAACAAGGGGATAGGTGCTCCGCTGTCAGGGGAGAATCGACGTTGACGGACACTGCGGTTAGCGTAGGAATAGAATGATCTGACGTTGTCTCAGCCGTGGAGGGAGTGGGGTCACAGGCAGATAACCTTGGGCCTGAACTTTCCCTGACTGTGCCGCCAACAGTGGTACAACGATGGAGTCGGATTGAGCGAGCTCCTCGCTGGGTCTTGTTAGAATAGTCGTTAGTGTAAAACGTGTGTTTGATTGGAGCGCCTGATTGCGCAACGTTAGGATAAGATGCTAGTGTACCAAATTCGTGTTAGAATAGTCGTTAGTCACAGTGTGAAACGTGTGTTCGATGTGGTGAGCACGATATGGCGATGCACAGCGGTCATTTCGCTGCGATGTCGTGTCTCATTAGCGTCGAGTTGTGCGCACACTTTTTCAAGGTTAACCCGCGCCGTCTCTCCAGTCAGATCTTCACACCCCGTCACGGGGGGATAGCAACCCCCTCTAAAATCCAAACTAAGCGTCGCACGGAAACGAAAAATGTGTCATCGGAAAGCGCTCGACGAGCAGGGCTGGGATCCACCCTCCAAAACAATTTCCCCCAAAGGTGACGTCACCAGGGGGCTATATTTTCACGACTTTTCACATGTTACATTATGTTTTTGGCTCTGGGGAGTTCATTTTGGGGGATGCTTGAGAGAAAAAAGGAATCAGAAAAAGACAGCGAAATCGACCAGGGCCATGCATTTCCCCCTCCCCCTTTTTTAAATTTAACAATTTTGAGTTTTCTAGTTTCCGTTCATTTTCCTTTTCTAATGGGTAGGAGCAGACCGAGAAACGTTGTTGGAAGTCAACTTGCTCTGAAAGAAATGCTTACTTTAGCCAGAATCTTCGATTTGAACTCCAATAGGTAAATATGCGAAATTAATAAGTAGTCAAAGACGGGAAAAATTCCTTTCATACGTTTTATTGCATCCATAAAGATAAGCAAACGCTGAAAGATTCATTGAAATATTTGTATCCGTTAAAGCGTGACGACTGGTTTAACTTTTTTGGAGGTGACCTCACTTGATGACCTCATCAAGTGACCTCACTTGACTAACTCGTTGACCCTAGACGACCTGACTTCAAAGTTGTGAAACAGCATGCCCAATTGATGTGGTAAAAGGTATGTCGAATGTTAGCACGCTCCCGCGCGACGTTCGTTCACTATCCGCGAAAAATCTGACAGGGTGGGGGGGGCGGTTGAAGACCCCCGAGACGGCGTGGGTTAATAGGACATAGATTGGTGACGTCATGGTCCCGCCCGTCACCATGGCGACATGTGCCTTCTCATTGGCTGTTGGTTTGCTGAGAGCTTCGCGCCGAAAGACCCCCGGCGCCGGAGTGTGGTAATAAGGCCTGGCGCGGTCGGACTGGCTGCTCACCCGCGCTGCGCAGTGAGTCGGTATTTGTGGCGCCAAAATTCCCAAGTTTGGGCTCGAACCAATCGTCAACACTTGGACGACCTTGGAACAGCACCAAAGATTGCAGATCACGGACAGCCGCCGAGCAGACGCAGAGCTATTACCACCTATACCGCCATGTAACAGACCGCTTCACTTCGTCGGCTCGGGGGCCCTTGCGTGCCAACGCGCCTACACATTGAGGGGCTCCTGTGCCCCCCAGGGGCGGCTGTCCCTGACTACCTCACTGGAGGGGACGTTGACGGCAGCTGTCCAAGGTCGGCCCGGCCCCTGTCAATGTTTATTGGCAGCCGGGGACGTCATTTGGGCGCTGATTTGGGTTCAGCAGATTATCACAACAGCAAGAAATGGTACTTTTCCGCGTACGTTCCTGACTAACAAGTATACGTGAGCGGTATAAATTATACTTCATCTGAAAGCATATTTCATGGTATTTCGATAATCATGGGAGGCTTTTACATGAACGTCTTAGTTATTGTGTAAAATGGTGTTATTTAGACTCATGTCTTATCCATCGACACTATTTAACTTAAGCGGGTGGAGCAACTCGGTGTTGGTAGCGCAGTTCGTAGCGCGTCAGTTTGCTGACTCGGAGGTAGCCGGTTCGAGCCTGGAGGCCGGCAGCTTTTTGTGCGCGTCGTAGGAAGTCCTTCTAATAAGCGACAGTGAATTAAGACACTGTTCGCATGGGACGGTCTTTTTCATAAAGAGAAGGGAAATACGCAGATATTCTGCAAGGCTGGGGTTCGGCCACCTTAAATTGATGGTTGGGCACATCTAATCAGCCAGGCATAGGAAGTACGGAACGTCACCGCTTATGGCAGTGTCCAGGCCCACTGTCCCTTACTGACACGGGCGGCGGACCATCGGGGGTGGGACAGGAGACAGGACCCCCTGAATTTAATCATTTGTGGCACTACGGCAGTGCATCGCAAATATTGAGCTAAAAACTAACGGTTGCCCTTTCCCCTCCCACCAGTACACGCCGACCAACATTAGTGCCTGCTCCTCGAGGTGTGCATCTAATAACAGTGCATGATTACCAAGGTGACAAAACCAACAATTGTGCATGCTGCCGAATAGTCAAATGATTGGACCCGTGCTGGAGACAGAGCGATGCCAGTTCTAAGCTCTGCTCTACGCCTCTTACGATACACGGCGAACACACGCCACCAGGACTGCGACAAGCATTGCTTTGACAGGGACAGACGTTGGCTAAAATATTTAGGTGACAATCCTGAACTTTCTGGAGTGCCGGCGCAATATAAAAAATCACGCTTTTCGTACCATGAAGGCTCGATTTAGATTCGGCAACAACTTTGTGGAACCCGTAAGCGCTAAGACTGATTTTAGATGCCCGCATGAGGATTTCGGTTCGATTATCATGCATTGTCAAAGGCTTAACGCGGAACTTGGCAAGATTGGGGAAGCATCCCCGTTCATTTCCCACCGTGGCTTTGCCCATGTTCGCACACCGTTATTCGTCATTTTCAGTCGAAATGAATTGGTTGCGTCGCTGAAGCCATGTGAATCAAACTTCTGTCATGCATGTAATAATGCAGGGGCAACAGCAATTTCAATGCCAGACCAGCTCGGAAGCAACTTTAATAACACCTTAATTTGTGGTTGGAATGGAATATTACCACGTAATGCCATACATCTTTTTGAATTAAATGTGTTCTATTTTTAACTAAAGAAAATATTTTCCTTTTAAAATATGATTTCTTCATTCGCGTCGTGTAACCTGAAATATCACGCATTTTGCAGTACATCACGACATAAATACGGCAACAAAAGTTGTTTATCAATCAGACTTCAATACGAGGAGCATACATCTGGGGAAAACGAGACTGCCAAGATTGAGGAAGGCCCTCACTCCCACTGCCGATTGTTTCTCGGTTGTGTACTCTGTGGTGGAAGTGAATGTGCATTTTGGGCGCATGGACTGCGTTCGTCATTTTGCGCACATGAATATATATATATATATACATATATATATATATATATATATATATATATATATATATATATATATATATATATATATATATATATATATATATACATATATTCCGGCGCCCAACAGAGTGCGTATTTAAACGATATATCGAGGAAGCACAACGCAAGACATATATTGGGAGAAGCAAACACATGAAGCAGAAAAAGAGCCTTGGGTTCCTTTACGACGCAATTAACTGCTAGGTCATATAGTGTCGTAAACTTATCAAACCGATTGGTCGCGGGTGGACTCGGTGATTCCGCTGGTTGCGAGACTCGAACCCATAATCTTGCGGTCAAGAGCCCAGCACCCTACCGACTAAGCTACCGCGGCTCCACCAAACGCGTGACATAAGAGGTTATCGGTAGCAGGTGCAGATAAGCCACGTTACTTAATGAGATTACATTGCGTCAATACATTACAATACCTAACATTGCAGTACGTACATATCTGACATCTTGTAAAATCGGACGAACTGGCAAGAATAGATGGAACATCTTCGTTTGTTGTTTGTTTATTGATTGGTTCACGACACACTTTATGCACATTCACGGCTAATGGCGCCGCCCACACTCTTCTTCGTGACATCTGTGGCTGAGAACAACTCGACATGCATACATGCACAGACTACTCACGAACACCGTAGCGGGACTATGAGTACGCGTAGACCTACAGGCTACGCTCTACCGACTTCACAAACACAGGCACATATCAGTTGTTGAGCTTGACATATACTCGGTGCAACTGCAGCACGTACGTTTAGTCTCGTGTAATATTTGTGTAGAAAGTCCTGATCTGCCGCTATATGATCAATGGCAGGTGATGCACCTATACGTCCAAATAATGAATGATTTAAACACTGATCTGAATGTGAAGTGTCGCCAAAGTACGGCCCATACTTCGCAGTCACTGAGCAAACTACTCGGTTGCTTTCCGCTGCTGCCGCTTTGCGAGCTTGGCGACGTTCACCTTGCTCACCAGCCCGAGATGAATAAATGTCCGGATCCTCGCAAACTACTTAATTATATTTTATCTGTGGAATTAAATCTGATTTCCAACACCTGGCGGAAACTTTCAATGACCTTTGGATGTCTGCTGAGATTGTTGGGTTCTTGGGCATGGTGAACACAAAACGCTGTATCCATCTTTCTGAATGTGTGGAAGAATTCCTCGGTGGGAACCGTCAGGCCGCTAAGGCTTAGGAGGCGAGTCCAGAACGCTTATCATGGTTCATCTTCGGGATACGCAAATGGGTGCCCAGCGATCGGTCCGCTGGTTTCTTTCTGGCCATGGACCAGGCCACACATCATCCCCCCCCCCCCACAGCCACGCTTACCATGTAACATTCCTTCAATTCGCATCATTATCTGATGTGATTTGAAGGAAGCTGATATTCATTTCTATGGGAAATGGAAACTCAGCAAATCGGTAGGTCAAGTTCATGTGCTGATATCTAGAAAAAAGTCATTTCACCCAAAATAATATTAATATCGTTCAACTAAGATTTTTCAAACACTGGGAAAAAAACACTAATTTTGACAATGACAGTACATGCTATCCCCCACGCCATATAAATATGGAAAGTGTGGGGAAATCGGATTTTTGGTGGCTAACGAAGAACACTGATGTCAAATTACAAAAATATCCTAACTGAATCTAACCTAACCAACTGATGTTGGACCTCCTAAAACATATTCATGCTAGGTCATCTAAAACCTACTAATATTGTATGCTGGGTGTTAAACGTGATTCACGAAGGAAATGGTAGATCCATTGCACGTTAATTACAAACTCGCAACAATTGTGCACCGTATATTAATTAAACTCGTGACATGGAAACTCAGTTAATGGAAGCATACATTTTGCATCCTATTTATTTATTTAACAATACATGTCCTCCACGTGCAGTGGCTGTTACGGACAGTCTGGGCTGAACTCACAGATATTTACAAAGAAAGGATAGATGTGTGGTCAATAGTGGGAGCAGATGCGCAACAAACATTCGTACAACATAATACAATATCCATATCACTTTCCGCACTGCATACACCGTACTTGCGACACGAGCTATACACGAGTGGCTTGTATAAGTGATAGGAAAGCGATGGCCTAAAGGTGACTTCGTAGTGTACACATATCCATGTTGTAAGTTTTTTTTGTGGGACTAGTGTTGTTCGTGGAGATACGCTAGTGCATGTTTCTTGAAGTTAGACAGCCTCGATGTTTTAGTTTCAGTAGGAAGTTTGTTGTAGTGGAAGACAGACGAGTAGAGAAATCTCCTGCGGCCAGCCTCTCTGTGTATGGCTGGCAGGCGCAGATGGTCGTCTGCACGTGTGTGACGGCTTCGCAGGGTAGAGTTTGAAGTGATTTCACCGGCAATGTGCGTAGGCTCACCCGTCAGAATGATCTTGTGGAGCAAAGTGAGACTGTGAAATAGGTACAGATCAGCTGCAGTGAGGAGACCCAACTCGTTTCGGACATCAGTAATATGATCAAATTTTCGGAGACCTGACACGACTCTAGTGGCGAAGTTAATGATCTTGTCTAGTCTGTGGATATTTGCTGACGACCCGTTC
Organism: Imbricaverruca yamaguchii; assembly: GCA_034440575.1. NCBI lineage: Eukaryota > Metazoa > Arthropoda > Thecostraca > Neoverrucidae > Imbricaverruca > Imbricaverruca yamaguchii. Next base: position 5,394 of record JAOTOL010001351.1, on the reverse strand, counting down.
CCGTAAACAGATATGCAGTATCGGATATTGGATATAACTAGGCTATTGACTATAGTGAAGAGGGTGCTGGTCGGCAGATGGTGACGCAGATGGTTCAGGGCCAGAAGGAACCCAGTACACTTCTGGACAACAACAGCTACATGGGAATCCCAAGACATGTGGCGATCAAATGTTACCCCAAGGTTCTTACACGAATGTTTCTCATCTATCACGGCGTCCCTAAAGCACACTCGTATCGGGGTAATATTGCGCAGATTTTGACGCGATCCGAGAGTAAGAAGCTGGGTTTTGGTCGGGTTCACCTTCAAGCCGTTATCCAGGAAGTAGTCATAGAGTTGGCTCAGGCATGTTTCCATCTGACTTATCAAATTTGGGAGATCAGATTTCCGACCGGAGATGAGGACCTGTGTGTCGTCTGCGAACTGGGTGACATGTGCTACCGGGACGTGCAGACTGAGGTCGTTCGAAAAGATGCAATAGAGAAGTGGACCTAATGATGAGCCTTGAAAGACACCTATGTTGTTTGGGAGAAAGGAGGAGAGATGCCTGTTTCCGTGTTGATCTGAGATCCTAACAGCCTGCGTATGACCTCCCAGATATGCTTTAAACCAGTCGGTATCGATTCCATGGAGTTGAAGTTTAGTGAGCAGTTTGGTGTGGTCTATTACATCGAAACATTTACTGAGATCCAGAATGCAAAGGAGAGCTACTTCCGAACGGTCCATTGCTGCTAGTATTTCGTCCGTGACTGAGATAAGGGCGGTTTCCGTAGAGTGGCGTGGTCTGAAGCCGTGCTGAGTTTGGGCCAGTAGGTGGTTTGAGTTTAGGTAGTGATAGAGTTGTTTCTGCACCACTCTCTCAGTGATCTTGGCGATAACCGGAACCAGTGAGATGGGTCTAAAATTAGAGGGATCCGAAGGATCTCTGATTTGTGAATGGGAGTTACTATTGACTGTTTCCAAGTGGAGGGTATATCAGCTGTAGTCAGGCATGTGTTTATAATGTCAAGCAGCACTTCGCCGATAAAAAGAACAGAAATTTGATGACCTTAATACAGATCCCGTAGGGTCCGCACGCACTTGTGCTTCTCATGTTTATGACGATATTGGCTAGCTGTTCAAGAGATATGGGTGATACTTTATAGGAGCTGGTAGAGACGCGCGATAGCCGACAACTGGGAGATGTGTGTTCAGGCATGTTTGCCTGCAGTTTGACTTCTGCTGATATTTTTTGGTCCGACACTAACAAAATAATGATTTAGCTGCTCAGGTAGAACCTGAGGTTGTACTCTGTGAGATCCTTTTTTGTATCGATAATAGGCTTGATAGCACGCCACGCAGCTGATGGGCCTTTTGAGCTATCTTTCCGCTAATCTCTTCCCTACAGTCAGCTCTAATAGCTGATCGAACTTGTCGGTTAAGTATTTTGTAAGTGTTTCTATCTTGTAAGCGCAAGGCTACATTTCGCCGATGCATGAGTTGTTTGGTAGCTTCGCTAACATGTGGTGCTGTTGGGTTCCGAATTTTGATGTTTCTGAGTGGCAGGTGCTCGTCGAGGATAGGTGTCAGCAATCTCAGCAGTGTGTCCCATTTATCGGTTACTGAGATGCGACCAGTGACCTGGACCCAGTCGATCTCACCAAGGTCAAGGGTCAGTTCGGAGGTGTCCACTCGTCCGAAAGAACGTGATTTTATCACGGTGTTAATTGAGGCAGGCCTGTTTACTTTAATTGAACATGTGATAAATTTGTGGGGACTGTAGTGGCAGAAACTCACTTTGGGTCTGTCGACAGAGGTGGGTGAATTTGTTATGATGACATCCAATAAAGAGCCTGTGGAGAATGTAGGGCGCTTCACTATCACGGTAAGTGAATAGTTTCTGACGAACTCAAGCAGGTGTGTTTTGCTGGGGCAATTTGCCGTGTCGAGAAGATTGCAATTTAGATCACCTGCGAGGTAGAAAGTGCCGGTAAAGTTCAGTGTCGCCAATTGAACCTGTCTTTCGAGCTCAGCGAAGTCAACATTTAAGGCAGGTAGACTGTTACGAGGAGGTCGATAGATTGCCGCCAGAATGAAATACCTTCCGCTTTTACCTTTGACTTTGGTCCAGAGTGATTCTAATTTGGAGCTCGAGTTTGGAAGCGTAGAAATTTTCAAAACGGTAATAGTAAGCGCTGACTTGGCGATAATCGCCACCCCACCGTAGCCACTAGAGTCAGGCCGGTCCGCACGTTTTAACTGGTAACCAGGGAAGTTAATGAGACGCGTGGGGGTGCTAGGTCGCAGCCAGGTCTCAGTCACCACAGCTAGGTCTAGAGAGTAAGAAAGAAAGTCGTGTTGTAGCTCAAGTAGCTTAGGTTTCATAGATTGGGCATTTATGAGTCCCAGGTGCAGCTGCCCGTTGCGCTCCTGAACCGTCGCTTTGCTTGTTCCGCCCCGTGATCCCCGTCGTCTGCCACCCTGGCGCCGCGCGTGCCCCGTCGTGTTTTCTTTGGCGTTGTCAGGGTAACGCCGACGGTCTGGTTTCTCGTTCTGCAGATGCGAGGGTGGTGACTGGCGGGAGTCAAGGTCGCGTAGTTGATGGCGTCGCGTACGGGGCGGCTGCGTGCGCGTTGCTGACCGGGGGACGTGATGGCGTTGAACATTTGGACCAGGGCGATGGTTAGCAGAAACCTGATGATGTCTGTATGCATGGTAGAGCTGAAAATGGAAGACCGGTAGAGCTGAAGATGGAAGACTGGTAGAGCTGAAGATAGACGATAGGAGGTAGACGTCACTGTTGTTAGAGTCACAAGAATTCCGAGCGGCACCAAGTCGTCAGTCCAATCAATTTCATCTCAGCTGCAGTGCAGGAAAGAAGACTGGGCACGGGCAGTAGCTGATGCTTGAACTATGGAGAAGGGCGCTGTTACTTCAGCACACACTCAGTTTGTAGGAGTCCAATCACTGTTGTGTAAACCTTGCGCACGTGTAGCGTATAAGTACGTCGGTTTAGATCACTATGCCACTTTTTCTTCTTTTATTTTTACTCGTACACTTCACTAGTTTGTTCACTTCTTCACTAGAACACTTCTCGCTCAGAGTATCACACACCTTGCATACAAAGGCAACGAAGAGGGCGAGGGAAAGGCTGGGGGAGCGACCGAGACACGTCAGCTCGTGGCGCCGCGCTCAGGACAACTGGCCTAGGCTGGCTGAATCTGTAATCATTACCCCATGTAGAAAGGGCTGGCCATTATTCTGCTGGAATATCAGGATGAAAATGTTGCAAATAGCCATATGCAAATATATGTATTCATTTTTTGACATAATTAAACTATAATTAAACTTGGTTTTGGCTTTTCGTGCATGACTGCCTATTCTGTCTTCTTCTGATCTTTCACTACTCCCAGGTAGCCTTGTTCTTCATTCAACACAGTTTATGGAAAATTATTTTTAGGATGCTGAGAAGAAGTTGCTGGTAAGCTTCAAGAAGTTCAGTTCATACATTTGTCTAAAAGAATTGTCTTCATTGAGACTTCTTATATATAAATACCAATGTTTTTGGAATTTGGACGATAGAATGAAAACAACACTATGTGTTTCCTGAAAAAGAGGTAGGTTAGGTTTGGACTGGGGAAGGATTGTGGTGATAACTCAACCAACATTGTTGCATATATGATATCAATGATATTCAATGGATGACATTGGTAGGGATGCACTGTTCTTGCATTTAACATTATCCTTTATTACCAATTACCCTACTCAACGCAACAAATTTCGCATTACTTCACTTACGAACTGAAATACATGCATTTGCGCTGGAATATAATGGTCATATCATCTTAATGACATTCAGAAACATGCATGTACAATTTTTTTTTGAAATGCCACCTCAACTAAAATGCAAATCTTCTTCTGCAGGTGCAATTGTAAAAACCTCACACAGCTTCAGCCTGGCCTCTTTTCAGAAGAGAACATAAATTAGCTTCCAATAAAAAAAATAATATTCATGAACAATTTCATCTGAAAATTGAGGATGCTAAAGAAATGCCTAACTTATCCCAACCTCATTTTAGCTTTGCCTAGGTGAAAATGTGCAAAACGTCACTTGTAAACACTGAAAACTGCAATAATGAACCCTTAAATCACATATCACACCGTGCAGGTGAGAGTAGTCACATTTTAACCACATCAATCAACTTTGTATTGAAATGTCAAGAATTCAAATATTAACTAAAAAGTACAGACTTCCCTGAAAATGTATTTTAAGGTCTGATATTTTTTGCAATTATACCAGTGGGGCGGGGATGGCCGAGTGGTTAAGGTGTCGGGCTATGGGTACCAAAGGTCCCGGGTTCGACTCTAGCGCCACTCAGGACATTTCCCAATCCCGCGGCCCACCGGCGAAACAGCGTGGGCGGCGCCATTAGCCGTGAATGTGCATAAAGTGTGTCGTGAACCAACCAATAAACAAACAACAACAGCAATTACACCAGTATTTTTGGTGGCTACTAATAATTCGTACCACAACAGCTACAGTGAAGTAGTCCTGCACAACCACTTTCATGTTCAGAATATGGCACAATGCTACAAAACAATTATATGTTTTAAAGTAGCTCTATGTGAGTAGCTAGATGACTTTTATAGAGAGAACCATCTGAATATAGATGATACCTTTTTCATTTTGTTTAATTCAGTAAACAGTATAATTACTGGCTTGGCCACACAAAAGCAGCAGTAGAGCAATTTGTTGCATGCATTAAGTGTTTGGAAACTCCCTCTTACCCTACTACCACTACTGCCCAGCCATGATGCAATGGGCAGGCAATTACCAAATTGTCCACAAGTTGGTGAATGGCACAGTATGGCATGATTACATATAGCACACAGGAACAATATGCTAACTGACAGGGGACCAACGCACATGCTAACATTAATCACCAGATTGCATCAATGACATGCTGACCAAGTTGACATTGTGGGTATAAGGCCTTAACTCGCATAAATTGTCTGAGGTGTGTGTTCTGAATATCAACCACGCCATGGATAAATTATTTCTGTGGATGGTGCCTTTCGGTTCAAAGTCACCGCCACGCTAGCAAAATAAGATAGAACATTCAAGCTTCAATGAATGACTGATATGCTTTACAACGAACGGGAAACTAATCGTGAGAAAAGCGCCATAATTGTGCTAAAATGAAAGCACCATATACATTAGATTTATTGGTATAGTCCAAAACTAGAATACCATTCAGCGGTATTCTGGAATAAAAAAGCGCTTCTGGTATATGACGTCACTTGGCGTAGGTTTTGTCTAGTTTAAACTAACTATACCAGAACAGCCAACTTTGGAGTACCTGTTGTCTCTAGTTATCTTGGGTCGGCCGGGTGGGCGCGCTGGCCGTATCACTCA